>JARWIR010000039.1:2977407-4177407 GCA_029959085.1 Nemophila menziesii | reverse complement strand
CTTTAGAGTCTATTTGTTAGCTTCTACTTGTTGATACGCTTACTTCCACCCCTTTGTTTTGTTTTACTTTGTCGGGACGACAAAGGTTTGAGTTGGGGGTCTTGATGTCTCCCTAATTGTTCTTATTTTCGACCCTTAGGAGACATCATTTTTGGTGTTTATGTAATCAATTTGATAGACTTTTGGACTAAATATGCAATAATATGATTTTTCCTCTTTTATTTCTAGCATTTTTAGTTTATTAAGCTTTTGCGCGTAATATTGGTATTTTTAGTGTAAAGTTTACAGGTTTTAGATGTTAGCTAGAAGAGGAATCCGAGGAGTAAGTCAAAGATCACGAGATAGAGTCAAGACTTGAAGATAAATCCCGAAGATATTATTTTTAGAGCTGAAAATCCATTTTCCAGGCCATAGATTGCTGATTTCGAGGTGCTTAAGCGATGATTTAGCCGCTGACCTTTGAAGAGAAAACATTCCTTATCGAGTTACGGAACTTTAGCAACTGGAATGAGGTCAATCGGAGTCATAACGCATCGGGAAAAGCCGTTTTAGTGAAGGCATATCAGCAGTTACGGGATTTTGGGCTAAGTTAGTGGACTTGGGCCTTTTATATTTCATTTAATTAAAAGCCTAGGTCCAAGTCCGAATTTGCACTTATAAAAGGAGGTCTGTACTTCTATTTCCAACACAATTCACATTCCACAAGATTAAACACCAGAGAGAAGAAACAGAAGGAAGAAAGAAGAAGCTGCAAGAACTGGAGAGGGTCTATATCTCCGTTCTCAGTCATTCAAATTCCGGAAATTAGGTTCTTTTTATATTTAATTTTGTAATCAAATATGAATTCCATTTATTTTAATTTAGTTTTTCTTTTTAATATGAGCTAAACTTTTTATAGTGCTTGAGAACAATTAATGGGTGAATCCCAATCGTATTGAATAACGAATGTTGAATTTGGGTTTCTGTTAAATTAAACTAGATTGGGGCTTTTACTCTTTTCTATAAATTGAGATTATTTACTGTTTTTAGCATCATGAACTAGGAACAGGTGTTAGTATTTAGGCTATTCCAATTAGTGGCAATTGGATCATCATGACGGAGGGTTTAAATACAGAACCATTTATTCAATCTAGGATAGAAGCTATTGATTCTGACGAACTTAGCTAATTCTAGGGCCAATGAGGTAATAAAACTTAAACATCCAACGGTGGATCATATTTACCCTGACGGGACTAGTGACACTCTAGGATCGCCTTATAGTCCACACTGACGGGGGTATAAGGAATTTAGAATCCCGACCATTGTAATTGACTAATTTAGCCCTTAAACAACATAAGTTAGGAAATAGGATTGGGAGGATCCTTGCGTTCTCAAGTGCTACTTCTCATATTGCGTTTTACATCATTTTACTTGCGTCTTAGCTTTTAATTGCATTTATAATTTGTCTTTCATTTAGTAGCTTTAATATCTAAAACCAAACAAACATATTTTCTTTACTTGTTTTCATAAGTGCAACCAATCATTATTTGTTAAACATTGTAGTCAACCATCCCGTCCTTGGAACGAATCTGTATTATCATCTATATTACTTGGGACAACCGTACACTTGCGGTTGTGGTTCGATTATTATTTGCATTTATTTAGAACACGCAAAGGACCACCATCAACCATTGTGTTCCAAAAGTAATATCAACTTACAGAAAGTAGTGTTCTAAAATTAAGGTCCATTTAAAATATCAAAACTCTTTTTTTCAAGTTTTTCCACTATTGTTCTTATTGAAAATATTACCCGTTTGGTTCGTGAAAATAATGGGTGTTTTTTGTTTTCATTTTCTATATTTTCCAAAATGCAACTGAAAACGTGTTTGGCTAAAGAAAATGAAATCAGTTTTCTGGAAAATAAAATGAAAACAATGCTATATTAGAGAACGTGAAATTGACGTTTTCCATATTTTCTAAAAATATTGAAATATGAAAACGAAAATCCTTTCCTGAAAATGTATTTTGAAAACGAAAACAGAAAATGTTTTCATAAACCAAACATGGCCAATTAATGATTTCAATACATATTTAACATATCAAGATACTTTAGAGGTAATTTTTAATGATAAATATAATTATTAGATTTCCTAATCAGTGTGAAAATCTAAGTGAACATTATTTGTGGAATAGAGAGAGTAGATTAGATATTCGTTTGCTTCACAAGTTTTTCTTTGGTTTTATAAAGTTGGTGGTAGAAGAGAAGTTACAGAGACTAGAGTGATTCGTCTCTTGGTTATCTCAAAACTGCTTGAATTTGTGGTAAATATACATGGATTTTTTTTTAAAGAAGGAATTGCAGTCGTCATGATGTAGGAGTAGGGATGGAAACGGTTCGGTTATTTGCAAAAATATCAAAAAGCATAATCATAACCTTTTATTATATTAAAAACCATAACCAAACGGTTTTAACCATCGGTTACACTTTTCAAAACCATAACCGCATAATTTGGTTTCGGTTTTTTAAACGATCTCACAATTTTTTACCATAACCAAATAATAATTTAATAAGTATATTAACTTTCATATAATAAAACTACACATACAAGAAAAATATCCAAGGTATATAAAGTGTTGTGTTGTTCTTTGATTAATTGCATATTTATTATTTAGTTGGTTAAATATAGTGTTTGGACTTTAGTTTTAAAATTTCAATATATGTAATTTACCTAGACTATAATAAAATTTGAAAATATATATGATAATAAACGGTTTCGGTTATTCGGTTTTATTTTTATCTAAAACGAATAACCTAATGGTTTTAACCACCGATTACAATTTCTAAAACCGTAACCTGATGGTTTTAACCACATTTATATAATTTGGTTATTAATCAGTTCAATTATCATCGGTTTTGGTTTTTAACCGTAACCATTCCCATCCCTAAGTATCAGTTAAACCAGCGCTACGATTTTTACTTTTATATTGTCAGATAAGCTGAGTTGGGTTCTTTAGGAGTTTTTTTAATATTTTTAAAAAAAAAATTAGAATATAAATAAATTATAGTCTATTTTGAAACAGAACTATGTTCTGATCTTGTACGATACACCAGAACATAATTTAAGTTAAATTATAATGTGTTACCTTAATCTCAACCTGTCTATCGGTCTCGATTCTCCGGTCCACCGGACCGCACCGGTTGCTTTCGGAACCGGACCGAACCAGAGCTGGTTGACGGTCCTGGACGGCTCCGAACCGAGGAAATCCTTATAGGTTCGGTCCTTAAATAATGGTAAAAAATCATGCAAGGTGCTCCAGCCAAAGCGAACTCGCAATCCTCCCTATTAGCAAACTTGACCATGAAGTATCTGAATCCCATATCCACCAAATCAATCATCCCTTTTGGCGCCCAAATGTGTTTAAGCTTGGTAGAAAGATAACCAAAACTTACTTTGGAACCCAAAAGTCTGACCACTTGGTGTCTCCTAGTGTGTTCTAAATAAACACACCTAAAAAGGCTAGACACGTACCGCAAGTGTACGGGTCGTCCAAGTAATATCCGGTAAACGGGATTTCGATCTCAAGGACGGATTAGGTATGATTCAAAGTGTTATGCAATAAATGGAACTAGTTGCTTGAATGAAAATTAAAAGTAAAAGAAATAGATTTTTGTTTGGTTTTTGTTTAAAGGACTAAAGTGCAATAAAGTAAATATTAAACTAAATTAAAACTAATGCAAGAAAGTAAATATGAAGAGACTAAAAGATGAGAGAGAAGCACTTGAGTCACACTAGGTTTCACCAAAATAAACTTAATCAATGCTTCTTCTAAGGGACAAATTAGTAACTAGTAGTAGTCGGGATTCTAGATTCTCCTAACCCCCGTCAGGGTGGACTTAAGAGCTATTCTCAGGTGTTACAAACCCCGTCAGGGTGATCATAATCCACCTTCGAATGTCAGGTTCTCTACCCAATTGGCTATAAGATTAACTAAGTCCGTCAGGATCAATAATTTCTATCTTACGTTTATTATCTATGTCAGTAATTAAACCCCCCGTCAAGATGATCACTTCCCCACCAAAGTGAATAGCCTAATTACTCAAACCTATGTCTAATTGATCATATTAAATATAGTGAAATTAACTTACGATAACAAACAATACTAAACTACTCAATTTGAATTAAATTATAAAAATCCCAAATCAGAAAGCATTCATTAAGTAAATTAAGGTTCAACCCTTATAGCGATCCTCAAGCACTTAAGAAGTTTAGCTCATAATGGAAAATAAAACTAAAGAAATGAAATTAAAAGACATAATGTTTTACAGAAAGAAATAAATAAAACCTAATGAAGAGGTTGGGTTTGGCTTGAATTGGAGATATAGACAGTCTCCAGCTCTAGCTTTCCTCCTTCCTGCTTGCTCTGACTTGAATCCTTAAGCCTCTTTGATAATTATATGAAGTGTGTGTAAAAGATGAGGCTAAGGGGTGTATTTATAGGTGTTAGGAGCCTCTAGGTCGAATTTACTTGGAGTGGAAGACAAGTCAAGGACTCTTTAATTCGTCACTCTAAAATCTAGGAAAGGTAAGATTTTGCTGCTGGTTTGATTTGGTCATATCATTTTCAATACTTATCCGTTTGAGGAGTTCCAATATATGAAACCACTTGTATTGGAAAGCTCTTTCTATTGGTGTAGACCATTCGTCCAGAATCCTTGTCAAACTTTAATTATGAATTAATCTCTAAAACGTGGCTGGAATTTCAGATTCACAAGGCATCTTTATCTTTTCCTTCTTTGAATAAATCTTTCCTAAATCTTTTGGTTTCCATGTAAATCTTCTTTCCTTTAATCTTTATCTTGACTTGGTCTCTAAGTAATTACCATTTATCTTTTAAAGCTTCACATTAAATAAATAATTAAACCGCATATGCTTAAAAAGAATAAATCAATAAATCAAGAAATAGAAATAGGAAAGTGCACTCTAAAAATAGAAACTCGAGTAAAAACATTTCCTACCACTCTAAAATACACTAAGACTTTATTCTCACTTCTCCACCTTGGATTGGTCTTTCATGAAATTCAAGAACCTATTTAACTTTGCATAAAAAATAGTCAAATTTACGCACAAAAGCTCAGAAAATGCAAATAGTTAAATTCCAAGGGGGAAAAGTGTAATATGACAAATTATGCATAGAAGTCTAGCTAATAAGTCAATAATTCACCTAAAATGATGTCTCCACAGGGCTAATAATTAGAAAAAATAGGGAAACATCAAGACCCCCAACTCAAACCTTTGTCGTCCCGACAAAGTAAAATTAAAACAAGGCCCCTTTTAGGTGAATGTAGAAGGTAGAATCTAGAAAATATTCCCAAAGCAAAACTTAAAACAAATCTCATATAGTCTAATCTAGGAATTAATATACATCTATACTTATCATGCAAAATCAAATACAAAACAATATCAATCCAAAATTTATTTCACAATGCTAGAAGGTTACGCTTAATACTTATCTCAAGATGGTGGTTATAGGGTGTTCCTCGATCTTTACTTGCTTTGAACGCTCCACTTAGAATATTCCCTATTAACTCACTGTGCATCTAGGAATCACGAGGTCTTTACGGTTTTAGCATAGGCTGAAGGACGGTATGGTATGTATATTTGGTAAATTTGAAGTGAGCTTTTGGCTCTCTCCTCACTTACCATCAACAACTGTCCATGAGCTTGAGTTTACACTCGAATAACGTTCTCACTCAGTCCATTTGACGCTCTTAATTAGCGTCCCCAAATTAACCCAATAAGCACTAAGGATGATTCACTTAAAAATTTCCACTATGCCGGTCCGAATATATTTTCTTTTCAAATTATTCAATTTTTTTTTGTATAGCTATGACTCTCTTTTTAATGTTGAGATATCATGCTATTTTTCATAAGTTATGCCTTTTCATAACTTTAGCTCATGACTTCTTTTTTCATTCACTATTACCCCGGCAAAGGGTTACAATATAATAACATGTTAATCATTATCAAAATATAGCACAAAGCACAATTGATAAGCTCAACAATCCCAACCCAATATAAATTCCCATAATAGTGGACCCACCACCCCAAACTCAAGCTCAAGACAGGAAGTCTCAGGATTGTGATTCAAGTGCGGGTCATATGGTCATGCCTAAGAATCTAAAGGGATATTGTCTTATATTGTGGCGACAAAAGAAAGGCTTAAAGGCTAAAAATTTGTCTAAGAAGGATAAAATTAATTCAGGGATAGAAGGCCAAAAAGGATTCAAAGGGCTAACAAAGAACTGCCTCTATCATTTTCCTATTTACACAACTTGCCTCTAGTTCATACCTAAGTGGGTTCTCTATTCATTTAGATCTCACGTTCTACAAACCACTCATTATCCTTAAGCACAAGTTTACTTCTTTTGCATTGTTTATAAATTCTTCCTATCAATTATCTCATATTCGCATGCAATCAAAGTGCGTTTTATACTAACTCCTAAAATTAACTATTTTCTATCATAAATTCATGAAAAGTATGCTTGATGGGGGCATTTAAAACACTCTACAGTCAAACACAACCCTAAAAAAATTCTTTCTGAAAAGCATGTAAAACACAAAAAATTGGGATGAGGCAACGAACCCCACCCCAAACTCAAAGTGAGTCGTGTCCCCACAACTTGAAAAAGACTCAATAAAGCAATAAAACAATTAAAACAAATAAGAAAGGGATAGGAAAACGTATCTGAACCAGCACGAAGCTGGTTTCCATTGCTGTGTGTAGGTTGAGCTCCTTGTGTTACGTAGGTGGCATGTGGAACATTTCTCACTCTACGTAATATGATTTGCATAAGCTCCAACTCTGTTGTGATTTTTCCTATGGGTTTCAATCACCTCTTCATGATTATCCTCCAAGTTTCCATTCTTCCAACTACATCTTTCAACACCCAAAAGTAATACAAGCTTCTCCAACTTCTCTTTTCTCTTCATGGTATTCTTGACCTCCCAATCTTTGACATCTCAATGGACCCCAAACTCAAAACTTCAAATAATCAAAAACTAGAGAGGAGTTTTGAAATTTGATGTTTTGAGGATTTGTAATGAAGGATTATGGTGTTATATGAGATGGGTAATCAATATGTAATGGCTTGGGGAAGGTTTAATGAATAGGATTGAAGCTTTGATGAAGAGGCTTAAGCTTGAAGTAGAAGATTTCTTGATGTTCTTGAAGGATTATGGTGTTAGATGTGTGTTTAGAATGAAATAGGAGGAAGGATTTGATGTTCTTTGGTGTTGTAGTGGTCTTTGTGCAGGTATATAGGGGTTAGGATCTGGAAAATTCGTTTTTGAAGAGGCTAGGGGTACTTCTTGATGAAGTAAGAAGTTTATAAGGCACAAACTCTTCAAACCGACATAGCTGCGGTATACCGGACCCAGCAGGTCTTCATTTTTTTTCGTCTCTGCAAAGACCTCGCGGTATATAACCCGTGTCACGGGTTTTCGCCACTGTTCAATTACTCTTCTCCGTCCAAAAACCCGCGGTACCTAACTCGTGGTACAGGTTTTTCCTCCTGCGGTATACCGGACATATCGCGCGGTACACCGCACTTGTCATGCTCCCGTTTTTTTCTTTTCTGCCTAAAACCCGAGCTTCATACACTTGGCACGGGTTTTCTCCTGCGGTATACCGGGGTTCTGGGGCGGTATACCGGACCTCGCGCCGAATTTTCCCCTTGTATTTCTTTCGTTTCCTAGCACCCTAAACTCAATTCCTGCACCATTAACACACTACCTTTCTCATTTCTTTTAAAAGTAGACACTAAAACTCGATACTAACTTAGAATTATACACTAGGAATTGAAAAACTTAAAGCAATAAACTAATATACAATGAACTGGCTTTTGTTTAACGTCGTTAAGCTCGACGGGTTACCTCTCGCGTCACTTTTTCACATAACCTCCCCAGCAGTGAGTAAGGTCATCAACATTTGCTACACGGAACTTGCATCCCTTCGCTTTTATTACCACCAATTGATCAGAGATAACCCTTGTGACCTTGAATGGTCCTTGCCAAGAACTCTTGGCTTTGCGCGCTTTCGGAGGGGGATCAGGCTTCTTCATTGCGACCTCTTCGCCTACACTGAATGCCCTCTTCTTTCTTTCTTTCTTAGGTTCTTTTCGAACCTTCGTAGCTCGCACCTTTTCTTTCTTCTTTGCATGATCAAGGTGTGGATTTTTCTTAGGATATGGAGGATTTATGTTAGGTGGTTTCTTTCTGAGCTCTTTTTCCTCCATTCCTAAGGTTCCCACAACCTTAGTTGGCTCTTGTTCAATCACATCTATCCGGAAGCACTCCTCTTTGGATTCCGGAAACTTCATTGGTCTGAACACGTTAAACTTCACTTCCTCGTCTTGGATTTGCATCGTCAATTCTCCATTCTCTACATCAATTATAGTACGCCCCGTGGCTAGGAATGGTCTTCCCAAAATAATGGGGACATTCTTATCCGCGTCGTAGTCAAGTATAACAAAATCAACTGGAAAAATTAACGTACCTGCCTTGACGAGGACATTTTCTACTCTTCCCTTTGGATGCACGAGGGATCTGTCAGCCATTTGCAAGACCATAGAAGTTGGTCTTGCGTCTCCTATCTTCAACTTTTCAAAAACTGATTTGGGCATAAGATTAATACTCGCTCCCAAATCGCATAAAGCTTTCGCTTGCCACTCATTACCAATAGATATGGGAATAGTAAAACTCCCAGGATCAAGTAACTTTGGTGGTAACTTACTCTGACATATCGCACTACATTCTTCTGGCAAGCCTATTATTTCATTCTCAAGATATCGGCGTTTGTTTGTGAGAGCTCTTTTCAGGAATTTCAAATATTTTGGTACTCCCCTGATAGCCTCTAAGAAAGGTATATTAATATTGAGCTTACTCACCATGTTCATGAATCTTTCATATTCAGCAGTATCTCCTTTCTTCTGAACTCTGGAGGGGAATGGTGGAGGAGGTCGGGTTTCTATAATATCTTTCTTCTTTGTCTTTTTCCGGCGTCTTCTCCACTTCTACCACTTCCGGTTCTTCGTCCTTCTCTTCCACCTCCTCTAACGGTTTTTCTTTTCTAATCACTTCTTTTTCTTTCATAACCGGGAAAGGTGGTGGTTGCAATTGCTTACCACTTCTGAGTGAGATAGCGTTACAAGCTTCGTATTGTTTTGGTTCTTCAGTGTTACTTGGAAGTTGTTCTTGGGGACGCTAATTTATTTGTTTTTCCAATTGAGCCACTTGTTTTTGAAGAATTTGAAACGCAGCTGCCTGTTCATCTACCTTTATATTGGTCTCTTGTAGCGCTTGGTTACTAATCTTTGTTATGTTTACTATTGCGTGTAAATGTTCTTCTAGGTGTATTGCCTTTTGATCAGACTTCCGCATGAATTGGTTCAGTTGTTCCTCTATCCTAGATGATTGTTCTGCTATCCTAGATGACAGATGGTTCATTTGGAGAGCTAATTCATTTCCAGCAACTGCACCTTCTTGAGGATGAGCAGGGAGTGCTTTTTGAGCGAGAGTCTCTGTATAAGCATCATGTTGAACTTGACCTCCCTGATATTGATTCTGATAATAGTTTCCTTGGGGTCTTGATAGATAAGTTCCTGGATTATTCTTGTACTGATTACCATATCCTTGACCATTTGAATAATTGTTACCTCGATTATTGATGAAGAATACCGATCTTGGATTATGAGGACAATCTTCCCACGTGTGATCAATTGCGTCACACTTAGGACATAATTCTGGTTCTTGTGCCACTTGAATGTTAGCTCTCGTTTCAGAAACAGATAGTTGCTTAATCTTGTTCTCTAGAGCGGCAATTTTTGCATTCAACGCGGTTTCTGTGTCTACACTCAAAGTACCTCTTTCAGAAACTCAAACTGGTGATCTTGATGGTTTCCAACTCATCTCGTTCTTCACAATTCTATCCATGATAACCAGAGCTTGATCAGTTGTGACCATCATGAGACCACCTTGGCACATAGTGTCTATTTTGTCTTTCGCAGCTTCACCTAAACTTCGATAAAATATCCCAAGCTGTAATTCAAGAGAGTACCCATGTAATGGGCACTTGCGTAATAATGTTTGGAAACGAGTCCATGCAGCACCTACAGTTTCTCCTGGCTCTTGGCGAAAATAAACAATATCTAATTGCCCACTGAGTCGAACACTTTGAGGATAGTACCTATCGAAAAAGGCTGTCTGAAGTTGTTCCCAAGTCGCAATCACGTTGTGTGGCTGTTGGTCATACCACTCACTCGCTTCTCCGGTGAGGAAAAATGGAAACATATGAAAGTACATTTGTTCTTGGGTTACTCCAGGGGTGACATATGCATCACAGATTTTCATAAACTTGTACATAGCACGAATAGGATCTTCACGAGCTGCACCACTATACTGTCCAACGGTTGTAAACTGATTAATCATCCCCGCGTCTGGTCTGAATCGAACTCATTGAATCGCGGGAGGACGGAGTCCTAGTGGTGGTAGAAGAAAAGGTCCATGGTTGTTCGGTTGGAAGATCTGCGGTCCATGATCTTGAAGTACTCCACCATTATTATTGACTTGCTGTTGATTTCCGGGAGGAGCTGGTAATTGGACTCCTACCGGTGGAATTGGTAATTGAACTCCTACCAGTGGAGCTATTGGGAGACCGTTTTCATCCAACTGAATCACGGGATCTTGAAGGACGGGATCTTGAGCATTATCTTCTGCCATTGCTTTTTCTAACCTTGCTTGTTTTCTTGCTTCTTTATCTCTTTTGTTTTTCTCTCGAATTAACCTCTCGGGGTTTGAGTACATGCACCAAACCTATAAATCTGAGAAAGCAAGAACAAAATCAAAGCGTAAAACTGAAAAATAAAAATTAAAACTAAACTAAAAACTAGCAACTAAAACACTTACGGCTAACACCGTGGTCACACGCTACCGTCCCCGGCAGCGGCGCCAAAAACTTGGTGTCTCCTAGTGTGTTCTAAATAAACACACCTAAAAAGGCAAGACACGTACCGCAAGTCTACAAGTCGTCCAAGTAATATCCGGTAAACGGGATTTCGATCTCATGGACGGATTAGGTATGATTCAAAGTGTTATGCAATAAATGGAACTAGTTGCTTGAATGAAAATTAAAAGTAAAAGAAATAGATTTTTGTTTGGTTTTTGTTTAAAGGACTAAAGTGCAATAAAGTAAATATTAAACTAAATTAAAACTAATGCAAGAAAGTAAATATGAAGAGACTAAAAGATGAGAGAGTAGCACTTGAGTCACGCTAGGTTTCACCAAAATAAACTTAATCAATGCTTCTTCTAAGGGACAAATTAGTAACTAGTAGTAGTCGGGATTCTAGATTCTCCTAACCCCCGTCAGGGTGGACTTAGGAGCTATTCTCAGGTGTTACAAACCCCGTCAGGGTGATCATAATCCACCTTCGAATGTCAGGTACTCTACCCAATTGGCTATAAGATTAATTAAATCCGTCAGGATCAATAATTTCTATCTTACGTTTATTATCTATGTTAGAAATTAAACCCCCCGTCAAGATGATCACTTCCCCACCAAAGTGAATAGCCTAATTACTCAAAACCTATGTCTAATTGATCAGATTAAATATAGTGAAATTAACTTACGATAACAAACAATACTAAACTACTCAATTTGAATTAAATTATAAAAATCCCAAATCAGAAAGCATTCATTAAATAAATTAAGGTTCAACCCTTATAGCGATTCTCAAGCACTTAAGAAGTTTAGCTCATAATGGAAAATAAAACTAAAGCAATGAAATTAAAAGACATAATGTTTTACAGAAAGAAATAAATAAAACATAATGAAGAGGTTGGGTTTGGCTTGAATTGGAGATATAGACAGTCTCCAGCTCTAGCGTTCCTCCTTCCTGCTTGCTCTGACTTGAATCCTTAAGCCTCTTTGATAATTATATGAAGTGTATGTTAAGAGGAGGCTAAAGGGTGTATTTATAGGTGTTAGGAGCCTCTAGGTCGAATTTACTTGGAGTGGAAGACAAGTCAAGGACTCTTTAATTCGTCACTCTAAAATCTAGGATAGGTAAGATTTTGCTGCTGGTTTGATTTGGTTATATCTTTTTCAATACTTATCCGTTTGAGGAGTTCCAATATATGAAACCACTTGTCTTGGAAAGCTCTTTCTATTGGTTCAGACCATTCATCCAGAATCCTTGTCAATCTTTAATTATGAATTAATCTCTAAAACGTGGCTGGAATTTCAGATTCACAAGGCATCTTTATCTTTTCCTTCTTTGAATAAATCTTTCCTAAATCTTTTGGTTTCCATGTAAATCTTCTTTCCTTTAATCTTTATCTTGACTTGGTCTCTAAGTAATTACCATTTATCTTTTAAAGCTTCACATTAAATAAATAATTAAACAACATATGCTTAAAAAGAATAAATCAATAAATCAAGAAATAGAAATAGGAAAGTGTACTCTAAAAATAGAAACTCGAGTAAAAACATTTCCTACCACTCTAAAATACACTAAGACTTTATTCTCACTTCTCCACCTTGGATTGGTCTTTCATGAAATTCAAGAACCTATTTAACTTTGCATAAAAAATAGTCAAATTTACGCACAAAAGCTCAGAAAATGCAAATAGTTAAATTCCAAGGGGGAAAAGTGTAATATGACAAATTATGCATAGAAGTCTAGCTAATAAGTCAATAATTCACCTAAAATTATGTCTCCAGAGGGCTAATAATTAGAACAAATAGGGAGACATCAAGACCCCCAACTCAAACTTTTGTCGTCCCGACAAAGTAAAATTAAAACAAGGCCCCTTTTAGGTGAATGCAGAAGGTAGAATCTAGAAAATATTTCCAAAGCAAAACTTAAAACAAATCTCATATAGTCTAATCTAGAAATTAATATACATCTATACTTATCATGCAAAATCAAATACAAAACAATATCAATCCAAAATTTATTTCACAATGCTAGAAGGTTACGCTTAATACTTATCTCAAGATGGTGGCTATAGGGTGTTCCTCGATCTTTACTTGCTTTGAACGCTCCACTTAGAATATTCCCTATTAACTCACTGTGCATCTAGGAATCACGAGGTCTTTACGGTTTTAGCATAGGCTGAAGGACGGTATGAAGGACGGTATGGTATGTATATTTGGTAAATTTGAAGTGAGCTTTTGGCTCTCTCCTCACTTACCATCAACAACTGTCCAAGAGCTTGAGTTTACACTCGAATAACGTTCTCACTCAGCCCATTTGACGCTCTTAATTAGCGTCCCCAAATTAACCCAATAAACACTAAAGATGATTCACTTAAAAATTTCCACTTGCCGATCCGAATATATTTTCTTTTCAAATTATTCAATTTTTTTTTGTATAGCTATGACTCTCTTTTTAATGTTGAAATGTAATTCTATTTTAATAAGAGACTCGAAAAGAAAATCAAATACACCAGATTTTTTCACTGAAGAAGGGGATTCAATACAACTCCTGTGAAAAATACTATCCCTGAATTCTCTTCCCTTATCATAAACATAAAAGGATGGTCAGCTACAAATCTTGTAGGGTTTTTTGGAGGAAGCCAACCCCCCACTATGTATGAACGAGTTATTGCTACTGCTTCTGTACCTTTTTCACCTACTTCTATGGAAGCCTTCTGAACTATTGTTGAGATGTAGAGTGGTACTCCAGCTGTTTGATGAACCATCTTTTCCAGGTCCTGACATTCTTTGTCAAAAGGTAATGTTAGTCCCATTTGCTTCATAGTTTCAGGTGCTTCTTCGGTTGAATATGTAAATTTGAATTTTGGGATTAAGAAAATATCAGCCATGCAACTTGGAAGTTGAGAATATTTGAGTAAGAATTCAGAATCAGAATTCACTAATTGCAATAGTTTTGGTAATCCGTCTCTCTCATTAGGGAGGAAAATGTACATTGAAAATAGCCTTTTCTCATCTTCTCCGGCCCTGTATGGAATTCGAACAACTTGGAAACTTTCAAATGATCCATAAGAGTATTCAGTGCAACCTTCCATGAACGGAACTTTAACCTTAACTCCATTGAGAAGGTAAAAGTCACCATCATTGGTTCTCCTGAAATCAAACGGCTTCACCCATGATCCTTTGAAATACAACGCATTTCCAAGTACAAGTCTTGTTAATGGTTCAATATGAACTGGTTGAATAATATCTATAATGAGACCCTTCGATACAGCCTTGGCCCACGCATTAATTTCATCTACAACTTCATTCACCTTAAAAAAAATCTCAGTATTAAATTTTCACACAATGATACAATCTAAATCAGTATGTAATGGTATAGTACCATGACCAAAAAAAGTGATGTTAGAACAAACCAGTTTCAGATATGCAATGATTACATGGGGCTACAAAATCTTAATTAATTACACAGCTAATCTAGACAAAAGCCATATAACAAACATGAATAAGAAGAAAGATTTCGAACAAAAATTTCATACTTTAGAAACATCAATGTTTCTTGCATCTGACTTATAAACGGTTTCAAGAACCTTTTTATATCGATCTCTAAGTGGAAAACTCTTGTTAACCCAAACACCACTCACGAAATATAAATCTGGACCATCATAAATGTTAGACTTGGTGCCTTGACTTGTTTTATCGGTTGACACACCACCATCAGTAGGGGAGAGCATGGGTCGGTTTTACCCGGTTTTGAGGTTAGGGTAAACCAAGGGTAATATATTTCGGTTTAAGGAATTGCTAGGGTAACCCATGGTTAGGGTAAAAAAAAGTTTACCCTCGGGTTAATTTGGTTTACCCTCCGGTTACCCTCGGTTTACCCTCGTTAGTCAACATTAGTCAAACTCTTTTTTAACGCATGAAAAAATTAAATAAATGAGAAAATTTGAAAACACTTATATCATTATACTTCGAAAGATCAAAGATACAATCTTGACATTAGAAACCAAAAAATCGTGAATAAAATAATTCAAAATAAATTATACATGTTTGGAATATTCGAGAAGCCAAGTGAAATAACTTCTCAAATATACATGTTTTGTGTTTTTTTTATTTACACGGTTTTTCGGTTTGGGTAACCCCAACCCAATAGCTTGGGTAATATATAGGTAAAATACATGGACCCGAAAAATCATAAGGTGACCCGATGGGTAAGGTTGGCCAAGGTAAAATTAACATATATTTTGGATCGGTTTGGTTAAAATTAACACGGTTTTTCGGTTTTGTTAAAATTTTGCTCACCCCTAACCATCAGTAGTCATTTTTGCAATGTCCATGACTTTGGAAACCTTATAATTGAGTTGTTTGATATTTGTGGAATCAAGTAATCGAAGCATTTGTTCCATAGTAGGTCCTGTTGATCCAGCTGCAACCATGTTTAATAATACATGGAATGAAAACGGAGAAACCACTACATTCTTGTTCGAATCCCTTTCGATCTCCTGGAGTAACATTAATCCAACCATCTTTGAACAGAAATCCATCTTTACAATCCGTAGGAATTGAAAAAAATGATATATTGGTTTGCTTCACAGAACTACATAGGCTTTTCTTTGGTTTTATATAGTTGATGGTAGGAGAGAAGTTATGGAGACGATTGGTTATTTTTTTTTTGTTCTAAACGCTTATAACGATTGGTTATCTCAAAACTGCTTGGAATTTGTAGTAAATGAACATAGATTTTTTTTGTAATGAAGGAATAGGGAATGGATCCTCTCTACAAGTAAAGTTCTCTACTTATTGGAACACAAAAAAAAGAAAAAAGAAAAGTTCTCTACTAGTAAAATACTTGACTCACAATTAACTACACAAATAAGCATGTCTTTTTTTTTCTTTTACTTTTTTGTACGCATGGTTGAGCATGTTTTTTTTTTTTACTCTTTTTTTTTTTTTCGATGTATGGGTGCCCGGGCCAGCTTACGCGCACCACGACTAATCTCATAGGAAATATACACGCCTCCTTATGCATACTCCCACTTAATCAGAACTAGGTTACCCATGTTCAGGGAGGAGACTCGAACCATGCACCCCTTGCTTACCCCTTTAAGGGCTCAAGAAATAACACAGCTGAGGGGATTCGAACCCTGTACCTCCTAGTTGAGAGACAGGGTCACTACTAAAAATTTGATCAAAGCCGGCATTTGTTTTGCTTATAGGTGACACTTTATAACCCCCGCCTAATATTTAGCGGTAGATTTATGTGTGCCGCTATTTCTGCCGTCTATGCCCCTGACGCCTATGCATAGACGACAGTCAATTAACAAATGACGCCTTTTTATTTATTTAATAGGTGGCAGTTTTGAACAGCCGCCAATGAGAAAATATGAAATTTTGTTTAATATTAAATAATGAAGCATAAATAATTATTTAGGAATAGACAGCTCAAGAAACTGCCGCCTATAGCATGTTTTAAAATTAAAAAAAAAAAAAAGACGTATATACCAAGAAAAATAACATAGATCTATATTATCAAACAGTTTTTATTGTTCATGGCACACCCATTTATATTAAAACTAAAATTTATATCCTTCTAAACTATAACTTCATCTTCTCTGGATCTTGAACCCAATTATAGGCTTTGGGCTATATGTACATACACATGACTTCAATTTTCAACATGCCAGTGGTTAATTGAAGTCCCCGTGACCTTCCAATAACTTTGATTGTTTGCATTTACATTATAATCCACCTCACTACAACCACCTGAAATAGTATAGATATTTTAAATTCCACAAATCTAAATTTACAAACAATTTAGCTCAAAATTTACATAATAGTTGGTTTGATTCATTATTTATAGTTTTACCTTACAAAACAGTTCTTCTTTTACTGAAATGGAATTCATTTAAAGATGCTGCTGCTTTAGACCTTGGTCATCACTAGGTACATGATTATGTAGACTCTACCCTGCCGTTATAACTGCACACATCACCTACAGATGTTGCAATTATAAGTAATTCTCAGATTAAATATCTTCAGTTAAATATATAAGTTGGTGAATAGATTGAGCTTATTCTTGATTGATGACAAGAAGTAAAATGAATCTGATAGTTTTCGCCATCGGACTGTAAAATGAGTATATAGCTGGTTTTGTAGTCAAGAATAACAAAAGTATTTTCATAAAGTAAAACAGAGAAAAAGTTACAACACAGACAAACTTACTTACATAGCTAACGAGTACTTGAAATAATCTTTTTCACCTTCTCAAATCTATTATTTATCTGCATGCTATTTGAAATTATATCTCATTAAATAAATCAAACAAATCCACAAAATAAGGCTTTGCACATAATTGCTTCTTCTTCATGAGAACTCGTCCTATATGGTTGTGAAGTACAACACCATCATTAATAATAATCATACCAACCTAAGAGATGAATATGCAAAAAGAATATTTATTAAAAACCACAAGAAAAGGGTCATATCATACATCAAAATAAAAATTAAAGTCTATTTTTACAGCTTATTCCTTAAACATCTTGACACAGATACATAACTGTTTTTGCAAGTATGGCGCATATTTGCAGATTTTTAAGACACAATTAGGTACACTTTAGTGGAAAGTTCACTGCCAGGAACCCATATTTGCATATCTTTCAGGATGCATATTTTATATAATAAAAAAAGGTAGTGCAAAGAATATAATTATAAAAAATAAATAGTTTTATAATTACCAGTATTCTAATGGTTTTCAAGGAGCAACAATCCTGATGATGTATCCTCTGGTTGGGTTTTTCACCTCCGGATGTTATGTCCAGCAAGTCTAAACCTATAGACTCTTATCCTGAAGAGTTTGAAACCTGAAAACAAACAGCAAAATGGAGAGGTAATGGGTATCTTTTTACTCACAAACTATTTATTCAATATATTAGAGAGAATCACACACCTAGTCCACTGTTGGCAAAACCTCTGCATCTTCTTCCTCATCAAAGCTTTGAAGTTTACACACCTCATGGTGGCGGTGTTAATCTTTGGCACTCAATAAATATTCCTTACAATTATCCACTTAGCACATCAGTTAGCTATCAACCCCAGACACTCTTACTCAACCTCACAATAGGGCTCTACAACAGAAGTTAATCCATCAAGCTTCGAACTAAGGCTTTCCTCCCCCTGACTCAGATTCCCTGAATTATTGGTGTCGCTGGAAGTTGCTCACCCCTCCTAAACAAAATTGATGTCCGGATCCAATAACTACAATAAACCGTCAAAACAACCAAAGACGATTATAAATCATATATGATATTCTATTACCACTCCAAGCCCTCAAATCAAAACAACAAATAAAAACTAACCCAATAGACATCATTTCTGTTTGTGTTTGGGGGCATAAAATATCCAATCACGGTTCATAAACCAAATAACCATCTAGGTATGAATAAACATCAAAATGATAAAAAAAATTAACATAATAACATAAACAATTAGACTTTGTACAAAAAAAACTGAAAAATAAAAAAGTGAAGATAATCGTCCAAAGGTAAGATTCGATTAAGAAATTACAAATCAATTATTTAGAATGATTTGAAAAGATTCAATTAAACAATTGATTTTAAATTTCATAATTAGGTTTTCTAGATACCTTTTTGGGTTTTACAGATACTGATGGTCGCGAATAGTCTTCAGCGTGATGGAGATGGTGAGGAAGTTGTGACCGGGCTGCGAAGGTAAGGGGATGGCGAATAGTGTTCAGCGTGATGGCTGTTGTGAGAAAATCGTTACCGGCTGTGAGGGTAAGGGGATGGATAGTGATGACTTTTTTTTCCAAAATCTTACTAATAGATAGTGATGAGCTTTTAATTTTTAAACATTTTAATTGAGATTTTACTTATCATTTGCTTTTATATTATTAATTATCATTGATTTAACTTTATATTTTATCCATTTAATCCTATATATTTAATTTTCTTACGTCTAAAATTATGGTGGGAGTTTTTCCCACCTATTTTATAGTATAGGCGGTAGTTAATAAACAATAGCCATCTATTGTTTAATTGTGTATAAGAAAGACGATAGTTTCTTATGACTGCCACCAAATATATGCCGCCTATTGTATGATTTTTAGTAGTGGTCCTGGCCACTGAACTAGTCCCAGTGTTTTTTTTTTTTTTACTCTTTTGTAAGCATGGTTGGTGTTAATTTTAGGTTTAGTTGATTTTTTTCTTTTCTTTCTATAAAATACTTTTGTTTTAAAAACCTTTTGTCTAATTAATAATTTCATATATATTTTTTATTTCATTTTTAATTAATAATTTCAATGTGTTTATTCTATTTAATTATTGATTAATAATTATTTTATATTATTTGGTACTTATATACAATATAATAGGTTATAATTTTAAAAATATGTCATGGTTATTTTTCTATTAATTTGTGATATGGTTTTCATTAAATAAATAAAAATATACTGCTCATATATACTTAAGATGACAAACGAACTAAGTCCAGTCGAATATTTAATTGTTCAAGTTCGTTTGTTTAACTTCAAACTTTGAATAAGTCAAGATTAAATTTTATAAGAGTAACTTGTTTATTAAAATAAAAAATCGAGTATGAACTATATTTTTCTTGGTCGATGAATTATTTGGTTGATTTACACTCATATAGAAAATGTATTGATACAAAAAATAGTAATGACTAATAAAGTGTGGAATGCCTTAGCAATAAGTTGTACGGAATATTGAACTGAGATGTGGATGTTTCGATGATACTTGAGTTGCAAATCTATTCTCGACTAATCATACTTCGCTAAAATCTAATTAAATTCGAGTCCTATTTTTTAATACTTAAAATTCTATTATTTTTTGTATTTTTGGATTTTAATGAATATTATAATAGTTTTTTTTTGTTAATAGTTTTTAAATAGTTTTCTCAGTTAGTGTTTGTGATTGATTATTTTTGAGTTAAAATCTCTTTTCAATTAAAATTGAAATATTTTTAAAAAATATTAAAAAATATTTTGATATCTAAAATTACTTTAAGTGGTTTTTTTAATAATACCGTACGGACAAATGTTGTAATCATGGATCACTAAATCAGTGAGTCGGTGAGTATCAACTCGCAGAATATCGATATTTTTCAACTCCGATCACCGCCGCGTCGTCAGAGATTTTACTGAGTGCTCGGTATATATTTATGTATTTAATAAAAACCATATCACAATTAATAGAAAAATAACCATGACATATTTTTAAAATTATAACATATTATTTGTATATAAGAACCAAATAATATAAAATATTTATTAATCAATAATTAAAAAAATAAACACATTAAAATTATTAATTAAAGATTTAATAAGAAATATATATTAAAATAATTAATTAGACAAAAGGTTTTTAAAATAAGGTTTTTAAAACAAAAAATACCTTATAGGAAGAAAAACAATTAAAATCAACTAAACCTAAAACTAACACCAGCCATGCATGAAAAAAGCGTCCAAAAAAAAACCATGCTTAAAAAAGAAAAAGAAAAGTAAAGAAATGCTTATTTATGTGACTAAATATGAGCCAAGTATTTTACTAGTAGAAGACTAGTAGAGAACTTTACTTGTAGAGGATCCATTCCTGAAGGAATAGCAATCGCCGTAATTTAAGAGTATTACAAAACTTAATTATTAGCTAGTAAAATGGAAAACGAACCATACCATACACGGAATATAATTCTATATAAAAATAATTATAAAGAAAATAAATTAAATTAAGTTGTATTACCTTAATTCAAAAATTTGTCTCAACAATTCTATATTACATATTTTTAAAGAAAATAAACAATAAATACACATATTATATCTTTTGTTTCTTTCTCGTCCAAAAAAAAAATACACATATTATAATAAGAAAAATAATATTACATATATGACAAAATAAAATGACATAACTAATTGGAATTAGTTCATTGGTCAAGACTTTGTCATCCAATCTAGTGGTGCAGGTTCGAACCGAGTTAACGACTCCGACTCCGAAGTGGCTCTCCTATGTAACAAAAAAAATAACATGTATTATAGGTATATGTGTTATTGTATATGATACTTGGTAAAAATCAAATAATAAATGTAACGTAATGATTTTCTATTTCCTCCAAAATTAATACCAATTTACTAAAAAAGTAATGATATATACCACTCAATTTATCATCTAATATACTACTTATGACGTTACATAATTTGAATGGAAGTAAATCATCAATCAAATCGGGGAAACAAATAAATTAACGATTTACTTCCACACAAAATCACGCCACGTCGTGGATGGTATATTCGGTGATATGAATTTAGGTGGTATATAACATTATGGATGACAACGGTTCAGGTAATCTAAAAAACCAGAAACCGTAACCAAAACCGTCTAAGTTAGGAAAAACCATAACCGAAACAGAAACTGTTTAGGAGTGAAAATCTAAAATAATAACCGAAACCTATTAAACTAAAAAACTGTGCAAAAAAACAAATCGAACCATTTTGCGTGAATATATTTAATAAATTAAAAAATTCTAAAAACTGATAAACATTCGATACATAATCATATAATCTAATTCATCGTCAAAAAACATAAAAGTATTCGGACATATAAATTCTATTACCTCCATAATTGAAGTTTTCGCAAAAAAAATATTTTCTTATCCATAGATTTTAGGAGATAACTGTCCCTGCCCCAAATAGAAAAAGAAAACTTCAAAAAATAATCACAAATGAATCATTATCTGTAGAGGCGTAAACCTTCACAAAGAAAATCGTGGATAGGGATTGCAACGGTTACGGTTAAAAACCGAAACCGATGATAACCGAACCGATAACAATCGAATTATATAACCGTGGTTAAAGGCATTAGGTTATGGTTTTGAAAAGTGTAACTGATGGTTAAAACCGTTAGGTTATGGTTTAAGATAAAAATAAAACCGAATAACCGAAAACCGATTATTATCATATATTTTCATATTTATGATAATCTAGTTAAAATTAGATATATTAAAATTCTAAAACCAAAATTCAAATATTAGATTTAACCAACTAAATAATAAATATGTAATTTAATAATAAACCAACAATATATTTTATATATCTTGGAGATTTTTCTTATATGTGTGGTTTTTTTTTTGAAAATTAATATCTTTATTAAATTATCATTTGATTATGGTTAAAAACCAAAAGACCGTTTACAAAAACCGAAAACGAATAATGCGGTTATGGTTTTAAAATTTGTAATCGATGGTTGTAATCGTTAGGATATGGTTTTTAATAAAATAAACAGTTATGGTTATGGTTTTTGATATTTTTGCAAAAAATCGATCCGTTGCCATCCTTAATCGTAGAGTTTTAACAAAATTCACACAAACATATTGTACGTAGAACTCATCAACAAGTGATTTCTTCTTCAAGTATACACACTTTAAGATAATTTGATACTATAATTTTGCCTAAATAGTCAAAACAAATAAAATTACTATTGATAAAATAAACTATCAAAACAAATAGATAAAAATATTATTTTAGACATATATAAAATAAATTTGTAAATTAATAGAATTTTAAATATGTAACAATAAATTTTTTTTATATCTATCAAAATTATTTTTAAAAAAAATTAATTATTTTAAGTTAATTTAATAATCTGCTAAAAAAATTTGATACTATGATAGAACAATTATTTTAATAAACTAATAATATGCATTTTTTTTCAATTCATTTTTAACCGTTTTTATTATCCAATTACTTTTCAGTAGCCAGCATTTTTTTTGTATAATTACTTTCAAACCTCCTATATTTTTTTCCAATTCTTTTTTTTTTTTGTTATATCTGAGGTCAAAGACCATTTAGCTAATAGCTAAACTTACAAAACTCCCATAGGAGAGCACATTATTGTTCTAGGGGTGGCTATACCACATCTATCTTTCATGAGTAACATCTTTAAACCCATCGGTGGATAATCGTAGTACACTGGTTCTCCAGTTAGGTGCATTCCAAATTTAGCCATGAAGTCCGCACAATAATTCGCCTCTCTATACGTGTGGACAAACTCATAACCCGTATGCGATGCGAAAATGTCTCTACATTCTTTTATTAGTGTGTCTAGCCGACTCCCAGTGTTCCCACCGCCCTTCACTAGCGCGTGCAACTCTAGCGATTCGGTTTCGACTACTACTATCTCATTTGATCTCTGAATGGCCAATGAAAGACCACAATGCAAAGCCAAAAGTTCGGATTGAAAGGCAGATGATGCTTTAATTCCACCTGCAAATCCTCCCATGAAAGATCCCTCCATATCTCGAAAGACCCCTCCTACTCCAGCTTCTAACGAACTCGGATTAAAGCTCCCATCGATATTAAGTTTAACCCCTACCATTGGTTTAGTCCACTTAACCAGTGTATTACGCGCCGATACAATTAACCCACCGTCTATATTTTTCCCCAGGCCCTAATATAGTTAGTCGCATTATGCACCACATTATAACACATAGCTTGAATTGATTTACCACGTTTACTTTCAACTGAATGCATTTCTTTTGTTTTATTTACTTTCAAGCAGCTTTATGTATTTTGTTTCAATTACTTTCCAGCAGCTTACCTAAGTTTTTTTTTGGACAATAAAAGGTGCTAATGCACCAACAGAAACGACAATGAATAATAAAACCCTAGCCTATATCTAGCTTAACAAAATCTAACAGCAAGATTGAAATGACTAATAGTCATTTCACGTCTTTCCATTGCTTTGTGCCTAACTTCCTTTGCAACCCTATCCGCTTGACTGTTGAGGTTCCTTTTGTTGTGACGAAATGAAATAAGCCCAATTTCACCAGTTTTGTGGATAAATACTGTGAAGAATTGGTTGGATATTCCAACTGGCATCTGACACCTGCTTAATACCTTGAATAATATCAAGGTTATCTGAAAGGATGATCTTCCATTTCCCTAGGAACTGGTTACATAGTTCGGCTGCTTTTAGCACCGCATGTGCTTCCCCTTCTGCAACAGAGTTACAGTCCATCGTGTAACCATGCTTAGTTGTGATGTTAAGTAATCTGTGAACCCCAGTCACTGTCAGCCCCATCGGCTCCAATCTGTTAGCGAAGGATGCATCACAAAAAAAAAGATCTCTGGTTCCTCCTTTAGAGGCTGGGAAGGAGTAATCTCTATTGGGTTGTTGCCGACACTCTTATTACTATTAATTTTTTCCAATCAATTTCATGTAATTCCTGCATTAGCTTGTTAGTTGTTTGAATGATGCTAAAGCCGCATACGTTGGTATATTCGTATATTGCCTTCATTTTTCCTTGCCATATATTCCACATATTAATCATTATTAAGTCTCTAGTTATGTTCTGATCCCATCTTTCTTTTTTGAAACTTTGAATAATCTTTAAAAACCATTCCTCAGTGTTTTCTTCTAATTGATCTGCAATTCTAATTTGAAGGGGAGATCCAGCCCAGATTTCTTTACACATTTTGCATTGAAGTAAAAGATGCTCCACCGTTTCTTCTGATTCATTACACCAAATACATTTAGTTGAATCCCTACATTTCCTTTTGTGAAGATTAGTTTTGGTGGGCATCGCATTGTTCAGTACTCCCTGTATAAATACCTTGATTTTCTTTGGTACGTTAGATTTTCTAGATTATTTTCCATATTGGAGAATTGTGTTTTGTTATGACTGATGTAGCACTAGGTTTATTGACAATTTGTTCTTCCGTAATAATCTTGTATCCTGTTTTTGTATCGAATGATCCATTTTTTGAAAAAGGCCAAACAAACTTATCATTTGCTAAGATATCAGGAATATTACTTCTTTTAATAAGAGGAATAATAGGTTCCGCGAATGTATTGTCTAGTAACTCCGAGTTCCAGTTTGTAGTTCCTTGTATAAATAACTCATTAACATTCGAGATAGTGGAATTATTGGGTTTTTCCAATTACCAATTTGAGTCGATCCATCTATCATTCCATATGTTTATTTCCTGTCCATTCCCTATAATATGTATCCAATGTTTTTTAATAAAATCTCTCCCTTCTAACAAGCTTGCCCAGCTCCAAGTCCTACTTTGACGTAATTTACAATTCAAAAGGTTACTTTTAGAGAAATGGATGCCTTTTTAAAGCTTCGCCGCTAAGTTTCTGGGGTTATGCATCAATCTACACGGTTGAGCAGCTAATAGTACCGTATTCATTCTTTTAAAGTCCTTAAAACCCAATCCACCAATAATTTTGCCTATTGCTATTTTTTCCCAAGCCATCCAATGTATCCTATTTTTTTCACCTGAGTTCCACCAAAAATTAGAAAAGGCAGATTTCAATTTATTACAGAAGGACATAGGGAAAGAGAAAATGGACATATAGTAGTTCAGAATGGCTTGGAGAATTGATTTGATTAGCACCTCCTTGCCACCTTCAAATAGGAGCTTAGCTTTCCATCCTTTCGTATTTTTAAATAATCTCTTAGCTATCAATTCCAAAGATTCAAACTTTGATCGTTTATGACAGAGGGGTATACCTAAATTATAACCAAGATCGCCTGTTTATGTGATATTCATAATGGAAGTAACTGTATCCCTAATGTAAGTGGGTGTTTCCTTACTAAAAAGAATAACAGACTTGTGGGAATTAATACTTTGGCATGAACCTAAGCAATATAAGTTCAAGCACTCTTTAAATAATTTTATAGTCGTTTCCTCTATATTAATAAAGAACATCGAGTTATACGTAAAAAGAAGATGTGAAAGAAAAGGGCAATTATGACTAATTTGAACTCCACTAATCGTTCCATTATTAATTTTGTGATCAATAATACTAATAAGGGACTCCGTCATGATATTAAATAAGACAGGGGAAAGAGGGTCACCTTTTCTAAGTCCTCTACCAGGTTTGAAGTTTTCCAGTCTCTCCCCATTCAAGTTAAAGTTGAAGGATACCGTGGTAATACAGTTCCGAACCCATTGTATCCAAGTATCACAGAACCCGAGTTTATTAATAACAAGAAGAATAAAATCACAACGTACCTGGTCGTATGCTTTAGCCATATCAATATTTATTGCTACCATGTATTTTTTATTCTTTCTTTTCCTACTCATAGAGAAACAGATATCTTGTGCTATTATTATATTATCTTGTATAGCTCTTCCTTAAATAAATGTTGCTTGAGTCAGGGAAACAATTTTATTCATGAAATCTCTGAGTCTATTAGATAAAATTTTAGCATTATGTAAATTAAATTCACACATGATATGGGGTCTGTAGTCTCCTAAATCCTCTTGGGTATCCCCTTTAGGAATAAGCGTGATAAGGGTATCATTAATCATTCAATAGAACAATTTGTTGTTAAAGAAATCAGAGATAATTTTAAAAACATCTTTACTGATTATATCTCAGAACTCTTTATAAAACTTACCATTAAGACTGTCGTGTCTCGGTGCTTTAGATGCTGGTATTTCCCTAACTGCTTTCTCCACTTTTTCTATTGTTGGCGCTTTTGTTTATTAATTTCCTCCGTAATGCAAGGTTTAATATGTGCAGCCGCTTTTTCCATATTCTCATTAAGTGTCTGAACTTCATTAAACATTGTTTTATAGTAGTCTTGAAAACAATCTTTCACTTCTTCCGAGTCTTCTATCCAATTCCCATCTCTATCTTTGATTCTGTTAATTCTATTGCATTTTCTTCTTTGTATGGTGGCCAGATGAAAGAACTTTGTATTCTTATCCCCAAAAATTAACCAATTTTTTCTCGCTCGGTGACTCCAATATTTCTCCTCATTGTTATATTCTATTTTTATCTTTTCTTTTATTTCTTTTTCTTCCTTTAAGTTGTCTGATTTTGCATGAAATGTGTATGTGTATGTGTATGTGTATTTTAATTCCTAAATCATACTATATGAGATTCGTTTTAAGTTGTGCTTTGGGTGTATTTACTAGATTCTGCCTTTTGTGTTCACTTAAAGGCCTTGTTTTTATTTTACTTTGTCGGAACGACAAAGGTTTGAGTTTGGGGTCTTGATGTCTCCCAATTTGTTCTAAATATTATCCCTTAGAAGACATCATTTTAGGTGAATATTTGACTTATTTAATAGACGTTTATGCTTATTTCGTCATATTACACTTTCTCCCCTTGGAATTAGATTATTTGCATTTTTAGAGATTTTGTGCGTTAATTTGTATGTTTTAGTGAAAAGTTAGTAGGTTCATGGATTCATGGAGAACCAATACAAGGAGGAGAAGTGAGAATTAAAGTCTTAGATCAAGTGGAGGAGCTAAAGGCAAGAAAAGAATTTCCAAGAACTTGACTAGAGGAGTTTCAAATCTGGAAGGCTGTTACTAATTGCTGTTTTTGGGCTACTTAGGAGCGAATTCAGCCTCGGGCCGTAAAATAAGGTCTTATTCCTTATTAAGTTAGGAAGATTTTGCAACTGGCTTGATCCCATTTGGAGTTGATATGCAAAGTTACAGCCGTTTTACTAAATGGTGTACACCACTTACGGGAATTAAAGAAGAAGATGGGCTTGGGCTTTTTATAATTTGACATAATCCTCTTAACCTAAGCCCTAATCCGAATTTGACAGTATAAATAGAACTTTTAGCCTCATTTTACAGAGACTACAGAGAATTACATGAGACTTCATATTTTCAAGTCAGGGCAAAAAGGTAGAGGAGAAGTTAGAGCTGGAGGAATTCTGTTCTTCCAACAACAGCCATCCAGGCCTTTAGGTTATCTATTTCTTTCTTGTAATTGAATATGAATTCTATTTATTTTATTTCAGACTTTAATTTAATTATGAGCTAAACTTTCATATACTTGAGAATCGCAATTAAGGGTTGAACCCTAATTAATTTATTCTATGTTTTGAATTTTGGATTTTCATGATTTAAATTAAATCAAGTCTTATATATTGGATATTACTTTGTTCTTAATTACAATTTCTTTTCGGTACAACTAGAAATAGATTTTAGTATTTGGGCTATTCACTTTAATGGCAGAAGTGATAATCCGACAGGGGGATTTGAATACAGACTTAGGTAATACCCGTGTAATGTCCGTTATTGACCGACAGGCTTAACTAATTACATAGCCAAAGAGGTAAATACTTCACATTTGAAGAGGCATATTTGCCCATATAGGGGGTTTATAGTACTGTAGTTTAGCTCGTAGGTCCACCCGACAGGGGGCTAGGAGACATTAGAGTCCCGACTAATATAATAATACCAATTGTACCCTTAAACATAGCATGTATTATATTAATTAGGTGGATTCCTTGCGAGACTCAAGTACCTCTCTCATCTCTGAAGTTAGTCCTTTTACTTGCATTATTTCTTTTCAAGTTATTTATTTATTGCATCTTTAGTCTTTAAGAAAACCAAACAAAAATCATATTATTTTACTTTTCTGTCAAGCAATTATTTCTACTATCTGATTAATACTAGAGTTGAACTTAATTCGTCCCTGAGAACGAAACCCGGTTTATCGGATATTACTTGGACAACCGTGCACTTGTGGTATTGTGGTTCCTTTATTTTCAGTACTTAATTTTATAACACCCCAGGACCCACCACTGCTCCAAGTTCCCTCCTGCTGGAATTTCGAAACTTTCATTTTTTTAATTTTCCCCCGACCTCTCTAGCACAACAAGCGCATTAATCTCCTGCCCAAAACCTATACCACCAACCTCACATGACTGACGCATGCCCTCCCTACTTGCATTGCTACTGACCGCCTCAACTGTCTTTCCCTCACCAAGTGCCCCATTTCCTTTACTTTTTTTCTCCTTCTTAACACCTTAAGTGCTCGCAACAGCCCCACTATCCATAACTTATTAGCCGCCAAAATTTCTACTTGCGGGATAGACGTAAGTTGCCTTCTACTCTCAAAATCCGGCGCCACCAGAATTTTGTGTCCCCCTGAACGAACCTCGCCTTTACCATCTGCACCATACTATTTGTTTTCTTCTTTTTACCCCTGATGTCTCCCGTTTTGTTCTAAATAAATACCCTTAGGAGACAAAATTTTAGGTGAATATTAGATTTATTTGATAGAATTTTATGATTATATCGTTATATTGCATTTTCTCCCCTTAGAATTATGATATTTTATTTTTGGAGCTTTTGTACGTTAATTTATGTGTTTTTAGTGCAAAGTTATTAGGTCCATGGATGCTATGGAACACCAAGACAAGGAGGAGAAGTGAGAATTAAAATCTTAGATCAAGAGAATGAGTCAAAAACAAGAAAAGAATTTCCAAAGAGTTGACTAAAAAAGATGAAAATCTAGAAAGCTGTTACTAATTTCTGATTTCGAGCCACTTAGGCACTAATTCAGCCTTGAAGTCGTGAAATAAGAATGATGCGCCTTTGAGTTAGGAAGACTTGGGGACTTGAGTCAGGTGATTTGGACTTGAAACGCAAAATTTACGGCTGTTTTACTATAGGGTGTACATCAATTATGGGATTCTTAAAGATGGACTTGAGCTTTTTAATATTTGACCTATTATTCTTAAGTAAAAGCCCAATCCGATTTGGAGCTTTATAAATAGGCTTTTAGACTTCCTATTTATACACACTTCAGAGAATTACATTCCACGCTTCATAAATTTCAAGTCAGAGCAAGAAGGCAGATGAGAACCTAATGTTGGAGGAATTCCTTTCTTCCAACAACAGCCAACCCAACCTTTAGGTTATCTAATTTCTTTTATGTAATTGAAAAAAATGTCTTTTAATTATTTTATTTCAGTTTTTAAGTTGAACATGAGCTAAATTATTCAGTACTTGAGAATCGCATTATGGGTTAAGCCCTAATTTCTTTAATTGATGATTTTTGAAATTGAAAATAATTATTTAATTTAAACTAGGTATTTTGTGTTGGCTATTATCTTAATTTTACTTACTATTTTTGAAGTCATGAATCAAAGGTATGTTATATTAGTTAGGCTATTCACTTTAGTGGCGAAGTGATCATCTTGACGGGAGGTTTAATTACAGACCTATGTAATAGAAGCGTGGTGTTCGTCAATGATCTTGACGGGCTTGACTAACCACGCAGCCAATGAGGTAAGAGACTTAACCATTCAAAGTAGATATAATCTCCCTGATGGGATTTATAGCACTGTAGAAGAGGTCCTAAGTCCACCCTAACGGGGGTTAGGAGAGATTAGAGTCCCGACTAACACAATAGTACCAGTTTAGCCCTTAAACAGAAGAATTAATCATAGAGATTTAGGTGCAACCTTTGCGAGACTCAAGTACCTCTCTCATTCTTGCGACCAATCTTATTTGTTGCATTATTTCTTTTAAGTTAATCATTTAAGCATTTTATTTTATTACACCATTAGTTTTTAATCAAAACCAAACAAAAATCTTATCATTTTACTTTTTTGTTTAGCAATTAATTCAACTATTTCGATTAATACTAGTGTCATAACTAGCTGTTCCTGAGAACGAAATATGTATTATTTACACATTACTTGGAACGACCCATGCACTTGCGGGTAGTGTCCCTCTCATTTAGGGTGGTGATTTTATCACACACCAGGAGACACCAAGTTTTTGGTGTCGCTGCCAGGGACGGTAGCGTGTGACCCCGGTGTTAATCCTTTAGTAGTTTAATTGTTATTTTTAATTTTAGTTTTACGCTTTTGCTTGTCCGTTCTTTCTAAGGTTTTACATGTTTAGTGTATGCTCGATAACCCCGAGATATTAGTCAGACTTCAAAACAAAAGAGAGAAGGAAGTAAAAGAAGCGAGCGAAAAAGAAGAAAGATTAGCCAAATAAGCAGAAATGGCTAATGTTGACAATCATAATCCTCGGGTGGTAGTAGAAGAAAAAACCCCTGCGCCTAGAGGTCAAGCTCAACCTCAACTCTTTCATGATCCATGGTTTGTACAAGGTGCTGAACAGATTCCATATCACACTCCTGCTCTAGGTGTTGGTCCTCCAGATATTGATGTCGCAAGATATAGACCCGATCCTAATATGTTAGTTCAATTCCAAAACTTTGGAAACTTTTGTGGAGCGCCTAGAGAAGACCTAATTCGTGCAGTACAAAAGTTTATGCAAATATGTGATGCGTATATAACGCAAGGCGTAACAAGAGAACAGATGTATTATGCAAACTTCAGATTTTTCGTGATAGACACGGCGAGTATATGGCATGATTCACAAGAACCATGATCAGTCACAAATTAGGATGAGCTACAAACATCATTCTTTTATCGTTATTACCCGAGAAACATGAGACTAAACGCACAAATCGCATTGACATCCTTCGAACAGGAAGAAGATGAATCTGTGGGTATTTGTTGGACAAGGATCCAACAATGTTTGAGTATATTTCCAGATTATGGTCTTTCAGAAGAACAACAAATGTCGATATTTTATAAAGGCCTTGAAGGACGTTCAAGAAAAGATATGAGCCTACTTTGTGGTGGGGGATTCTTACAGGTAACACCAGCTAATGCCAAAATTATTTTGAACAGAACAGTGAAGAATGAGTTGGGTTGGAATATCGTGGGAGAACCTATCTGAGGTACTGGTTATAAAGAGAGTAGTGCTGGAATTGATGAGAAAATCTCTTCATTAGAGAATAAATTGAAGAACACGCTTGAGCAACAACTGAAACAGCTTACTTTAGCAGTAAAAGAAGGTTTTTCAGGTAGGAGATGTTGGCTTATTGCCCCCATCGATTAGGTGTTTTAATGTGACAAATCATCTATTGTTTAGTGTGCTAATTTCACTTTATTATCTTGCACTCTAATTCATCAAAAAGCACAATTAACATCATTTTGATCAAAGCTTAATTATCTTATCCTTAGTAGCTAATTCTCTTACCATTACTTTTAACCTTATCTTATGTGTACATTGAGAATTAGCTTTCATGATCAACAACAAAGTTTCTTAAAATGATGTTTACAACAACTCTCGTGAAGAAAACTTTTCCATCCGAGCAACGAATCAAAATATCATAAATCTCCAAGTCAGTAAGAACCGGGTACCCGCATTTGGGAAAACCGGGAACCCGGTTTGGTGAAGCTCAAGTCAACATCAACTCTTTATAGCCGTTTTATAGCCGTTGCAATTAAAACCGGGTACCCGCATTTGGGAAACCGGGAACCCGGTTTGGAACAAAGTCTACCACCAACTTTATATCCGTTGGGGACTTTCTTGTGCTATAAATATGACCTCTTTGAAGGAGAAACTTACCTCTAACACTTCAACTATTATACATATCAATCTCATACAAAGTTAGAGGTCTCAAGCTATCAAAGTTAATTATCCAAGCTTGATCAAGAGCTTAAACCAATAAGCTTCAAAGTTATTATCTACTCAAGAGGAGTTTACATGCTTATAGTCATATCTACTCTTTAGGAGATTATCTAGCAAAGTTGTTTGCACCCCTTTAAACACTTTGTATCTATCCTCTTAAGTCTAGGTCTTGTAATAGATAGATTAAGAGAGAATTCAAGTATTGGGAGTATACTTGGTATCCTTGTGTTGTAATTACACAAGTGTTTGTCCTTCGTGGTTTCGAAGAGGTTGTCCTTGTGTTGCGATAACACAAGTGTTTGTCCTTCGTGTTATCGAAGAGGTTGTAAGGGTTATTGTGTTCTCGACCCGGTTAAGAGAGACACGGAAGCTTAGTGAAAAGCTTGAAATCCTAAGGAGGCTTCCTTAGGTAGTGGATGTAGGGAAACCGAACCACTATAAATCCCGTGTATCTTTCTATCCCTACTCTATTTACTTTCCGCACTTTATATGTTTGATTACTTGCTAGTATAAATATCGTAATAATGTTTATCTAGTTAATCAACCTTTTGTCATCTAGAGTAGTAAGAAAATAGAAACTCGTTTTACATGTTAAACTTATATATCGAGCCTCTAGCTTATCCTATGCATGATCCCATAAGCGTTTGATATATTAGTTGTCTTAGAAGGTTCTTTCATAAACTTATATTTATCCAAAAGATTTTTTAATTAGGCATTAATCTTATTAGTAATCCTATTCACCCCCCCTCTAGGACTTTCAATTGGTATCAGAGCCTAACTCTACGTGAATAGCTTAATCGTTAGTAGAGTAAACGATATGGAATTTAATCTTTTGGAAAAGTCGTCTTCTACCCGACCTCCACTTTTTTGTAGGAACTTACTTTTTTATATTGGAGAACAAAAATGGAGAAATTTATCAAAGCCGAAGATCCCAACCAATGGAGAATCGTTATGAAAGGATCATTTGTTCCATATAAATAGGAGTTAAATAAAGCGGGAGTTCTTAAGTCAAATCAAGAAGAAATAGATTATGATGAACTCACCAATGAGGAGCTCACTCAAAATGAAAAACCGACATGGATCGTGAAAAGTACTAATCGTATTTCCGAACCCATTCCACCTCGGTTACCATAGTAATATTCATTAAAGGTGTTGAGCGTCAAGAAAATTGAATTTTATGCATAAGGACGTTCAAACCTCGTAAAAGGAAAATACGGCGAATTCTCTCCTTTCTTCTTGTTTATCTTTATGTTCTATTATGTGCTTATGTGTTTTATCCTCTATGTGCCTTATCTTGCTAGTATTGACCTTTTCATGCTTTAAATTGCTTAGTTTTCACATTGGGTCTTTTTGTACTTTTTAGAAAATATAGGGGTCTTTATGCAATAAACCGTTTTCTCTATTTTCGTGATTTCCTTTTTATATTTTTTCATAACAAAAATTATTTTGGGAGTGTTATAACATGTCTAAACTATTGGGGAGCTTTCGAACTAGTTTCGGGTGGTTTTTGAAAAATGTCTTTTTCCTTTCTTACCCTTCTTAGTCGAGGAAACCGGGTACCCGGTTTTGGTGAATGCGGGAACCCGGTTTCGGGTCTGTGTAAATCCGAACTAAGTCAAAACCCTTGGTCTTTCACTCATTTCCTCACTTCTCAAAACGTTTTTTCATCCCCTTCTCTCTCAAAAACGAAAACCCCTCTTTCAAACCCTAACTCCTCCATTAAACCTTCATCTCCTTGGCCATGGCTTCATCATCCAAATCTTCTAGAGCTTCAAGGGCTTCCAAAAACAAAAGAATCATTGATGAAGAAGATGAAGATATAGAAATAGACCCAATCTATGAAGATGAAGAAGATGATTTAGAGCTTGAAGAAGAACCCACAAGACAAAGAATGGTGAGGAAAAACATCAAGATCCTTTGGGGAAGATCAATTTCATCTCCTTCTCTAAGTGCTTCCATCTCTTTGGTAAATGGCTCAAATTCTAATCTCTTCCATTTATTTCAATTCCAAGGATTAGATTTTTTCCTATCTCTAGAAAATAAGTCTTATGAATCCCTTGTTAATGATTTTTACAAAAATATCCATCCTCTAGATTGTGATTCTTGCTCTTTAAAATCAATGGTTTCAAACAAAAATCTTTCCATTACTCCAAAAACCATTGAAAAAGCTTTTAAACTTCAAAATAGTGGTTATGAGAATTTTATCGTTTCGGGTTGGAATAGAAGTAAAGAATTGATTGATATTCCTTTGAAAAATGAGGTTGAGGCTTTTATGTCATCAAAAATGATTCAAACCCATACTCAACCTTGGCTATCGAGTTTATTTACTCCGGATATTCGTTTGGCACACAAAATTATCTTGTTTTGTCTTTTAGGAAAAGATAGGAAAGATGGTACAATTGCTCCTTATGAAGCAATCCTTCTATTTCATCTTTATTCGAAAAGGCCTATCAATTTTTGCAAAATTTTCATTCGTAACTTGGATTATCGTGCTCATTCGAATTCTACTCTACCATATGGTATTGCTCTTAGTTATCTCTTAATCAATGTTAAGAAAATATCTCCCTCTCTTGACCCTCGTGATTTTGAACCAATTTGGAGGTTTGATATTCCTTTTTTGAAAACTATGAAAATCTTTGTTTACAATGGAGAATACATTGACAAGCATATTTTTGATCATCTTCCCGAAAATATTCGAAAAACTATCTTGAAAAATGTTGGGCAAAACATCACTTCCTCGGGTCCCACTATTGAGTCTCTTAACATTCCTTCCCGTGAGGTTATGCCTATTAATCCTCCTCCGTCTTATACCACTTCCCGTTCTAAATCTTCCATTGGTTCTTCTTCAAATGTTGCTACTAAATATGATCTTGATAGAGTTGAATCTACTTTGTTAAATGTTATTAAAGAGGGATTTGCGGAAATTAAAGGTTGGTTTGAAAACATGAATAATCGAATTGAGGGGTTGAAGAATGAAGTTTCATGTCTTCGTGATGATGTTGGAGGTGGAGGAAGATCTAGGTGCCGCTCTCCTCGAATTAATCGTTAAATCGTTCTTGTTTGGGTGTTTTAGTTTAATCTTCATTTTACTTGGCTTTTATGTGTTTTTAATGTTTTGGACTAAGTTTGTGGTGTTTATGCTTTAATTGTTTATGGGTCCGTGTTTTGGACATCTAGGATATTATTGCTACATGTTTTATTTGGATAATGGTTTAGGATGCCTTATGTTTAACTTGGTTTGATTTGGATATTTGATCTAGTATGCTATGGTGTTTAATTTGGATATTTGTTTTAGTATGCTATGGTTTTATTTTGATATTTAATGTTTAGTTGCTTCAAGTTTATGCTTTGATATTACTAACATTTTCCTTGATGATATAGGTACTATTGCTCTCTTATCCTTGATCTTATTCTATATTTCATTTTAGTCCCTATAGTTTGTTCAAATTTATCTTTGTTCTTAGAATGGTTGAAAAATGCACTTAGGTCCCAAAAAGTTTTTTTTAAATTGCTTTTATGTCCCTAAAACTTTTTGAAAAATATTTTTATCACCTATACTTTTCAAAAATTACATTTTCCCCCTAAATTTCTTAAAAATGACTTCAAATATTTTTTTTAGGGAAAAATTGTAGATCATAGATCAAACTTTTACAAAATTGAAACAAACTCTATGCATTGTGTAAGGGGGAGTTTTTGTTAAATCATATTTAAAAACTCAAATGCTTAGTCTAATCTTTCATCTCATATATTACAACTAATCGTTTGTGTCATTAGAAAGCATATGAAATGAAAATCTATCGATCAAGGAGTTGGTAAAAAGTCTCTATCTCTTAGCTCTTACAAGTATCTATCTTTGTGCATCTCTTTCTAAAAATTGTTTTAATCTCTAAACTCTTGCACACTCTTAGAATCTTTGTTTAAATATCTATTCACTTGAGTTTTTGCTCTTCTTCCTTTGCTATGGATTATACATTTATTTCGTCTTTTTGATGAAGACAAAGGGGGAGAAATATGTGCACTAAAACTTTCAAAACTTGCACTTTACAAAACTCACAAATGCATGTCTTTTTCATAAAAATACACTTTGACTTAATGCTTTTTGTGAGGGGGAGTTTGACTCCATATGTGTTTTAGTGATTGATTTGTCATCATCAAAAAGGGGGAGATTGTTGGCTTATTGCCCCCATCGATTAGGTGTTTTAATGTGACAAATCATCTATTGTTCAGTGTGCTAATTTCACTTTATTATCTTGCACTCTAATTCATCAAAAAGCACAATTAACATCATTTTGATCAAAGCTTAATTATCTTATCCTTAGTAGCTAATTCTCTTACCATTACTTTTAACCTTATCTTATGTGTACATTGAGAATTAGCTTTCATGATCAACAACAAAGTTTCTTAAAATGATGTTTACAACAACTCTCGTGAAGAAAACTTTTCCATACGAGCAACGAATCAAAATATCATAAATCTCCAAGTCAGTAAGAACCGGGTACCCGCATTTGGGAAAACCGGGAACCCGGTTTGGTGAAGCTCAAGTCAACATCAACTCTTTATAGCCGTTTTATAGCCGTTGCAATTAAAACCGGGTACCCGCATTTGGGAAACCGGGAACCCGGTTTGGAACAAAGTCTACCACCAACTTTATATCCGTTGGGGACTTTCTTGTGCTATAAATATGACCTCTTTGAAGGAGAAACTTACCTCTAACACTTCAACTATTATACATATCAATCTCATACAAAGTTAGAGGTCTCAAGCTATCAAAGTTAATTATCCAAGCTTGATCAAGAGCTTAAACCAATAAGCTTCAAAGTTATTATCTACTCAAGAGGAGTTTACATGCTTATAGTCATATCTACTGGTGGTCCTTTGTGTGTTCTAAAAATAAATGCAAATGCTAATCGAACCACAACCGCAAGTGTACGGTTGTCCCAAGTAGTAATAACTGATAAATCAGATTCGTTCCAAGGACGGATGGTTGATCACAATGTCTAGCAAATAGTGATTGATGCACTTATGAAACTAAAAGATAATAAAATGTTTGTTTGGTTTTCGTATTAAGACTAAATAAATGAAAGACAAATATTGAAATGCAAGTAGAAGCTAAGACGCAAGTAAAATGAATGAAAACGCAATATGAGATGTAGTACTTGAGAACGCAAGGATCCTCTCAATCTTATTTCCTAACTTATGTTGTTTAAGGGCTAAATTGGTCAATTACAATGGTCAGGATTCTAAATTCCTTATACCCCCGTCAGGGTGGACTATAAGGCAATCCTAAAGTGTCACTAGTCCCGTCAGGGTAAATATGATCCACCGTTGGATGTTTAAGTTTTATTACCTCATTGACCCTAGAATTAGCTAAGTTCGTCAGAATCAATAGCTTCTATCCTAGATTGAATAAATGGTTCTGTATCTAAACCCTCCGTCAGGATGATCCAATTGCCACTAATTGGAATAGCCTAAATACTAACACCTGTTCCTAGTTCATGACGCTAAAAACAATAAAATAATCTCAATTTATTGAAAAGAGTAAAAGCCCTAATTTAGTTTAATTCAATAAAAACCCAAATTCAACATTCGTTATTTAATAAAATTGGGATTCACCCATTGTTTGTTCTCAAGCACTATGAATTGTTTAGCTCATATTAAAACGAAATACTAAATTAATTGAAATGGAATTCATAATTGATTACAGAATTAAAATTACAGAGAAACCTAATTTCGGAATTGGTTTGGCTGTGAATTGGAGAGTCTCCAGCTCCAAGCTTCTTCTTTTCCTTGTTTCCGCTTCTTCTCTGGACGCTCTCTTCTAAGGATGTTTTGATTTGAAGAATAAAATGAGAGGTACTGAATAATAAGGTCTAAAGACCTATTTATAATCGTAAAATCGGATTAGGGCTTTTACTTAAGGATTAAGTAAAAATTAGAAAAGCCCAAGTCCACTAATTAAGCCCAAATCCCGTAACTGCTGATACACCTTCACTAAAACGGCTTTTCCCGCTTCGTTATGACCCTGATTGACCTCATTCCAGTTGCTAAAGTTCCGTAACTCGATATGGAACATAATCTCTTCAAGGGTCAGCGGCTAAATCATCTCTTAAGCACCTCGAAATCAGCAATCTATGGCCTGGAAAATAGATTTTCAGCTCTAAAAATAATATCTTCGGGATTTATCTTTAAGTCTTGACTCCATATCATGATCTTTGACTTTATCCTCGGATTCCTCTTCTAGCTAACATCTAAAACCTGTAAACTTTACACTAAAAATACCAATATTACGCGCAAAAGTTTAATAAATCAAAATTACTAGAAATAAAATAGAAATTCTGGATTATTGCATATTAGCACCAAAAGTCTATCTAAATAATCAAATAAACACAAAAAATAATGTCTCCCAATGGCATAAAATTAGAACATTTAGGGAGACATCAAAACCCCCAACTCAAACCTTTGTCGTCCCGACAAAGCAAAACTAAATAAAACAAGGGGAATGAAGTAGATGCAAGAGAAAATAGAAGCTAGCAAATAAACCCTAAAGCAATGCTAAAGATAAATCTCATATAGCAAACATTAAGAACTAACATATACATACACTAATCATGCAACATCAAATATAAATAATCTCAATCATAAAATTAAAGTCGCAATGCTTGAAGGTTACACTTGTACTCATCTTTGTATGATGGCTATAGGGTGGTCATTAATCCTAACTCGCTTTGAACGCTCCACCTAGCGTATTCCCTATCAACAGAATCATAAATTCACTATGCACTTAGGAATCACGAGGTCTTTATGGTTTTAATAATGGCTTAAGGACGGTGTGGATGTATATTTGGTAAATTTGAAGTGAGCTTTTGGCTCTCTCCTAACTTACCATCAACAATGTCCTCGAGCTTGAGTTTACGCTCAAAAATGTTCTCACTTACCCATTTGACGCGCTAATGTTGCGTCCCCAATGTCAACCCAAATGAGACTAAGATGAATTCCAAAAATATTCCACTTTGCCGGTTTATTTTATTCTTTCTTTCTTTTTATTTTCTTTTTCATTTCGTCTCTTTTTTTTGTACAAGATACCCATGACCATCATTTTGATGTGAAAAGTCATGTCTCTTATAATTTTCTTTTTCTTTCTCTTTTTTTTTTTAAAAAAAAAATTCAAATCCCGGCAAAAGGTTACAAATAATAATATCATCTACTTTTTTGTGCCTCAATACAAACACATATAATCCCTTCCCAATGTAATTTCCCAAATGTGGACCCTCCACCCCAAACTCAAGCTCGAGACAAGTCTCAGAGTTGTGATTCAAGTGCTGGTCATTTGGTCATGCTTAATAATCTAAGGGATAATGGGCTTATATCGTGGCTACAAAAGAAAAGGCTTAAGGCTCAAAATTGGGCTAAGACGGATGAAATTATAATAACGGATAACAAGCTAAAAGGCTTCAAATGGCTAACAAAGAACTGCCCCTATCATTTTCCTAAGTACATAGCTTGTCTTTAGTTCATATCTAGGTGGGTTCTCTACTAATTAGGATTTCACGTTCTACACACCAAACATATTCCTTAAGTACAAGCTTACTTCATTTGCATTGTTCATTAATTTTTCCTATCAATTACCTATGTTAGCATGCAATTGTAAGTGCGTTTTATGTTATTCCCTAAAGTCCACTATCTACTATCATAGATTCATCAAAAGTATGCTTAAAAGGGATATTTAAAATCTTCTACAGTCAAAGGCAACTCCTAATTATTTTATTGAAAGCAATTAAAACAAATAAACACATAAAAACTGGGATGAGGCAACGAACCCCACCCCAAACTCAAAAATGAGTCGTGTCCCCACGACTCGAAAAGACTCAATAAAGCAATTAAACTAATATACACTAAATGAGAAAGGATAGGAAAACATATCTGTATCGGCACTAGGCCGATTACGTGTAGTCTCATGTTGAAGTTTTGAATACTTCTTTATCAAGCTTAAAAGATCATGTTTGTTGCGTTCATCTTGAATAAAGTGTTCTTCATTACTTCGAACTCTCATGTCATATTTTCCAAGTCTTCATCTTTTCCTAACCCTCTAAATCATCATCTCTTCTACGAAAATCTTTCCTCAACATCCAACTTTTTATCTTCATCATGTTCTTCGTACCTTTTCCAACCTTCATGGTCATCTTTGATGACCCCAAACTCAATTTTTCACCTACTTAAAGATTACTTGCAAAATATATAATATTAATATGCTCAAACAATTCACAATTCCTCCGCTAAATAACTAAAATAAATCTTAATTCCCAACTGGTAATAGAAATAAAAGAATAGTTCTAGCTATTTTACCGGATTGGCCATGGAATTTATGATGATTTGATACCTTGCACTTGCAATCTCCAACCTTCAAATTACCAAAGCTTTTGATGAAATTTTTGTCTCTTGATATTGTTGAAAGTGGCACAGTAGTGGAATTTGTGATTTAGTTGAGATGGGTATTTAATTTCTATGGTGTTGGAAAGGTTTAAAGGATATAATTTAAGCTTTGGTGAAGAAATTTTTGGGTTAAAACTTGAATTTCTTGGTGTTTTTGGAAAGATTTGTGATTGATTATGTGTTGGGATGATGTTTATAGGTAAGGATTGGTGATATATTGGTGTTTTGATGATGGAATTTAAGTGTTTTTGGAGCTTTGGTTCGTCATCAATGGTGCTAAGTGGAGACGCAACCACGAGACGCAACTAATGCCGGCCCTCAAAACGCTGGGTCAGAAACTTTTAGCTGTTCATACGAAATTTTCGACTTCACCATTGGATAGAGCTCGAAAAGTTATGCGGTTTAGGCTCAAGAAAAAGTTAATTCCGACCTCCGAGCGTCAAGTTATGATCTTCCGAAGTTTTGATACCTGGGGTACAGAACCGAAAACGGGTACCCGCATTCTACAAACCGGGTACCCGGTTTCTACTGTATTGGAACCCAAAATTTTCATTCTTTTTCGTTCTAGGTACCCCAAACTCGTGACCTTAACTTCTGTAATCATCAAAAACACCAACCTTCCTCATTTCTTACAAATAAACACTAAATAAATAACCATTACTCTAATTTACACTAAGAATTTAAAAGACATGAAAGCAATTTAAAGCATGGGTTGTCTCCCAAGAAGCACTTTAGTTTATTACGTCTTTAAGTTCGACGCGTTACCTTCCATGAAGATGGTATTGAGGCCCTTGCGGTGTTCCTCCGCTTAAACTCGCCTCTCCCTTGATGTGAAATATTTAGACCCTTCCCCTTTAGAATATTATTTAATCGATCTCTGAAAGGGGGTGGGTAGTACCTTCGTTTCGCCTCCTTGCTCTCATGGCGAAACTCATTCTCTTCCACATGGTATATTGGGGTTGCTTTTGTTGGATTAATTACATGTTTATCTTCAATAAGCTGAGCTCGAATCCATTTCTGAGCAAGAAAACATTCTTCTATACATGCTTCTATCTCGGGTAATCCAACCTCTCCAATCACATATTTATTATCTCTAGAATTCACGAACTCCTTCCAATCTATGCTTTGTTGGACTTGTGGGGCTGCAAGGTGAGCGTACAAAGTATCCATGATTGCATTATGTGTGGGTAAAACTAGGGGACACCCCCAATCTAGCATCATATCTAGGAGGTCCGAGACATGATCATCTCGTATTCGCTTGAGTCTAGTTTCTTGGATTTTTCCAAAATTTTCTAACGCCACACTAAACTCCCTCGACTCCGTATGTACCTCTTGCATCAAATTTAGTTTGTCACCTTGAAAATAGCTCATCTCTTGATCATTACCTGAATATAGGAGCCTGTAAAACAAAACAAAGCAAACACAAGCGTAAAACTGATAAAAACAAAAAAAAATGCAACTATCACTAAAGGATAAACACCGTGGTCACACGCTACCGTCCCCGGCAGCGGCGCCAAAAACTTGGTGGTCCTTTGTGTGTTCTAAAAATAAATGCAAACGCTAATCGAACTACAACCGCAAGTGTACGGTTGTCCCAAGTAGTAATAACTGATAAATCAGATTCGTTCCAAGGACGGATGGTTGATCACAATGTCTAGCAAATAGTGATTGATGCACTTATGAAACTAAAAGATAATAAAATGTTTGTTTGGTTTTCGTATTAAGACTAAATAAATGAAAGACAGATATTGAAATGCAAGTAGAAGCTATGACGCAAGTAAAATGAATGAAAACGCAATATGAGATGTAGTACTTGAGAACGCAAGGATCCTCCCAATCTTATTTCCTAACTTATGTTGTTTAAGGGCTAAATTGGTCAATTACAATGGTCAGGATTCTAAATTCCTTATACCCCCGTCAGGGTGGACTATAAGGCAATCCTAAAGTGTCACTAGTCCCGTCAGGGTAAATATGATCCACCGTTGGATGTTTAAGTTTTATTACCTCATTGACCCTAGAATTAGCTAAGTTCGTCAGAATCAATAGCTTCTATCCTAGATTGAATAAATGGTTCTGTATGTAAACCCTCCGTCAGGATGATCCAATTGCCACTAATTGGAATAGCCTAAATACTAACACCTGTTCCTAGTTCATGACGCTAAAAACAGTAAAATAATCTCAATTTATTGAAAAGAGTAAAAGCCCTAATTTAGTTTAATTCAATAAAAACCCAAATTCAACATTCGTTATTTAATAAAATTGGGATTCACCCATTGTTTGTTCTCAAGCACTATGAATTGTTTAGCTCATATTAAAACGAAATACTAAATTAATTGAAATGGAATTCATAATTGATTACAGAATTAAAATTACAGAGAAACCTAATTTCGGAATTGGTTTGGCTGTGAATTGGAGAGTCTCCAGCTCCAAGCTTCTTCTTTTCCTTGTTTCTGCTTCTTCTCTGGACGCTCTCTTCTAAGGATGTTTTGATTTGAAGAATAAAATGAGAGGTACTGAATAATAAGGTCTAAAGACCTATTTATAATCATAAAATCGGATTAGGGCTTTTACTTAAGGATTAAGTAAAAATTAGAAAAGCCCAAGTCCACTAATTAAGCCAAAATCCCGTAACTGCTGATACACCTCCACTAAAACGGCTTTTCCCGCTTCGTTATGACCCCGATTGACCTCATTCCAGTTGCTAAAGTTCCGTAACTCGATATGGAACATAATCTCTTCAAGGGTCAGCGGCTAAATCATCTCTTAAGCACCTCGAAATCAGCAATCTATGGCCTGGAAAATAGATTTTCAGCTCTAAAAATAATATCTTCGGGATTTATCTTTAAGTCTTGACTCCATATCATGATCTTTGACTTTCTCCTCGGATTCCTCTTCTAGCTAACATCTAAAACCTGTAAACTTTACACTAAAAATACCAATATTACGCGCAAAAGTTTAATAAATTAAAATTACTAGAAATAAAATGGAAATTCCGGATTATTGCATATTAGCACCAAAAGTCTATCTAAATAATCAAATAAACACCAAAAATAATGTCTCCCAATGGCATAAAATTAGAACATTTAGGGAGACATCATCTACTCTTTAGGAGATTATCTAGCAAAGTTGTTTGCACCCCTTTAAACACTTTGTATCTATCCTCTTAAGTCTAGGTCTTGTAATAGATAGATTAAGAGAGAATTCAAGTATAGGGAGTATACTTGGTATCCTTGTGTTGTAATTACACAAGTGTTTGTCCTTCGTGGTTTCGAAGAGGTTGTCCTTGTGTTGCGATAACACAAGTGTTTGTCCTTCGTGTTATCGAAGAGGTTGTAAGGGTTATTGTGTTCTCGACCCGGTTAAGAGAGACACGGAAGCTTAGTGAAAAGCTTGAAATCCTAAGGAGGCTTCCTTAGGTAGTGGATGTAGGGAAACCGAACCACTATAAATCTCGTGTATCTTTCTATCCCTACTCTATTTACTTTCCGCACTTTATATGTTTGATTACTTGCTAGTATAAATATCGTAATAATGTTTATCTAGTTTATCAACCTTTTGTCATCTAGAGTAGTAAGAAAATAGAAACTCGTTTTACATGTTAAACTTATATATCGAACCTCTAGTTTATCCTATGCATGATCCCATAAGCGTTTGATATATTAGTTGTCTTAGAAGGTTCTTTCATAAACTTATATTTATCCAAAAGATTTTTTAATTAGGCATTAATCTTATTAGTAATCCTATTCACCCCCCCCCCCTCTAGGACTTTCAGGAGAGTTGATATTAATGTTACACAAGAAATATATGGGTGTTCTAACTGTGGTGTACAAGATCATGATTAGGAGCATTGTCATCCATCATATCTATCCCCTTTATAAATTCTACTATGTAATCCAGAATCCGTAATGTTTGTTTTCAACTGAGGGAACTATAATTCAGGTAGTCAAGGTTATCAACCAAACAGAAACCATCCGGCTTTCCAATATTCAAATCCAAGTGGGCTGCAAATCCAACTTATGCATATCAACCGCATCCCCAAGGTAATAACTATCAACCAAGATCACAAAACAACTACCAAGGGGGACAAAATTACGAATTCTATCTCAGAGACAACCTCCTCAAGACACCTATACCGATGCTATGAATCAGAAAGCTCTACATTCTCAACCTCAAGAAGGTGCGTTAGATGTTCAACAAACTTTACAGACACTAATCAACCTTCAATTGAAAACACAACAAGAGCAACAAGCTTCTTCTGCAGCATTCAAAATGTTAGAAAATCAAATAGCTCAGATGTCAAAACAGTTGAATCAGCGTCCACAAGGGCAACTCCCAAGTGACACTGAAGATCCAAAACAGAGAGAATGTTGTAATGCTATAGCGCTCAGAAGTGGTAAGAAGCTATCACCACCTCATGTTCCCGTTATGAAAGAAAAATAAAAAACTGTGAAAGAGGAAACGGTAAAAGATATGGTGGAGAAATAAGGTGAACAAGAAATAGAAGAGGTGGAAGTGGAGAAAATTCCAGAAAATCCAAAGAAGAAGGATGTTGTAGAGAATCGTCCTCCTCCACCTTTCCCCTCAAGAGTTCAGAAAAAAGATGATATGGATGATTATCAGAAATTCATGATGTGGTGAGAGGTCTTAACATTAATATACCATTTTTAGATGCTATTAGAGATGTGCTGAAGTATGTGAAATTCCTAAAGAGAGCCATCACCAACAAGAGACCATATGATGTCTCCTTAATTGTTCTTATTTTCGACCCTTAGGAGACATCATTTGTTGGTGTTTATTTAATCAATTTGATAGACTTTTGGACTAAATATGCAATAATATGATTTTCCTCTTTAATTTCTAGCATTTTTAATTTATTAAGCTTTTGCGCGTAATATTGGTATTTTTAGTGTAAAGTTTACAGGTTTTAGATGTTAGCTAGAAGAGGAATCCAAGGATAAAGTGAAAAGATCAAGAGATAGAGTCAAGACTTGAAGATAAATCCCGAAGATATTATTTTTAGAGCTGAAAATCCATTTTCCAGGCCATAGATTGTTGATTTCGAGGTGCTTAAGAGATGATTTAGCTGCTGACCTTTGAAGAGAAAAAACATTCCTTATCGAGTTACGGAACTTTAGCAACTGGAATGAGGTCAATCGGAGTCATAACGCATCGGGAAAAGACGTTTTAGTGAAGGCATATCAGCAGTTACGGGATTTTGGGCTAAGTTAGTGGACTTGGGCCTTTTATATTTCATTTAATTAAAAGCTTAAGGCCAAGTCTGAATTTCCACCTATAAAATCAGCCCTTGACTTCTATTTTCCACACAATTCACATTCTGCAAGATTAAAAACACCAGAGAGAAGCAACTGAAGGAAGGAGAAGAAGCTACAAAAGCTGGAGAGAGTCTATATCTCCGTTCGTAGTCATTCCGATTCCGGAAATTAGGTTTTTCTTATCTTTTAATTTTGTAAACAATATGAATTCCTTTACATTTAATTTCGTATTTCTTTTTAATATGAGCTAAGCTTTTCATAGTGCTTGAGAACAAACAATGGGTGAACCCCAATCTTATTAAATAACGAATGTTGAATTTGGGTTTATGTTAAATTAAACTAAATTAGGGCTTTTACTCTTTTCGATAAATTGAGAATGTTTACTGTTTTTAGCGTCATGAACTAGGAACAGGTGTTAGTATCTAGGCTATTCCAATTAGTGGCGATTGGATCATCCTGACGGAGGGTTTAGGTACAAAACCATTTATTCAATCTAGGATAGAAGTTAATGATTCTGACTAACTTAGCTAATCCTAGGGCCAATGAGGTAATAAAACTTAATTATCCAACGGTGGATCATATTTACCCTGACGGGACTAGTGACACTTTAGGATCGCCTTATAGTCCACCCTGACGGGGGTATAAGGAATTTAGAATCCCGACCATTGTAGTTGACTAATTTAGCCCTTAAACAACATAAATTAGGAAATAGGATTGGGAGGATCCTTGCGTTCTCAAGTGCTACATCTCATATTGCGTTATACATCATTTTACTTGCGTCTTAGCTTTTATTTGCATTTTAATATTTGTCTTTCATTTATTTAGTCTTAATACAAAACCAAACAAACATTTTACCTTTATTTGTTTTCATAAGTGCATCAATCATTAATAGATAAGCATTATAGTCAACCATTCCGTCCTTGGAACGAATCTGTATTATCAGTTATACTACTTGGGACAACCGTACACTTGCGGTTGTGGTTCGATTATTCATTGCATTTATTTTAGAACACACAAAGGACCACCAAGTTTTTGGCGCCGCTGCCGGGGACGGTAGCGTGTGACCACGGTGTTTATCCTTTAGTGATAGTGCATTTATTTTATTTTATCAGTTTTACGCTTTTTGTTTGTCTATTTCTTTTCAGGTTTTTAGGTTTGGTGTATGCGAAGAAGGCTTTTCAAGGATCTAGAGCCAACACCTCCGATCCTTAGTAATCCAGAATCGTTGATCAGACTTGCTAACAAGAGAAGAAGAGAACGAGAAGCTTTAGAAGTAGAAGAGTTAGTTAACAGAATGGAGAATATCAATCTTCAGAATCAACAAGATAATCAACCAGGTCAACTAGGCGCAAATGGCCAACCTTTGGCTACAGGCGCTATTCCTCCAATTCCACCAGTGATTCCTAATCCTCAAGTTCAGATAGTGATGAATCAAGATCCGTAGTTTACTAATGGTCCTCCAGAAGTTCCATTCCGTGCTCCTGCTATAGGAGTAGGTGCTCCAGATATAGATGTTCCGAGATTCCGTCCAGATTCGGGTATGTTAGCTCAATTCCAAAATTTTGGGAATTTTCGTGGTAGACCATCAGAAGATCCTCTTAGAGCAGTACAGAAGTTTAAACAGATATGTGATTCTTATATCACACAAGGAGTTTCAAGAGAACAGATGTATTTTGCTGCGTTTAAATTTTTTGTGATTGATGGAGCGAGTGAATGGCACGATACGCAAGATCCTACGAAGATTACTAATTGGGACCAATTAGAGACTGCTTTCTTTGACAGGTATTATCCAAGTAACATGAGATTAGATGCTGAATTAGAATTGACGCATTTCCGTCAAGAATATGATGAAACTGTGGGTAAGAGTTGGACAAGATTTCAAATGTGTTTACGTAAAGTTCCTACTCATGGCTTTTCAGAACAACAACAGTTAAAGATCTTTTATAGAGGCCTTGATGGGACTTCGAGAGAAATTGGATACGCTATGTGGTGCAGGTTTTCTTCAAGTTCAACCCGCTCATGCTAAAATTATTTTAGAGAGAGCAGCCAAGAATGAAGTTGGGTGAAATTCAGTAAGAACACCAGTTAAGGGAGTGAATAATGTTGATATGGAAGAAAAATTTGCTACGCTTGAGAATAAGATTCAGAATACCATAGAGCAACAATTGAAGCAGCTTACTTTAGCTGTAAAAGAAGGATTTTCGTGTAAGAAAGTAGATGTGCATGCTGCACAAGAGGTTTATATGTGTTCGATTTGTATGGTAGATGATCATGATGAGGAAAGTTGTCCGAATAATCAAGAGTCTGTGATGTTTATGTCCAACAGAGGTAACTTCGATTCAAGTGGTAATGGATAGCAGCCTAACAGAAACCATCCTGGGTTTCAATACTCAAATCCTAATGGGGCGGCCAATCCTACCTATGCGTATCAGCCGCGTCCCCAAGGTAACAACTATAATCCAAGACCACACAACAATTATCAAGGAGGACGGAATCAGGGTAATTATGTACAAAGACAAGCTCCTCATACTTACGATGAAAAATTGAACCAAAAAGCTTTATCTGCCCATCCACAAGAAGGAGTAGTTACCCTTCAGAAAACAGTTGAAAATTTAATTGCTCTTCAAACACAAGCTATGGAACGTCAAAATGAAGCCGAATCAAATATGAAGTTGTTCCAGAATCAACTGAGTCAAATTAATAAACAACTGAATCAACGTCCACAAGGACAACTCCCTAGCGATACTGAGAATCCAATACAACGTGAAGATTGCAAAGCCGTTACATTACGAAGTGGTAAGAACCTCCCTCCACCTCATCTTCCTGTTATGAAAGAGAAAGAAGTTCCAAGAAAAGAAAAGGAAGTGGGTGAGAAAGAGAAGGAGAATGAGAAAGATACTGAGGTTGAAGAAATAGAAAGACCAAGAGAAGTTCCGAAAAAGAGAGATGAAATTGTGAGAAATCGCCCTCCACCACCGTTTCCATCACGAGTTCAGAAAAAGAGTGATATAGCTGATTTTCAGAAATTATTTAATAGAGTGAAGGGTCTAAGTATTAATATTCCGTTACTAGAAGCGATTCGAGACATTCCTAAGTATTCGAAGTTCTTGAAGAGGGCCCTCACTAATAAAAGGCCTTATTGTGATAATGAAATGATTGGTCTTCCTGAAGAGTGTAGCGCGATTTGTCAAAGTAAATTACCTCCGAAGTTAGTTGATCCGGGGAGTTTCATAATTCCGATATCAATTGGAGAAGAATGGAAAGGAAAAGCGCTATGTGATTTGGGGGCAAGCATCAATTTGATGCCCAAGTCAATCTTTGACAAGCTTAAAATTGGAAACGCAAGACCCACTTCTATGGTCTTGCAAATGGCGGACATGTCTCTTGCTCATCCTGAAGGCCGCATTGAGGATGTCCTTGTTAAGGCAGGTACACTTATATTTCCTGTTGATTTCGTAATACTTGAGTACAATGCAGATAGAAATGTCCCCATTATTTTGGGTAGACCGTTCCTAGCCACAGGGAGGACATTGATCGATGTAGAAAATGGCGAATTAACGATGAGGATACAAGATGAAGAAGTGAAATTCAATGTATTTCGAGCTATGAAATTCCCAGATTCTCAGGAAGATTGCTTCAGAATAGATGTAGTAGAGCAAGCATCGCAAGAGGTATTTAATTGTTTAAATTTTGATGATATCTTGCAGGCTGCTTTGACATTAGATTCACCTGAGATGATGGAGGAGCTTACCGAAACGGTAGCAGCTCTCAATTCTGAAAATCCGAAGTATAGGCGTCCTGCCTATGAACCTGTGAGAGAACCGGGGGAGATTATCCCTAAGAAGAAGCCTTCAATGGAATCTCCTCCGGAATTGGAAGAAAAACCATTGCCAACACACTTGAGGTATGCATATTTGGGTACTAATGAAACGCTACCTGTTATTGTTTCAGCTAATTTAACAGGTCCTCAAGTGGATAAACTGTTGCGTGTGTTAAGAGCCAACAAAGAAGCAATAGGTTGGACAATTGCTGACATCAAAGGCATTATTCCATCCTATTGTCAACATAAAATCATACTTGAAGATGTTAACGCACGCTCAGTTGAAGGTCAAAGAAGATTAATGCCCGCTATGAAGGATGTAGTGAAGAAAGAGGTGATCAAGCTTTTAGATGCGGGGATTATTTATCCCATTTCGAGTAGTGAATGGGTGAGTCCGGTTCAGTGTGTGCCGAAGAAAGGAGGAATGACAACAGTGCTTAATGATAAAAATGAAGCGATTCCTTCAAGAACGGTAGTTGGATGGAGAGTTTGCATGGATTACAGAAAGCTGAACAAGGCCACCAGAAAAGATCACTTCCCTTTGCCCTTCATTGATCAAATGTTGGACAAATTAGCCGGAAGAGAGTACTATTGCTTCTTGGATGGTTATTCAGGGTATAATCAAATTTACGTGGCTCCGGAAGATCAACATAAAACAACATTTACATGCCCCTTTGGTACTTTTGCATATCGCAGAATGCCATTTGGGTTGTGTAATGCTCCTGCTACCTTTCAAAGATGCATGATGGCTAACTTCTGGGATATGATCGATAACTTTCTTGAAGTATTTATGGATGATTTCTCTGTATTTGGTGATGATTTTGACAAATGTTTAGATAATTTAGAGAAAGTGTTAATCAGATGCAAAGAAACAGATTTGGTGTTAAACTGGGAGAAGTGTCATTTCATGGTTCGAGAAGGTATTGTTCTGGGCCACAAAGTTTCGAGTGTTGGTTTAGAGGTCGATAGAGCAAAGATAGAGGTAATTAAAACTCTTCCCCCTCCTGTTTCTGTTAAAGGGGTAAGAAGTTTTCTTGGCCATGCTGGCTTTTATAGGCGATTTATCAAAGACTTTTCTAAGATTGCTAAACCGTTATGCAACTTACTTGAAAAGGATTCCAAATTCCTTTTTGATGAAGCTTGCTTAGCGGCCTTCAAAGCAATCAAAGAAAAGCTTATTTCTGCTCCTATAGTAGTGCCTCCAGATTGGAATTTACCGTTTGAAGTTATGTGTGATGCGAGTGATTTATGTATGGGAGCCGTATTAGGACAAAGAAAAGAGAAAGTTTTTCATTCGATTTATTATGCTAGTAAAACTTTTAGTGGTGCTCAGATTAATTACACAGTTACAGAAAAGGAGTTGCTAGCGGTTGTGTATTCATTCGATAAATTTCGCTCTTATCTTCTTGGAGCGAAATTTATACAGATCATTCAGCGATTCGATATCTTATGGAGAAGAAGGATGCTAAACCGAGGTTAATCAGAAGGGTTTTATTGCTTCAAGAGTTCGATTTAGAGATCAAGGATAGAAAAGAGTGTGAGAATCAGGTTGCAGATCATATATCGAGGCTAGAAGGTTCAGAGTTGAATAATGGTACTGAAGCAGTTAGAGAAGAATTTCCTGATGAGAATTTATTCGTGGTTCGTGATTATGAAGCTCCTTGGTATGCGGATATTGCAAACTTAGTGGTAAGTGGTTCCTTTCCTGAAGGATCAACTTATCAAGAGAGAAAAAGATTAGCTCATCGTGCAAGACAATTCTTTTGGGAGGATCATTTCCTCTACAAGGTGTGTGCTGATCAAATGGTAAGAAGATGTGTAGCCAAGGAAGAAATTGAGGCGATTATAGCTGGGTGTCACGATTCACCTTATGGTGGGCATTTCAAAGGAGATCGAACTGCTGCTAAGGTATTACAATCTGGTTTCTATTGGCCCTCTATTATAAAAGATTGTCATGAATATACGAAAAGATGTACTAGATGCCAATTTACCGGAAACATATCCAAGAGGGATGAGATGCCACGTAACAATGTATTAGAAGTTGAAATATTCGATGTTTGGGGTATAGATTTTATGGGTCCGTTCGTTCCTTCAAATGGTAACCCCTACATCTTATTAGCTATTGATTACGTGTCTAAGTGGGTAGAAGCTGTGGCCTTACCAACAAATGATTCACGAGTGGTGATTAAGTTCTTGAAATCGCATATTTTCACTAGACATGGCACTCCTAGGGTAATTATTAGCGATGGAGGTACTCATTTCGTTAATAAGTATTTGAAGACGGTTCTAGAGAAATATGGAGTGAGACATCGTGTATATAATGCTTATCATCCACAAGCCAATGGTCAAGCCGAAGTATCAAATCGTGAGGTAAAATCTATCTTAGAGAAAACCGTTGGTCCTACTAGAAAAGATTGGTCTATGAAATTAGATGATGCACTATGGTCCTATCGTACTGCTTTCAAAACCCCAGTAGGTGCTTCTCCGTATCGAATGGTATATGGTAAGACTTGTCACTTACCTCTTGAACTTGAAATGGGTGCCTATTGGGCTATCGCGAAGTTAAATTTAGATCCTACGCTAGCTGGTGAAAATCGAATGATGAAACTTAATGAGCTTGATGAATTTCGATTACATGCCTATGAAAATTCTAACTTTGCAAAGAAAATACCAAAAGATGGCATGATAATCGAATTCGAGAGAAGAACTTTGTAGTGGGACAAAGAGTGTTGAAATATAACTCGAAGTTTAGTAATTATCCGGGGAAATTAAGATCGAAGTGGCCGGGTCCTTACATCGTAACAAAAGTTACACCTCATGGAGCTATAGAGATAGAACATCCACTTGAAAACCGTACATTCATGGTGAACGGTCATCGTTTAAAGATTTATCATGGAGGTGAAGACACCGATCGTGCAAAAGACCCACATCCCGGAGAGGTCATGTACCTCCTCGAAGCTCCTTAGAAGCACGAGGTAACCCTTCGAGCTTAACGACGTTAAACAAAAGCCAATTTCTTGTATATTAGTTTAAGTATTTCAATTTCCGTAGTGTAAATTAGTTAAGTTTTCGTTGATTTTAGTTTTTATTTTTAAGAAGTGAGGAAGGGTGTTTATTTGTGATGATTTCAGGGGTATAATGGTCATGAGTTTGGGGTCAAAACGATGAGAAAAACGAAAAAATTTGAAGTCCACAGCAGGTTTGACCGGCTAGCCGGCGAGCTGGCCGGCATACCGGCCGAACGAGCTGAAGGACCCCAACTCTCTGACCACTGCGTCAGCGATGACGCAATGTTGCTGCGTCACAGTTCGCGCCATCGAGACTTCACCGGCATGCCGGCGAATCCGCCGGCTGGCCGGCCAAATGGAGGAAAGGTTCTGGTCCTTGTGTCAGCGACGACGCAAGGTTGCTGCGTCATCAAATGCGCCATCGACATTCCGCCGGCTAGCCGGCCAAGAATGTCGAGAGTTCTGATCACTGCGTCAGCGACGACGCAAGAAGCTTGCGTTTTGAGGTAAAAAAAAAATCGAATTTAGGAATTTTTTCCGCCGCCCTCTCGACCGGCATGCCGGCGAAACCGCCGGCCAGCTGTTGCGAGAGGCGGTTTTGAGTTCTTTAACCCTAGTTTTTGCCTCTTTTCCAAGCCACAATTTATATTCCGAATCCTTGCCTCCACCTACTCCGAAAATCATCAACAAACAGCTGTAAAATCATCAAATCAAGCCTTCTTTCATCACAAAAACATACAATCAACTCATAGCTTCTCCAAAACATCACCAAAATCCATCTTTTCTCCACAAATTTCCTCTTCCTAACCTTGAAATTAAACCAAATTCTTTCAAAATACCTCTCAAATATCCTTAACCCATCTCATATTCCACCTAATCCTTCAAGTTATAAGCCTCAAAACATCAAATTTCGAAGCTTTTCTCTAGCTTTTTCTCTATTTGAAGTTTTGAGTTTGGGGTGAAAAGAGATGACGAACAAAACCGATTCCATGTGTAACTATTGAAGAAACATACCAAGAAACAGGAACAATGTTGGAGCTAGCCCAGACCAAGCAATTGAGATTCCGGATTCGCGATCCAAAAAGACTATCCAAAACCCAATTGCTCCGAAACGAAAAGAAAATCCAAGCAAGGCTAATCCGAAAAAGAGTAGGTTAATTGATGAGAGTGATGAAGAAAGTGAGGAAGAAGTTGAAGAAGAGATTGAGGAAGAAACTGAACAAGAAGTTCCCGAAGAACCAGTCTTCGTTCCATGGGATACTCAGGTTCGTAACAGAATTGAATTTTTGAAGTTTGGTGAGGAGATGAATCTTCCTAAGGGTATTATGATTAGTGCTTATAAATATTATGGTATTACTTGTGATAAATTGGGTTGGAAGGAATTGAGAGAAAGGAAGCTTGAGTATATTCCTACCTTGGTGCGAGATTTTTATGAAGGAATCGCCTTCTCCAAAGAAGCAGTTATTATTCGCAAAAAGGTAGTTCCTTTCTCCCTTGAGCTTATTCGTAAATCATTGAAATTACCCGAGTTTTCCGGAATATGTCCGTTTCAAGAATCTCTAAAAGAGCCTTCGTTTGATTATGAATCCCTTTGGTGGAAAGTGCTTGTTGATGGGGCCCGCCCAATTCCCGAAGGAGAGAGATATCCTGGACAGATGTATAGTAGTAATTTGCTACCATGTGCTAAGATTTAGTCACGTTTCATAATCCCTACCTTCTTCGAAGTTAAACACATATCGGAAGTGAAGAAGGAGCATCTTTTGTTCATTAAGTGTATTATTGAGGAGAAACCCATGGATGTTGCTCGTGTGATATATGATACCATCATGGAATTTGCTAGAATTCCTACTTCACAACAAAATCTCAAATTTCCTTGTACCATCACTACTTTGTGCTTAGACGCAAAGGTTCCGCGTAAAGACGCAGAGATTGATCGTGTTGTAGTGTGTGAGAGTATGGGTTTAACTTTGATCAAGAATATTCATGATGAGGTGTTAAAAGCAACAAGAAATCCTAGAGCTCCTCCAAAGAAGAAGATGCATACCACCAATGAGTTGGAAGCGAAAGTGAGGGTGTTAGAAGAGAACCAAGAGAAGATGATTGCGTCTTTGGGAAACGTTACAAAAGAGTTAGAACTTCTCCAAAACATGTTAATGGGGGTGAGCACAATTCAACACGCCACCTATGGTATTCTTACGCAAGAGAAAGTTCATGGACGCAACACCGATAACCAGCCTCGCGCTGGTTAAGATACGTTTTCTATCCCTTTCGCGTTTTAGTTAGTTTAGTTTATTTTTATTGCGTTGAGTCTTTTCGAGTCGTGGGGACACGACTCATTTTTGAGTTTGGGGTGGGGTTCGTTGCCTCATCCCAGTTTTTATGTGTTATATGTTTTATTTTCTTTCAATAAAATAATTTTCGGAGTTGCGTTTGACTATAGAAGATTTTAAATGTCCCTTTAAGTATACTTTTGATGAATCTATGATAGAAAATAGTGGACTTTAGGGAATAACATAAAACGCACTTACAATTGCATGCGAACATAGGTAATTGATAGGAAAAATTAATGAACAATGCAAATGAAGTAAGCTTGTACTTAAGGAATATGTTTGGTGTGTAGAACGTGAAATCCTAATTAGTAGAGAACCCACCTAGATATGAACTAAAGACAAGCTATGTGCTTAGGAAAATGATAGGGGCAGTTCTTTGTTAGCCATTTGAAGCCTTTTAGCTTGCTATCCCTTATATTATAATTTTATCCGTCTTAGCCCAAGTTTGAGCCTTAAGCCTTTTCTTTTGTAGCCACGATATAAGCCCATTATCCTTTAGATCATTAGGCATGACCAAATGACCCGCACTTGAATCACAACCCTGAGACTTGTCTCGAGCTTGAGTTTGGGGTGGAGGGTCCACATTTGGGAATTTACATTGGGAAGGGATTATATGTGTTTGTATTGGGGCACAAAAATAAAAGATGATACGATTATTTTGTAACCCTTTGCCGAGATTTGAAAAAGAAAAGAAAAAAAAAAGAGAAAAAGAAAAAAAATATATAAGAGACATGACTTTTCACATCAAAATGATAGTCATGGGTATCTTGTACAAAAATAAAAGAAGAAAAGAAATGAAAAAGAAAATAAAAAGAAAGAATAAAAATCGGCAAAGTGGAATATTTTTGGAAATCATCTTAGTTTTATTTGGGTTGACATTGGGGACGCAACATTAGCGCGTCAAAGGGGTGAGTGAGAACATTTTTTAGCGTAAACTCAAGCTGGAGGACATGTTGATGGTAAGTGAGGAGAGAGCCAAAATCTCACTTCAAATTTACCAAATATACATCCATACCGTCCTTAAGCCATTATTAAAACCGTAAACACCTCGTGATTCCTAAGTGCATAGTGAATTTATAATTCTGTTGATAGGGAATACACTAGGTGGAGCGTTCAAAGCGAGGTAGGATTAATGACCACCCTATAGCCATCATACAGAGATGAGTACAAGTGTAACCTTCAAGCATTGCGACTTTAATTTTATGATTGAGATTATTTATATTTGATGTTGCATGATTAGTGTATGTATATGTTAGTTCTTAAAGTATAGCCATCATACAGAGATGAGTACAAGTGTAACCTTCAAGCATTGCGACTTTAATTTTATGATTGAGATTATTTATATTTGATGTTGCATGATTAGTGTATGTATATGTTAGTTCTTAAAGTTTTGCTATATGAGATTTATCTTAAGAATTGCTTTAGGTTTATTTGCTGGCTTCTATTTGTTCTTGCGTTTACTTCTACCCCTTGTTTTGTTTTATTTTGCTTTGTCGGGACAACAAAGGTTTGAGTTGGGGGTCTTGATGTCTCCTTAATTGTTCTCATTTTCGACCCTTAGGAGACATCATTTTTGGTGTTTATTTAATCAATTTGATAGACTTTTGGACTAAATATGCAATAATATGATTTTCCTCTTTTATTTCTAGCATTTTTAATTTATTAAGCTTTTGCGCGTAATATTGGTATTTTTAGTGTAAAGTTTACAGGTTTTAGATGTTAGCTAGAAGAGGAATCCAAGGAGAAAGTGAAAAGATCAAGAGACAGAGTCAAGACTTGAAGATAAATCCCGAAGATATTATTTTTAGAGCTGAAAATCCATTTTCCAGGCCATAGATTGCTGATTTCGAGGTGCTTAAGCGATGATTTAGCTGCTGACCTTTGAATAGAAAACATTCCTTATCGGGTTACGGAACTTTAACAACTGGAATGAGGTCAATCGGAGTCATAACGCATCGGGAAAAGCCGTTTTAGTGAAGGCATATCAGCAGTTACGGGATTTTTGGCTAAGTTAGTGGAATTGGGCCTTTTATATTTCATTTAATTAAAAGCCTAAGGCCAAGTCCGAATTTCCACCTATAAAATCAGCCCTTGACTTCTATTTTCCACACAATTCACATTCTACAAGATTAAAAACACCAGAGAGAAGCAACTGAAGGAAGGAGAAGAAGCTACAAGAGCTGGAGAGAGTCTATATCTCCGTTCGTAGTCATTCCGATTCCAGAAATTAGGTTTTTCTTATCTTTTAATTTTGTAAACAATATGAATTCCTTTACATTTAATTTCGTATTTCTTTTTAATATGAGCTAAGCTTTTCATAGTGCTTGAGAACAAACAATGGGTGAACCCAAATCTTATTAAATAACGAATGTTGAATTTGGGTTTATGTTAAATTAAACTAAATTAGGGCTTTTACTTTTCGATAAATTGAGAATGTTTACTGTTTTTAGCGTCATGAACTAGGAACAGGTGTTAGTATCTAGGCTATTCCAATTAGTGGCGATTGGATCATCCTGACGGAGGGTTTAGGTACAAAACCATTTATTCAATCTAGGATAGAAGTTAATGATTCTGACTAACTTAGCTAATCCTAGGGCCAATGAGGTAATAAAACTTAATCATCCAACGGTGGATCATATTTACCCTGACGGGACTAGTGACACTTTAGGATCGCCTTATAGTCCACCCTGACGGGGGTATAAGGAATTTAGAATCCCGACCATTGTAGTTGACTAATTTAGCCCTTAAACAACATAAGTTAGGAAATAGGATTGGGAGGATCCTTGCGTTCTCAAGTGCTACATCTCATATTGCGTTTTACATCATTTTACTTGTGTCTTAGCTTTTATTTGCATTTTAATATTTGTCTTTCATTTATTTAGTCTTAATACAAAACCAAACAAACATTTTACCTTTATTTGTTTTCATAAGTGCATCAATCATTAATAGATTAGCATTGTAGTCAACCATTCCATCCTTGGAACGAATCTGTATTATCTGTTATACTACTTGGGACAACCGTACACTTGCGGTTGTGGTTCGATTATTCATTGCATTTATTTTAGAATACACAAAGGACCACCACCATATCTTGAGAATTAAATGATAGTCTTGCCAGAAGAGTGTAGTGCCAAATGCCAGAGTAAGTTGCAACCTAAATTACTTGATCTGTGGAGTTTTACGATTCTGGTTTCTATTGGTAATGAGTGGCAAGGAAAAGCTTTATGCGATTTGGGTACGAGTATTATTCTCATGCCCAAATCAATTTTTGAGAAGTTTGAAGATAGGGAATGCAAGACCGACCTCTATGATCTTGCAAATGGCTGACAGATACCTCGCACATCTAGAGGGACGAATAGAAGATGTCCTCGTCAAGGTTGTACTTTAATTTTTCCCGTTAATTTTGTTATACTTGAATAAGACGCGGATAGGAATGTCGCCATTATTTTGGGAAGACCACTCCTAGCCACGGGGCGTACTCTTATTGATGTAGAAAACAGATAATTAACTATGTGAATCCAAGTCGAGGAGGTTAAGTTCAACGCATTTAAGGCAATGAAGTTTCCAGATTCCCAGGAGGATTGTTTTCGAGTAGATGTAAATTAACATGCCACACAAGAGGTATTTGATGATATGAATTTTGATGATGTCTTGCAGGCTGCCCTAACACTTGACTACCTGAGATGACGGAAGAGCTTTCCAAAACAGTGGCAGCTCTAAATTTTGAGAATCTCAAGTATAGGCGTCTAGCCTATGAACCTGTGAGAGAACAGGTGGAGATGGAACCTAAAAAGCAACCATCTATTTACTTTCCTCCGCAATTAGAAGAGAAGTCGCTTCCGACACACTTGAGGTATGCGTATTTAGGTACTAACAACACTTAACCTGTTATTGTTTCAGCTACTTCAATAGGTCCTCAAGAAGATAAACTGTTGCGGGTACTAAGAGCTAACAAAGAGGCAATTGGTTGGAGTATTGCTGACATCAAAGGCATTATCCCTACCATTTTCCAACACAAAATTATCCTAGAAAATGATAGTGCACGCTTAGTTGAAGGACAAAGGAAATTAATGCCAGCTATGAAAAAGGTGGTGAAGGAAGAGGTAATTAAGCTACTAGATACAGTAATCATTTTTCCTATAGCTAGTAGTGAATGGGTTAGTAAGGTTAAGTGCGTACCAAAGAAGGGTGGTATCACTACTATCCTGAATGCTCAGAATGAAGCCGTTCCCTCTAGAATTGTTGTTGGTTAGAGAGTGTGTATGGATTATAGTAAGTTGAATAAGGTTGCCAAAAAAGATCACTTTCCTCTTCCGTTCATAGATCAAATGTTAGAAAAGTTAGCTGGGAGAGAGTATTACTGCTTTTTGGATGGGTATTTGGTGGTCCTTTGTGTGTTCTAAAATAAATGCAATAAATAATCGAACCACAACCGCAAGTGTACGGTTGTCCCAAGTAATATAGTTGATAAAACAGATTCGTTCCAAGGACAGGATGGTTGACTACAATGCTTATCTATTAATGATTGATTGCACTTATGAAAACAAGTAAAGAAAATACGTGTAGTCTCATGTTGAAGTTTTGAATACTTCGAACTCTCATGTCATATTTTCCAAGTCTTCATCTTTTCCTAACCCTCTAAATCATCATCTCTTCTACGAAAATCTTTCCTCAACATCCAACTTTTTATCTTCATCATGTTCTTCGTACCTTTTCCAACCTTCATGGTCATCTTTGATGACCCCAAACTCAATTTTTCACCTACTTAAAGATTACTTGCAAAATATATAATATTAATATGCTCAAACAATTCACAATTCCTCCGCTAAATAACTAAAATAAATCTTAATTCCCAACTGGTAATAGAAATAAAAGAATAGTTCTAGCTATTTTACCGGATTGGCCATGGAATTTATGATGATTTGATACCTTGCACTTGCAATCTCCAACCTTCAAATTACCAAAGCTTTTGATGAACTTTGTGTCTCTTGATATTGTTGAAAGTGGCACAGTAGTGGAATTTGTGATTTAGTTGAGATGGGTATTTAATATCTATGGTGTTGGAAAGGTTTAAAGGATATAATTTAAGCTTTGGTGAAGAAATTTTTGGGTTAAAACTTGAATTTCTTGGTGTTTTTGGAAAGATTTGTGATTGATTATGTGTTGGGATGATATTTAGAGGTAAGGATTGGTGATATATTGGTGTTTTGATGATGGAATTTAAGTGTTTTTGGAGCTTTGGTTCGTCATCAATGGTGCTAAGTGGAGACGCAACCACGAGACGCAACTAATGCCGGGCCTCAAAACGCTGGGTCAGAAACTTTTAGCTGTTCATACGAAATTTTAGACTTCACCATTGGATAGAGCTCGAAAAGTTATGCGGTTTAGGCTCAAGAAAAAGTTAATTCCGACCTCCGGGCGTCAAGTTATGATCTTCCGAAGTTTTGATACCTGGGGTACAGCACCGAAAACGGGTACCCGCATTCTACAAACCGGGTACCCGGTTTCTACTGTATTGGAACCCAAAATTTTCATTCTTTTTCGTTCTAGGTACCCCAAACTCGTGACCTTCACTCCTGTAATCATCAAAAACACCAACCTTTCTCATTTCTTAAAGAAAAACACTAAATAAATAACCATTACTCTAATTCACACTAAGAATTTAAAAGACATGAAAGCAATTTAAAACATGGGTTGTCTCCCAAGAAGCACTTTTGTTTATTACGTCTTTAAGTTCGACGCGTTACCTTCCATGAAGATGGTATTGAGGCCCTTGCGGTGTTCCTCCGCTTAAACTCGCCTCTTCCTTGATGTAAAAGCTTAAGAAACTTCCCCCTTAAAATTTTATTTAATCGATCTCTGAAAGGGGGAGGGTAGTATCTCCGTTTCGCCTTTTTACTTTCATGACGAAACGTATTCTTCACCACACGATAGTAGATAACCGTCCTCAACGGTATAAGCTCATTTTCATTCTCTTTAATCTCGCGTTCCTCTTTAAAGTGTGGTGGGTAGGTGCTTCTCCTTGCCGCTTTGCTCTCGCGGTGTAGCACCTTTCTTGCGTAGCACCTATTGATCATTTTTAGTAATAGAGGTGATTCCAATATTTTATCTCTAATGATGATTTGTGGTGGAGATAGTGATTGGTGAACTTTTTGTGGCGGATATTCAATTTCTATTTTATCTTTAACTTTCAATTCTTCAATTGATTCTCCAACCATTTCACATTCGTCTTCACTTTCAACCCAATCTTCCACTATTACCTCATAATATTCTTTCTGTGAAATCTCTCTAATCTCGATCACCTCTTCCTCCCTTTTTCGTTCTATACCTTGATCATGTGCACACACCATAGGAATAGCAATCTCTGTGTTAACTTCTAGGATTTGCGTTGCTACTCCTTCTTCCACTATGCTAACAAGATTCTCACCTTCTTTCAACACCTCCTCCTCAACAACTTCTTCCAATTGATCTGTTCCATCCCTCGAGGGAGTGGGACCTTCATAAGACTTACTACCACTTTCAGCTAAGTTAAGAGAGTTGTTTCGGGCATCCCATTCATCTAGGCTCTGTTGTATGAGTGCATGGGTGGCTTTGAATTCCTCGTCTCTTTTCTTACGTTCTGGCTCTCCTGCCTGAAATTCCTCGAGTAGGCGATTGGCTTTTTCTAGTAGTATATCATGCTGATTTTGATGAGGTGGATACTGTTGAATGTTTTCAACCCAATGGTGGTTCCATACTTGTTCTTGTTGATAGTGATATGGTGTTTGTTGTTGAGTACTCCCGATCCATTGATTGTTCCATCCTTGCTCTTGCGGGTATTGATAAGGTTGTTGGTAGAAGTTACTACCCCATTGTTGTTGTCCCGAAGAGTCTTCCCAATAGTCATATGGATCGGGATCTGGGTAATGTTCTCTATACATCTTTAATTAAATTTCTTGATCATTACCTGAATAAAGCACCTGTAAAAACAAAACAAAACAAACACAAGCGTAAAACTGAAAAATAAAAATAAATGCAACTATCACTAAAGGATAAACACCGTGGTCACACGCTACCGTCCCCGGCAGCGGCGCCAAAAACTTGGTGGTCCTTTGTGTGTTCTAAAATAAATGCAATAAATAATCGAACCACAACCGCAAGTGTACGGTTGTCCCAAGTAATATAGTTGATAAAACAGATTCGTTCCAAGGACAGGATGGTTGACTACAATGCTTATCTATTAATGATTGATTGCACTTATGAAAACAAGTAAAGAAAATATGTTTGTTTGGTTTTTGTTATTAAAACTACTGAATGAAAAACAAATTATAAATGCAAGTAAAAGCTAAGACGCAAGTAATTAAAGTGTTTACGCAAGATGAGAAAGCAGTACTTGAGATACGCAAGGATTTCATCTAACTCTTATTTATTCCATGTTTTGTTTAAGGGACAAATTGGTAAAAAGTAATGGTCGGGATTCTAAGGTCATCCTTACCCCCGTCAGGGTGGACTAAGGAGCTACTCTTAAATGCTACAAACCCCGTCAGGGTGATTATAGTCCATTCTTAAGTGATTAAGTTTATTTTACCCAATTGGCCATAGGATTAATTACGCTCGTCAGAGTCAAATAATTTCTATCCTACATTCATTAATTATTTCTGTACCTAAACCCCCCGTCAAGGTGATCCAATCGCCACTAATTGGAATAGCCTAGATACTAAGACCTATGATTGGTTAATTACGTCAATTATAGTTATTAAGAACAAATTAATGAAAAATACCTAATACCCAATTTGATTTCAATTGTAAAAATCCCAAATACAAAAGCATAAAATAAAATAGAATCAAAATCAATCCATAATGCGATCTCAAGCACTAATTAAAATTAGCTCATAATTGGAAAAACTAAGAAAATAAATAAAAAGGAATTCATAATTGTTTTACAGAAAGGAAAATAGAAACCTAATTAGGAAGATGAATTGGCTGCAACGTGGAGATATAGACAGTCTCCAGCTCCAAGCTTCTTTTCTTCTTGACGCTCTCTTCTAATGATGTTTTAATTTGAAGAATATAATGAGAGGTACTGAATAATGAGGTCTAAAGACCTATTTATAATCATAAAATCGGATTAGGGCTTTTACTTAAGGATTAAGTAAAAATTAGAAAAGCCCAAGTCCACTAATTAAGCCCAAATCCCGTAACTGCTGATACACCTTCACTAAAACGGCTTTTCCCGCTTCGTTATGACCCCGATTGACCTCATTCCAGTTGCTAAAGTTCCGTAACTCGATAAGGAACATAATCTCTTCAAGGGTCAGCGGCTAAATCATCTCTTAAGCACCTCGAAATCAGCAATCTATGGCCTGGAAAATAGATTTTCAGCTCTAAAAATAATATCTTCGGGATTTATCTTTAAGTCTTGACTCCATATCATGATCTTTGACTTTCTCCTCGGATTCCTCTTCTAGCTAACATCTAAAACCTGTAAACTTTACACTAAAAATACCAATATTACGCGCAAAAGTTTAATAAATCAAAATTACTAGAAATAAAATGGAAATTCCGGATTATTGCATATTAGCACCAAAAGTCTATCTAAATAATCAAATAAACACCAAAAATGATGTCTCCCAATGGCATAAAATTAGAACATTTAGGGGGACATCAAGACCCCCAACTCAAACCTTTGTCGTCCCGACAAAGCAAAACTAAATAAAACAAGGGGAATGAAGTAGATGCAAGAGAAAATAGAAGCTAGCAAATAAACCCTAAAGCAATGCTAAAGATAAATCTCATATAGCAAACATTAAGAACTAACATATACATACACTAATCATGCAACATCAAACATAAATAATCTCAATCATAAAATTAAAGTCGCAGTGCTTGAAGGTTACACTTGTACTCATCTCTGTATGATGGCTATAGGGTGGTCATTAATCCTAACTCGCTTTGAACGCTCCACCTAGCGTATTCCCTATCAACAGAATCATAAATTCACTATGCACTTAGGAATCACGAGGTCTTTATGGTTTTAATAATGGCTTAAGGACGGTGTGGATGTATATTTGGTAAATTTGAAGTGAGCTTTTGGCTCTCTCCTCACTTACCATCAACAATGTCCTCGAGCTTGAGTTTACGCTAAAAATGTTCTCACTCACCCATTTGACGCGCTAATGTTGCGTCCCCAATGTCAACCCAAATGAGACTAAGATGAATTCCAAAAATATTCCACTTTGCCGGTTTATTTTATTCTTTCTTTCTTTTTATTTTCTTTTTCATTTTTTTTGTACAAGATACCCATGACCATCATTTTGATGTGAAAAGTCATGTCTCTTATAATTTTCTTTTTCTTTCTCTTTTTTTTTTTTTTTTTTTTAAAATTCAAATCCCGGCAAAGGGTTACAAATAATAATATCATCTACCTTTTTGTGCCTCAATACAAACACATATAATCCCTTCCCAATGTAATTTCCCAAATGTGGACCCTCCACCCCAAACTCAAGCTCGAGACAAGTCTCAGGGTTGTGATTCAAGTGCGGGTCATTTGGTCATGCTTAATAATCTAAGGGATAATGGGCTTATATCGTGGCTACAAAAGAAAAGGCTTAAGGCTCAAAATTGGGCCAAGACGGATGAAATTATAATAAGGGATAGCAAGCTAAAAGGCTTCAAATGGCTAACAAAGAACTGCCCCTATCATTTTCCTAAGTACATAGCTTGTCTTTAGTTCATATCTAGGTGGGTTCTCTACTAATTAGGATTTCACGTTCTACACACCAAACATATTCCTTAAGTACAAGCTTACTTCATTTGCATTGTTCATTAATTTTTCCTATCAATTACCTATGTTAGCATGCAATTGTAAGTGCGTTTTATGTTATTCCCTAAAGTCCACTATCTACTATCATAGATTCATCAAAAGTATGCTTAAAAGGGACATTTAAAATCTTCTACAGTCAAACGCAACTCCTAATTATTTTATTGAAAGCAATTAAAACAAATAAACACATAAAAACTGGGATGAGGCAACGAACCCCACCCCAAACTCAAAAATGAGTCGTGTCCCCACGACTCGAAAAGACTCAATAAATCAATTAAACTAATATACACTAAATGAGAAAGGATAGGAAAACATATCTGTATCGGCACTAGGCCGATTACGTGTAGTCTCATGTTGAAGTTTTGAATACTTCGAACTCTCATGTCATATTTTCCAAGTCTTCATCTTTTCCTAACCCTCTAAATCATCATCTCTTCTACGAAAATCTTTCCTCAACATCCAACTTTTTATCTTCATCATGTTCTTCGTACCTTTTCCAACCTTCATGGTCATCTTTGATGACCCCAAACTCAATTTTTCACCTACTTAAAGATTACTTGCAAAATATATAATATTAATATGCTCAAACAATTCACAATTCCTCCGCTAAATAACTAAAATAAATCTTAATTCCCAACTGGTAATAGAAATAAAAGAATAGTTCTAGCTATTTTACCGGATTGGCCATGGAATTTATGATGATTTGATACCTTGCACTTGCAATCTCCAACCTTCAAATTACCAAAGCTTTTGATGAACTTTGTGTCTCTTGATATTGTTGAAAGTGGCACAGTAGTGGAATTTGTGATTTAGTTGAGATGGGTATTTAATATCTGTGGTGTTGGAAAGGTTTAAAGGATATAATTTAAGCTTTGGTGAAGAAAGTTTTGGGTTAAAACTTGAATTTCTTGGTGTTTTTGGAAAGATTTGTGATTGATTATGTGTTGGGATGATATTTAGAGGTAAGGATTGGTGATATATTGGTGTTTTGATGATGGAATTTAAGTGTTTTTGGAGCTTTGGTTCGTCATCAATGGTGCTAAGTGGAGACGCAACCACGAGACGCAACTAATGCCGGGCCTCAAAACGCTGGGTCAGAAACTTTTAGCTGTTCATACGAAATTTTAGACTTCACCATTGGATAGAGCTCGAAAAGTTATGCGGTTTAGGCTCAAGAAAAAGTTAATTCCGACCTCCGGGCGTCAAGTTATGATCTTCCGAAGTTTTGATACCTGGGGTACAGCACCGAAAACGGGTACCCGCATTCTACAAACCGGGTACCCGGTTTCTACTGTATTGGAACCCAAAATTTTCATTCTTTTTCGTTCTAGGTACCCCAAACTCGTGACCTTCACTCCTGTAATCATCAAAAACACCAACCTTTCTCATTTCTTAAAGAAAAACACTAAATAAATAACCATTACTCTAATTCACACTAAGAATTTAAAAGACATGAAAGCAATTTAAAACATGGGTTGTCTCCCAAGAAGCACTTTTGTTTATTACGTCTTTAAGTTCGACGCGTTACCTTCCATGAAGATGGTATTGAGGCCCTTGCGGTATTCCTCCGCTTAAACTCGCCTCTTCCTTGATGTAAAAGCTTAAGAAACTTCCCCCTTAAAATTTTATTTAATCGATCTCTGAAAGGGGGAGGGTAGTATCTCCGTTTCGCCTTTTTACTTTCATGACGAAACGTATTCTTCACCACACGATAGTAGATAACCGTCCTCAACGGTATAAGCTCATTTTCATTCTCTTTAATCTCGCGTTCCTCTTTAAAGTGTGGTGGGTAGGTGCTTCTCCTTGCCGCTTTGCTCTCGCGGTGTAGCACCTTTCTTGCGTAGCACCTATTGATCATTTTTAGTAATAGAGGTGATTCCAATATTTTATCTCTAATGATGATTTGTGGTGGAGATAGTGATTGGTGAACTTTTTGTGGCGGATATTCAATTTCTATTTTATCTTTAACTTTCAATTCTTCAATTGATTCTCCAACCATTTCACATTCGTCTTCACTTTCAACCCAATCTTCCACTATTACCTCATAATATTCTTTCTGTGAAATCTCTCTAATCTCGATCACCTCTTCCTCCCTTTTTCGTTCTATACCTTGATCATGTGCACACACCATAGGAATAGCAATCTCTGTGTTAACTTCTAGGATTTGCGTTGCTACTCCTTCTTCCACTATGCTAACAAGATTCTCACCTTCTTTCAACACCTCCTCCTCAACAACTTCTTCCAATTGATCTGTTCCATCCCTCGAGGGAGTGGGACCTTCATAAGACTTACTACCACTTTCAGCTAAGTTAAGAGAGTTGTTTCGGGCATCCCATTCATCTAGGCTCTGTTGTATGAGTGCATGGGTGGCTTTGAATTCCTCGTCTCTTTTCTTACGTTCTGGCTCTCCTGCCTGAAATTCCTCGAGTAGGCGATTGGCTTTTTCTAGTAGTATATCATGCTGATTTTGATGAGGTGGATACTGTTGAATGTTTTCAACCCAATGGTGGTTCCATACTTGTTCTTGTTGATAGTGATATGGTGTTTGTTGTTGAGTACTCCCGATCCATTGATTGTTCCATCCTTGCTCTTGCGGGTATTGATAAGGTTGTTGGTAGAAGTTACTACCCCATTGTTGTTGTCCCGAAGAGTCTTCCCAATAGTCATATGGATCGGGATCTGGGTAATGTTCTCTATACATCTTTAATTAAATTTCTTGATCATTACCTGAATAAAGCACCTGTAAAAACAAAACAAAACAAACACAAGCGTAAAACTGAAAAATAAAAATAAATGCAACTATCACTAAAGGATAAACACCGTGGTCACACGCTACCGTCCCCGGCAGCGGCGCCAAAAACTTGGTGGTCCTTTGTGTGTTCTAAAATAAATGCAATAAATAATCGAACCACAACCGCAAGTGTACGGTTGTCCCAAGTAATATAGTTGATAAAACAGATTCGTTCCAAGGACAGGATGGTTGACTACAATGCTTATCTATTAATGATTGATTGCACTTATGAAAACAAGTAAAGAAAATATGTTTGTTTGGTTTTTGTTATTAAAACTACTGAATGAAAAACAAATTATAAATGCAAGTAAAAGCTAAGACGCAAGTAATTAAAGTGTTTACGCAAGATGAGAAAGCAGTACTTGAGATACGCAAGGATTTCATCTAACTCTTATTTATTCCATGTTTTGTTTAAGGGACAAATTGGTAAAAAGTAATGGTCGGGATTCTAAGGTCATCCTTACCCCCGTCAGGGTGGACTAAGGAGCTACTCTTAAATGCTACAAACCCCGTCAGGGTGATTATAGTCCATTCTTAAGTGATTAAGTTTATTTTACCCAATTGGCCATAGGATTAATTACGCTCGTCAGAGTCAAATAATTTCTATCCTACATTCATTAATTATTTCTGTACCTAAACCCCCCGTCAAGGTGATCCAATCGCCACTAATTGGAATAGCCTAGATACTAAGACATATGATTGGTTAATTACGTCAATTATAGTTATTAAGAACAAATTAATGAAAAATACCTAATACCCAATTTGATTTCAATTGTAAAAATCCCAAATACAAAAGCATAAAATAAAATAGAATCAAAATCAATCCATAATGCGATCTCAAGCACTAATTAAAATTAGCTCATAATTGGAAAAACTAAGAAAATAAATAAAAAGGAATTCATAATTGTTTTACAGAAAGGAAAATAGAAACCTAATTAGGAAGATGAATTGGCTGCAACGTGGAGATATAGACAGTCTCCAGCTCCAAGCTTCTTTTCTTCTTGACGCTCTCTTCTAATGATGTTTTAATTTGAAGAATATAATGAGAGGTACTGAATAATGAGGTCTAAAGACCTATTTATAATCATAAAATCTGATTAGGGCTTTTACTTAAGGATTAAGTAAAAATTAGAAAAGCCCAAGTCCACTAATTAAGCCCAAATCCCGTAACTGCTGATACACCTTCACTAAAACGGCTTTTCCCGCTTCGTTATGACCCCGATTGACCTCATTCCAGTTGCTAAAGTTCCGTAATTCGATAAGGAACATAATCTCTTCAAGGGTCAGCGGCTAAATCATCTCTTAAGCACCTCGAAATCAGCAATCTATGGCCTGGAAAATAGATTTTCAGCTCTAAAAATAATATCTTCGGGATTTATCTTTAAGTCTTGACTCCATATCATGATCTTTGACTTTCTCCTCGGATTCCTCTTCTAGCTAACATCTAAAACCTGTAAACTTTACACTAAAAATACCAATATTACGCGCAAAAGTTTAATAAATCAAAATTACTAGAAATAAAATGGAAATTCCGGATTATTGCATATTAGCACCAAAAGTCTATCTAAATAATCAAATAAACACCAAAAATGATGTCTCCCAGTGGCATAAAATTAGAACATTTAGGGGGACATCAGTATTCCAGATCTAATCAGATATATGTAGACCCTACAGATCAACATAAACAACCTTTACATGTCCTTTTGGCACATTTGATTTTCTAAGAATGCCATTTGGATTATGTAACGCACATGCTACTTTCCAGAGATGCATGATGGAAATCTTTTGGGACATGATCGACCATTTCCTTGAGGTATTGATGGATGACTTTTCAGTGTTTGGTGATAACTTTGATGAGTGTTTATAAAATCTAGAGAAGGTTTTAATTAGATGCAAGGAAACTGGTTTGGTCTTGAATTGGGAGAAATGTCATTTCATGGTTCCTGAAGGAATAGTGTTGACACAAGGTTTCGAGTTCAGGCTTAGAGGTTGATCGTGAAAAGATTGAGGTAATCAAAACTCTTCCCCCTCTTGTTTCTGTTAAAGGGGTGAGTAGTTTCTTGGGTCACGCTAGTTTTTATTGTTGTTTCATTAAAGATTTATCTAAGATCGCTAAGCCATTGTGAACTCACTCGAGAACGACGCCAAATTCTTTTTTGATGAAGCTTTCATGGTGGCATTCAAAGAGATCAAGGAGAAACTCATATATTCACCCATTGTCTGACCTCCTAGATGGAAGATTCTGTTTGAAGTTATGTGTAATGCTAGTGATCTTGTTATGGGTGTTGTATTGGGTCAGAGAAAAGATAAGGTATTTCATTCTATTTACTATTGATGTCTCCCTGATGTCTCCCTATTTGTTCTAATTATTAGCCCCTTGGAGACATCCTTTTAGGTGAATAAATGACTTATTTGATAGACTTTTAGGCTTGATTGATCATATTGCACTTTCTCCCCTTGGAAATTAACTATTTGCAGAATCTGAGCTTTTGTGCGTAAATTTGACTATTTTTAATGCAAAGTTAATAGGTTCTTGAATTTCATGAAAGACCAATCCAAGGAGGAGAAGTGAGAAATAAAGTCTTAGTGTATTTTAGAGTGTTAGGAAATGATTTTTACTCGAGTTCTATTTTTAATTAGAGTGCACTTTCCTATTTCTATTTCTTGATTTATTGATTTATTCTTTTTAAGCATATGCGGTCTAATTATTTATTTAATGTGAAGCTTTAAAAGATATATGGTAATTACTTAGAGACCAAGTCAAGATAAATGAGTAAAGGAAAGAAGATTTACATGGAAATAAGAAGATTTAGGAAGGATATATGTAAAGAAGGAAAAGATAAAGCTGCCTTTTGAATCTGAAATTCCAGCCACGTTTTAAAGATCAGTCCATAACTTACGATTGGCTAGGAATCTGGACGAGTAGTCTGAACCAATGGAAAGCTCTTTCCAAGACAAGTAGTTTCATATATTGGAACTTCTCAAACGGATAAGTATTGAAAAAGATATGACCAAATCAAATCAGCAGCAAAATCTTACCTTTCCTAGAATTTAGGGTTACGAATTTAAGAGTTCTTAACTTGTCTTCCACTCCAAGTAAATTCGACCTAGGGTTCCCTAACACCTATAAATACACCCCTTAACCTCCTCTTTTCATACACTTCAGAGACTTACACAAGAGGCTTAAGGTTTTCAAGTCAGAGACAGAAGGCAAGGAGAAGCTAGTGCTGGAGGAATCCTACCCCTTAGGTTATTAATTTATCTTTTGTATTTGAATATGAATTCCTTTTATTTTATGTTAGTCTTTAATTTTCTTATGAGCTAAATTTCTTTATACTTGAGAATCGCATTAAAGGGATGAACCTTAATTAATTAATCTATGTTTTGAATTTGGGATTATTTAGATTTAAATAGGATTGAATTTTATATATTGGTTATTACTTTGTTTTTATTACTAATCCTTTTCCGCGCAACTAGAATTAGCTGTTACTATTTGGGCTATTCACTTTAGTGGCGAAGTGATCATCCGACAGGGGGGTTTGAATACAGATCTAGGTAATACCGGTGTAATATCCGTTATTGACCGACAGGCTTAACTAGTTACATAGCCAAAGAGGTAAAATCATATCATCCGAAGAGGCATATTCGACCATATAGGTGTTTATGATACTTTAGGATAGCTTCTAGGTCCACCCGGCAGGGGGCTAGGAGATATTAGAGTCCCGACTAATATTATAATTCCAATTCTACCCTTAAACATAACACATATTATATTGATTAAGTGGATTCCTTGCGAGACTCAAGTATCTCTCTTATCTGAAGTTAGTCTTTTATTTTCTTTATTTCCTTTCTGTTAATTTAATTTTAATCTTTATTTTATTTGCACTTTTAATTTACAAAAACCAAACAAAAATTATTATCTTTTATTCTGTTTTGCAATTATTCTTACTACTTGATTAATATTTGGGTTGAACCTAATCTGTCCCTGAGAACGAACTTGATTATCATATATTACTTGGGACAACCGTACACTTGCGGATAAGTGGTTCCTCTTTATTTATCGCTTTAATTTTATAACACCCTAGGACCCACCACTCTCCATTTGTGATAATTTACTCTATATTGGAGACATCATTATAGGTGTATTTATTAGAGTATAGGTCGATTTTATCATGATTTAATACACTTTCCTATTTTGTATCTTGAATTAATTATTTATTATTTTTAGAGCATATTGGGTTTAATTGTTTATTTAGTGTGAAGCTTTGAAGATATATGGTAATCAATTAGAGTCCAAGTTAATTCTAAGAGCTAAAGGAAAGAAGATAAACATGGAAATTAGAGATAAAGACAAGAATTATGGAAAAGGAAAAGATAAAATTGTCAAATAAATCTGAATTCCAGCAGCTACGAGCACAAAAGGGCTTATATCTCAATATTGGCTAGTAATTTGGAAGAATGGTATACATAAAAGTTAGATAGCTTTTCGAGACGATGAATTTCGACTATTCGTACGCGTCAAACAGATAAGTATTGAATCAGTTTCGGCCAAAACAAAACAGCATCAAAATCTTACCTTTTCTAGATTCTACGGTTACGAATTTAAGTTGGGCTTGGAGTCCAAAACCTACTTTATACTCCAAGAAACGAATTAGGTCTTCCTATACACTATAAATACAGCCTCTTATCACAAGAAAATCATCCTTGGCAACTGATGTCTCCTTAAATGTTCTTATTTTCGACCCTTAGGAGACATCATTTTTGGTGTTTATTTAATTAATTCGATAGACTTTTGGACTAAATATGCAATAATATGATTTTCCTCTTTTATTTCTAGCATTTTTCATTTATTAAGCTTTTGCGCGTAATATTGGTATTTTTAGTGAATAATTTACAGATTTTAGATGTTAGCTAGAAGAGGAATCCAAGGAGAAAGTCAAAGATCAAAAGATAGAGTCAAGACTTGAAAAGAAATCCCGAAGATATTATTTTTAGAGCTGAAAATCCATTTTCCAGGCCATAGATTGCTGATTTCGAGGTGCTTAAGCGAGGATCTAGCTGTTGACCTTTGAAGAGAAATCATTCCTTATCGAGTTACGGAACTTTAGCAACTGGAATGAGGTCAATCGGAGTTGTAACGCATCGGGAAAAGCAGTTTTAGTGAAGGCATATCAGCAGTTACGGGATTTTGGGCTAAGTTAGTGGACTTGGGCCTTTTATATTTCATTTAATTAAAAGCCTAGGTCCAAGTCCGAATTTCTAACTATAAAATCAGCCCTTGACTTCTATTTTACATACAATTCACATTCTGCAAGATTAAAAACACCAGAGAGAAGCAACTGAAGGAAGGAGAAGAAGCTACAAGAGCTGGAGAGGGTCTATATCTCCGTTCGTAGTCATTCCGATTCCGGAAATTAGGTTCTTTTATCTTTTTAATTCTGTAAACAATATGAATTCCTTTAATTTTAATTTCGTATTTCATTTTAATATGAGCTAAGTTTTATTTAGTGCTTGAGAACAAACAATGGGTGAATCCCAATTCTTATTAATTAACGAATGTTGAATTTGGGTTTTTATTGAATTAAACTAAATTAGGGCTTTTACTCTTTTCGATAAATCATGAATATTTACTGTTTTTAGCGTCATGAACTAGGAACAGGTAATAGTATTTAGGCTATTCCAATTAGTGGCAATTGGATCATCCTGACGGAGGGTTTAAATACGGAACCATTTATTCAATCTAGGATAGAAGTTAATGATTCTGACGAGCTTAGCTAATCCTAGGGCCAATGAGGTAATAACACTTAATCATCCAACGGTGGATCATATTTACCCTGACGGGACTAGTGACACTTTAGGATCGCCTTATAGTCCACCCTGACGGGGGTATAAGGAAATTAGAATCCCGACCATTGTAATTGACTAATTTAGCCCTTAAACAACATAAGTTAAGAAATAGGATAGGGAGGATCCTTGCGTTCTCAAGTGCTACTTCTCATATTGCGTTATAAATCATTTTACTTGCGTCTTAGCTTTTACTTGCAATTTAATATTTGTCTTTCATTCATTAGTTTTATAACAAAAACCAAACAAACATATTATTGTCTTTTATTTTCGTAAGTGCATCAATCACTACTTGCTAAACATTGTGATCAACCATTCCGTCCTTGGAACGAATCTGATTTATCAGAAATACTACTTGGGACAACCGTACACTTGCGGTTGTGGTTCGATTATTTATTGCATTATTTTTAGAACACACAAAGGACCACCAAGTTTTTGGCGCCGCTGCCGGGGACGGTAGCGTGTGACCACGGTGTTTATCCTTTAGTGATAAGTGCATTTATTTTATTTTACCAGTTTTACGCTTTTTGTTTAGTTTCTTTTCAGGTTTTTAGGCTTGGTGTATGCGAAGAAGGCTATTCAAGGATCTAGAGCCAACACCTCCGATCCTTAGTAATCCAGAATCGTTGATCAGACTTGCGAACAAGAGAAGAAGAGAACGAGAAGCTTTAGAGGTAGAAGAGTTAAGTGACAGAATAGCATACATCAATCTTCAAAATAATCAACAGAATAATGGACAAGGCCAGCTAGATGCAAATGGCCAACCTTTAGCTCCGGGCGTTATTCCTCCAGTTCAACCACTAAATCCCAATCCTCCAGTCCAGATAGTGATGAATCATGATCCGTGGTTTACTAATGGTCCTCCAGAAGTTCCATTCCGTGCTCCAGCTATAGGAGTAGGTGCTCCAGATATTAATGTTCCACGTTTTCGTCCAGATTCGGGTATGTTAGCTCAGTTCCAGAATTTTGGTAATTTTCGTGGTAGACCAGCAGAAGATCCTCTCAGGGCGGTACAGAAATTCAAACAGATATGTGATTCTTATATCACACAAGGGGTTTCAAGAGAACAGATGTATTTTGCTGCTTTTAAGTTCTTTGTTACTGAGGGAGCAAGTGAATGGCACGATACGCAAGATCCTACGAAGATCACCAATTGGGACCAATTAGAGATTGCGTTCTTTGACAGGTATTATCCAAGTAACATGAGGTTAGATGCTGAATTAGAATTGACGCATTTCCGTCAAGAATATGAAGAAACTTTGGGTAAGAGTTGGACAAGATTTCAGATGTGTTTACGAAAAGTTCCCAATCATGGGTATTCAGAATAACAACAGCTTAAGATCTTTTATAGAGGCCTTGATGGGAAGTCAAGAGAGAAGTTGGATACGCTATGTGGTGCAGGTTTTCTTCAAGTTCAACCCGCTCATGCTAAAATTATCTTAGAGAGAACAGTCGAGAATGAAGTTGGGTGGAATTCAGTAAGAGCACCGGTTAAGGGAGTGAATAATGTTGATATGGAAGAGAAATTTTCTACGTTTGAGAACAAGATTCAGAGTACTATTGAGCAACAATTAAAACAGCTTACTTTAGCTGTGAAAGAAGGATTTTCGGGTAAGAAGGTAGCTGTGCATGCTGCACAAGAGGTTTATATGTGTTCGATTTGTCAGGTAGATGATCATGATGAGGAAAGTTGTCCAAATAACCAAGAATCTGTGATGTTCATGTCCAACAGAGGTAACTTCAATTCAAGTGGTAATGGATATCAGCCTAACAGAAACCATCCTGGGTTTCAATACTCAAATCCTAATGGGGCAGCCAATCCTACCTACGCGTATCAGCCGCGTCCCCAAGGTAACAACTATAATCCAAGACCACACAACAATTATCAAGGAGGACAGAATCAGGGAAATTATGTACAAAGGCAAGCTCCTCTGAATACATACGATGAAACTTTAAACCAAAAAGCCTTGCCTGCTCATCCACAAGAAGGAGTAGTTACCCTTCAGAAAACCGTTGAAAATTTGATTGCTCTTCAAACACAAGCCTTAGAACGTCAGAACGCAGCTGAAGCAAATATGAAGATTTTCCAGAATCAGCTAAGCCAAATTAATAAACAGCTGAATCAGCACCCACAAGGGCAACTTCCTAGCGATACTGAGAATCCGAAGCAACGCGAAGATTGTAATGCTGTTACATTGAGAAGTGGTAAGAATCTTCCTCCCCCTCCTTTTCCCATTATGAAAGAGAAAGAAGTACCAAGAAAAGAAAAGGAAGTGGTGGAGACAGAGAAAGAGAAAGATAGCGAGGTTGAAGAAATAGTGAGACCAAGAGAAGTTCCGAAAAAGAAAGATGATATGGTGATTAATCGCCCTCCACCACCGTTTCCATCGCGAGTTCAGAAAAAGGGTGATTTGGGTGATTTTCAGCGATTCTTTAATAGAGTGAAGGGTATAAGTATTAATATTCCGTTACTTGAGGCAATTCGAGATATTCCGAAGTATACGAAGTTTTTGAAGAGGGCCCTCACTAACAAAAGGCCCTATTGTGATAACGAGATGATTGGTCTTCCAGAAGAGTGTAGCGAGATTTGTCAAAGTAAATTACCTCCGAAGTTAGTAGATCCAGGGAGTTTCACGATTCCTATATCAATTGGAGAGGAATGGAAAGGAAAGGCGCTATGTGACTTGGGAGCTAGCATCAATTTGATGCCCAAGTCGATCTTTGGCAAGCTAAAAATTGGAAACGCAAGACCCACTTCTATGGTCTTGCAAATGGCGGACAGATCTCTTGCTCATCCTGAAGGCCGCATTGAGGATGTCCTAGTTAAGGCAGGTACACTTATATTTCCTGTTGATTTTGTAATCCTTCAATACAATGCAGATAGAAATGTCCCCATTATTTTGGGTAGACCATTCCTAGCTACAGGGAGAACATTGATCGATGTAGAGAATGGCGAATTAACAATGAGGATACAAGATGAGGTAGTGATATTCAACGTATTTCGAGCTATGAAATTCCCAGATTCTCAGGAAGATTGCTTCAGAATGGATGTAGTAGAGCAAGCATCGCAAGAGGTATTTAATTGTTTAAATTTTGATGATATCTTGCAGGCTGCTTTAACATTAGATTCACCTGAGATGTTGGAAGAGCTTACTGAAACAATAGCAGCTCTAAATTCTGAAAATCCGAAGTATAGGCGTCCGGCCTATGAACCTGTGAGAGAACCGGGGGAGATTGTTCCTAAAAAGAAGCCTTCAATTGAATCTCCTCCGGAATTGGAAGAAAAACCATTGCCAGCACACTTGAGGTATGCGTATTTAGGTACTAATGAAACTCTACCTGTTATTGTTTCAGCTAATTTAACAGGTCCTCAAGAAAATAAACGGTTGCGTGTGTTAAGAGCAAACAAAGAAGCAATAGGTTGGACAATTGCTGACATCAAAGGCATTAGTCCATCCTATTGTCAACATAAAATCATACTTGAAGATGTTAACGCACGCTCAGTTGAAGGTCAAAGAAGATTAATGCCCGCTATGAAGGATGTGGTAAAGAAAGAGGTGATCAAGCTTTTAGATGCGGGGATTATTTATCCCATTTCGAGTAGTGAATGGGTGAGTCCGGTTCAGTGTGTACCGAAGAAGGGAGGAATGACAACAGTTCTTAATGATAAAAATGAAGAGATTCCTTCAAGAACGGTAGTTGGATGGAGAGTTTGCATGGACTATAGAAAGCTGAACAAGGCCACCAGAAAAGATCATTTCCCTTTGCCCTTCATAGATCAGATGTTAGACAAATTAGCCGGAAGAGAGTACTATTGCTTCTTGGATGGTTATTCTGGGTATAATCAAATTTACGTGGCTCCAGAAGATCAACATAAAACAACATTTACATGCCCCTTTGGTACTTTTGCATATCGTAGAATGCCATTTGGGTTGTGTAATGCTCCTGCTACCTTTCAAAGATGCATGATGGCCATCTTCTGGGATATGATCGATAACTTTCTTGAAGTGTTTATGGATGATTTCTCTGTATTCGGTGATGATTTTGATAAGTGCTTAGATAATTTAGAGAAAGTGTTAATCAGATGCAAAGAAACAGATTTGGTTTTAAACTGGGAGAAATGTCATTTCATGGTTCGCGAAGGTATTGTTCTGGGTCACAAAATTTCGAGTGTTGGATTGGAAGTCGATAGAGCGAAGATTGAGGTAATTAAAACTCTTCCCCCTCCTGTTTCTGTTAAAGGGGTAAGAAGTTTTCTAGGCCATGCTGGCTTTTATAGGCGATTTATCAAAGATTTTTCTAAGATTGCGAAACCGTTATGCAACGTACTTGAAAAGGATTCCAAATTCCTTTTTGATGAAGCTTGTTTAGCGGCTTTCAAAGCAATCAAAGAAAAACTTATTTCTGCTCCTATAGTAGTGCCTCCAGATTGGAATTTACCGTTTGAGGTTATGTGTGATGCGAGTGATTTATGTATGGGAGCTGTATTAGGACAAAGAAAAGAGAAAGTTTTTCATTCGATTTATTATGCTAGTAAAACTTTTAATGGTGCTCAGATTAATTATACAGTTACAGAAAAGGAGTTGCTAGCGGTTGTGTATTCATTCGATAAATTTCGCTCTTATCTTCTTGGAGCGAAAGTTATTGTCTATACAGATCATTCAGCGATTCGATATCTTATGGAGAAGAAGGATGCTAAACCAAGGTTAATCAGATGGGTTTTATTGCTTCAAGAGTTTGATTTAGAGATCAAGGATAGAAAAGGGTGCGAGAATTAGGTTGCAGATCATCTATCGAGGTTAGAAGGTTCAGAGTTGAATAATGGTACTGAAGCAGTTAGAGAAGATTTTCCGGATGAGAATTTATTCGTTGTCCGTGATTATGAAGCTCCTTGGTATGCGGATATTGCAAATTTAGTGGTGAGTGGTTCCTTTCCCGAAGGTTCAACTTATCAAGAGCGAAAAAGATTAGCTCACCGCGCAAGACAGTTCTTTTGGGAGGATCCTTTCCTCTACAAAGTGTGTGCTGATCAGATGGTAAGAAGATGTGTAGCCAAGGAAGAAATTGAGGCGATTATAGCTGGGTGTCATGATTCACCTTACGGTGGACATTTCAAAGGAGATCGAACTGCTGCTAAGGTATTACAATCTGGTTTCTATTGGCCTTCTATTATAAAAGATTGTCATGAATATACTAAAAGATGTAATAGATGCCAATTTACCGGAAACATATCCAAGAGGGATGAGATGCCACGTAATAATGTATTAGAAGTTGAAATATTTGATGTTTGGGGTATAGATTTTATGGGTCCGTTCGTTCCTTCAAATGGTAACCTCTACATCTTATTAGCTGTTGATTACGTGTCTAAGTGGGTAGAAGCAGCGGCTTTACCAACCAATGATTCTAGAGTGGTGATTAAGTTCTTAAAATCACATATTTTCACTAGACATGGAACTCCAAGGGTGATTATTAGCGATGGAGGCACTCATTTCGTTAATAAGTATTTGAAGACTGTTCTAGAGAAATATGGAGTCAGACATCGTGTGTCTACCGCTTATCATCCACAAGCCAATGGTCAAGCCGAAGTATCAAATCGTGAGGTAAAATCTATTTTAGAGAAAACCGTTGGCCCTACAAGAAAAGATTGGTCTATGAAATTAGATGATGCACTTTGGGCATATCGAACTGCTTTCAAAACCCCAGTAGGTGCTTCTCCGTATCGAATGGTTTATGGTAAGGCTTGTCACTTACCTCTTGAACTTGAAATGGGTGCCTATTGGGCTATTGCAAAGTTAAATTTAGATCCTACACTAGCTGGTGAGAAACGAATGATGAAACTTAATGAGCTTGATGAATTTAGATTACATGCTTATGAAAATGCTAAGCTTTATAAAGAAAATACTAAAAGATGGCATGATAATTGAATTCGAGAGAAGAACTTTGTAGTGGGACAAAGAGTGTTGAAATATAATTCGAAGTTTAGTAATTATCCGGGGAAATTAAGATCGAAGTGGTCGGGTCCTTACATTGTAACCAAGGTTACACCTCATGGAGCTATAGAGATAGAACATCCACTTGAGAACCGTACATTCATGGTGAACGGTCATCGTTTAAAAATTTATCATGGAGGTGAAGACACCGATCGTGCAAACGACCCACATCCCGGAGAGGTCATGTACCTCCTCGAAGCTCCTTAGAAGCACGAGGTAACCCGTCGAGCTTAACGACGTTAAACAAAAGCCAATTTCTTGTATATTAGTTTAAGTATTTCAATTTCCGTAGTATAAAATTAGTTAAAGTTTTCGTTTATTTTAGTTTTATTTTTAAGAAATGAGGAAGGGTGTTTGTTTTTGATGATTTCAGGGGTATAATGGTCATAAGTTTGGGGTCAAACGATGGGAAAAACGGAGAAAAATTGAAGTCCACAGCAGGTTTGACCGGCTAGCCGGCGAGCTGGCCGGCATACCGGCCAAACGAGCAGATAGACCCCAACTCCCTGACCACTGCGTCAGCGACAACGCAGCAACGCTGCGTCTTCATTCGCGCCAGCGAGAAAGCACCGGCATACCGGCCAACTGACCGGCTAGCCGGCCAACGAGGAAGAATGTTCTGGTCCTTGCGTCAGCGACGACGCAAGGTTGCTGCGTCATCAAATGCGCCATCGAGATTTCACAGGCATACCGGCGAATCCACCGGCTAGCCGGTCAAGGATTTTAAATTCCCTGACCATTGCGTCAGCGACGACGCAATATACTTGCGTTTTGAGGTAAAAAAAAATCCAATTTAGTATTTTTTCCGCCGCCCTCTCGCCCGGCATGCCGGCGAATCCGCCGGCTAGCCGGCCAGCTGTTGCGAGAGGCGGTTTTTGACTTCATTAAACCTAGTTTTTTTGCCTCTTTTCCAAGCCAAACCTTATAATCCGAATTCTTGCCTCCACCTACTCCGAAAATCATCAACAAACAGCTATAAAATCATCAAATCAAGCCTTCTATCATCACAAAAACACAAAATCAACTCATAGCTTCTCCAAAACATCATCAAATTTCACCTTTTCTCCAAGAATTTCCTCTTCACAACCTTGAATTAAACCCAATTCTTTCCAAATCTCTCTCTAATAACCTTAACCCATCTCATATTCCACCTAATCCTTCAAGTTTTAAGCCTCAAAACATCAAATTTCAAAGCTTTTCTCTAGCTTTTTCTCTATTTGAAGTTTTGAGTTTGGGGTGAAAAGAGATGACTAACAGAACCGATTCCATGTGTAACTATCGTAGAAACATACCAAGAAACAGGAACACTGTTGGAGCTAGCCCAGACCAAGCAATTGAGATTCCGGATTCACGATCCAAAAAGACTATCCAAAACCCAATTGCTCCGAAACGAAAAGAAAATCCAAGTAAGGCTAATCCGAAAAAGAGCAGGTTAATTGATGAGAGTGATGAAGAAAGTGAGGAAGAAGTTGAAGAAGAGGTTAAAGAAACTGAACTAGTAATTCCCGAAGAACCAGTGCAACAACCGAAAGCTCCGCGTAGGAAAGCTTGGGCTCACAAGCCTAAGAGAGTCTTCGTTCCTTGGGAAACTCAAGTTCGTGATCGAATTGAATTTTTGAAGTTTGGAGAGGAGATGAATCTTCCTAAAGGTATTATGACTAGTGCTTATAAAGATTATGGTGTTACTTGTGATAAATTGGGTTGGAAGGAATTGAGAGAAAGGAAGCTTGAGTATATTCCTACCTTGGTGCGAGATTTTTATGAAGGAATCGCCTTCTCAAAAGAAGCTGTTATTATTCGCAAAAAGGTAGTTCCTTTCTCCGTTGAGCTTATTCGTAAATCTTTAAAATTACCCGAGTTTTCCGGAATATGTCCGTTTCAAGAATCTCTTAAAGAGCCTTCGTTTGATTATGAATCCCTTTGGGGGAAAGTGACTATCGATGGGGCCCGCCCAATTCCCGAAGGAGAGAGATATCCTGGACAGATGTATAGTAGTAACTTGCTACCATGTGCTAAGATTTGGTCACGTTTCATAATCCCTACCTTCTTCGGAGTTAAACACATATCGGAAGTGAAGAAGGAGCATCTTTTGTTCATTAAATGTATTATTGAGGAGAAACCCATGGATGTTGCTCGTGTGATATATGATACCATCATGGAATTTGCTAAAATTCCTACTTCACAACAAAATCTCAAATTTCCTTGTACCATCACTACTTTGTGTTTAGACGCAAAGGTTCCGCGTAAAGACGCAGAGATTGATCGTGTTGTAGTGTGTGAGAGCATGGGTTTAACTTTGATCAAGAATATTCATGATGAGGTGGTTAAAGCAACAAGGAATCCTAGAGCTCCTCCAAAGAAGAAGATGCATACAACTGATGAGTTGGAAGCTAAAGTGAAGGTGTTAGAAGAGAACCAAGTGAAGATGATTGCGTCTTTAGGATACGTTACAAAAGAGTTAGAACTTCTCCGAAACATGTTAATGGGGGTGAGCACAATTCAACACGCCACCTATGGTATTCTTACACAGGAGAAAGTTCGTGGACGCAACACCGATAACCAGCCTCGTGCTGGTTAAGGTACGTTTTCTATCCCTTTCGCGTTTTAGTTAGTTTAGTTTATTTTTATTGCGTTGAGTCTTTTCGAGTCGTGGGGACACGACTCATTTTTGAGTTTGGGGTGGGGTTCGTTGCCTCATCCCAATTTTTATGTGTTATATGTTTTAATTGCTTTCAATAAAAATAATTTTCGGAGTTGCGTTTGACTATAGAAGATTTTAAATGTCCCTTTAAGCATACTTTTGATGAATCTATGATAGTAAATAGTGGACTTTAGGGATTGATATAGAACGCACTTACAATTGCATGCGAACATAGGTAATTGATAGGAAAAATTAATGAACAATGCAAATGAAGTAAGCTTGTACTTAAGGAATATGTTTGGTGTGTAGAACGTGAAATCTTAATTAGTAGAGAATCCACCTAGATATGAACTAAAGACAAGCTATGTACTTAGGAAAATGATAGGGGCAGTTCTTTGTTAGCCATTTGAAACCTTTAGCTTGCTATCCCTAATATTATAATTTTATCCGTCTTAGCCCAATTTTGAGCCTTAAGCCTTTCTTTTGTAGCCACGATATAAGCCCATTATCCTTTAGATTATTAGGCATGACCAAATGACCCGCACTTGAATCACAACCCTGAGACTTGTCTCGAGCTTGAGTTTGGGGTGGAGGGTCCACATTTTGGGAATTTACATTGGGAAGGGACTATATGTGTTTGTATTGAGGCACAAAAATGTAGATGATATGATTATTTTGTAACCCTTTGCCGAAAGTTGAAAAAGAAAAAAAAAAAAAATATAAGAGACATGACTTTTCACATCAAAATGATGGTCATGGGTATCTTGTACAAAAAAGAAATGAAAAAGAAAATAAAAAGAAAGAAAAAAATTGAATAAATCGGCAAAGTGGAATATTTTTGGGAATCATCTTAGATTTATTTGGGTTGACATTGGGGACGCAACTTTAGCGCGTCAAATGGGTGAGTGAGAACATTTTTGAGCGTAACTCAAGCTTGAGGACATGTGGATGGTAAGTGAGGAGAGAGCCAAAAGCTCACTTCAAATTTACCAAATATATATCCATACCGTCCTTAAGCCAATATTAAAACCATAAAGACCTCTTAATTCTTAAATACATAGTGAATTTATACTTCTGTTGATAGGGAATATTTAGGTGGAACATTCAAAGCGATTTATGATTAATGACCATCCTATAGCCATCATACAGATATGAGTACAAGTGTAACCTTCAAGCATTGCAACTTTAATTTTATGATTGAGATTATTTATGTTTGATTTTGCATGATTAGTGTATGTATATGTTAGTTCTTAAAGTTTTGCTATATGAGATTTATCTTAAGAATTGCTTTAGGTTTATTTGCTAAGCTTCTATTTGTTCTTGCGTTTACTTCCACCCCTTGTTTTGTTTTGTTTTGCTTTGTCGGGACGACAAAGGTTTGAGTTGGGGGTCTTGACGTCTCCTTAAATGTTCTTATTTTCGACCCTTAGGAGACATCATTTTTGGTGTTTATTTAATTAATTCGATAGACTTTTGGACTAAATATGCAATAATATGATTTTCCTCTTTTATTTCTAGCATTTTTCATTTATTAAGCTTTTGCGCGTAATATTGGTATTTTTAGTGAATAATTTACAGATTTTAGATGTTAGCTAGAAGAGGAATCCAACGAGAAAGTCAAAGATCAAAAGATAGAGTCAAGACTTGAAAAGAAATCCCGAAGATATTATTTTTAGAGCTGAAAATCCATTTTCCAGGCCATAGATTGCTGATTTCGAGGTGCTTAAGCGAGGATCTAGCTGTTGACCTTTGAAGAGAAATCATTCCTTATCGAGTTACGGAACTTTAGCAACTGGAATGAGGTCAATCGGAGTTGTAACGCATCGGGAAAAGCAGTTTTAGTGAAGGCATATCAGCAGTTACGGGATTTTGGGCTAAGTTAGTGGACTTGGGCCTTTTATATTTCATTTAATTAAAAGCCTAGGTCCAAGTCCGAATTTCTAACTATAAAATCAGCCCTTGACTTCTATTTTACATACAATTCACATTCTGCAAGATTAAAAACACCAGAGAGAAGCAACTGAAGGAAGGAGAAGAAGCTACAAGAGCTGGAGAGGGTCTATATCTCCGTTCGTAGTCATTCCGATTCCGGAAATTAGGTTCTTTTATCTTTTTAATTCTGTAAACAATATGAATTCCTTTAATTTTAATTTCGTATTTCATTTTAATATGAGCTAAGTTTTATTTAGTGCTTGAGAACAAACAATGGGTGAATCCCAATTCTTATTAATTAACGAATGTTGAATTTGGGTTTTTATTGAATTAAACTAAATTAGGGCTTTTACTCTTTTCGATAAATCATGAATATTTACTGTTTTTAGCGTCATGAACTAGGAACAGGTAATAGTATTTAGGCTATTCCAATTAGTGGCAATTGGATCATCCTGACGGAGGGTTTAAATACGGAACCATTTATTCAATCTAGGATAGAAGTTAATGATTCTGACGAGCTTAGCTAATCCTAGGGCCAATGAGGTAATAACACTTAATCATCCAACGGTGGATCATATTTACCCTGACGGGACTAGTGACACTTTAGGATCGCCTTATAGTCCACCCTGACGGGGGTATAAGGAAATTAGAATCCCGACCATTGTAATTGACTAATTTAGCCCTTAAACAACATAAGTTAAGAAATAGGATAGGGAGGATCCTTGCGTTCTCAAGTGCTACTTCTCATATTGCGTTTTAAATCATTTTACTTGCGTCTTAGCTTTTACTTGCAATTTAATATTTGTCTTTCATTCATTAGTTTTATAACAAAAACCAAACAAACATATTATTGTCTTTTATTTTCGTAAGTGCATCAATCACTACTTGCTAAACATTGTGATCAACCATTCCGTCCTTGGAACGAATCTGATTTATCAGAAATACTACTTGGGACAACCGTACACTTGCGGTTGTAGTTCGATTATTTATTGCATTATTTTTAGAACACACAAAGGACCACCAGCAACCCTTAATCCAAGAGGAAGCTGCAACACAAGAGAAGAAGTCTGGAAGGAGCTGAACACCAATTCATGTCTTCTTCAACCTTTAAATTTGTAATTTCTTTCTTTTCTTTTATTAGTATGAACTAATTTACTTTTAGCTTGAGATTAAGCATATATGTATGAACCCTAATTTTTCTATTTTGATTTGGGATACTATGGTACTTGATTTGAATTCATGTTTTATGTTCTGTTTATGTGCTTTGATTTTATGGTTGTTTTCCTTGCTAGTGCACGAGTATAGGATTACCTTAATAGTAGTTAGATTATCACCTTAACTAGGTGTCTAATTATTGAAACACCACATAATGTATAGAACAAGGTTTAGACCTGACAAATCAACCTAACTAGATAATCATTAGGGTACGTTTTCACCACTATCACCATGTTTGGAATTGAATTGCTTAGGGCCTTGGTAGCGCTTGATAACCCTAGGTTTAGGCTCTCACGGTGTATCTGTAGCCCCCTTAGTCGCTCTCAAGGTCTAAGGTATGGGAATTTAGAATCCTGATTATTGCATATTACTTGATTCACCCTTATACGATAGAATAACCAAAACTAGTGGGGATTACTTGCTAATATCTCGAGCTAAACTCTCATACTATTTACTTCGCTCTTTTATTTAATTTTCTGTCTTTAAATTCTTAGTTAATTGTCTTATTTAGAAATCAACCAAAATCTCTTTTCTTTTATTTCTTTGCGTATTATTTGTTCTAGCTTCCAATAACTGCACTTGAATATTTGCATAAGTTCTTCCTAACCTTCGTAGTCTCTGAGGAACGAATGTTACTTATTCATTAAAACTTGCATACGTCCTGTATACTTGCAGAACTGTGCTAGGCTAGGGTGTCTATTTTTTCACTTATTTATATCATATTTTTTATCACACCCTAGTCGACACCAAGCTTTTTGCGCCGCTGTCGAGGACTACATCGTTAGTCCTTGTGCATATATCTAGTGATTTTATTTTAGTTAGTTATATTTTACGCTTTTGTCTTTTAGTTTTTGTTTTACAGATTTTTAACAGATGGGGAACCCAAGGAGACTTGATCTACCCATCTCGTTTAGAGTGCAACCACGCGGAATTTGCACTCCAAAAATCCAAGCCGCTAAATTCAGACCAGATCCAGGGATAATAGCACAGTTTGCAAATCATGGGCAATTTAAAGGTGCTGCACAACAAGAGCCGGTCTGATATATTCAGAAATTCATGTAGATCTGTGATACTTATATCGTGACTGGAGTTACAAAGGAGAAGATGTATTACGTTAGATACTAGTTCTTCTTGACCGGAGGTGCAAGCGATTGGTACGACATCCAACATCCTCACGTTATTCCAGATTGGGACCAGCTTCAATCAAAATTCCTAGACCAATTCTATCCAGTTAGTAGAAGATTAAAAGATATGTTGGAGCTCGAACAATTTATGCAGGAAGACGGAGAAAGTTTGGGTGAAGCATGGTTACGATACAATGAGAAAAAGGCGAGATGTCCATACCATAAATCATCGCCAGAATATTCTTTAACCATGTTCTATGGAGGACTTAATGACGAGTCCAGGGCAAGACCAGATTTATTAGGAAACAAAGGTTTTGTGTTACTAGATCATGTAGAAGCCGAAATTTGTATGGAAAAAGTTCTTGAAACAAAGAGAAGTTGGCCAAGTGAATCAGAAGAACAAGAAGAGACCTCGGAGTCCCTGAAGATCAAGAAATTGAACCAACAACTTAAGGAACTACAAGAACAAGCTCGAACAATAGCTCAGGTAAATCTAGTACATACTACACCCTCGTGTCCTGGTTGTGGATCAAGAGATCTTGTGTGGGAAGTGTATGAATAATCTAGCTGCAACTCCCTTTACATCTCATCAAAGAAACCATTATTCTAATGGTGATTATCAACCTCAAGGAAGTTACGCTAGATATTAGCCTCCACAAAAGCGAAGTTGGGTCAGAAATCAAGAGACTTATCATCAAACCCAACCTCAATCCTATTATCCACCACAGCCTAAACATCAAAAAGCGCCATTTTACGAAAATGTTTATCAAGCACCACCGAAACAATCAATGCAACAAGCAAAGCAAGAACAACCTTTAATTTTGAATTCAAGTATGGCTGAGATGATGAAATTAGTTGAAGAAATATAAAGATGAGCCAGCAAAGACTTCAAACCCAACAAAAGGTAATTAAAAATCTCGAGCATACTCTATCACACATGGCGAGTACATTGCAAAATAGGCCGAAAGGGCAACTCCCAAGTGATACTATTGCTCTTCAAGATGATGCTTGTCACGCAATTGAATTGAGAAGTGGAAAACAATTACCTCCACCTAGAAGAGATCCAGAACCAACCTCTATTCCAGAAAAAGTGGTTGAAGAAACAGTAAAATATACGGTTAAAGAGGTAGTTGAACCACAGAGTGTCCAAGAGAAGACACCAGAACAAAATAAAAGCTCAGTGACACTTAATACACGCCCTCCACAACCATACCCTTCACGTGTCAAGAAAAAGGACAATGAAAAAGAATTCAAGAAGTTCCTTGACATGGTGAGAAAGTTAGATATTAATATGCCGTTTGTAGAAGCTCTCAAAAGAATGCCGAAATATCTGAAACTCATGAAGGACATTCTTTCTAACAAACGAACTTTTGAAACTGGGGAAACAATTGGATTACCAGTGGAGTGTAGTGCTATTTATCAAAACAAGTTGCCACCGAAGCTACAAGATCCCAGAAGTTTTACGATTCCCAATGGTATTGGAGATAGTAGAACCGGGAAAGCATTATGTGATCTAGGCGTGAGTATTAATCTCATGCCAAGGTCCCTATTCGAGAAGCTTAATATAGGAGAGGTAGTACCCACTTCTGTGGTATTACAAATGGCGGATCGCTCCCTCTCCCGACCAGTAGGTAAAATTGAAGATGTTTTAGTTAAAGCTGGTACTTTTATATTTCCTTGTGATTTTATTATTCTTGACTACGAAGCGGATAAGAATGTCCCCATCATCTTGGGTAGACCATTCTTAGCCACGGGGCTTACACTAATTGATGTTGAGAATGGTGGATTAATCATGAGGGTCCAAGACGAACAGGTAAGATTCAATGTGTTTAAGGCTATGAAATTACAAGATTCGAAAGATGAATGTTTCAAAATAGATGTCATCGAAGATTACACAAGAAGTCTTCAATGAAGCAAGCTTAGATGATGATCTTGATGAAGCCTTAGCACTTGAATCGCAAAATAAAGACGATAATACCACTGATGAAGTTGCTGCATTAGGATCAAGTATAAGAGAACAACTTCGAGAATCAGGTGACATTTAACCAATAAAGCAACCATCGATAATATGTCCACCTGTTCTCGAAGAAAAACCACTTCCAGACCATCTACGCTATGCATATTTAGGTATGAACAAAAAATTTCCTATTATTATTTCTGCTAACCTTTCAGGTCCTCAAGAAGATAAGCTACTTCGTGTGCTTCGTGCTAACAAAGAAGCAATTGGATGGACTATTGCCGACATCAAGGGAATTAGTCCTTCCATTTGCAAACATAATATTATTCTTGAGAACGAAGGAGGGCAATCTATAAGGGGACAAAGAAGACTCATGCCAGCTATGAAAGAAGTGGTAAGGAAGGAGGTAATCAAGTTATTAGACGCAGGAATTATCTATCCGGTTGCAAGCAGTGATTGAGTTAGTCCAGTGCAATGTGTTCCAAAGAAAGAAGGTATTACTACTGTCCTTAATGATCAAGGTGAAGCCATACCATCAAGAACAGTTGTGGGGTGGCGAGTATGCATGGATTACCGAAGACTCAACAAGGCTACAAAGAAAGATCACTTTCCCTTACCGTTCATTGATCAGATGCTAGAAAAACTCGCAGGGAGAGAGTATTATTGCTTTCTTGACGGATATTCAGGTTATAATCAGATTTGTGTGGATCCCCTTGATAAACACAAAACAACTTTTACATGTTAGTTTGGCACCTTTGCTTATAGAAGGATGCCGTTCTGTTTATGCAATGCACCTGCCACGTTTCAGAGGTGCATGATGGCTATATTTTGGGACATGATTGATAAATATTTGGAAGTTTTTATGGATGATTTTTCGGTGTTTGGAGATAGTTTTGATGATTGTTTAAATAATCTTGAGAAAGTCCTTGAGAGATGTAGAGAAAAAGATCTTGTGCTTAATTGGGAAAAATGCCACTTCATGGTTCAAGAGGGAATTGTGTTGGGACATAAAGTTTTGAAAGCAGGGATGGAGGTTGATCGTGCTAAAATTGAAGTTATCAAAACATTACCACCTCCCGTTTCCGTAAAAGGAGTGAGAAGTTTCTTGGGTCACGCAGGATTTTACAGATTATTTATTAAATATTTCTCCAATATCGCCAAACCGCTTTGTTCTTTATTTGAAAAGGATACTCCTTTTAATTTTAATGACGAATGTCTTCAAGCGTTTGTGACGATTAAATAGAAGCTAGTCTTCATGCCTATTGTTATACCTCCCGATTGGAAAGCTCCATTTGAACTTATGTGCGATGCAAGTGATCACGCAATAGGTGTTGTGTTGGGACAGATAAAAGACAAGATCTTCCACACGATTTATTACGCAAGTAAGACCTTTAACGCTGCCCAAATGAATTATACAGTAACGGAGAAAGAAATGTTAGTCGTAGTATATGCTTTCGACAAATTTTGTTCCTACTTGATTAGGAAGAAAACTGTTGTATACACGGACCATTAAGCTATCAGATACCTTTTTTACGGAGAAAAAGGACGCTAAGCCGCGTCTTATCAGATGGGTACTATTGCTACAAGAATTTGACATAGACATTCGAGATCGAAAAGGATGCGAGAATCAAGTTGCTGATCATTTATCCAGGCTCGAAGGATCTGATGCCAATAAAGAACCATTATTGGTTAAAGAGGTATTCCCTGACGAACAACTTTTTACTATTAAAGATGCGTTTGTACCTTGGTACACAGATTTAGTCAACCTCGTTGTGAGTGGTGTATTCCCTACGAATCTCCATCCACAACAAAGAAAGAGGTTAGCTCACCAAGCCAAACAATTCTTTTGGGACGAACCGTACCTCTGGAAAATTTGCAGTGACCAAGTAGTTAGAAGATGCGTCCATGAGAGTGAAGTTGATAAGATTATAGCAAGCTGTCATGGATCACCATATGGAGGTCACTTTAAAGGCGATAGAACTGCAGCTAAAATTCTTCAAACCGGTTTCTATTGGCCTACCCTACACAAAGATTCTCATAATTTCGTCCAGTCATGTTAGAGATGCCAGTTCACGGGTAATATATCAAAACGGGACGAGATGTCGCTCAACAATATTTTAGAAGTTGAAATCTTTGATGTATGGGGAATAGATTTCATGGGACCTTTCATCACTTCCCAAGGTAATCTTTATATCTTGCTAGCAGTGGACTATGTGTCAAAATGGGTAGAAGCAGTGGCAACACCAAAGAACGATGCTCAAACAGTAATAAAATTCTTAAAATCACATATATTTACAAGACATGGTACGCCATGTGTTCTAATCAGTTTTAAAGGTACCCATTTCATCAATGTTCAGTTGAGATCCATTTTTCATAAGTTTGGAGTGAGACACCGCACTTCAACCGGTTATCATCCCCAAACTAACGGTCAAGTGGAAGTTTCTAACCGAGAAATTAAATCTATTCTTGAGAAGACTGTGAATAAAACAAGGAAAGACTGGTCATTAAAGCTAGATGATTCTCTCTGGGCTTACAGAACAACATTTAAAACACCAGTTGGGGCATCTCCAAATCGCATGGTCTACGGCAAAGCATGTCATCTACCTATTGAGATTGAAGCTCGAGCCTTCTGGGCTATTAAAACTCTGAATCTAAACCCAGAATTGGCCGGGAAACAAAGGTTGATGCAACTGAATGAATTGGAGGAGTTTCGCTACCATTCCTACGAAAATCCGCGTCTCTACAAGGAGAAAACAAAGAGATGGCATGATAAACGAATCCGTCCAAAGCACTTCGAGAGAGGACAAAAGGTACTATTATACAACTCTCGATTCTCGAACTACCAGGGAAAGCTTAAATGGGGAGGACCTTACATTGTAATGAAAGTCACACCTCATGGAGCAATTGAAATTGAACATCCCACCGAGAAAGGACATTCATGGTGAATGGCCATCATTCGAAAGTATACCATGACAGTGGAGACTTTGGTCAAGAGGAGAAAATCCATCTCGATCACGCTTAGCCTGAGGTACACGTCTAACTCACAGACGTTAAAAAAAAGTGCTCTTGGGAGACACCCCTTTTTTTTAAAACTGTTTTTTAGATTAGTTTTATGTTTTGTAGTGTATATTTCTAAGTTAGTGTATATTTTTAATTGTGTTTACAAGCTAATAGGAGAGAAAGGTAGTGTTTTATTGTGCAGGAAATTAGTTTGGGTTCGAAAGGAAAAACTTGGGAAAAATTCGTTTCACTGACCGGTAGGCCGGTCAAACCACCGGTATGCCGGTGGGAAGACACGAGCCCTTGGGTTGGTGACTCGGGTTCTTTACCGAGAGTGTGTCCAAGAAAGACCAGACGCACCGGCATGCCGTTGATGGCATCGGTATGCCAACCAAAGGAAAATCACGTGCCCACGGGTCTCATGGCTCGGGTATTTTGACGGAGTTAGCTTCTGTGGAAAATAGCGCACCGGTATGCCGGTGAATACCGCTTGTATGCCGGCGCCCAAAAATCACGTGGCCACGGGTATCGTTTCGGGTTCATTGCCGAGAGTTTCAGGAATAAATCATCTCCAGCACCGGTATGCCGCCGATTTGGTTGGTATGCAGGTCAGAGGTCGGTTCTGAAGAGTTTGTTTCCTAATCCACTTCTTACCTTATCAAGAGTTAACCCAAGCCTCCTCAACACGAATTTTTCAGATCCAAACCCTATATATAGACCTTGAAGCTTGTATAAACCTCCACAATAAGCACAACAACATCATTAATCCTCTCCTCCTTCCTCCATAAACACAAATTCTTCATCAAATTCATCACACTACACCATAAAACACCATCAAGAACATCAAGCTTTCAAGAATTCTTCCAAGAAACCTTCTTCTTTCATCAAATCCAAGCAAGAAACTCAAGCCACACCAATCTTTCTTAACTTTAATCCATCCTTGGTGTAACTTGAGTTGTGGGTCAATCAAACATAACAAACAGAACAGATGCTATGGATTACAAGAGGAAGTGTTCCATCCTAAGGAAGAACAAAAATTTGCCTGGAGCCACGATTGAAAGGCCTATCAATCTTGATGAGCCTATTGAAAATAAACAAAAGATAGAGGCACCAGCACAACCACTACCAAAGAGATTAACAGCTATGGTGTCTGTACCATCAAAGCCTAAAGAAAAGACACAAATTCAAGATCAAAGTTCTTCTTCCTCCTCTTCATCTCAGAATAATTCTTGCATACCCCCATGGGTTATCAAATTTCAACATGAAGTCAATCATCTAAGAAAAGAAAACAAGGCACTTTGGGTGGAAATTGCACAGATTGATTTACAATTGGGAGAGGTAACTAAGATCATGGACATTGATAATTATTCTTCTTCGGAGGAGGAGGACATGATGGATATTTATGGCCAGGTACCCTGTTCTAATTCTTCTTCTTAATTGCTTGTATGCAATAGGTAGTTTAGTTTAGTTTTAAATTTTATTGCTTTATTGAGTTTTTTCGAGTCGTGGGGACACGACTGACTTTTGAGTTGGGGGTGGGGATTCGTTGTCCTCCTCTTCCTTTTTATTTTTGCATAAAATTTAAAATTTTTGGGTTGAATAGGCATAGAATATGTTGAATGTACCTATTTGAGCATGATTTAGTTATGTTAATGATAGTAAGTAGTATGTTTTTGAAAGATGTTACAAATATGTTTAGTATGCATGTATGAAAACAGGAAATAAAAGATAGAAAAGTTAATGAGCAATGCTAATAAGTTACGTTAAAACTTAAGTTATTTGGTGTGTAGAACGTGAGGTTTGAAATTAGTTGAAAACCCACTTACCTATGAACTAGTAGTGAAAAAGTAACAAAATCTGGTAGTTAGAAAAATGAATAAGGCAGTTCTTTCATATTGAAGCCACTTGAAGTCTTTTATAACTTCTCGCCCTTTTTATTTGATTATTGTTATTATTAATCCGTCTTAGCCCCTCTGAGCCTTTCTAAAGCCTTTTATTTAACCACATTATAATCCATACCCTTAGTTTGCAGGACTTTTCTATATGACCCGCACTCGAATCGCAAACCTGAGACAAGTCGTTTTTAGAGCTTGAGTTTGGGGTGGTGGGTTTCATCATTAGGGAACATTGGGTTTGGGAAATTGTGATTGTGATTTTATTGATGATGAAAAAGTTATTATTATAACCCTTTTTCGGGGTAATAGTGAATGAAAAAAGCTGAAAAGCATTAATTGAAAAGAATATATATATATATATGTGAAAAAAATAGCGTGATATCTCGAACATTAAAAAGAGAGTCATAGCTATACAAAAGAAAAAAATTGAAATGAAAAGAATATATATTCGGACCGGAAAAGTGAAATTTGTATATCATCATGAAAGGTTTTAATTGGGATTAGATGCACATCAAAAGCATCAAAAATTGGGTTGAGTGAGAACATCTTCGAGTGAACACTCAAGCTCTAGGGCGATTCGTTGATGGAATGTGAGGAGAGAGCCAAAATCTCACTTTTCATTTATCCAAATATACCATACCGTCCCTAAGCGCTGTTATAACCAAAGACCTTAGGATTTCTAACTGCTTGGTGGAGAAACAATTGAGCTATTAGGTAGTAGGTGAGTGGACCATTGGATGCTATATTAGGACATATGAAGAACCTATAGCCATTAGCACGAACAAAGTTAAGACCTCTCCCTCTGGCATTGCGAAATTAATCTTGACTTGAATTTATGGATTGTTGATTATGTGTATATTGAGCATACTTGTGCATTATTTCTTGAGCATGAATACATGAGACCTTTTTAGATATTTTGCTCTAGGATCATTCAGTGTGTTCAGTTCTTATTCTCCTCCTACTTCTTCCTCTTGTTTACTTGACTACCCTACTGTTCTTTATTTTTATTGTATCGGGACGATACAACTTTGAGTTGGGGGTCTTGATGTCTCCCCATTTGTGATAATTTAATCTATCTTGGAGACATCATTTTAGGTGTATTTATTACAGTATAGGTCGATTTTATCATGATTTAGTACACTTTCCTTTTTTGTGTCTTGAATTAATTATTTATTATCTTTAGAGCATATTGGGTTTAATTGTTTATTTAGTGTGAAGCTTTAAAGATATATGGTAATTAATTAGAGTCCAAGTTAATTCTAAGATCTAAAGGAAAGAAGATAAACATGGAAATTGGAGATAAAGACAAGATTTATGAAAAAGGAAAAGATAAAATTGCCAAATAAATCTGAATTCCAGCAACTACGAGAACAAAAGGGCTTATATCTCAAGATTGGCTAGTAATTTGGAAGAATGGTCTACATCAAAGTTAGATATCTTTTCGAGACGATAAATTTCGACTACTCATACGCGTCAAACGGATAAGTATTGCATCAGGTATGGCCAAAACAAAACAACATCAAAATCTTACCTTTTCTAGATTCTACGGTTACGAATTTGAGTTGGGCTTGGAGTCCAAAACGTACCTTATACTCCCAGAAACGAATCAGGTCTTCCTATACACTATAAATACAGCCTCTTATCACAAGAAAATCATCCTTGGCAACCCTTAAGCCAAGAGGAAGCTGCAACACAAGAGAAGAAGTCTGGAAGGAGCTGAACACCAATTCACGTCTTCTTCAACCTTTAAATTTGTAATTTCTTTCTTTTCTTTTATTAGTATGAATTAATTTACTTTTAGCTTGAGATTATGCATATATGTATGAACCCTAGTTTTTCTATTTTGATTTGGGATACCACTGTATTTAATTTGAATTCATGTTTTATGTTCTATTTATGTGCTTTGATTTAATGACTGTTTTCCTTGCTAGTGCACGAGTATAGGATTACCTTAATAGTAGTTAGATGGTCACCTTAACTGGGTGTCTAATTATTGAAACACCACATAACGTCTAGAACAAGGTTTAGACCTGACAAATCAACCTAACTAGATAATCATTAGGGTACGTTTTCACGACTATCACCATGTTTGGAATTGAATTGCTTAGGGCCTTGGTAGCGCTTGATAACCCTAGGTTTAGGTTGCCTCATGGTGTGACCGTAGCCCCCTTTGGTATGGGAATGTAGAATCATGATTATTGCATATTACTTGATTCACCCTTATACGCTAGAATAACCAAAACTAGTGGGGATTACTTGCTAATATCTCGAGCTAAACTCTCATACTATTTGCTTCACTATTTTATTTAATTTTCTATCTTTAAATTCTTAGTTAATTGTCTTCTTTAGAAATCAACCAAAATCTCTTTTCTTTTATTTCTTCGCGTATTATTAGTTCTAGCTTCCAATAACTGCACTTGAATATTTGCATAAGTTCTTCCTAACCTTCGTAGTCTCTGAGGAACGAATCTTACTTATTCATTAAAACTTGCATACGTCATGTATACTTGCAAAACAGTGCTAGGCTAGGGTGTCTATTTTTGCACTTATTTATATCATCTTTTTATCACACCCTAGTCGACACCAACTATGCTAGTAAGACCTTCACGAGTGCTCAGATTAATTATACCATGACGGAGAAGGAACTACTATCTGTTGTGTATGCATTTGACAAATTTCGTTCCTATCTTCTGGAGCAAAAATTGTTGTGTATACCGATCATTCCGCGATAAAATACCTTATGGAGAAGAAAGATGCAAAGCTGCGTTTGATCAAATGGGTATTGTCGTTAGAAGAGTTTGACTTAGAGATTCGAGATCGAAAGATTTGTGATAGTCAGATTGCAGATCATATGTCGCGTCTTGAAGGTTCAGAGTTTAATAGTGGACCAGAGTTAGTCAAGGAATAGTATCTTGATGAGAGTTTATTTTTTGAGTAATGATATATGTCACCCCTTTTCATGTCACCCTTTTATCACCCTTCTATATATGTGTTCTGATTTCCTTGAATAGAAGATAGAGAAAAATTAAATAGGATAGAGAAATCAATTCATTGGTACATGTAAGCATACACGTAGGAGGTGATAAAAGGGTGATACAAAAAGGGTGACAAATATCATTACTCTTATTTTTTATATACACAACGTGTACTCCTTGGTATGCAGACATAGTGAATCTTATTGCGAGTGGCTCTTTACCTGAAGGAGCTACCTCACAAGAGAGGAAGAGGTTAATTAACCGTGCTAAACAGTTTTTTTGGGAGGATCCTTTCCTCTACAAAACATGTAGTGATTAGAAAGTGAGAAGATGCATAACTGAGAGTGAGATTCAATCAGTGGTTGCTAGTTGTTATGTTGTAGAAATTGCAGCCTAGGCGCGCCTAGGCGTCAACTCCCTCCTCAGTCGCTTACGCTTAGTAACAATTCTAGGTGTTTTTTCCTAGTGCCTTAGTCGTCGTGGAAGAGGCGCCTAGCCTGCCTAGGTGCCGATTAATGGAAAAGAATGGCCGCCTAGGCACCGATTAAAGGCAAAAAAATGCCGCATATGACTTCTTTTTATATTTCTTATTCGAGAATTCTTGAATCGACTTTATACCTAAAATTTTAGTATTTTTATATTTACAATATTGTCGTTAGATGAATTTTATGACTTAAATAGTTAAATTTGTTAACTGTCTAATCCCGCCTAGTTCCCGTGTAATCCCGCCTAGGCACTAGACCCGGGTCAACCGCCTAGGTCGCGAAACCGAGATCTACAACATAGGCTAGTTGTTATGATTCACCCAATGGTGGACATTTCAAAGGTGATCGTACAGCTACAAAGATACTTCAGTCTAGTTTTTATTGTCCCACTTTACATAGAGACTGTCATAAATATGTCAAGAATTGCCACAGATGCCAACTTACCGGTAACATATCTAAGAGAGATGAAATTACATGTGATAATGTTCTTGAAGTTGAGATATTTGATGTATGGAGTATTTATTTCATGGGTCCCTTTGTACCATCTAATGGAAATCAATACATCATATTAGTTGTTGATTACGTGTCTTAATGGGTAGAGGCTGTAACTCTACCAACAAATGATTCTCGAGTAGTGATAAAGTTCTTAAAGTCACACATCTTCACTAGACATGGTACGCCTAGAGTTATTATCAGTGATGGAGGTTCTCACTTTGTGAATAGATACTTGAAGGCGGTTTTAGAGAAGTATAGGGTGAGCCATTGTGTATCTACTGCTTATCATCCACAAGCTAACGATCAAGCTGAGGTCTCTAATCGAGAGATCAAATTCATTTTAAACTGTAGGACCCACACGCAAAGATTGGTCAGTAAAATTAGATGATGCGTTGTGGGAATATCGTACTGCGTTTAAGACAGCCATTGGTGCATCTCTGTATCGCATGGTTTATGGTAAGGCTTGTCACTTACCTCTTGAACTTGAATTAGGTGCATATCGAGCGATAGAGGAGATGAACATGGATCCTACTTTAGCCGGTGAGAATCGTATGAAGTAATCGAATGAACTTGATGAGTTTTGATTTCATGCCTATGAGAATGCTAAACTTTATAAAGAAAAGATGAAGAAATGGCATGATAATCGCATTCGTGAAAATGAATTTATAGTTGGACAAATGGTACTGAAATACAATTCCAAGTTCAGTAAATATCCGGGTAAGTTGAGATTGAAGTGATCTGGTCCTTATATCATGACCAAAGTCACGCCTCATGGAGCTATAGAAATTGAGCATCTAATCGAGCACTGCGCCTTCATGGTGAATGGGCATCGTTTAAAAATCTATCATGGAGGCGAGGATATCAATCACATGGAAGATCCACATCCTTGGGAGGTCATGTACCTCCTTGAAGCTGCATAAATGCGAGAGGTACCCCGTCGAGCTTAGCGACGTTAAACAAAATCCATTTCAATTGTATATTAGTTTATCGCTTTCATGTCTTTTAAATTCTTAGCGTAAATTAGAGTAAGTCATATGTTTTAGTGTATAATTTTACAGAAATGAGAAAGGTGGAGTGTCTTTTATGATTTCAGGTATCTAATCCTTGAGTTTGGGGTTAAACATGTGTAAATGGAGAAATCTGCGTTTAATAGTGATTAAATGGAACTAGCCGTGCCGGCTAGCCGGTCATTCCGCCGGCATTGCCGGTCAGATGTCGGTGAAGTGACATTTAACTAAATTGTTAAATGCAGCTATTTTTTGCGTCATCGAGAAATGGTTTGCGCGATCGGCTAGCCGGTCAGCTCGTCGGTATGCCGGTCCCAGAATTTTGTTATAGCGCTGACTACTGTGATGACACTTACACGCAGCTATTAATTGAGTCAGCGAGAAAACGCGTTCGCGTCGCTGGCTAACTGGTGGTCCTTTGTGTGTTCTAAAATAAATACAAAAGATAATCGAACCACAACCGCAAGTGTACGGTTGTCCCAAGTAGTATACCTGATAATACAGATTCGTTCCAAGGACGGAATGGTTGATCACAATGTCTAGCAAATAGTGATTGATGCACTTATGAAAATAAAAGATAATAATATGTTTGTTTGGTTTTTGTTATTAAAGCTAATGAATGAAAGACAATTACTAAAATGTAAATAAAAGCTAAGACGCAAATAAAATGATTGAAAACGCAATATGAGATGTAGCACTTGAGAACGCAAGGATCCTCCCAATCTTACTTCCTAACTTATGTTGTTTAAGGGCTAAATTGGTCAATTACAATGGTCGGGATTCTAAATTCCTTATACCCCCGTCAGGGTGGACTATAAGGCAATCCTAAAGTGTCACTAGTCCCGTCAGGGTAAATATGATCCACCGTTGGATGATTAAGTGTTTTACCTCATTGGCCCTAGAATTAGCTAAGTTCGTCAGAATCAATAGCTTCTATCCTAGATTCGAATAAATGGTTCTGTATCTAAACCCTCCGTCAGGATGATCCAATTGCCACTAATTGGAATAGCCTAAATACTAACACCTGTTCCTAGTTCATGACGCTAAAAACAGTAAATTAATCTCAATTTATTGAAAGGAGTAAAAGCCCTAATTTAGTTTAATTCAATAAAAACCCAAATTCAACATTCGTTATTTCATAAAATTAGGATTCACCCATTGTTTGTTCTCAAGCACTATGAATTGTTTAGCTCATATTAAAACGAAATACTAAATTAAAATAAATGGAATTCATAACTGATTACAAATAAAAGATAAAAGAAACCTAATTTCCGGAATTGGAATGACTGAGAACGGAGCTATAGACCCACTCCAGCTCTAGCAGCTTCTTCTTCCTTCTTTCTGTTGCTTCTCTCTGATGTTTTTAATTGTAAAGAATGAATTGTATGAAAAATAGAAGTCCAGACCTCCTTTTATAAGCATAAATTCGTTCTAGGGCTTGGACCAGAAAATAAAATAATAATTAAATGTCCAAGCCCACTTTCTAAGCCCAAAATCCCGTAACTGCTGATACACCTTCACTAAAATGGCTTTTCCCGATGCGTTATGACTCCGATTGACCTCATTCCAGTTGCTAAAGTTCCGTAACTCGATAAGGAATGTTTTCTCTTCAAAGGTCAGCGGCTAAATCATCGCTTAAGCACCTCGAAATCAGCACTCTATGGCCTGGAAAATGGATTTTCGGCTCTTAAAATAATATCTTCGGGATTTCTCTTCAAGTCTTGACTCTATCTTTTGATCTTTGACTTTCTTCTCGGATTCCTCTCCTAGCTAGCATCTAAAACCTGTAAACTTTACACTAAAAATACCAATATTACGCGCAAAAGTTTAATAAATTAAAAATGCTAGAAATAAAAAGGTAATTCCGGATTATTGCATATTAAGTCCAAAAGTCTATCAAATTAATTAAATAAACACCAAAAATGATGTCTCCCAAGGGTCGAAAATAAGAACAATTAGGGAAACATCACTAACCGGTCAGCTCTCGGCGAAAACCAATTAAAATTAATTTGTGAACACAAGTTTGTGCATGTAGAAAAAAAGGAACAAAAGCTTCACTGGTATATGCCTGTGAGAAGCCTGGTATGCCGGCCCGCGCAGCGATTTTTTACCTAAACCTTAAGAAATCCAATTTTCTCACCTTTTAACCTAGCCTCCCATGCAAGATATCATTATAGACAAAACGAAACTCATTAAATACCAGCAATAGACCATTAAAACATCCAAACACCATCAATCCTTCCTCGTAATCCATTTCAAACACATAAACAACATCAAATCCTTCCACAAACACCAAGAAATCTTCATCTAATCCTTAATCCTTCTTCATCAAAGCTTTAATCCTACCCATTTAACCTCTCGTAATCCATCACATAATCATTACCCATCTCATATAACACCATAAACCTTCTTCCTAAATCCTCAAAACATCAAAGTTCAAAGCTTTTCTCTAGTTTTTGGATATTTGAAGTTTCGAGTTTGGGGGTCATTGAGATGACAACAGAACCGATTTGTTGTGCTACAATCATAAGGCAAGAGGTAACCCCATAACTAGAAATACTCCTAAGGCTACTCCAGACAAAGCTATTGAGATTCCGGATTCGATTTCTACGCCTAAGGATGGAGTTACTAAGAATACTCTGAAGAGGAAAGATAACCCAAGTGAGGCTAATCCCAAAAAGCCAAACTTGGAATCAAAAGAAGCTGAGGAACCAATCGTGAGCGAACCAGTTAATGACCAACACTCCGTGAAAAGAAAAACAATGGATGTGAAACCTAAACTAAAGAGGCCATTCATGAGTTGGAAATAACAAGTTTGTGACCGGTTTTCCAGGTTGCTTTTTGATGTTGAGAAAGGATTTCCGGAGGATATTATGAATGTTGAATTCAAAGATTACGCGGTAGTTTGTGACAAGTTGGGTTGGAAAGAGTTTAGAGAAAGAGAATTTTTTTATCTTCCATCTTTGGTCCGTGAATATTTTGAAGAGTTGGTTTTTGCTAAAGGTAATTCAGTTGAAGTCCATAAAAAGATTATTCCTTTCTCAGTCGAACGCATTCGTGATATATTCAAATTACCTACCTTAAAAGGTCCGTACCAGTACCATGAAGAACTTAATGATTCGGCTCTCCAATGGGATTCACTCTACAAACATGAATCTGGAAAAAAAATCCAGAAATTATAACTAGTTCAATTGTTTTAATAAAAAATACAAATAATATCATGTTTAATTCTCAATCAAACGAAGAACGTGATTCCATTACCAATTTTAAAAATTATCACATACAATATAAAAAGAATCACGAAAAAATGAATTGCAATGATTATCTTGCTTGTAGACAGACTTTTAAACAAATCGAGAACCACCTATGCTCTGATACCATTTGTAAGAAATTTAAAGAGGAAGATTACAAATTATCTGTCTTGATGTGTGGCTCCACTATAGTTTCCATAACTCATGAACTGGTTCAACATACTAGAATCAGGCTTAGATCACACAGTTTGAACATTAGAAGGAGAATCCCTAATGGTTGACCTTGAGATTAGCATCCTTGTCCAGGAATACCATGTTCTATACGCGGATTGTTTTGAACATTTGGTTGGAGTCCTTCATTGCCTCCTAATAGTGGTTGACCTCCTAGGGGAATTGATTTTGATTGTCTTGTTCCATCCCACGTGGGGGTACAAACTCTTGTCTTAGTATTGGATTTCCATAGGCATATAAAAGAAGTGGTGCATTCAAATTCACCATTTCTTGCTCTGTTCTCTCTCGTTCTCATCTTCTTTGAGCTCAAAGAATCCTATCGAGATCCGAGAGCATACACCAAACCTAAGAATATATGGAAGAGACAACAACAAAAGGAAGCGTAAAGCCGAAAACAACTAACTCTACTACACTAAAAAAAATCATAATAACTAACAAATTAGTTCTCGGTACGCCAAAAACTTGTCGTCCCTAAAGGTTAGATAAAATAATCTAACAATCGAGACCTCTAGAGATCACCCCTCGCAAGTGTACGGGTTGTTCGAAAGTAATAAGTAAGTATTAAAGTATCGTTTACTATAGAGAATCTAAGGTTAAGTACTATGTTTGTAGGAAGCGTAGATGATTTAATTGTTATTACTACAAGAGAGAAATAAATGAAAATATTTGTTTAAGTTTTCTGATTAAAGGACTAAAATGTAATAAAATTAAACTAAATTTTAATTTAACTAAGAATGCAAATAAACTAACAAAGATCTAAGAATGAAATTATGGCTCAAGTTTGGAAGTAATCCCTTATCATAATGAGTCGATGATTCTAGTTAAAAGAGAAAATTGGGAAGTTATGCTAATTGTATTCTAACTTTCTTCAAACTCCCTTCCGGGTAGCTTAGAAAGCAACCTAACACCATTAGAGACCTCTTCTGAGTGAATTCTACGTTATGAATGACACTAGAGGTAATTTATTCTATACGATTATCCAGCTAGTCAAGTCCGTCAGGATCAATAACGCACACCGATCGTATATGAACTCGTTATATTCCAAAAACCCATATTAGGGCGGAAATTTAGGGCACTAAGGTCAATTTATATTTGATCTAGATAAAGAAACATAACTAATTAAACTCGTATATAGCAATAAGAAATACCCAATTTATGTAAATGTAAATTAATTCCAAATAACATAACGAATTATTAAAACATTGTCAAGGTTCATACATTAAGGCAAGCTCGAGCTAATAAGTGTTTAGTTCATACTAAAAATAATAAAATAGGGAGTATAAATATTATAATTATGTTTGAATCCCAAAAGAAATAAAAATTACTCTAAAAGATTGAATAGAATCAATGGAAGAATGGTGGAGTAGGCTCTAGTTCCTCATCTATAGGTGTTTCCCTCTTCTTCTCCTTTAGCAGGCGTGTCTAATGAATTATAATTGAAGTGTAACTGAACGGGAACCCTTTTTAGTGATAATTTTATATTAAAAGGATCCAAAACCTTTTAAGAGTTGGGGACCACTTTTAAATGATCCAAGTCAACCCAAAAACGTTTCCAAGGGAGAGGGGACTAGTTCAAGCCACGAAAGTTGTAACTTTAATAACTTTTTCATCTTAAATCCAAATCACAACCCAACACCTCTCACGTTCTCTTGACCTCAAGTTATTCCAAGAAACTAAAGGGCTCTCTGAGAGTCTTGATCAATTGAACGTGGTGACTCTCTTAAGTAGATTGCCAAGTTTTGTCGGTAAACGCTCTAGGTTTCCAAATATGGATTTTCGGTCCTTTAACGCCGTGACTTGGGGTTATAACTTGCTTTATCAACTTCTTATCCTTGTCTCGGTGTCTCGTATAATCCAAGGAGCTAAGAAATTCACACTTAACCGACAATTTACGCACAATTAACTCTAAAAGTAATAAGTATCCAAAACGATAAAGAAATAAGAATATGTCTAAATATAGAGAATAATACCTCAAATAAGTCCAAATAACCCCTAGAAAGATGTCTCGTGATACAATTTATCTATCACACGAAAGAAGACATCAACCATCATGGATGTCGACCCGACCCAAATTCTATCACTTCCTTTTATCGTAACTCCTCATCGTCAATCCAAAAAGTAAAAGAAACATTCCTTATCACTAAAACACATCAATACCTAAAGCTTACCTCACAAACACCCCTAAACAAGAGTTTGGATAGGAGTTATAGTTGTTTTCGTATCATGTTTGGGAATTAAATTATGCGTGTTTAAATTCAATGGGTTGAGATCATTTAATTTATTTGAACAATATGAATTAAACACAAAGATCAATTTCAGTTTTGATTCCTGCATTCTTATTGTGACAATGGACGGTAATTTTTGAATATTTTACACGTTGATATCATGTCTAACATTTCTTTTGGATTTTCGCCCCTAATTGAATATTTGCAATAATTTGATTCTCTACTTCCTATATTCATTTGATATACATGAGATTTTAGGAAATATTAGGAATAAGAAAATAAATTTAAATTGCATATAAAGACTTAAATTGAAATTATAGATTTGGAATAAATTAGATTCTAAAAATATTTTCCTATCTGAACTCTTGCTTTAGGAGTTTGTGAGGACGCTTAGGGTGTTGATGTATCTTAATATTGAGGCTTTTTTCCTTTTTTTGAGTTGATGATGAGGAGTTACGAGGAAGATAAAGGATGAATAAAAATGTCAAGAGGATGAAGAAATAAAAGAATATAACCACCCTACTGTATCTTAGACATTGTCATGTGTGTTCCCTTTAAAAAAATTACCCCTAAACATTTTTATAATTATTGTTTTAAAACATGTTAATAATAAAAATCTGTTGTGAACGGTAGAGAAAGAAAGAGTAGCATTCTGTTTATCATCAGAGAAGGTAAAGATTACATAGTGGGAGCTCCTATTTATAGGTATTGCTTGACTATTAGCCCATGGACAGGAATAAATATCCACTATATGGGTTTATAACACTCCCCTTGGATATTCAATCCCTAAGAATATGTGTCATTAAAACCTTCCTAGAAAAACCCTAGTAAGAAAAAATAGTGAAAGAAAAAGAGTACATTTCTTTATACGCTAACTAAAACTACCTCATTAAAAACCTTTATTAGGAAAACCTATTAGAACAAAATCGAGATGAAGGAAAAGAGTGTAGTGCGTATTTGTCTCCCCCTCTTGTCAGCCTCTTAAGAAAAATCTTGAAGTCGATGCATTCTAATCTTGTGTATAAATTTATTAAACGTAGATGTAGGTAATGCCTTTGTAAATAAATCGTCTAAATTGTCACTTGAGCGAATTGATGAACATCTATTCACATTTCTTCAAAAGTTCATGTCTAAAGGATAACTTTGGAAAGATATGTTTGGTTCAATCACCCTTGATGTAGACTCCTTTGTCTTGATTGATACAAGTAGCATATTATTGGACTTTGTTTACTTGTTAAAGGTTGCACTTCCCTTAAATATTTGATTTTGAGAATATGCCTTAAAACCTTTCTAAGAAAAACTTGATGGGACAAAATATTAGTAAAGGAAAAAGAGTACAATATTTTTCAATACGCTTATATAAATTGCCTCATTAAAAACCTTGTAAGGAAAACCCAGTGGGGAAAAACCTACGCTAACGGAAAAAGAGTGCATTGCGTAAGTGTCTCCCCTTGATGTAAGTATAACGCAGTGGTGTATAGATGGAGACATTTAATAGGAGTAATAAATAATACGACATAAATTTGATCGACGCTTCATTCATAATGATTTAAATTGCTCGACATAAGACTTATATGAAGTCTTTCATGAGAATTATAGAAAATAAAAGTACATCCACCACCGGAGACTATATCTCTTCAATAAATAAATTATGTGTGCTACAACATACTATCTTACATAGTGAATCCCCCTTGTAGCACATTTGTTTCACTATTGTAATATTTTCTCATCGTACAAGTGAAATTAAAAAAATGCTTTATTTATGTCTTTCTACTGATGGTCAGTCAGTTTATTTGGACATTTTAATTATAAAGAAATCCTCGATTTCATTAGTATATCAATAGTTGTTGCGTGCATATATAAATATTCGATCATGATCAATTTTTAGCTTGGTTCCAATAATTTAAAGTAGTAGAATAACTGATTGAGATCTTAATATATAATCAGGTACCTGATACTCAGTAGGAGTATTTTAATTTCTCAGTTATATACACTACTTGACATTTATAAGATGTCAAAAGTCTCATAATTAACAACTTGCTCATGTTGCTACTCCTTATGTTATCTTTGGAACCAAATATATCTATTTCTCTTTAAGCGTACAATAGTCGATTTTTATTAGATAAATCTTCTGAGACATAAATTTAGTCAGGAGCATTGATAATTGGCTATTGTGGCTTAGTCACTACACCTTTACAATATTTTCATTCATTTGAATGAGTGTACGAGGATCAATATAAATGGTGTATTCATATATTCCAAATTTTTTTAATTCTTCCCCTATTATTGAGATATTATATATAACATGTTCTCAAAATGCATCTTTGTGCACGGTGGTGGAGCAATTGTAATAAAATTTGCACAATCAAAATATCTTGATGGATATAATTTTTGTCTTTGACCAATAGAAAGTATTATAATGAGCAATTGTCATAGCAATTCGTCATAGACGATTCAATATATAAATGAGCTAGACTCGTATTTATCCCTTGATCTTGTTTTGGAAAAATAGTTGATTTAATATCAAAATTATCTAGGATAAAAAAATTTGTTTGTGCATAGCCAATTTGCTAATATTCATTTGATAATCTTGATCTTTAATATTATCACTTGTGAATATTCTAATAGAATTACACTCCCAAATATACATATGATAATGTTGGCAAAATATAACATATAATGATATTTTCCGAATATAAGTGATGGGATCACAAAATAATTCACTCTTTAAATTTAGTATATTTATTTTACTAGAGCCAAAATATCTTTTATTGAACTTAATATTTCTAGGAAATGTAATATTGATTTTTCAGAAATTTCATATATAATTCATATCATCATACATTTTCTCATAAAATATTATTTATATTTTGGATAAATGTAAATTTTGGATGTACAATACAAACTTCTCCAAATTCTTATATTAGGGTATCGTCATTTGCTTTAGAAGCTTGAAGATCGGATAAATATATTTAATTTCTTAGGTTATGCGAATGAAAAACGAGTTAATTGATAGGTTATGCGATATATGCGCATAAAATATATCTTTAATTACCCTATATTTTGTTTTACTTGTTAACCAAAATACAATCTCAAATTGACATCTATGCGTTCGCATAAGTAACATAAAGTTATGCCTAATATTTTTTTCGTTATATGTTACACTATATCAGCAGATATGCATAAAATACGTATTTTCTCATAAGTTATGTTATATCAGAGAATACATCTAAATAATATATATATATATATATATATATACATCTTGTGTATATGTTTTTTTTTTTTGTATAAGTTACGTTATATCAAAAGATATAAATATAAAATATACAATATACCATTTAAATTGGTATATATATTATTTAAATAAAAAAAATTGAAATAAGTAAATAGATAGCTTACATGCGTCCAAAAAAAATAGACAACTTTTATGAACCAATAGAATAACAAAATTGTTATATAATCAATATTAAAAAAAAAGTCATTGGCATGAATAGATAAATTTCTTTCCATAAATACTAAAAAACGTATTATGTCTATAAATATGAAATAGATCAAATGATTTTATTTTGAGCGAGTGATCAAAAGATCAATATTTCATTAGGAAAAAAAGATATTAATGTAATGGTTTTTTTATACACGTAAAAAAAAAAGCAATGATATTCAATCAGACGTTGAATACCATGTAAGTTTGCTTTATTTTGACCATATTCTATGGCAGGTTTCTTTGACCTTTTTTTTTTGTTTTTTACTTATAGTTTCAATTTATTATGAAGATATTGAATACTATATTTAACAATTTATAAAGAAAATGTTTTTATTAGATCACTGTGGTGATCGATGACAGGTCTCATGAAAAAAAATCGTTGGCAACATAAATATGTTATACGATTTGATGACTAGTTTTTGGAAGTTAGAGTCTATCGTGCTGATAACGTGTTGTGAACGGTAGAAAAAGAAAGAGTAGCATTATGTTTATTATCATAGAAGGTAGAGATTGCATAGTGGAAGCTCCTATTTATATGTGTTAGGTAACCCTAAACCCTAGTATTCATGGGTTTGACTACTAGCCCATGGGCAGGAATGAATATCCACTAAATGGATTTATAACAAAAACCTATATTTCGTGACACATATATTGTAAGGTTAATTAAACAATCCGCGACCCGTCTTCAAAAAACAAAGACCACAATCTCTTTCATTCCACCTTACATGGATATTATATATCCAACATATACATAATTGATCAAGAAATTTTAACCATCAATACAATATCTCATCACACAAACACTTGAAATGATAAAGCTCAATTAGTAGCAGTTGAGAATCATATCCTTACTTATTAGAATAAAGAGCCTTGAAATTAGATTTTAGATGTTAACATGGGATGATCCAAAACCACCTCCATGTTGAATATTAAGATGAGCTAAGGCATATAAATTGAGATCTCCGTTTGCAAATGCAAGTGCAGAGTTGTAGTCACCCACGTTTTCCACTACTTCGTAATTTGATTCTTCACATCTTCCATCCTTCAATAAACAAGGTCAACTGTTGTTATATATCACTAAATATATCAAATACTCCAAATAAATATATTTAAATAACTTACTAATTGATGCATAAGATTTTCATGTCTTTCCTCTAAGTTCTTGACCTAATTATGATTGTAAAAATTGTGGTTTTAACTAGAAAGATGGATAAATTGAAGACTGATATGTAATAAAAGTAACCAACCTTCTTCTTGCACGTATCAGTTTGAGTCTTGATCTTGTGATACTATTCATAATCCCAAAATTTATTATGGTAAGTGATAATTGTGACTAAAAAATGATAGATCAATCATACACGCATAATTTATTATGACTTAAAACTGAATACCTTTCTGTTTCGTATAAGTGTGAGTGATTCATTAATATCTGTTTCTAGATGTACTATTTCTGGCATGCTTAAGGCACTCAAATCATCTTTACCGATTCTTTGCCTGCGCATCTTACTCATTACTCATTACCAACTTATATATCATAGTACTTTAATAATTTGGACCAAAAAAAATTAAATGCTTAATATACCTGATTTCACTCCTTAATTTAGCATTAATCTCATTCAATTTCTCCATCTTCTCCTGCATTTTCTGCGTACATCATCAATATAATATTATTAATCTCCCTCAGTATAATATTATTAAAGGTAAATAACCCATCATCTTTGTATACTTTCACAGTTCAATTTCTTATCTTGCAAAAATAACATTTTAATCGTGTAACTTTTTTTTTCTTTTACTATATTTATCCTATATTTGCAAAGGTAGCATTTTATAACAGATCTTGGGATATCATTAGTCACTTTTTCCTATATACATTAGGTTTCAAGCAATATATCAGAAAGATATTAAACACTATAATTACCCGAGTTGTTGGTGTACCTTCAGACATATGAAAAACCTAGACGATTTAGGTGGTTTTGAATTTTAATGTATTTAAATTACAAATTATACATTCATTCTTTTGAAAAAAAACATTACATGTAAATTATATTTATATATATATATATATATATATATATATATATATATATATATATATATATATATATATATATATTTATAATGTCAAATACTTAGGATAGGATAAATGTAGGGTGGTTTACTCAAAATATCTACACGAATTATCCAATAAGTTCTAAATTCAAAGAAGATACACACAACCAATTATAGATACACACTACCTAATAAAAAAATACATAATTCATTAAAAAATAAAATTCATTGATAACTAGATTTATGAAAAAGAAGAAAAAAAAATGACTATTTAAAAGAAATTATTTTAGAATTATAGATCTTTTGGGTCAATAGTTCTAAAATGTATTTGTTGAAAGATAATATCACATAATGTCATAAATTTTAGTTATTTATTAACATATTTATATACTAAATCAATTAATATTAAAATTTTCATTAATTTAAAATATTTTTAGATTTTAATTACTTATATTAATATATTTAGAAAAAAGTTTGTAAGAAAATAAGTTTTTATATAAAATAAATATGTTAAATTAAAGAGAGAATGGTTAAAAACCTCCATGTACTTTTGCTGGTTTGCTAAAACCCTCCTAAACAAAAATAATACTAATCTGTGTCAAAAATAATAATAATAATAATAATAATAATAATAATAATAATAATAATAATAATAATAATAATAATAATAATAATAATAATAATAATAATAATAATAATAATAATAATAATAATAATAATAATAATAATAATAATAATAATAATAATAATAATAATAATAATAATAATAATAATAATAATAATAATAATAATAATAATAATAATAATAATAATAATAATAATAATAATAATAATAATAATAATAATAATAATAATAATAATAATAATAATAATAATAATAATAATAATAATAATAATAATAATAATAATAATAATAATAATAATAATAATAATAATAATAATAATAATAATAATAATAATAATAATAATAATAATAATAATAATAATAATAATAATAATAATAATAATAATAATAATAATAATAATAATAATACCAATGTATCCCCTTCCCTTCCTTATGAAACTACGCTCAATGCTCAAGAAGTCCAATCGCTACCTACACTTAAATTTGTTAGTTAACTTTTACTTTTGTTAGTCTTTAATTGGACGATGATGAAAACCCAATACTAAGCGATGGAACTGATATAATTTGGCTATGCGATACATCACATGTGAACAGGTGGGACCCAACAAGCATGGTGTCTATCGCGGTTAATAAAGAAGGGATAATATCTAATCTAAATACGAAAAGAGCAAGAATCAATAGCAGCCTAGAGGGAGAAGCATGGTCGGTTTTACTGGCCATGAGAGCGGCTGCTGAACTTGGAGCTAAGAGTAGTTCTTTCTACTCTGATAACCTTGAGGTAGTTCAAGGTATCAATGGTGGACAAGGGATCGACTGGAGGATTCTCCCCATGATATCAGATTCATGGAGGTGGATAGGATGTTTCCCAGAATGGAAGGTGAATCATGTGAAAAGGAAGTTTAATGGTGTTGCTGACACACTCGCAAAATGTGTCAGAAAAAATATCGTTATTTCTGTTTCCCCTAATGTTTCTTTAGTCGATTTTTATTCTAGTATTAGTAGGTTATATTCGTCTTGTACCAAAAACTGAGGTTAGTTTTTCTATTGACAAAAAAAAAATAGTCTTTAACTAAAAATACTTAAAGTCTTTAATATTCATGATTATTTCTCAAATTACATATTATAAAAAGAAATACATTTTTTTTCAAAATTATATATTTAAAAAAGTCTTCAATCACCCCTCCCCCTTCCCCTTTCATACCAATAAACCAAAAATGTTAACCATTAGAACTAGCTCAATGACCAGGACCTTGTCTCTCATCTAGGAGGTACAGGGTTCGAATTCCCTCAGCCTTGTTATTTCTTGAGCCCTTAAAGGAGTAAGCAATAGGTACAAGGTTCGAGTCTCCTCCCTAAACATAGGTGACCTAGTTCTGATTAAGTGGAAGTATGCATGAGGAGGCGTGTATATTTTCTATGGAAATAGTCGTGGTGCACGTAAACTGGCCTGGACACCCATACATAAAAATAAAAATAAAAGCGTTGAAAAATATTGAGTGCCCGTTTAGTATTGCTTTTTTAAATAATCACTTGAAGTGATTTTACATTCATAAAAGCGTTGAAAAATAATGAATAATAAGACCTTAAGTTTACATTTTCACCATTTTGCTTGTTATTACATTAAACACCCACATGAACAAGAATACACCATTAAACACCTGAGTAAGGAAGATTTAACACAGAAAGCTATCGAATTTATTAAACCCCGTGTAACAGATAATATGAATGTTGAATTAACAAAAAAAACCTAGCATTGATGAAATAGAAAAGGCGGTTAGCGAATTATCTGCATCTAAAGCACCCGGACCCGATGGATTAAATGGAAAATTTTATAAAGAATTTTGGGATATAATTAGAGACGATGTGATACAGGTTATCATGGACTTTTTTGAAAATAACTGCTCAGTTGAAACAATTAATGACACTTTGATAACACTTATACCGAAAGGCACGATACAAGAAGAGTTAGGGGACTTTAGACCTATTTCATGCGTGAATTTCATTTACAAAATTATAACAAAAATCCTATCTAACCGACTTAGAGAAATCATGAATGATATAATATCGCCAACACAGTCAGCTTTCATCAAAGGGCGCGCTATACAAGATAACATCATCATAGCTCAAGAAATTTCCTTCTTTATGAGTAGAAAAAGGAAAAAGGATAAATATTTGGCTGCTATCAAAATAGATATGGCTAAGGCATACGATCAGGTAAGATGGTCTTTTATTTTAAATGTTCTAAAAAAATTTGGTTTTTGCGATACCTGGATAAAGTGGATAGAAAACTGTATTACTTCTACATCATTATATATCAACATCAATGGGGAGAGACTCGAAAGCTTTAAACCTAATAGAGGGCTGAGACAAGGTGACCCGTTATCTCCTTTCCTCTTTTCTATTATGACTGAATCTCTCATCTGTTTGATTGATCATTATATTGATAATAATTTGATTAGCGGAATTAAAATTAATAGGAACTGCCCGACGATTTCTCACCTTTTATTTGCAGATGATTCTCGGTTTTTTATAGATATAGAAAAGACAGACATAAATCAATTTAAAGAATGTTTGGACATCTATTGCAATATTTCCGGACAGAGAATAAATTTTCATAAGTCATCAATGATCTTTAGCAAAGAGACCCCGATTGATATTAAAAATGATATAGTCAGTAAGATGGATATCAAAGAAACAGATGACTTGGGTTACTACTTAGGAATTCCCCTTTGTCACAAAAGATCAAAGGTTGAATCACTAGAATGGATAGCAAAAAAAGTCTTTAAAAATACTGAAGGATGGAAAGCGAAACTCCTATCGGAAGGAGGAAAAGAAGTACTCATCAAAGCAATTTTACAGGCTATTCCGAACTATTATATGTCTATTTTTTCTTTTCCGATAAACTTTTGCAATAAACTCATTTCAGCCATTGCTAATTTTTGGTGGAATTCAGGTGAAAGAAATAGGATACACTGGGTAGCTTGGGAAAAAATCACGGTAAGTAAACTTATAGGTGGACTAGGCTTTAAGGATTTCAAGAAAATGAATACAGTCTTACTTGCGGCTCAAGCTTGGAGGCTTATGCACAACCCGAATATTTTAGCAACAAAATTACTTAAAGGTATATATTTTAATAACTCTAATTTTTTATGCTGCAAATTAAAACAAAGAAGGACTTGGAGCTGGGCGAGCATAATAGAAGGAAGAGACTTTATCAAAAAACATGGAATAAAAATAATTGGAGATGGAAAGGATACTAACATTTGGAATGACAGATGGATTGACACAAATTGGGATGTAGAGAAGCCTAAAGGATCTTCTATTAACAGGGTAAGTGAATTAATGAAGAAGGACAAAAACGAATGGGACCTGGAAACCTTAGATAATCTCTTTCCAGAACCGATTATCCAACTCATCAAAAGAACAGAGATTGGAGAACTAGGTACTAAAGATAAATTCATTTGGCCGTTTTCTAGAGATGGGAAATACGATACAAAAACAGGATACAAGGTTCTGATTAACGAACAATTAAAAAATAAAGCAACAACAACTGATACAAAGGATATAAAGGATTCTGAATTATGGAAAACTATATGGAACTCTAACATACCAAAGAAAATAAAGATGTTCATGTGGCGAGTGGTAAATAATGCGATCCCCACTAGACAAAATCTTTATAATAGGAAATGCTCGGATGCAACTAATTGTTTATGGTGTAACCATGATAAAGAAGATATTGAACACCTGCTCCTTCATTGTAATATGTGTAAGGATATGTGGGCAGGTTCATTCTTACAAATTAGGATACATGAAGATAACAGGGATAAATTGGAAGATTGGTTTCTTAAAGTCATTAAAGCGTTCAAAGAAGGAGGATGGGAAGAAAATATCATACGGGATTTCTTAATGATAAACTTATGGAATATATGGAAAGCAAAAATGAAAGCTATACACGAAGGTACAGTAATTGATGGAACGGGAATAAATTATGCTTCAAAAAAACTAATGGAGGAGATACATGGAATAAACTGGACCAAGATAACCAACATAGGACCAAATAGGAACTCTGATCACGATAGCGAAATATTTCAAGATTCCCAGGATCAGGAGATTACGTTATTTTGTGATGCTTCTTTCTCAAACAAAACAGAACCTACAGGGATAGCAGTTATCGGTAGACAAAGAGGACAAACCAGATCCTTCAGCACAAGTTCCCACTTTTTTTGCCATTCATCTTTGGAAGGTGAGGCAATGGCAGTTAGTGAAGCAATTAAAGTTGGAGCCCTTTTCCCGGGGAAAAGGATTACAATTAACTCGGATAACCTTGAGATCATTCAAGGTATAAAGCAGGTGTCAGCAGCGCGTTGGGATATCCAACCCACACTTCAAAAAATTATCCACAAGTCCGAAGAGCTAGGGCAAATTTCATTTAAACATATCAACAGGAAAGCTCAACCGGGAAGCGGATAAACTTGCGAAGAAAGCTAGGCACGAGGCGACCCATATCAATCGGAATACGTCTAGTATTTTCGATCTATCCTACCTGTTTTGTAAATTAGGAATAGGCTAATTTTGTTGTTTGTTTTGGGTACTTTTGCACCCTACTATCGTCAAAAAAAAAAAAAAAAAACACCTAAGTAAGGTAAAAAGAGAAAAAAAATCTAATTTTTCTTGATATTCTTGGTGAACCTCAAATTAAGGTTTTGACATAAATTTGTATTGTTTTTTCCAGGAAAGTGTCTCAAGAGAGCAAAAAAGATGTCGAAAAAGTACAACTATTCATCCTAACCCAAATTAAGATATTTTAAATTTGAAAATATTTACCTTGCTCGAATCACCTAAAAAAATCAAGACTGTATATGCCACACGAATCTTAAAAAATAGCCTAGACACGTCTAATTAGCCCTTATGTGTTATCATTAGGGTGTACGGCCATCTTTTAATTCCTACATATGATTTAGAAGTTATTTAAAACCTTCTTTTAGAATAATTAATATAATTTTACCCACGGAATTAAGGCCTATTATATTATAAAAATACAAAAAATACTAAAATGTCATAAAATAAAAAAGAGACTAATTGTCAAAAACAGGAAAAAAGGAAAAAAAAGGGAAAAAACGGGGAAAAAAAGGAATAGTAAATGAGCTCTGTGCAATAACCGTGCGTTCAATGAAAATAAAAGAAAAGTTAAACAGTGTCCAATTTTGACATACCAGATAGTGCGTATTCCATAGATCAACGCCTTGATTCTTCTGATACTGGTCAACCATCTCCTTAGTCCTTTGATTGAAGAAACAAAGGAAAGTAATAAATTCAAAGAAATTTATATTTTGGGGTTAATTGACAAAATATATATGTGGGTGAAGGAAAAAAAAACATAGAATAGTACGTGGTACCGGGAGTGATATACTCATGGAACTTTCCGGTGGTTGAAGACAAGAGTAGCGAGACTTTAGCATCACATAAAACAGTAAGCTCATGAGCTTTCTTCAATATTCCATTTCTTCTCTTTGAATATGTCACTTGCCTGTTTGTTGAATTTTCTATCATTTTTATCTCTATCTTTCCACGACCCATTTCTTGTGAATTTGAATTCTAAAACTCAAGAATCTGATAATGAAGCAAATTAAGAAAAAAGAAAGTTACTATATCAGGAATGTAGGTAAAAAGTATAAGTGTTGTGTAGCTACAAGTGATCCTTATTTATGAAACTCATTTCAAAAGTACTCATGATGATGTATGATTCCCGTCATTTGAGCATGACAACTCATTCAGATTTTAATAAAAGGTAAATCACATATATATTATATTATTTTTGTTGAAATTTCTATATTTTTTTTTTTTTTTTGGACGCATTGAAATTGAAATTTCTATATTGATGTTGATAATAACGTAACTTTACGTAGAAAATGACAATAGCTTTCCAAAAATTCCTTCAATTTTCATCAAGAATTCTCAAATTATATCGGTATTCGGTATGATCTTACCTTTTACTTCATATTTAAAGCTTAATCATTTGAAAAAAATAAAAACTTAATCTAATCTTTTCCACAACTATTGAGCAAGATATGAGTTCAACATCAAATGGAAAATGAGAGCCATATCCTTTGACTAACCTTTGTTCAAGAATTTTTTATTCTAAGCCTTGCTTTTACTAAAAAAAATTTATTACATAAGAGGTCCAGGGACTATTGGGCAATAACCCGAAAAAAAACAAAAACTAATCTAAAACATCATTAATCAAGCCGGAGTTGTAAACAACTCGCGGTGACTTCCACTCCATCCGATCTCTTGTTATGATACTCCAAATCCCATCAGGTGGGTCCTCAAGCAATGTATACTCTGCACTCCCATTCGAACCTGCCCGAGCTAACCAATCCGCGCAAAAATTAGCTTCTCTATAAATACCCTTTAGCACAAAGCCCGAATTACGGGCCAAACTCGAACGGATACGTCTTATCCAGCCTGCCCTGGGTCCTCTACCGTCCTCCACTCATTGGATTGCATCAATAACCTCCCAAGTCCACCACCACTTCTCTTAATCCCATTTCTTCCACTAACCTAAGTCCCTCACAAAGTGCGATCAATTCCACGAATACCGGAACTTCCTGCCTAATCTTCATATGAAAGCCTCTTACCCTCTCACCATTAGTATCGCGAATAACTCCACCCCATCCACCTACTCTACGCCCTCTATGCCAACTCCCATCTGTATTTAATTTCAGTCCCGTTTTCGGCTTTGTCCATCCCACTTACATTGCTGATGACTTACCGCTGCACCTCATCCCCGGGAGCTGTCCCCAATGTCTGCAATATTTGGTTGCAAGATACTTCGCCTTCTTAATCAAAACCCAACTCAAAGGAAAAACACCTTCACTAAAAAACACCCGATTACGTTCCTTCCATATAGTATCTATTAAGGCACCAAAGAATACACTCCAAGGAACTCCCGCAAACAGCTTTTTACTCGATAAATTCCTAGCCCACCATTCCAAAGCTGCTATTCCGCCTTCACTTGCAATTCCTGAGTCCACTCTACCGATCGAAATTGGTAAGTATGCGAACATAAAGTGCAAAAGTGACTATATATTCAAGTGGGTTAATATTAAGAATAAGCATAATATTGTAAATATTATTATTAAATTTAATCTGGAGTGTTTTAAAGCTAATTATAGTAAAGAAAAATTAATTAGATATATAGTTGATCCAAGAAAGCCATTCCAGAGGCACCACTTGTTAAAAAAAATCAGAGGCACCACAAACTTCGATGCAGGGAGAATTGAAGAACCCTACGGTATAGGATACGATTAGATATATAAAGTATGAATTTTATATAATAATTCTGCTATGATATATTACCTACTAGAAAGAACCTTAAGACAAAACACTACAGATAACTTAGGTAAGTGGTGTGATGACCAAGTGAAAATAAATAACTATTTGCTACTTTTATGTGGAATATGTAAACTGGTATGGGCTAGTTCAGTTCTCCAAATCAAAATTGGGGATGGATGGAGCCCTGGGAGACTGGATCGTCAAAGTTTTTGGAGAAATTGCCAAAGCATGTTGGGATAGGAGAACTGATACAACATACCTTCTCCTTACTCTATCAAACATTTGTAAGTACAAGATGAAGGCAATACACAAAAATGAACATCTGGAACCAGATGACATTATTTGGGTTGTTAATACAAGAATGAAAGATATTTTCGAACAAGATTGTCGAACCCCACTGGAAATTTCTAGGCTTAGCCACACTCGCAACAACACCTTGGTTTTGGCTGAGGATGAATTGCGGGGCTCTCCAGCATTGTAACATATGCGACATCTCTTTTGGTTAAGAAAAACAACAAACCGAAAGTGTACGGGTCGTTCCAAGTAATAGATAAGTAAATACGGGAATTTCGTCTCCATAAGGATTGCGAGATTAGGATTAAGTGTTTAGAGAGAATAGTAGAAGTAATTGCGACAAATAAGTAAAAAAAATATTTGTTTTCTTTTTTATTAATAAACTACTAACGCAAGAATTGAAATTAAACTAAAGATTATTTCTTAATGTGAAAGATATACTTGGTCTCACTAGGAAATCACCAAATTTAACAATCTAATGCATTCGTTTAAGGGTAAAGTCGATATTTTACTATCAATCAAGACTCTATTATCTTCCTAACTCCCGTCATGGTAGACTTAGGAAGTAATCTTACGGTATTACAGACCCCGTTAGGACGATTATAAAATACTTTCAAATGTTTAAGCAATTAACCTAATTGACTACGTGTTTAGTCAAGCCCGCCAGGATCAATGACGAATACCACGTGTCTATATTCTAGTTATGTAATTAAATACTCCTTCCGGATAATCACCGCCATTAGTGAATAGCCTAATTACTAAAACATATCTCTAATTAGCTAAGTTATAGATAGTAAACCAGCACAAAAATATGGTGAATGCAAAATACACAACTAAATTTAAATTAAACAATCCCAAATTCAAAAGATATTAAATTAGAAAATTAGGGTTCTTCCCATAAGTGCGATTCTCAAGTATAATAAATTTAGCACATAATTAAATAAAGAAAATAAATACATTTTATTAAAGACATAATAAGAACTAAAAAGAACTTAACGTATGGAATGATTGGGCTGTTGTTGAAGAAACATGGTCTCCTCCATATTCTGCCCTTTACTTCCAAGCGTTCTGCCCTTAACCTCTGTCAAAATATGATATAATATAAAGCTCAACTGAGAAGTACTGATTAATTAGGTCTAGCGAAACTTATATAGATGGTAAAAATGGATTAGGTCTAACTTGGACCTAATTAAGAGATTAAGGGCCCAAATCCATTTTATAATTCTCGCATATGATGTACACACTTTAGTAAAACATGTGTAACTTTCGCATCGTAAGTCCAAATCACCTAATTCCACTTCTTAAATTTCACTGACTCAGAGGTGCATCTTTTTCATTTTAATTACTAGGTTTGAATCTACACCGTTTGGGCTAAGGAAAGGTTAGAAGTGACGACTTTCCAGTTTCTAGTGCTCCCGTCCTTCACCTAAGTGGTGTCTTTTGCTCTCTTAACGCTTTCTCTTGATCTTGGACTTTAAACTTCACTTCTTCTCTTCCTCTTGGTGCTCCCTAGCAACCATATACCTATAACTTTCTCACTAAACAAGCAAATTAATGCACAAAAGCTCTAAAAGTAACCATATTACAAATCCAAAAGAAGAAAGTGCAATATAGCAAAATATGTCTATAAATCTATGAACTAAGTCCAATTTTTACCTAAAATGATGTGTTCTAAAGGTATTTATCTCTCACAAAAAGGGAGACATCAACATTCTGAGCCAAGGTGGTGTCCAAAACAGTAACGGTGGACTTGGTGGCCTAAGGAGAAGCGAGAGCAGTTTTGAAAGCAATGACCGAGGAGATGTATCATTGGAAATGGAGAATTATTGAAGTCCGGTTTATGGAGATTTGGATAGAAAATAAGTGGGGATTCATCTGGAGTAATTGGAAAATAATTGATAAAATTAGAATAGTGGAAGAGGATTAGAAAAGAAATAGAAAATATGTGGCCAGCGATGAGGATGCTTGAAGTATGCATATTCATGGAATTAAAGATTTTCGCAGGAATGGAGGTTATATGAATATTCATGGAATTAAATATTTTCGCAGGTATGGAGGTTATTATGAAGGAAACAGATCTTGCTAGCGAACGGAAGAGAAGAAGAGTTGAATCCATTTTGGCCAGGTCAAAAGAACTTTATTTATTTTTCTTTATTTAAGCCCATCTGGGATATTAATAAGGATATATGTCGTAGATATTGGGTCGGGCCTAGATCTTCGTGTTACGTGTGGGCTGTTTGGACTGATAAACTTAAGTAGAGTAACTTAATTAGAGTGATGAGGTAATTTATGATAAAGGAGGTAGGAAAAGGAATACTACGTATTGGGACAATTTTAGTACTCCATTTGTTCCATAAAATTTGTCCACTTAACTTTTCACACATATTAAGAAATATAAAAATTGCATTCACCATTAAAAGTATTCCCCAATGGTGGTGGGAGCATTTCTTATGGTAGAGATTTTACTTTTCTTTTGTCTTGAATCTTGAGCTCCCCAATCGATTTCTCAACCACTTTGTCTTCGTCTTGGTTAACAACCCAATCTTCCACTATCACCTCATCCAGATTTAGCTTTGGAAGTTTTCCAACCTCTTTAACCATAATCTCAACACTCGACTCTTTACATTTGGCTTGGGTAGTTCTTCCTCTCTATTTACCATTAAGGAAGAGGGTAGTTGTTTCTTACTCCTTAGCGCATTCACATTAAACTCTTCATTTTTCCGCAGATTCTTGGTCTCTCTAAGAGGTTGACCCTGTGGCTTCATATTCAAATGATTATCAATATGAGATACTTGATTTTTGAGCAATTCCAATGCCACGGTTTCTCATTCATCTTCTCACCCTGAGATTTCCACGCTTCTTGGTGTGACTTCAATTTTTCTTGCGTCATAATCCTGAATGAGTTTAACCCTTGTTGTCTAACATTAGAGACATTTTCTTGTGGATGTTGTGATAAAACCATTTGAGATTAATTCCTATTGCAATGAGATGGTTGAAGGGCTTGATTCCCATATGCTTGTCCACTCATATGCAAATGTTCATGTATCACGTGATAGACATATTTTTCATGTCGAGGCTGATATGAATTTTCTTGATATGCGACCCCACTTGGAATGGATTGGTGGAACTGATTACATTGGTGATGATTCTAGATTTTTTTTAGATTTCCCATAGAATAACCATATGGTGTATTTACGACCTTCACCTCAAAACTTCTACCTTGAAAGTTCTCCTTAACGAACACGGTAAGTTGGTTCAAATTATCTTTAAAGCTAGAAAGCATAACATGCATCTCTCTTTCTTTCATCGTTTTAAAACCTATTAAATCTATGAAGAGACAAAAACAAACAAAACAAAGTAAAACCAAAAACAAACTACACAATTCTACACTAAAATAAAACACAGAAATCTATACTATAATCCTCGGCAGCGACGCCAAAAACTTGTTCGCCTCCCAGGTGTTAGATAATAAATGAACACTGAAGATGGTAACTTTTCGCAAGCATACGGATTATTGACAATTTATAGTTTGATAAGTGGGGTTATATCGTTCTCCACATGGATTATCAAAGTAGGTGATTATTTTTACTATAGTGTAAATATGTATCGCTTATTATATGAATAAATAGATGGCAGACTTAAATAATAAAAAACTTTATTTAGTTTTCAATGATTAACAACTAAACAATATATAAGACAATGATAAAAATAATGATTAAAGTAAATAATAAAGTAAAGTAAAATAGAAAATGAACTGATGGATGAGAAAGTATGATTAAAGTAAACAATATAGTAAATTAAATCAAAGATAGACTAATAGATGAGAAAGTTGTTTGAGAAATTACTAGTAATTACTTATGCCGCTATGTTCATAGTTTTATTGATAACGGTGAGTTGGTGAATTTTACATTAGATGGGATTCAACAATCCTTTTAACTCTTTTCGATAGCTTAGAAGACAATCATTTGATATTAGAGACCCCTCTCGAGTGACCTTAGAAATGATTTAAGATGATTTAGGTTATAACCTTAATGACTATCTAGTTATGCAAAATCTTATGGTTCACTACCGCACACTAGGCGCCTATGCGCTATGTCCGCGAGTAAACCCCACGATAAAATCTATTGAGATGCTAATTTGTGAGTCCTATGACAGCATGCACGGCTGCTCCGTGTGGATGGATGATTTGTTAAGGGAAAAGGGACCCTGTAATGCCCTCTTATTGTCTTTCCGTTTCTTTTTTTGGCACATGCAAATCGTTAGAAGTCTTTTACCGGTTAGTCTTCTGTTCTCTTCGATGTTTTTTGGAATTCGGTGGATTCTTCTTGCTTTGATAAATGCATACAAGGTAATTTGGGGGTTGAATTACCTGTTCGAATTAATCTGAATAAATTTCTCTAAAAGATTGTATGGAGTAAAGATTCGTATCGATACATTATGATTTTGAGCTATGCTGTAGATCTCCCCGCCTAGGCGCGCATAGGCGCCGCGTAGGCGTCAACTCCCCCCTCATCCGTTTACGCCTAGTTAAAACTCTAGGCGTTTTTGTCTAGCACCTTAGTCACCGTAGAATAGGCGCCTAGCCCGTCTAGGCGCCGATTAATGGCCGCATAGGCACCGATTAATGGCAAAACATGCTAGCATAGGCCTTCTTGTTATTTTTCTTATTTTCAATAATTCTTTAATTGATGTTATAACTCAATATTTAGTATTTTTATATTTACTACAGTGTTGTTAGATGAATTTTATGACTTAAATGGTTAAAATTGCTATAATTACTGCATATATATTACTAAATATACAAAATTACATAGCGGGATTCAAAACCGTATAATTCCGCCTAGGCCCCGTATAATCCCCTCTAGGCGCTAGGCCCTGGTCGACCGCCTAGGCCGCAAAACCGAGATCTACAGCATAGATTTTGAGTAGATCTGAAATGGATGTTCAGTCCATTTATGGATATTACGTATATGCTATATATGCTAAGAACTTTAGGCCTATGGTGATTTTCGCTTTTGGTGATTCAAGTAGCAGGGAATTTAATTTCTATTTCTTTAATTACAAAACTAGTATCAGACAAGTTTTTCGGAGTATTATTAATGCTAGCAATTGTTTCTTCTGGGTTGTTGTTGGGTATAATTTGGATTTCAGTTCATGGAGGGTTGGTCAGGGTCCAATCAACATAATTTATAAGGCTAACGGTTTTGTTAATTCTCACATTTCCTATGTGGCCTTTATTTATTACATATATTTGGTTAGGAGGAGCAGCTGTAAATTAGCTATTTATTTAACCAAGGAAAACTATAAATTAGCTTGTAATGGTTTTCTTTTAATTTATAGGTTGATCAACCATTCTGGTGTTATGATTATGATCATATATTTGGGTCAAAATTATATGGTCAGAGAAGGTAGTAAATGTCATAGTAAAAGAGTCGTTGGTGGTCCATTACCAATGTTTTTGGAAAGTATTATTTGGAAGAGAGCCTATACGGCTCAAGTTAAGATCAGAATAAATTATTTTGATGTTGAGCACATCGATCTGAACAAAGTACATGCAGTATATTACAAGCTTAAGAATGAGCTTTCACCAAAGGGTGATACAGGGGGTAGACCTATACAGAGAGACAAGACGACATGTGTTGATTACTACCAGGCTGGTCCTATGATTGCAAATAACATCTATCTTAACCCAAGGGATGTCAGCCAGTCCCGTAAGATGGCTGGGGGCGATGGATAGTTTCTTGATTTGGAACTGTCGGGGAGCAAGGGCGCCTCTGATAAAAAAAATCTTTCAAGTCCCTTAGTCACAAGTTTAATTTCTCTTTTGCATGTCTGTTTGAGTCCAAACTAAGAAGAAAAGATCTTAAGTCTTGTTCGCATTTTAAATCATTCAATTATTCTCACGTAGGTGAACCAGGTGGAAGAACGTGTATGTCCGAGAAAATTCTACTGTTGTGGAAAGATTCAGTGTCTATTAGTATCGTTTAATCTAGTCCGTACTTTTTTATTTCTAAAGTTAATGAAGTGGATGGAAAATTGTGGTTTTTGTTTTGTGTTCACGCTCCAACAGATGATAAAGTGAGGTGGGATACATGGAATAATCTATCAAAGTGGGTCAATAAAATAAATGAACCATCAATTCTTATAGGAGATTTTAATGACATTACAAAGTTCTCGGAGAAACAAGGGAAAATATCACCAAATCTTGATCGGATTATGAGATTTAACGAATTCATTAACTAAAATCATTTAATTGATTTTCCAAGTAAAGGATGTTTTTTTACATGGTCAAATGGAAGAAAGAACGAAGAAAATATAAAAGAAAGGCTTGATAGAGCATTGCCGAATATGTCTTGGTGCAAACAGTTTCCAAACGCTAATGTGTTTGTGCCGCCAGCTGTTGGTTCGGATCATTCGCCGTTGATTCTTCAAATAGACCCAGTTCTCAATAAATCGAGCGATTTTTTTAATTTTGAATCAAGATGGTTGGAGCATTTGCAATGTATAGATGTAGTAAAGAATAGTTGGAATGCTACAAGAAATGTTTCGAGTATATCGGATTTTTGTAATAAAAAAGATGTTACATGTCTTGCGCTCAAGGGATGGAGTAGAACAATATTTTTCAACAACATGAAACGCATCAATTCTCTACAAAAAATCTTAGCAGATATTCAAGATAGTGAGGCCACGACGGGTAACCTTGAGAAAGAAGCGGAAAAAAATAGAGATTGAAACTTGTTGGGAGTAAGAAGAATCCTTCTGGGCAGATAGAGCATGGGATTTATGGGTTAAAAAAGGTGATACAAATACTAAATATTTTTTTGCTAAACCACACAAAAAAAGAAGATCAATAAAATTAGTATTCTAAAAAATGAAAACAGAGATTGGAGTGATGACCCTGAGGTAATTAAGGGTATCATCCAAAAATACTATACCAACCTCTTTAAGGAAAATCCCACCTCCAATATTGAAGAAGTTACCCAATATACTCCCTCTAAGGTGTCGTTAGCAACGAATGAAACCTTAACAAAAATACCGGATATGGAGTGGGAAAAAACAGCTATCTTCGACATGGATGGGGCTAAAGCACCAGGTCCGGATGGACTGCTAGGTAAATTCTATCACGAATTTTGGGATATCCTAAAAGATGATATTGGAAAAATTGTGATAAATTTCTTTGAAACAATACTCCGCTTGATCTACTCAATGATTCGTTGATTACACTGGTGCCGAAAGGAGATAAGCAAGAGACTATCAAAGATTTTAGACCTATTTCTTGTATTAATATCTGCTATAAAATCAATTATAAGATTCTGGCTACTAAATTACAACCATTTATGAATGAGATTATTTTTCCTACACAATCCGCTTTCATAAAAGGAAGGAGTATTCAAGACAACATTCTAATTGCGCAAGAAGTGTCTTTCTTTCTTAAGACGGAAAGAAAATCAAAGACTAATTATGCGGCGGTTAAAGTTGATATGGAAAAAGCTTATGATCAAGTGAATTAGAAATTTCAATTGGAGACATTCAAAAGTCTAGGGTTTTGTGACAAATGGATCATCTGGATTAACAATTGTATCTCAACGGTTTCTATGCAAATTAAATTCAATGGGCAAAGACTTAAAAAATTCCGTCCGCAACAAGGCCTTAGACAAGGAGATCCTTTATCACCTCTTCTGTTCTCTCTTCTGATTGAAAGCTTAATTGGATTGATTAATTATCAATGTCGAGAAGGGATGAATGATGGATTAGCTATTAATAGGCAGTGTCCTAAGCTTACACATCTGTTTTTTGAAGATAATGCCCTTTTCTTTATAAATATTTCTGAAACTGAAATCGAGACTTTTAGAGAGACATTGGAAAAATATTGTCTTGCTTCAGGTCAAAGAGTTAATTTGCAGAAATCAGTCATCCTGTTTTGCAAAGATACACCGGAGAATGTTAGAGACAGTGTAATAAAATCTCCCAATATTGGTAGAACAGAATCTCTGGGTAAATATCTTGGTATCCCCTAACAATCAAGAGAGCAAAAACAAAAAATCTGAACTATATCAAATATAGACTTATGTCGAAATCTGCAAGTTGGATGTCATCTCTGCTCTCTGAGGGAGGTAAAGAATCACTTATCAAAGCTGTCCTTCAAGTTATCTCAAATTATGCTATGTCTATCTTTGAATTTTCAAAAGGGCTATGTAAGAAGTTATCAAGCCTTATTGCTAACTTTTGGTGGGATTCGAGTGAGAAGAAAATAATTCATTGGATCAAATGGAAGAAAAATGTTAAATCTAAGAAAATTAGAGGTATTGGTTTTAATGACTTTCAAAAAATGAATCTTACATTGTTGGCAAAGCAAGCATGGAGAATTATCAATAATCAAGACTCTTTGGTATCTAAAGTTCTCAAAGCAATTTTATTCTCCAAGAAACAACTTATGGGATGTTAAATTAGAGAAGAAAAGGTCACAGAGTTGGGTAAGCATCTTTAAAGGTATCCAAATACTTAAAGAAAACCCAGTTTGGCAAATTGGAGATGGCATGAAAACAAGAATTTAGGAACATCAATGGATTGGAAATAATTATACAATGGACAAACCCGAGAATTGTAATATCCATTTGGTTGGTGAGTTATTTAATTCCAATATGTCTGGGTGGAATATTTAATTAGTCTGATCAATTTTTCATCCAATGATAGCTAAGGAAATTTTGCGAATTTCAGTTATGAGTATAAAGGGTGAAGATCGACTGATATATGGCCATATGCTAAAAATTAAGTATACACTACGAAATCTGGGTATTATACCTTGGTGAACGAGGAAATTTGATTGGAGGCACAATCATCAAGAGAAGGGGAAACCGACAATAAAGCCTTCTTTGGAATGTATTTGGCACGCTAATGTACTATCTAAAATTAAGAACTTTTGTTGAAGACTATGTAAAGGAACTCTACCCTCAAAGGAAAATCTCAAAAAAAGAAAATGTGTAGATGATGAGTTGTGTGAATGGTGTGAGCTATGTATGGGGGACTGTGAACACATTGTCCTTAAATGTCTATTTAGTATGCAAGCCTGGGCTGAATCTACGTTGCAAATTAAAATAGATAGAGAATACGAGGGATCGTTTGCTGACTGGTTTCTTGGTATTATTAAAACTTATTCCGACAATGGTTGGGAAAAAAAGGAAAATCACGGCTATGTTACTCATTACAGCATGGAACATATGGAAAGAAAGAATGAAAGGGTTTTACGATAAGAAGAAATGGGTTGTTACACAAATCACTCGGAATACAAATGAACTAACGGCTAGAATCTTTGAGACAAACCACCGTTCCATTAATTCACTTAGAACAAAGGTGAGTACCGATAATTCGGTTAAAGAAGACAATATTGCCATAAGTGACGATGCAGAAATAGTTTGGTTTAGTGATACATTGTTTATGAAAGTATGGGAACCAGCGACGGTGGTGGCGATTGGGGTTGATAGATCAGGGTATATTAGTAAAAGGAAAACATGTAGATGCCAAATTAGGAGCGCTATCGAAGGAGAAGCATTGGCTTTTTTACTTGCGATGAGATCTTCAGGATCTCTCAATATTCAGAGTAGCTCTTTTTACTCTGATAACCTTGAGTTTGTTCAAAATATTTCCAACCAAAAGAGAGTCTACAACCCCTTGTTTCTGAAATTCAATGGTGGATCAATAAATTCCCTTTGTGGAAAATTTTGTATATCAACAGAAGATTTAATTTCACAGCTGATGCTCTGCCTACATGTATTAGGAGGAACATCGATATCTTAGGATGGAAGAAGTTCTCAGTTATTAGCTCATTTAATTTTTTTAGTCATATGAGTACTATGTGGAAGTTGTAATCGTTGTTTTTAATTTTGACTGGAAAAAAAATTGTCAATGGAATAATAATTAAACTATTCTCAATTAAACACTTTGTCCTAAATACAATAATTCAATTAACTAGTTAAGCATAGTTCTTACATAGGCAACCTCAAGCAATGAGGGTTTAGTTCATATTATAAGAAAAAAAAACTAAAGACAAAATCATGATTGAAAATACAAATAATGATAGTTACTCTTTAAACGACATGAAAAGATGAATCGTTAGAAAAAAACGTCGGATTTATGGACAAAACTTTTTTTTTCTCCCCAAACTTTTCTGCTCTTGCTTCCTCCTTTGAGACGTACTGATAAATTGATTGATAATTGGATAGATCATGAAAATGGGCCTGCTTAAACATGAACGAGAACAAAGAACAACTAATACTAATACCCCACTCCCAACTCAAAGATGAACTATATCCCCATGACTAAAAAGATTCAATAATACAAGATTCAATAATACAGTAAATACTTAAGATTTTACATTAACCCATAATAACAATTACGGGAAGGGATAGAAAATACGTATTTCTCAAGGCTCTAAGCCCCGTTTCATTGCGCTCATATCTTTAGATGATGTGGTTAAACTTGAAAAAACTGTTGATGCCCATTTGATCCCTTTTCTATACCCCAACTCAATCTTCACTCAACGTAAACACCCACAATTCAATTTCCACCAATTCACACAACCCCCAACTCATCTTTAACGTTTTATGGAGAAATAATGGGGAATAGAATCGAATGCCAATGAGATAATTCGAAATTTCCAAAAGTTGTGGGGTCGAATTCGAATTTTTAAAGGAAACTCTAAGAATAATTAGAAAATAAAATCTCTTTTTTATTTTTGGTCCAATCCCAACATTCATCCAATAACCCGTAATACTGCTAACCTAATTAACGATTAAAGTTATTACAATGAGAAAATTTAGGAGAGTAGTTATTGGCAGTGGGACGATTAAATCGATGTGGGATTGATGGCTTTTGATAGTGGGCTTGGTGTAGTGCTGATTTTATTGTGAAGATCAACGACTGTTAATTCATAAATCAAGGGAGCAGGAAGCAAACCAGGGCTATTCACGGTGGAATTGCCTGTTTTGCTTTCTCAGCCAGCAAAATTCAATATTTCCCAATGCTTAATACAACCTTTCAACGCATCTCTTTCTCTCTTTCTTTTTGTTGTGCAGACTATAATGAATCTGAGTGCTGGAGTCAGAGCGCAGAAAATATTAGTGATTAGTGTAAAAGATCAATGGCTGAGTTTTTGGGTCGGTGATAAGCGCTTGAAATAATGGTTTTAGTGACCGCGAACAGAATGGAGAATGAACGATTCTGAGATGATTCTGAGTTATCCAATTGGGCATGTTATTTATCCAGGTTCAAAGGGGTAGCTTTGATTGTTTGAGACTTGGAATGGACATGTGATCGAGTACAATTCAGACTATAAATGATGTAATTGGGCTTCTTATGGTGTTGTACACCTTGAATTGCAAACATGGGAACCTTCAATAGTTGGCGGAGAGATTTTGTATGGATGATGATCATTGGCAGAGTAAGTTGAACAAATTGTACTGAATCACGGTGGTGGACAAGAGGTGGTGGAGAGTGTTTAGATAGTTGGCGGAGATGGGCTTCGCAAACAATGGGACCCCGATTCAGATAAGTTCAATGAAATGTAATTATTATGTTATATTGATTACTCAATTTGATATTTATCTTAACAATTCTGATTTGTCAATTCATTTTATATACATACAACAACTGAAATAGCTTTCGTATTTTCTTACTCAAAAAAAAGAAATTAAGTTTATTTACCCAATTGAGTAAGTATCTTCTTTTATACTCATTACATTTAGTAGTACTTTCTCTTTCGTTTAACACACCTCGGCCACTCAGATGAATAACCCCAACATACTTTATCTTCCTCCTTCATTCTTCACAACATACACATATTACATATACTTACGTCACAAAGAAATATTAATACGCACAAAAATTTGAATAGCTCTCACATCTGCACTATATAAATAGAGAAAACTCAAATACAATTTTATCACAAAAAAAAAGCTATAAATCAAAAGTTGTTGTAAATTAAAAATGAGGTCTCTTAGCCAAAACCCAGGAAAACCAAAACCAAACCCAGGAATAGTTTTGACGATGATCATTCCAATATAGTGCTTATTGTGATGGGTAGTTTGATATCACTGATATTTTGTTTTTGACCCAAATACAAAACAACATTGATATCAAGCTTCCCATCACAATAAACACAGTGTTGAATGATCATCATCAAAGTCAAAGTTTTTTCTTGGCTTTCCTGGGTTTCGTCTAAAAGACCTCATATTTAGTTTACTAACAACTTTCAATTTATAATTTTTTCTTTGATAAAAATTGTTTTGAGTTTCCACTACTTACAAGCACAAATGTGACAGCTATAAAAATTATGTGCGTATTAGAATTTCTTTGTGCAAATATAAGTATATGTAATATGTATGTGTTGCGAAGAATGGAGGAAGATGAAGTGTGTTGGGGTTAATCATTTGAGTACGTGAGGTGTGTGTTAAATGAAAGAGAGAATACTACAAAATGTGAGTACAAAAGAAAAAACTTATTCATTGGGTAAATAAACATACTTTCTGTTGAGTAAAAAATTCGTAAGATATTTCTGTTTTTACACTAAGAATATAAAATGATTGACAAATCAGATTTGTTAAGTTATTAATTTGTGTAATCAATGTATAGAGTTTTTTGTATTTTTATACCATTTTATTGAAAGAATTACAAATATAACCTACTTTAAAAAGTATTGCAAAAATAGACTAAACCGAGAACTTGGTTAAAACCTTGTCCAATTTCCAAGCATTGGATTCTCGGTTTGTAAACAAGATGCATTTCGAAAAAAGTACAAAATATGATTATAATCTTGTTTCTAATTTTAATAGTAAAATTTAATATAAATTATCTACACTTTGACAAAATATAAATTATGTACTTAAATTATTTTTTATATTAATATTTTAGTTTGTACTTAAAATTAATTTAAATTTTATGTTATTTTTTTTAAAATTGTAATCAGTAAGTTAAATTATTTTACAATTTTTTAAAATATAACATAAACTTTAAATTAATAACTAAAATATTAATATAAAAAATAATTTTGAGTACATAATTTATATAGAATTTTATTATTAAAATTAGAAACAATATTATAATCACTTTGTTTTTTCTTTTTTCCTTAATGCATGGCTATTAAAATGTAACAACCGAGAATCCAATGCTTGGGAAATGGAAAAGCTTTAAAACCGAAAAGGAAGTTCTCGGTTTAGTCTATTTTTGCAATACTTTTCAAAATAGGTTATATTTGTAATTCTTTAAAAAAACGGTATTAAAATATATAAACTCTCAATGTACACACCAAGAAAACTGTGATATTTTATTACTTCAAACAATTTTTCACCCTTAATGGGAATGGCTATTGATATATTCTTCTACATCCTCCGATAAATATTTCTTTTATTTATAATATTCTTTTCCAAATAAGGTTAGTAAATATTTTGTATATTTTTAAAATGTTCTTTGAATCAATTATAATTTTCAAAGCGTTATTTTTAATTACCTAATATAATTTTACCTTGAGAAAAGGAGCATTTTATGGATCATCCAAGCTTCTTAAAGGCCTATCATTAATGCTATTGGTGCAAGTTCACCGGAGAGTAATCTTCCAGTTCCGGTGAAACTTCTTGAGCTTTGAGATGGACTAACATTTTTTAATGGCTGACCTTGCACAGCTCCTAATTGTCTAGCTTGTTGCATCCACGTCATTGTTCTTTGTTGGGTCCTGGAGTATCATACCGCATTAGATTCAACAATGTTGTAGATCAGTTAACCATAGTTCAAATACCATAGTTTACTTGATAAATTGTGCATTTAAAGGTGTCTATGATTGTAACTAGTTGTTAATCCTAAACAGGGGCACAGAGCTATCACGAATATTTATAGTGAAAATGAAAATGCTATAAGAATGAAAGAGACATCATCTACTCCAGTGGGGCTCTAATAGTATAATTAAGTTTTATTTCATTTAATTTGATTAAATTTAATAAGTTTCATATTAATTTAGCCGTAATCGCTACTAAATGCTACTGATTCACATAAACAGTATGAATTGAACTGAAACAGTCGATAAGGTAAATAGAGGGAAGGTATGCGATTTAACTAGCTAGGGTTTTTGAGTAAATAAGGGGAAGTTAAGGGAGTACCTTTTCTCGCCGCAGGTGTAATACTCTTGGGGAGGGTCGGAATCAAGGTCGGATCGGGACCGGAAGGACTGTTCAAGTCGGAGAGTACGGATAAGATCGTTTGATGGCTTCGCCGGTTTCCTATCGCGTGAGGACGACGACATTTGTTCTTATTTCTTTGCTTTTGTTGTCTTGTTTGCTAGATCCTTGCTTTGTGTTTTAATGGCAGCTTCGAAGCTTTGTGCTGCCATGGATCTCGACTACTCCGTAGATGAAGCAGCCATTAACTCCTTCGTGAAGCTCACCTGCAAGCTCAGATCTCGGTTTCCGATGTACTGCAAAGCTCCCATTAACGTGTGTCGTGAAATCAGACATGATCCTAGGATTTTGATGAAGTCCACCAACAAACACCTCCATTGTTGGAGCTTGCTCTGCAACCAGATTATTGGAGAGAGGTGGGAGTAATTGAGAGATTTATTTAGAATGGGTAAAGATTTTTGTGATAAGAAATGATGTGTAGGGTTATAAATAACATTTAGCAATCCATTAGTAGTATTTTCTTTTTTATTTAAATATAAGTAGGGTTATTACACATTTTGTTTAAAAAATTAAAAGCACCAAAAAACAAATCATCCCAACGACGTGGTATTAAAGGATCAGTTAATATATTACGTTTGGAAAAAAAAAAAACCAGTTAATGTGCAGAACTTTCTACGTGGGAAACTTGGCAAGTCAGTTCTTCATTTCGACAATAAAAGGAGAAATTTGCCAACGAAGACCTGGTCATTTAGAAATACCTTGAATAAGCTCAAGTTTATCGGAGTAAAAAGACATACTCCATTGATTAAGAGTTGTGGCGTGTCTCGTAGCGAGTAAGTCCGCCCGCCATTCACCTTCATTAGGACTTTTTACCAATCCTCGCTTAGCAATCTTGTGTATAATGGTGCCCTATTGATTGACCGCAATCGGAGCAATTCCAGAAGGTTCTCATTCCTTAGTAAAAAAAGAGTCACAAAACCAAGTAATATCGGCATGATCTAAAAGAAGCGGGTTAACAAGATTCTCATCTAGAACGTTTCTCGTATCACGACTACCTGATTTTGAGGGCAAAGTTTCCGAGCTTGTGAAGAGCCGAGAGATCACGATGTCAACGATAAAGTTAATTTATTTGATGCTCCATTCAATATTTTCATGTAATCCGTTTATCTTAGCTTTCCAAGTGTTTCAAATTGTGAGGAGAATATACATAATAATTTCCATCATACCCCAAGCGTTCCTAGAATATTGATCAATAATATCAATGATCCAGTCTCCAATATTAATATTAATGTTTTTATCAATTTTGATTTGCATTTTAGAACACGCCCAGACCGACGAAATGAAGGGGCGTGTAAGTAAGAGATGGTCAACATATTCTATCCCTGATTCACACTATTCACACATAATTATATGCATATTTCCTTTTGTGAAGATTACTTTTAGTTGGGATAGCATTATTGCAGCATTTACCCACAAACTCTGTGACCTTAGTAGGGACATTTGATTGCCAAATAATCTTCCAAAGTCGATCATTATATTTTTCGCTTGCTCTAAAACATTGAACTTCGGCTTGGATGTCGGAATTAACTAGAGTGTAATACCCATATTTAGTTGTATACGATCCATATTTAGTACGTGGCCTAGCGCCATAATAGGAATTTTAAGAATATCACTCGTAACATTTTGAGGGAAAAGTTTATTGAGAAGACTGATATTCCACGAAGTCATACTCTCATTAAAAAGTTGGGCAACCTAATTGGTATTACATCCTTCGGGTTTATTGATGAGGATCTTCTTACCTAACCAGTTATGTTCCCATATGTTTGTATTGAGACAGTTCCCAATTTGCCATAGAGCGTGAGTTTTAACAAAATTAATACCTTTATAGATACTTGCCCTGCTCCATAATGCGAGGAATAAATACCTTTAAGTAATCTAGAAACAAGAGAGTCATGATTATTTATAATCCTCCAAGCTTGTTTGGCTAGCATGGCGGTGTTCCTTTTCTGAAAATCCCGAAGACTAGTCTTAGATCTAGCAATTTTCTTCCAATACAACCAATGGATTCTTTTTTTGTTACTTGAAATCCACCAGAATTTAGAAATGACGTCTGAGAGTTTTTTGCATAAGGTTTTAGAGAATTCGAAGACGGACATAGCATAATTAGCAATAGCTTGTAACACAGCTTTGATGAGAACTTCCTTCCCACCATCAGAAAGAAGATTAGAAACCCAACTTGCTGATTTAGATAGGAGACGATCCTTGATATAAATGAGATTTTCAGATTTGTCCCGCTTAAGGTAGAACGGAATTCCTTCTTGATATTGAGTGCTTGGAAAACTTCATCACTAATCTCATCTGGCGTACCTTTACTAAAAAGAATAGACGACTTGATGAAATTGATTCTCTGGTCCAAAGCTTGACAATAACTAGAAAGGGTCTCTTTAAAAGCTTCAATCTCTGCTTTCTCGATATCAATGAAAAAGAGTGGTGGTCCACAAATAAAAGATGAGTGAGTTAGGGGTAGTTTATGGTAATGTTGATACCTTTAATATTGCCTTCTCGGCATTGAAAAATAATAATATTAATGAGGCTTTCTAATAATAAGGAAAAGAGAAGATGTGAGAGGGGGTCTCCTTGTCTTATGCCTTGCGTAGGAGAGAATTTATCAAGTCTTTGCCCGTTCACCTTGACTTGGAAGTTCACCGAGGAGATGCAATTATATATCCAGTTTGTCTATTTATCACAGAACCCCAAGCATTTAAGCGTTTTGATGAGAAACTCTCAATCGACTTGATCATAAGCTTTTTCCATATCCACTTTAACAAACGCGTACTTTTTATTTGATTTTCTCTTATTTTTTAGGGGAAAAAATTACTGAGCTATAAGAATGTTATCTTGAATGCTTCTTCCTTTGATAAAAGCCACATCGTTGAATAGAAGATTGGAGGGGAGCTTTTCCATGTGGCTGAGTGGTAGTGGTTGGATAGGGTGTTGAAAGTTTGACTGATGAGCTGTTATGTTACGTGGTAACATCGGAGTGGCCAGACTGGATGCGTTGGTTGGGCTTGACCGATCTTCATTGACTAGAGATAGAGGAGGTCTAGATCGATGTGGCAGCCTCTTATATGATGTAGTGGCCAATTCATTTTCAACACAGTCAAATGGAGGACGTGGCATAATGAAGTTGGTTGAGGGAGTCTTGTCAGCAATTCCCCAGTCAACTGAGGTTATGTTCGCAGCTTTCCCACGTGTCACGGTATTATTGGCCTCTCGCCTTGTTGACTTGTCCATGTGTAAGGTTGAATTCAGATCCTGGTCAGCTCCACGCGGCTTGCTCCCATTCATCACCACTGTACAATCATAGATAGGTGGACTAGTCAAATCAAGTGTTAAGGAATGTTTACCTGTCGTGGTGCTATTGGTGGGCTGGATACAGCCCTCGTCAGCGTCTTTGGTCATCAGCAGTAGTCAAACAATGATGTGTTGCGTTGGTAGTGGGTATAATGAATGTTGAATAGTCAAGTATTGCTGAAGAAAGCTGGTGCGACGTGGATTCTTCTTTACCACGCGAGTTGGTATTTAAAATTCAATGCTAGGAATGTTCACGTGCCCATCAATGTTTTCAAGACTGCTAGTAATATCAGCATTAGTATCGCCACGTGGATCAATGGTAATGGCGCCTTCATGCGTTGAATTTTCAACTCCCACAATATCATTCCAAGCTCCCTTTTATTTTTATTTGAATACATCCATTTTAGACTCAAAATTATTTTGATTCTAATAAAATTTGATTCTAGAACCCATTGGTCTCTACGGAGTAGTCTAACCATATGTGTGTTGAATTCTTCAACTAATAAAATGCAATTTGTCATGTTATTATTGGCCAACGAATTAAGGGCATTTCTTCCGTGAAAATGAGATGAGGTGATGGTGACTTCGTTTGTTTGACAAACTGATGTCTAGGGATGGCAATGGTTATGGTTAAAACCCGAAACCGATGATAACCGAACCGATTAAAAACCGAATTAGATAACCGCGGTTATAACCATTAGGTTGTGGGTTTTAAAAGTATAACCGATGGTTAAAACCGTTAGGTTATGGTTTTTGATAAAAATAAAACCGAAAAACCGAAAACCGTTTATTATCATATATATTTTCAAATTTTATAATAATTTAGATTAACTTAGATATATTAAAATTCTAAAATCAAAATCAAAATACTAGATTTAACCACTTATATAATAAATATGCAATTTAATCAAATACCAACACAATTTTTTATAAACCTTGGAGTTTTCTTTTATATATGTGGTTTTTATTTTATAAAATTTAATGTATTTATTAAGTTATCATTTAATTATGGTTAAAAACCGCAAAACCGTTAAAAAAACCGAAACTGAATAATACGGTTATAGTTTTGAAAAGTGTAACCGATGGTTAAAACCGTTAGGATATGGTTTTTACTTATAAAAACGGTTATGACTATGGTTTTTGGAATTTTTGCAAAAAACCGATCTGTTGCCATCCCTACTATGTCGTACAATTAAATGTAATATTATTATTTCTAACAATATTACCTTGAGCGTTATTTTCACCAAATAGAGATTTTTTTTATCAAACCATTTTTGTAATAATTTTTCGCCTTCTATTTTTTCTCGTAAGCTAATAAAATTCTATCTTTTAAATCGTAAATAATTTTCAGTAAAACTGAGTCACGAGTTTTCACGGACCAATCCCAAACATTTGGATCCCTCAAAATTTCGACTTTAAACCAATCAAAGCACATCGAACTTTTACAACCACAATACGCCATACAATCTTCATGAGCAACGATTTATTCCAAACTTTAAGATCCTTCAATACAAGACCTCCTTCTATTTTAGGACTACAAATTATCTCCAAAGAAATAGGCGAAGAATTCTTATTCCAATAGAAGTTTTGACATATACTAATCACATCATCACGCACATTACATGGAAGAGGAAAGATAGAAGACCAAAATCAAATAATACCTTGAAGAACAGATCGAATATATTCAAGTGTTCTAGAAAGATAAGCTCAAAGAATTCCATGATGTCACTCTTTTGCTTTATTTATCTCTAAGAGGTTGATAATCAATCGATTTCATATTACAAGCTCCAAGAGGGACCCCTAGGTACCTGAAAGGCAACACCCCCGTATCCATATTTGTCAAATTCTCAATAGTCTCAAGCTCTAGTGGGTATTTAATACCCATATAATATAAATTTAATTTAAACACATTCACACTGAGACCGGAGAATTCACCAAACTTATCCATACAATTCATGAGTATTTTCACAGATCTCCAATAACACCTCGACATGAGCATAAGGTCATTCGTGAAACAAAGATGGGTGTTTTTGATCTTCTCACATTTAGGGTGATAATTGAAATGTTTCACCGTACTTTTCTTAACCAACCTAGAGATACTTTAAACAAAAAATGAAAATATAAGGAGATAAATGGTCACCTTGATGCAACCCCTTAGCACCTTTTAAGTATCCATGAATGCCTCCATTAATTGACAAGGAATATGAAGGAGATGTTACACAAGACATAATCCACCCAATGCATTTTTCCAGAATTTTCAATTCGACTATAACATCATGAACAAAGCTCCAAGAGATTGAAGCGAAAGCTTTCCGAAAGTCAATTTTGATGGTGCATCTAGGAGATCTTTTATTGCCATTATACCCTTTCACTAACTCTTGCACTAAATGTATGTTATCAGACATGAGCGACCGGTACAAATGCACTTTCCACTTTATCAGTTAAATCATCTAGAATCAAGGTCATTCGATCGGCAATGACCGTTGTGATGGCTTTATAAGCAACGTTACAACACACATAGGTCGAAACGCATCCACAGATGTAGGATCATCCGTTTTGGGGATGAGAACAAGAGTTGTATGGTTTAATTGTTGAAGAAACTTCCCCGGTGAAGAACTCCTCAACCGTACCAACCACATTCTAAGATTTCTTGAAAAAATGTGAAGAATACCCATCCGGACCCGGTACTTTATCAGTACAATACGAAAAATAACAGCTTTAATCTCTTCTTCGGTCATATCCACACATAAATCTACCCTTTGTTCTTTGGTTAAGACACTACCCTACTCAAAGACATCTTGATCGACATGTGAAGTAGTCTCTCTGGTTCCCAAGAAACCAATATTATAATTAACAAAAGCATTATAAAGCTCCTCTCTTGAAGTAGAATTGGTACCATCCGCGAGCTCAATTTTAAATATATATTTTTCTCTCTCATTACTTCTCATGATATCGTGAAATAGCTTTGTACACTGGACACTCTTAAGATTATAGTCGCTTCTAGATATTTTTTGAAAGAAACTACAGTCGACACTCTCAAGATGTAAGCTAACTTTCGAAGACTTTTAATTTCCTCCATGAGAATGGCAATACCCTTGTCTTGTCGACTCTTCTTTTCGGCATATTCAAGGGCAAGATTAATTCTCTTTACATGTTCAGAGATGTGTAAATAGTGCTTTTTGTTTAACTCCATTAAACCAAACTTTAAGTTTCTAAACTTTTTGCGCAAAACAAAATGTTTAGTGCCCCAGAGTGTATCACTTGCCCACCGGTAACACACCACTTCATTGTAGTGCTCATGCTCGGTCCACATTTTGAAGAATCTAAAGGGAGTGTGTCTAATCTCATTCTTCGTGTATAAAGTCATAAAACACGGCGAATGATCCGTCCAAAGAGGAATAGGTAAGAACTATGTGGAAATGATGTGAGGTGAAGCACTAAGTCTTCTATTAGCCACAACACGGTCAATTTTACTCATTAATATTATGACCACCATGCCCGTATAACCAAATTCTCCAAACCAAGAGCAATAAAACATCATCAAAAGGTTTAAGCTTATAAGCATTTATATCCGCACCATTAACCTTCTCATTAAGCTTAAGAATGTTGTTGAAGTTTTCCATGAGTAACCAAGAACCATCAAAAGTACCGGCATAGGTAGTCAAGTCATCCAATAAGTGTATTCTATTACCTTTATAACTCATTCCATAAATAAAGGAAATGTGAAGAGAGTTAGAAGTTACCTTGCATTTCACTACACAATGAATAGCGTGAGTATTGATAGAAAGGCGATTAACTTCTACTTTGTCAGGATTCCAAACTAGAAAGATTCGACGTTTACTACATATTGTGTTATAGTCAAAATTGTCATCACATAACCAATCTTTAAACATTACATTAACGAATTTATTAACCCTTCTACGATCGCTTTTAGTTTCAAGTAAAGCGATATAATCAATCTTCTTTTGCCGGATGAGGTCACGAATACCTGTATGAGATTAGGCTATGCAAAAACGCCTTCTGTTTAAGAATGTAATTATCATGAGGGGGTTGGGGGGTTCGCACCCACGTAATTAAAATATTACAGCTCAAGAATCACCTTCAAAGTGGCCATGAGGTTCAGTTATGAGCTGATGCAAAATTCCAATTAAAGGAATTTCGTGAGCATTTTTTAAAGTAATAGTACTAGTACCATCTGAACATAAATAATCCCCCAAATGAAATATCCCAAAGCTGTCTCGAAAGTCCCTCAAAAATTATAACCCAAAAGCTGGAGTAAATAAAAGAATAATAGAAATCTTTGCACCAAAATAAATTGTGAATTGCAGCTCATAATTCAATATTGATAAGAGTTGCCAGTTTAATCCATAGAGAAGTCTATCAGCAATAAATAATTAGTAAATAAATGACCATATGAATTAAAAACGTGAGCATCAGCGCTAGTGAAAGTGGAGAACATATCACGGACACTAATATACTCATTGATAGGCTCAAAGGTCATTTGAATATTAAAATTCAAAGCTGGAGTTCTTGTAAGATAGAAATTCTCAAAGCTGGAGTTTACACGAATTGTACAAGTCTGCAAAGTAGTCCTTTTAATAAATAACTTAGCAATGGCACCTTCTATGATGAACAGGTCCACGAAAATTAAAGAGGCCCTTGAGCAATTATGGATCAAGATAGGAGCCATAATATATCGTTCAGAAAATTGCAACAGGTCCTTGGACAAGTAAAAAGAACAGCCATTGCCTTAGTACAAGAGCAAAACCAAGTCACGACCTCAAAGTCTACACAATAAAGCAAACCAGAATCACACCACAATATCTATTCGACCACAAAGGCCCGAATGGCGAAAACCGACTTAAGGAAGCCCGAATAACGAAAAAACACAGCGTACAAAAGCCCGAATAGCAAAACCCGACTCATGAAAGCCCGAATAGAAAAAAAATGACTCACGAATATGGAATCACGAAAGCCCGAATAGGTGAGACACGAATGACAAAAGCCCGAATAGCGAAAGCCCGACGCACTAATGCTCTAATAGCGAAAATCCAAAATCGGAAAGCCCGAAAAACGAAACCGAACAACAGCATTTGAAATAAGAATTAAGATCCCATCTGGAGCTGCTTGAGAGAAATAAACACCGCAGGACCTCAATTGAGAAGAATAGCTTTCAAGAGCTGTTGTATTAAAATAAACCTCAGGAGCATCATAGAGAACTTTTAAAAAGTGTTGATAAGCCCCTAGAGAATTAAATATCTCAGAACGCCTAGAAAAATTAGGAACCAAAGTAGCAGCTCCCATGCTAAGAACGACAGCTAACTAGGAGCTATTTTTAGAATAAATAAACTCCTCAACAGCTGCTATAATAAAGCAATAATATGCAACATCACTAGTATAACTGAGATAACTACAGGCAGACTCAGAACTATTGGGACTAGCTCAATGGCCAGGACCTTGTCTCTCATCTAGGAGCTACAGGGTTCGAATCGCCTCACCCTTGTTATTTCTTGACTCCTTAAAGGGGGTAAGCAAGAGGTGCAAGGTTCAAGTCCCATCCCTCAACATGGGTAACCTAATTCTGATTAAGTGGGAGTATGCATGAGGAGGCGTGTATATTTCCTATGGAAATAGTCGTGGTGCGCGTAAGCTGGCCCGGACACCTATACATCAAAAAGAAAGAAGGAGACTCAGAAATTTTAAAAGGGGACAAATTAGTCCCTATATTTCAGTATTAGTAACTTTAACACTTGAGACACAACACTCGAAACTCGACATCACGGATACCCGAATGTCGACATCACGAAGAATCGAAACACGACATCTCAACCACTCGAAACACGACCAATACCACATCTACCAAGCAAATAATCAAATACAACAGAACCAACGAAACTAACCGAATATTCAACCACTATGTGGTGGGTGGGAGAGGATATACACCCTCTCTCGATTGTGGGCCTCCAAGCACCCCTTATAAGTAGAGTTGTATAAATCATAAGGGGGTAGGGGGGTTTGCACCCATATAATTTTTCCGTGGATCGCCAAATATAGCATATTTGTCCCAATATCTTTTCTTAAGCATTTTAGAAAACAAAACCTTTTTCTTAGTTTTAGCCTCCAATTTCTTTGTTTTACGGCTCTTGAGCAAGGTGAAAGGTTCTTCTCTTGTTGCACCCATCATCTTATCTTCGGAATTATATTCGAAACGGGTGTGATTTGGGTTATAATCCGGCTCCAAATCAGATTTACTAAGACGAAAAACACCTCTTATAACTTGTTGCGTGGGAGCTCGTTCAGCGTAAATAAAATGCCCCTTTGGTCCTCCAGTAATTGAATAAGTAGCAGCCTTCGCTCGAGTAGCATTTTGGGGCCCATCTGGTACCTGAACTTTTCTTAGCCCATACAACAGCACTTGATTAACCCTTTTCGAAATTTGCACGAGAGGGCCCTGAGACATTAGCAGGTCCTTTGTTTTTCTTAAAATCCAAATCAGCCCCTAGAGTTTTTGAGCTAATTCCGACAACACTTTTAATAAAATTCGAAGCACCTTAAAGATCTTGTTCCTCCTTAGGTACCGCACCAAGAGAACCAAATCTATTAAAAGTGTCCATAACTGCCCCATTACTTTTTCGACTAGAATTAACATGCTCAGATATTTTAGTTATAAAAGCAGGCACTCCTCTTTTGGTGGAATCTGATTCGCCAAGAACAAATCCTTTACCTTGATTACCAACTGAACCACGCGCCTGATTACCACGATTAACAACTGATCCACGCACCTGATTTCCATGATAACCGCCTGCACCAACTAATTCTTCGCGAATATAATATAAGCAGCGATTTTGATTGTGTCCAATTGCTAAGCATTTAGCACACCTCTCTGGGAGTTTCTTCATACTCGATATCAAGATGGAGAGGTGTTCCACACGGCAAGTCAAAGTCCACCTCATGTATCAGTTCTTGTAAACATCTATTTCGACCAAAATACGCACAAAGATAACACGTTCATCTAGCTTCGTGTGCGCATCTGAAACTTAAGGCTTCCGGAATATCTTTGATAATAATCCAAGCCGGCACCTTGTTAATTTTAAAGTTACTAAAGTCGAAATATTATGGCATCACAATTTTCTTGTTGTGAAAGGGAGGATATATTAATTTGGTCTACAATATTAGCAAAGGTGATTTGCCGTACTTTATTCATCTTGTTTTGATTCTATCAAAGGATAACTTTTTCTAGAATCAACTACATTGATTTCTTTACCTTCACAGATTTTTGCTTAGTTTAACCATCTATGGTTTGATTAATAATGAACTCTTTTACCCGATTTTTATGGTAACTTTACCCAATCACCTTCATAGATTGGATTTGGTTGGTTTTCTCTTTGATGAAACCATTAAGAGGCTTTAAATCATCTAATTTGCGTAATTTTTCATAAAGGTCATTGATAATGTTGGCGACTTTGAATAACCCATCTAGGTTTTAGTCTTATTAACCTTTGCTTAGGTTAAATAGGAAATATTAATGACTTTGGAGTCTAACCATTTTACTTTTTCAACGAGAAACCTTTTCTTGAGATTTAATCGGAAATGTTTGGTGATTTCGGAAGTCTAACTATTTTATGTTTCATCTCGATAACATTTTCTAAGGTTTGATACAAAATGTTTTGGTGATTTCGGGAGTCTAAGCATTTTATATTTCCGACTCCATAACCTTTGCTCAGGTTTAATCGAGAATATTTGGTGACTTGGGGAGTCTTACCATTTTATGTTTTTGACTCGATAATCTTGTCTAAGGTTTAATCAAGGAAGTTCGGTGATATCAGAATTCTAACCAAATTATGTTTTTAACTTGATAACCTTACTTTAGGTTAGATCGAAAAACATTTTGGTGACTTTGGAAATGCAGAAGAAGAGCACTATTGTGAACGCTGGAGAGAGGTCATTTGAGAGAGGAGCAAATCGTTTAAACAGATGACATAAAGCAAGTAACATTTGCCTTGTTCATTTCAAATTCTCAAGTACTAAAAAAAAGAAAACATAAATGTCTAACATCTCAGAAAAGGGAAATGAAATAAAACATCCTAATTAGGAAACTAACTAAGCGACATAACTAATCTCTAATAAGAGCACTCTTAATTCTTGAAAAAGGAAATTCGTTACTTCTTAAAAACCAAATCTCATCCTTCTGTCAGCTGCTAGAGAGATGGTCCTTGAGTAGGTCCTCTTTAGTTTTTGGATTACCCAATACACCCTTGCATTTTCTCTTACTCCAAATATCAAGTGTGTTCCCTTTATAAAGATGTTCCTCATGCTGCAACTTGAGCTGCGGCTAGCCTAGCAATCGGCACTCTGCCAAAACAAAAGAAAAAACAAGTATATGTTATTTGGGAATATCAAGCCAACACAACTTTGAAGCTTAGATTTTACTATTGCAAAATGATCTCTTGTTATTATTTTCAGGCTATTGATAAAATATAAAAAGAACCGTACCTGAATGGAGAGCATGAAACATAGTCAAGTCCAACATGTGCAAAGAATGCAACAGAAGAAGGTTCTCCACCATGTTCTCCACAAATTCCAACCTGTTAAAACACTATTATTTAGAAATGTTTCCCAAGAAGTAGGCAATTTAGAAAGAGTACACTCACCTTCAACCCCGGTTTAGCTGTGCGACCTCTTTCTGTAGCCATTTTAATGAGTTGACCAACCCCTTTCTGATCGATGACCTAATGATGACATTCGATTAAAAATATAGTCAAATAATAGTTTACAATATATGATTTCATTTATGTTACAAACTAACCTCAAAAGGATCACTTTGAAGAATTCCTTTGGATAAGTATTCTGGAAGAAATTTCCCAGCATCATCTCTACTATATCCAAATGTCATTTGTGTAAGATCATTTGTTCCAAATGAAAAGAAGTCCGCTTCTTTAGCAATCTACACTCGTTAAAGAAACAAATGAGAATATGTCAAATGATGTTTTCCTCTTGTATTAATAAGCAAAATATAGATATATACCTCATCTGCAAGCAAAGCAGCTCTAGGTACCTCAATCATGGTACCCACCTTATAGTTCAACGAGGCACCCATTTCCGAGAATACCTTTTTCGCAACACTATGGATTAAACTCGTTTGATGTGCTAATTCCTGTTACATACAAGTAAATTATGAGTAATGTATCGTTTCTATATAATTATTGATTTATTAATATATTACCTGTGGTGTTCCAACAAGTGGAACCATTATTTCAGGAAGTACTTTGACTCCTAATTTGCTCATAGTGACGCCAGCCTGGAGTATTGCGCGTACCTGCATCTCTGTCAGCTCTGGATGCGATATTCCTAGTCTGTAAATATAAAGTTTGTAAGAATATATATAAATTTATATTTTCTTGTGTGTATATATTTATGCAAATCATGCACCTGCATCCACGAAATCCGAGCATTGGATTCACTTCTGATAGCTTTTCGATTTTTTGGTAAACTTCCTCTTTGGAAATGCCTATATCCGAGGTAAGCTCACACACCATCTGTTCAATTTCACCTTTTGGTAGAAATTCATGAAGTGGAGGATCTAGCAAGCGGATTGTCACAGGCAAACCTGGAATATACACTAGTTAGTTATTTGTTGGTAACTCTAGAATATTAACATGCAAGTACCATCCATTGCACGGAAAATTCCTTCAAAGTCTGATTGTTGATAAGGCAACAATAAATCGAGAGCTGATTTTCTCTGTTCAATCGTGACAGCCATTATCATCCTTCTCACAGTCTTGATCCTCTCATCCGAAGCAAAGAACTGAAACACAAACATAAATCCTTTCAACAATTGCACTAGCCCGTTTGGGATTGATTATTTTAGAGCTAAAAGCGCTTTTTGATTAAAATTAAAACATTTGTAAGAAATATTAAAAAATATTTTGACATCAAAAATCACTTTAAGTGATTATTTTAATAATCACTAATCTAGTGCTTTTCCAAAAAGTGATTTTATGGATCTAAAATCACTTTAAGTGATTATTTTGAAAAGCAATCCCAAACGGGCACTAATTCTCAGAATAAGGAAACATAGAACAAGAACATACGAAACTTACCATGTGTTCAGTCCTACAAAGGCCAATTCCTTGAGCCCCGTTTTTTCGTGCTGTAATAGCATCTTGTGGTGAGTCAGCATTTGCCATAACCTTAAGACGTGCTATCTCATCAGCCCAAGACATGAATGTCTCGAGATCACCGCTTAGAGCGGGTGGAATGAGTGGTCGTTTACCCAAAATGACTTCACCTGTAGACCCGTTAAGTGAAACCCAATCTCCTTCACTCAATACTTCACTTCCGATTATTACAACCTTGTCAGCATCCTTAACACGAATATCTGAACAACCTGAAACACAACATTTTCCCCAACCACGAGCTACTACAGCTGCATGAGAGGTTATGCCTCCTCTAGCTGTCAAGATTCCAGAAGCTGCATGCATTCCTCCTACATCTTCAGGGCTTGTTTCAGTTCTCACCTTTAAATATATACATCATAACATCATTAATATACTATCATTCACGAAAGAGTTATTTAAATATATATATAGAGAGATTACCAAGATGACACTTTTTCCTTGTGCATGCCATGCTTCAGCATCAATGGCATTGAACACAATCTGACCTACTGCAGCACCAGGAGATGCAGGCAAGCCCTTAGCAATCACTTTGTTTTTGTAAGTCGAAGGATCCTCAAACTAAATACGGGTCCCACAATACGATTGATTAATACGTACATTAAACATGATTATGTGGAATTATAGTATTATACCATACCTGTGGATGAAGAAGTTGATCCAAGTGTTGAGGCTCCACCATTTTAATTGCACCTCTAGTATTAACAAATCCTTCTTTCACCATGTCTACAGCTATCTTTACTGCTCCTTTTCCCGTACGCTTTCCAACTCGGCATTGTAACATCCAAAGTCTATTTTCTTGAACAGTGAATTCAATATCCTGACAAATAAATAATAAATTTAATTTTATGTTCAACACTTATTTACTAAAAAAATGTTCAACTTTTTTACCATCATATCTTTGTAATGACTCTCCAAAATATCACAATTCTCCACAAGTTCCTTGTAAGCTTCAGGCATGCAATTCTTCATAGTGTTCAAATCCTCGGGTGTTCTAATTCCAGCAACAACATCTTCTCCCTGTCCAAAACACAACTACTCGATTAATATTCTTGAAATACAAGTGGACAATTTGGAAGTAAATTGGAAGAAATGAAGTAAGACCTGAGCATTGATTAAAAACTCCCCGTAAAGCTTATTTTCGCCCGTGCTAGGGTTTCTAGTGAAGAGAACACCTGTCCCCGAAGTATTTCCCATATTCCCAAAAACCATGGATTGAATGCTAACTGCAGTTCCTTTCAACCCGGTTATCTGATTTATACTACGATATTTAATAGCCCTTTGACTATCCCATGAATCAAAAACTGCTTTCACGGCCAACTCTAACTGCTCTTTAGGATCTGAAGGAAACTTTTGGCCCTTAGCTTTAACATATACGTTTTTGTAGCGTTCAACTAACTCCTTAAGATCTGTTGCTGTTAAATCGGTGTCAAGCTTTACACCTTTTGCATTCTTTACATTTTGTAACTCCTCCTCGAATAATTCATGTGGAATGCCCATTACCTTCATTCAATGGAACAACATTTTTAAATTTTTTGCATAATTTGTTAATGAAAAGGTAAAAATCAAGTGGATAAAAGGAGAAACTTACAACATCTCCAAACATGTCGAGGAAGCGTCTATACGAGTCATAAGCGAATCTCACCCCACTTTTAGCAGCCAAACCCACAACAACTTGATCATTTAGTCCAAGATTAAGGACAGTGTCCATCATTCCAGGCATAGAAATCTATATCAATAAATTCCAAAAAAAATGTAAATTATTAGTTAAAGTATTAATTAGAATAAACTTAAAATGTTATTGTATGAGATTTACCGCAGCACCAGAACGAACAGAAACAAGGAGAGGGTTAGTGGGGTGACCAAGTGAAGCACCAATGTCCATTTCCACTGTGTAGAGACCTTCTATTATCTCTTTCCACAAACTCTGAGGCAGTTTTTTTCCATTCTCCTGATACTCTTGACATGCTTCGGTTGATATAGTAAGCCCAGGTGGCACAGATAAACCGATCGTAGCCATTTCAGCAAGATTTGCGCCTTTCCCTCCCAACTATATATAAGATGAACAATTAATATTAGCAAATAATATAAAGTGAATCATGAAATGGTAAATAAGAGATGAATAACCCACCAAGGACTTCATTCCCTTGTTTCCCTCACTCCTTCCTTTGCCAAAAGTAAACACTCTCTGCAAAAAAATGAATGAATGTGTCAAAAACTAGATTACATAGTGTATTCAAATAAAATTTCATGTTTCAGCTTATTTTTGGTATAGTCAATAAACATAATTACTAATACCACTAATATCAAAAAATACGTATTTATCCTAAGATTTATAATGTTTATAAATATCTACTAATTTGGTAATCGGAGGTTGATAGTTACTCAAATGATTGAATATAAGTTTTAATGATCATTAAATCTCCATATAAAACCTTAGTCAAAACGACACGTTGCTCACTCAACAATAACATTCTTATGTACTTAGCCATTGTTGATGAAATTAGATCAGTGTTTATCAAATTTAAGTTAATGAAAGTTGCAAAAGTTGATCATTCCACCCCATGATAACATTAGCTTATCATAATGTAGTTTTGATTCATCCATATTACCTTTGTAATGGATGTTGGTGTGGGATCAGATAGAGGAGTGGTAAGAAGCTGGATTTGATCAGTAGAAGCATGTTTTTCCTTCAATAATGTTTTAGAAGAAAACACATCACCATTTTTTGGAGGCACGGTATTGAGCTTCGTTGATGGCATCTTCGATCAAAAAGTATTCTTTCTTTACAGTTAAAAACACTCTCTTATGAATTTACTACTTTTTCTGTTCCAATCTTATGAATTTACTACATAATCATCTTATTTATATACTAAAATGATTTAGCTAGTAGTCCGATTTAGTAGGTTTAGTCAAAACAGTTAACTTATTTGATTCAGTCACAGTGAAAAGTTCAATTCTTATCCGTATTACTTATCAGTCCACAACAATACTTACTACTAACTATCAGTAGATTTACGACAAGTGGCTTGCTTTAGGACACAATTAAAATACGATCTTTTTCTTTCACTTTATATCTAATCTAAACTAACCCATCACATTTAGGAGTACGGTAAATGTACGATCCTACATTTTTGGTCTATTAAATATTCTTCACTAACTAGTCCAAACATATTGAAAAAAAAAAAAAAAAAAGTCCAAACATAAAAATTGCTCAAATAATTATGGATCCTTATTTTTCGATAATTGTAGCTAACCATTTTCCATTTCAAAATTATTAAACCACTCAGCAACAATACTTTTGACTTTCAAAACATTTATGCCAAGTTCCTTGGTTGAGAACAAATACATTTTATTTCACCATACTATCTTATCTTTACTATGAGATGTACCAAAGTAAATATCCTACAACTTTGCCCTACCAAAATATTGTTTCTTAATCCAACAAAATAATAATCAATGATGGACTCATTATTTTTTGAATTTTGCCAATAATATCAATACACTAGAAACTACTTTTTTTTTTTTGAAGTACAGAGACAGAGGCGGAGGTAGGGGTGGACTGAGGTGGGCTGCAGGCCACCCTATTGAGACGGGCCGACACTTCGGACGCCGCCCGGCACCCCACTCCCCCGAGGTTTGGGAAGGGGCCACGCCTATCCACTGGGTTGATAGCACATTCACGCTTCATATAACCGGACCAAGACAGAATAATAACCATACGCACCTGTATCACGGATATCACATGTCAGTAACGCACAGGATTAAGTGCCTCCCGTGTGGCTTAGGCCCCAACTTGCATCTCGAGTGAGAGAGAAATGTCAGCCCGTGACAGACTCCCCCACTCAAACCGCTAACGTCCTCGTAGCGGACTGCCTTCTTCGTCGATTGCGCCACACACCAAGCCAACCCACCAACGCACGGGCTGACAAGGATAAATCGACCACCAGCGAAGACAATCATCCACGCGCAAGTTGCCCACCACGCACTTGTATGCTACCATCGTCTTGATCATACCTCGCTTAAGCATACTATCAACCAGTCCCCATTGCGGAAGCTCTTCAAGATCGACTCGCTAGCCCCCATCCTCCACAAGACCACGACAACAGCACTTGCAAGTAAGGGAGTCGGACCCACCTGTCCTCTGCGTTCCCTCGGGGTTGGTAAGTCCTCCTGACCGACCAAACCGGTATGCACCCCCGCATCCGTCCCCACTGATGTCTCTGCCGGCTTGCTTCGACTTGACTACGACGAGTTCGCTCTGATACCAATTGAGACGGGCCGACACTTCGGACGCCGCCCGGCACCCCACTCCCCCGAGGTTTGGGAAGGGGCCACGCCTATCCACTGGGTTGATAGCACATTCACGCTTCATATAACCGGACCAAGACAGAATAATAACCATACGCACCTGTATCACGGATATCACATGTCAGTAACGCACAGGATTAAGTGCCTCCCGTGTGGCTTAGGCCCCAACTTGCATCTCGAGTGAGAGAGAAATGTCAGCCCGTGACACTATTCTATCCTAGCCCACTATAATTTAACATGTTCTTTTTTTTAATAGATAAAAATATAACTAAAAAAAATTATAGCATAAAATTAGCCTCCCTAACTTAATGTTTAGAGATTAATTCTATCAAATAATAATATTTATGGACGAAATTGGAACGTAAATATCATTAAATATTTAATTTCTTGGTCTATTTTAATTTTTTTTTCATAGATTTTTTTTAGTAATTAATCTTAAATGTTTATAAAAATTTCATTTGGCCCCTAAATTTCAAAATTTATTTTATTAGACTTTAAATTATTTTATTTATAGGAATTTTTTTACAACGAAATGTATGTTATTTTGTATAAAAAAAAGAAATTTATCAGATGATTAATTTAAAAAAATAATACCCGGACTTATATTGCAATATTTACACAATATAAAGATTTATAATGCATTTTAGCATTATATAAGGATCTATCTAGCAATTTTTGCATAATATATAGACTTATCGTGCAAATACGGTAAAATAATTTTTTTCGGGGGCATTGCCCCCGAACCCCCTTAGCCCCCCTAACAAAAAATCCTGGTTCCGCCCCTGTACAGAGATCTTTAAATTAGTTTAAGGATAAAAACTTATTTTAAAAAGAAAATTCATCCAATCTAAAAATTATATTATATCCATTTAAAAAACACTTATATATCTTTTGTCTGACGATTATCATCTTTAATGACTATGGAAGTCGTCTCTAATTAAAATGTTTTATCATTTGCGACAATAAATTTCGTCTCTAATGAGCTAAATTTATTCGAGAAACTTGTCTCGTCTCACTTGATCATTATCATTAGTGAAAACTTTATTTTGTATCTAATTATCCATTTCATTTTCAACAACCGTCTTTTAAAAAAAACAGAATTGTAATTTTAATTTTATATTTTATTTGTTGCACATTTTTAAATTAAATGTTATTTTTTATAACAAACCAAAAAAATAAAAATATGCAATAAACTTAGCAATAAATATCAACTTTTTTTTATCAACATCACATATAAGTATCACAAATTAAAATAATTATTACAACCCTAGATAAAATTTTAAATAAAAGTTGTTTTAATATATACAGATTAAACGAGATAAAAATTAAGGAGTATTAATATCTTCTTCATTCTTGTCTTGGAGCCTTCTATGATTACGAGTGGGAGGAGTAACGTTAGCAGAGGAACCGGTAGGATGACGTCGGAAGAGGGAGTGGAAGAATGACCGCCATTAGTAGCACCGAGAACAAAAGTTTATAGACTTTCGGCTACACACTCTTTGCTAAAACAAGTGATCATCCTACTCACATCTTCTAAGTTAAGTGTGGGAGGAGCGAACTGGCAGCAACGGAGGTCGTCGATTGATCGGCCATTGGAACGAAGGGTTCTCGGACCTTAGATAGCAGCTACTCATTATTCGCCGCCACCAAAACCTCCAAATTCTGAAGCTAATCTGGAAGAATATAAGTTCCGACCGATATTTTCCTCTTACCCTTCAGAGGAGGGCCACACAAGATATCCAACTCCGGGAACTGCTACCCAAGACCCTATTTGTAGAACCGGTCACCTGGTCCGCAAAATCCTTCAGGGTCACATGAGGGCTTGAATTAGAGGTACGGATAGACCTACACTGCGAAATCTAGGCGACTAGGGAGCGCATCTGGTCTCTAAACACCTCTTGTTACATAGAATATAAACATTATTAATTTTTTTCTCAATCATAAATATTATTCAAAAATATTTAAGATATAAGTAATTATGTATAAGAAACTTACATGTGTTTCCCTATACCATTCGGTCCTCCATTCTACTATTTTCTCGTCATAGGAGACCCACTTGAAAAATTAGCCATCATCAGAAACAAGATCCGTTGATTCTATCCCTCCACCAGTTCCTTCTCAACCAGTAGTTCTTCATAACCCTCCTTTTTGAGTTTTTAGCCATTAGTAAAATTATACATCAAAGAGACGATATTTGTCATCTTTAATTACAAGTGTCGTCTGCAAAGATCACGTGGCGGGAAATTAAACACCCATTATTTAGTATTTTAAAATTGAATTTTTTTAAGGACGAAAAATTGCCGTTCTCAAATGGCCTTTAGTCATTACCGACAAGTTCCTCAAGGAGAACACGTCACAAATCTCGATAGTAATTTGCGACGAGGTCTTCTTGAGTAACTCGTCGGTAATGCCTAAAGGCCATGTGAGACGACATATGGCCAACTACCGGCGACTTATTCGTCTCTAATGTCTTTTTTCTAACTTAAATTTATTTTTTAAAATATAAAATAATCCAATTTATTTACCTATTACATAAACAACGCACAAACACAATCCCAAATTCCGTAACACAATTCAAAGTGAATAACACAATCCAAACGTAAATAACACAATCAATATTACAATGTTGAAAAATATATAATAATTCCACCGAGATACAAAACAACACTTCCTGTACCAAAATAATCCTCGTTATCTTGACCGGTGTGCACTTGAAACCTGGTACAAACATGTATCAATCAAGGACAAGTTATTTACAAAGGAACTAGTAATGTTAATTATTAAAGTATCTATATAAGTGAATAAAACTTACTAGTTTATCTTGTAATCATCCGGGGTTACAAATTCATTGTCACTATCAATGTATATAGGTTGCTCTGACATGTCATCTCCGTACTCATCCAATGTATCGTTGGGAATTTCATCATTATCATCTTCGATCATCGTACCCCAACGCGCTCAGATCAATCTCTATGCGTGATCTAGTACTCAAACGTAATTGCGACCCATATGTGTCATCGAATAAATAAACGGTGATAGTATTGATTCCACACCCCACAAATTGGAATCCATGCGTGCCAGTCATCCACCTCCCATACAATTTTCCACCCTTTTGCGTATTTCTTTCCTTTATTTCATCGATATAGAAGACATTTTTAGCTTGGGTAGCCAATATATAGGGCTAATCACTCCACCAAAAAGAAGTTATATTGATTATGTTTGCTCAGTGTTCCAACTCGTTCGTGTTATACCACTTATACTCGAACAACACATCCGAACAATCATCACCAAACATGACCTACACAATTTTGACCAATTTACCGTAATAAGAAATTCCATCAGTGATAGTGCAAAGCTCGCAATTTGGAGTCACTCACTTTTCCCCTTTTTCACGAGATACCCGTTTGACATCGTTAATAACACATGAATCAAATCTATACACGACACCGTGAGACATGTTGGCAAATGCAATAAGTTCTTCGTTAACACGTAAATCTACAGCTATAGGCATTGAATACATCTTCCAAAATAAAAATTTATAAGTTGTGATAGAGTAATAACTTTACTAAAAAATGAAAAGTTATATACCATCTCCAAGAACTACCCAGGAAACTTTTCTCGGTGAGTTTTTCTATGCTAGTGCTCGGTAATGAAGACTTGTGTTCACATACATAAGTGATTGTAATGGATTAATTCACTCACGATACATTCTTTTGAGAATTTATTGGTCCTAAGAGAGGGATTTTCCCTAGTATTGGTCATATTGTACTTTTATCTCTTGTTTATGATATATTGCTATTTATAGTGCTTTTGTACCTTAATTGTGTGTTAAGTGTGTAGATTTTAGGTACATTTTTAATAAAATATGCCAAGATGAAGAGAAGAAGTTAAAAATTCAAGATAAACCTCAAGCCAAAGCATGAAATGAGCTTAAAGTCACTTTGGAAAGTTAAAGCGTTTATCATAGAAATCTTAACGTCATATTATCTTAGTAACCACGATTAATCGGTCAAAGATTCGTACTTAATTACTTTTGATTTGGATAGATAAGTTAGTGTCGCGTGAGAAGTGACAGAAGTCAATTTAGAGTTTAGCTGAAGAAGTTATGTCATTTTCTTCCATCATGACTCGAACCTGGACAACATTACCTAAATACGGGTTGGGCCATCTGTAACCCATTTAAGTGAGCCCCCAAAATGTTTTTAGGTTATTGTATAAGCCTATTAGCAGCTCCTAAATCATTATCCAACATCGGAGAAGAAATATTTCAGCAGAAGGAGGAGCAAAAATGTCTGGAGAAGGAGGAGAAGAAGAGGAGGAGGGTTTCCACCCAATTCCACTGTTCCCCTCCATTGCATATCCGATTCCCTTCATTTCCAAAGAGTAAATTTATTCTATTTCCATTTTAGACATGATTCTTGTATTAGTTTTCAGTAGTTTTTTACTTTTTTATTTATGAATTAAACATTTTATGCTTGAAGCTTGCAATGGGTATGAACCTTAATTGACTAATTTTATGTTATTTGGTTTTGGGACATTTAATTATTTAAACGAATTGATTATTATATTCCATTGATTATATATTTGTGTTTGTTGCCTATTCATAACTTGATCACGTGTTGGATAGTAATACTTTTTGCTAACACTCGTGAGGGGGGTCGGATTTCAAAGCTAGTATATAAACATGTAGTGTGCGGTGGTGAACATGATGTCTTGCCTAGCTATAGTCAATAGGGTTAGAATTAACACACCAATTCATTGCCTAGGGTGTCCTTACCTAAGTCCCCTAGTAGTGTTGAGGTTTCCTTCTAAGATACCAATAGGAGATAAAAGGACTTTTGAATCCCAGCTAATGTAAAAAAGCATAGTTCACCCTTGTATCAAATAACATTTAAATAGTTAATTAGGGGAATTCCTGCAAGAATCAATTATATTTATCATCCCCTTTCTTTTAATTTAGAATTTTTCATTTTAGTTAATTAGTTATTTCATTGAAAGTAGTTTCAAAAACAAAAATATAATCTTTATTGTCATTTTCTAGCAACTATACATTATTATACTTTCTGAACACATTAATTTGATAGTCCCTGTGGAGACGATAACCCTTGCACTTTTCAGTTTATTACTTGTCAACGAACCGTACACTTGCGGGAAGTCACTCTCCTTTTGTGTTGATTATCTATCACACCCTATATTGTTATATTTATGTGTTTATAGTTTGTATAGTAGTGTTTAGTTGCTTTTTTGTTAGGTTTTTAGTTTTTTTTCTCTCTACAAACTTAACAGGTTTAATCTTAATCAATCAAAGAAAGAGAGATGGATGCTTGGTTTTCTAGCTTAGAAGATGAACTGAATCAACTTACTATTCTTGTGAGAGAGAACTTCCAAGGTAGAAATTATGAGGTGAAGGTCTTAAACAGACCCTATGGTTATTACATGGGAAATCGAGGAAATCTCCCGAACTATCACCAAGATAATCAGTTCCACCAATCAATTCCAAGTGGGGTCTCATATCAAGATAATTCATATCAGCCTCGAAATCAAGAGAATGTCTATCAAGCGACACCCCAACATCTATATATGAGTGGACAATCTTATGGAAGTCAAGCCCTTCAACCATCACATTACAATGCTTATAATTGGAGTCAAGCTTCAATCGAACTACCACCACATCCACAAGAAGGTGCCTTGAAATGGTCAGAATCGGTAGTGCTTGGGCGGTGTGTCACGCCCCAAAAAACGCGACTACTCTATCTGATTCAAGATAAGTAAAAGTATATTTTATTAAAATTTATTACGATATCACATACACCCCACCTTAAAAGAATTTTTCCCTCGACATTCATCTTTATTTTAAATCCTAATCCCTATTTATTTAAATATTTGAATTTTTTTTAACCTTATTCAGTTGTAAGAACTAGTCATATAATTATCACGTATAAACAACACAATATTTAAACACTTAATTATGATACACTATCATTAGTTGGTTAAATTTCTATCCAATCCCTAAATATCCAAATATAGGCCAAACTAGTAACCAAATATAACGACACTCCCTCGAACTGGCCAAAATCAAGAAATTAACATCGTATTTAGTACTGGACAAGGGATTAACCTCAAGAGTTATCTTGGGGTTGGTTGAATGAAAACCGCTAATTATATTTCATCCTTAATTTTTATCAGTTTTAAGTACTCTATCTACCCATTTTCCACTATCTAAGAATCCTATCTCCGCTAATACTTAGCGACTACTCTAAACTCTGATACCAACTTGTCACGCCCCGAAAAATGTGACTACTCTATCTAATTTATAATAACTAAAAGTGAATTTTATTAAAATTTATTGGGTATTACACGGTGCACCGCAGATTTACGCGGTGTACCGCATTCATCGGCGAACAGAATTGAGCAAACTTCGAGAGGCCATAACTTTGCGCTCAGGTGTCAGAATTAATATTTTCTTGATCCTGGACCGCATATTTTTTCGAGATCTATCCAAAGGAGAAGATAAAAACCTAATAGGATCTCTCAGAAAAAATTTCTTATTCTTCTCATTTACACCGTCACGAAGATAGGTCCACAGTCGAAATGACCAGTGAGTTTTGTGCTTGTGCGGTACAGTGCATGCGAATTAGAACTGTGGAGCCTTTGTCGAGACGGTATAAATGAGAAGAAGGCTGGGAAGGATTGAGAGGTAGACCGCGCCCAATGGGTGGTTCACCGTAAGGCAAAAAAGAGTCGCGACATGTAGGCCACTGTCCAAATTGTCAGAATCCCACATGACAGACACGGTAAACCACGCCTATGATAGGTACACCACACTGCGTCGCGGTGAACAAGACGAGGGGAGCTATATGTTATTCATTTGACCTAAACCTTAAGCATCCTTCTTTCCCAGACTACCCAACTTCATTAAAGTTTCAACTAAGCATTCACCTCACATCAAAACACCATCAAATCATCAAAATTTCATATTCAAATTTTTGCTTACATCATTCCAAACAACATTTACCAAACCAAACCAAATAATTCTAAAACTATAATAAATCAAGATTCAAAATTTCAAATCCTTTTTCCAAAATTCTTAAATCCTTCTCACCCAAGTACAATTCCATCACACCCACATTGAGAAACATCATTGTAACACCTATCCTGCTCTAAATATACCTTATCCATCCACATCGAGGAGTAATTTCAAGAGCGGTATAATTTTGAGCTGAGGATGGAAAAAGATGACGCGAAGAACAGAGACGGTGGGAGTGGTGGTGGTGGGAACATGTAAAAGCATGGTTAAATTTAAATGATAAATAATAAAATAATTGAAAATATCATATAAAGGTATTTTTATCAAGAAATGTTTTTAATAAATAATTTTATTAGGAAATATTTTTAATAAATAAGTTTTTTTAGTGACATGTTGTTTATTAATGGCTCTTCTAAAAAAACCCGGTAACCTTGGGACGTTAAATTCCATTTTTTTAGGTCAATTTTTCCAGAAATTAGGTCTATTTCGGTTTCATTTTCTTTTTTGGTCCAGCCTCAGTATCCAAACCGTGCTCACCTATGATGTACAAGAAAGAAATGTAGTTTACATATATACTTGTATCAATGTTCTCAAGATTGTTTAATCATGTGCATGAATATAACCACCTCTTCCGTATAGAGATTTGACCTATAATAAGTTTATTTGCAAGATGTAACCATTTAACAATTATTTACTTACAAATACTTATATACAAATATGTGATTATGAAGGTCAAAGGTGAAATCGCCAGGAAAATCTTCCTTATGCTACAACTTGAGCTGCTGCTAGCCTAGCAATTGGCACTCTGAACACAGAAAAAAGATTACACATCATTCTGGTTACTCTTCCACCTAGTTCTTGGTCAGTGAAATTTAAACATATATATTTCGATATTATTATATAGACAACCATTGAATTAGAAAGCAAGTGTACCTAAATGGAGAGCATGATACATAGTCAAGTCCAGCCTTTGCAAAGAATGCAACAGAAGAAGGCTCTCCACCATGTTCTCCACAAATTCCAACCTGTTTAACACCATTATTAAGTGATTCTTCCCAAGAATTAGCAATTTTAAAGAGTAAACGAAGCTCATACTTACCTTCAAGCTCGGCTTAGCTGCACGACCTTTTTCTGTTGCAATTTTGATGAGTTGACCAACCCCTTTCTGGTCAAGAACCTAAAGAAGACAGAAAATCATCAAATTAATTATCATCATTAAGTAATTAGTTTCGAATATATCATTCATTTAGACACTAACCTCAAAAGGATCATTTTGAAGAATGCCTTTAGACAAGTATATTGGAAGAAATTTTCCAACATCATCTCTACTATACCCAAATGTCATCTGTGTAAGATCATTCGTCCCAAATGAAAAGAAGTCCGCTTCCTTCGCAATCTATAACGCATAATTAATAATGTTATCTTCTTTTATTAGTAATCAAAATATATATATTTATTTATTTACCTCATCTGCAACCAAAGCAGCTCTAGGAATCTCAATCATGGTGCCTACCTTATAGCTCAATGAGGTACCCATCTCCGAGAATACCTTTTTAGCAACACCATGGATTAAACTCGTTTGATGTGCTAACTCCTATTACATACAACAAATGAGAATATTAAATTATGAGAAAGGCTTTTATATAAAAATAATTTATTTATTAATATATTACCTGTGGTGTTCCAACAAGTGGAACCATTATTTCAGGAAGAACTTTGAAACCTTGGTTGCTCATAGTCACGGCAGCCTCAAATATCGCATGTGCTTGCATCTCTGTTAACTCTGGATACGATATTCCTAGCCTGTACATAGCTGATCATTGGAAGAACAGAACAAGGTATAATTCAATCTAAGTAAATCTTGAGGGTGAAAAAATGAGACCTGCACCCTCTAAATCCGAGCATAGGATTTACTTCTGATAAATTTTCGATTTTATCGTAAACTTCCTCTTCTGAGACGCCTGTATCTGAGGTAAGTTCACTCACGATCTGATCAAGGTCACCTTCTGGAAGAAATTCATGAAGTGGAGGATCTAGCAATCGAATTGTTACCGGAAAACCTGATATATCAAGTTAATGAGAATGTATAGCTTCAAAAGTTTATTTATAGAACTCATAGTTTTTGGGGATGAGATTTACCATCCATAGCACGAAAAATTCCTTGGAAGTCAGAGCGTTGATAAGGCAATAGCAAATCAAGAGCTTCCTTCCTTTGTTCAATTGTGACAGCCATTATCATCTTTCTCACAGTTTTTATCCTCTCATCAGAAGCAAAGAACTGTAACACAAAGCAAAACTGCTTTCAATTGTGAACTCAATTTTCATTACGGTTTGAAAGTTATAGATGAGTTACCATGTGTTCAGTCCTACATAACCCAATCCCTTGCGCACCATTTTTCCTTGCTAATAATGCGTCTTCAGGTGTGTCAGCATTTGCCATAACCTTAAGATGCCTTATCTCATCGGTCCAAGACATGAAAGTCTCAAGATCAGAACTTAAAGCTGGTGGAATAAGTGGTTGTTTCCCCAAAATCACTTCACCCGTAGACCCGTTAAGCGAAATCCAATCTCCTTCGTTAAGTAATTCACCATTCACTACAACAATCTGCACCGCGGAAATTCAGTAAATAATGACAATTGATACCTTGTCCTGTACATATTCAAATATGACATACCTTTTCAGAATCATTCACACGAATATCCGCACAACCAGAAATACAACATTTTCCCCAACCACGAGCCACTACAGCTGCATGAGATGTCATGCCACCTCTAGTTGTCAAGATTCCCGAAGCAGCATGCATACCTCCAACATCTTCTGGACTCGTTTCGGTTCTCACCTTCAAATATTATACTCAGATACTTGTCAAAGGTGAAGTAGAGAAAATAAATGGAAAAAAACCGTCTCAGATTTAATTTTGACAAATAGATACCTAACTTTTACTTTTAAAAAATGGACATTCAGTTATCCAACGATATCATTTTTGCTTTCTATTAGTATGTGTCGTTAAATACATGTTAAATGTTCACTACAAGAAATAGTAGCATTAACGGGGAAACTATTGCGGCAACAACTAAAATGACCTCGAATAATATTTTTAAAAACCAAAATGGCCTCTAATTATATTTTTAGCGGCAATGTTTGCCGCTAAAGATAAAGTTAATAGAGGCAAAAACAAATAATTTGCTACTAAAGGTATCTTTAGCGAGAAACTTATAGAGGCGACAAATAACGACTATTAGCGGCAAAATTAAGATTTTTAGTGTTAAATTTTTTGCCGCTAAAGATACTATTTCTTGTAGTGGTTGACGTGGTGTAGTATTTTTTTATTTAATTATAAATTATTTTTAATTGTAAAATACTCATTTTACCCTTCCACGTCAATCATATTTAACACCAGAATTAACGTCAGGAACTAACGGAAGGCAACAATAAAATATTGGATACATATTAGTCCATTTCTTAAACCTTGGGTATGTATTTGTTCAAAACGCGAAACATAGGGTATCTATAGGGTTTTTTTTTTTTTTCAAAAAACAAAAAGTAGTACCAAGATGACACTCTTTCCTTGTGCATGCCATGCTTCGGCTTCATCAGCACTAAACACAATCTGACCAACTGCAGCCCCTGGAGATGCAGGTAAGCCCTTAGCAATAACTTTTTCCTTGTAAGTGGATGGATCCTCAAACTACAAATAATTTAGACACAATTCATTAGACACTTGGAAAACATGGTGAAATGCTAAATTAGTTACTCATTAAAACCTGAGGATGAAGAAGTTGATCAAGGTGCTGCGGCTCCACCATTTTTATAGCTCTCCTAGTATCAACCAGTCCTTCCTTCACCATCTCTACTGAAATCTTTATAGCACCTTTCCCTGTACGTTTACCCGCTCTGCATTGCAACATCCAAAGTCTATTTTCTTGAACCGTAAATTCAATATCCTGATGATAACAATTATTCATTTGTCAATATATAAAATCTTGTACGAAATGTACATCGTACGCGAGATTATTTACCATCATATCTTTGTAATGACGCTCCAAAATTTCACAGTTGTCCACAAGTTCTTTGTAAGCTTCAGGCATGCAATTCTTCATCGTGTTCAAATCCTCGGGTGTTCTTATTCCAGCAACAACATCTTCTCCCTGTGCAAAACCCTTATCATTATCATCATATTTCATACACTAATTCATATTCTTGAAATTCACACGCGAAATGAAATAAAACCTGGGCGTTGATCAGAAATTCCCCGTAGAGCTTATTTTCACCTGTGCTCGGGTTTCTAGTGAAGAGTACACCTGTTCCTGAAGTATTTCCCATATTCCCAAAAACCATGGATTGAATATTTACAGCTGTTCCCTTCAACCCAGTTATTTGGTTAATACTTCGATATTTATTGGCCCTTGGACTGTCCCATGAATCAAAGACTGCTTTTACAGCCAACTCTAATTGTTGTTTAGGATCTGGGGAAGGGTGATTTAATTTAACAAAAGTTTTCAAGCATATTCTTAAAATTCATATTTCGAATTATACCTGAAGGAAACTTTTCCCCTTTAGCTTCGATATAGACGTGCTTGTATTGTTCCACTAACTCTTTGAGATTGTCGGCTGTTAAGTCAGTATCAAGCTTAACGCCTTTTAAATCCTTTAACTTTTGTAACTTCTCCTCAAATAATTCATGTGAAATTCCCATCACCTTCCATTACACAAAATTTTCCATATTATATTTGCATTAACGGGCGTAAAATGTAAACGGTAAAACGAACAAGAAGACTCACAACATTTCCAAACATGTCCAAAAACCGCCTATACGAATCGTACGCGAATCGTTCACCACTTTTTGCAGCCAAAGCAGCAACAACTTCATCGTTTAATCCAAGATTGAGGACTGTGTCCATCATACCAGGCATAGAAATCTATATTGATAATAAAAAAACGAAAGTTTATCAAAGTATGAAATGAAAATTAATTATTAGAGAGTTACCTCAGCACCAGAACGAACTGATAGTAATAGTGGATTAGACGTGTGACCAAGTGAAGCACCCATGTCACTTTCTACTATATCTAGACCGTCTAATATCTCTTTCCACAAGCTTTGAGGAAGCTTTTTTCCATTCTCCTGATACTCTCGACATGCTTCGGTTGATATAGTAAGCCCCGGTGGAACAGATAAACCAATCGTAGCCATTTCCGCAAGATTTGCACCTTTCCCTCCCAACTATATAAGATAAACAAAAGTATTTATTTCCTCTATTTAAATACAAAATTATTCAACGATTAAACTTCTTGATTCATAAAGAGTATTGTCCACTACCAAGGAGAAGAAAACATACCAAGGACTTCATTCCCTTGTTCCCCTCACTCCTTCCTTTCCCAAAAGTAAATACTCTCTGCAATGGATTATTAACACCAGATATATCAAATTAATAAATTGTATCAATTAAACTAGAATAATCAATCCATTATCTTTATTGCATTTCACAATTTTGCTTTAAATATATCATTAGTTAATTAACAGAGTTACTAAGATAGACGTGTATGTCTCCACAATATTACTTATAAAACAACAATGTTAAATTATTTTACTCCAGAGTCTCTTTGTAAAAATATCCATCTAATCGGAATAAGACCTATTCAATAAAGTCAGGTTACCACTCTTTTGTCTAATCGGAAAGATTTGAAAAATGTCAATCTTTAAGAGAAGTTGGTATAGAATATTATCTAGTATTCAAACATCATAATGTTGTAAATGAGTAATCCCTACAAAAAAGAATCTTTTCAATAGAAGTGTGCGAGTATTAAAAATGTGATTAGTGTGATTTCGAATATGAACCAGTCGAACATCTATTCATAAACTGTCCATTCAATGAAGAAGTATGGACATCTTCAGCAATTCAGGTTAAATTGATCTTAATTACCAGATCCTAATTGACGATGAATCATTAAAATTGTGCAAGGTATAGTAAAAGCTAATAGTATTCAAATCATACAAGAAAAATATTAAACATATTATTCATAAAATCTGTAGGTGATTAAGAAAATTTTTGTTTTGGAAATTTTTCCATATTCAAAAATCATACAAGAAGATTGCGGATATTAAATTTAATTGTTTAAGACGGAAAGTTGACCTGTTTTCATAGGAGGAAAAATCTTTTTCGGAGTATTAACGTTCTGATCCTAACTCTATTATAGGTGGAATAATATAATTTTCTTGTTTTTTATTGTCTCTGTTATGTAATTTTTTTTTTTTTTGGGTCGTCTCTTGTCTCGTTATGTAGTTACTCTAGCAATGTTTCTTATAGAAAATCCACTTTGACAAAAAAAGCACAACAATGTTTAGTTTCACAAAATGGATTAAGATTAACACTGAATTAAAACATTGAGGCCTATGATATTGGACCACCTTCTAGAAATAAGATTCCTCATTCAAATACACGATAAAAGAACTTCAGAAAAATACTTACATACTTATGTTTGCACTCAATAAAACGAAAAGTAATTTAATTAACAATCATTTTTCCAATATATATAGATTACATTACCCTGCTCAATGTTCTTATATCTATCGGGATATTAATTCTTGGTGGACAATAATTCTGCACAAATGTAGTTATTGATTTAAAGTTACTGTGAAGTCTGACTATTTCATTAAGAGTATATAATTATAAGATCCTCTAATTATTCCTAATTTCAGAGTAAAAGTTCGATAATATTCATCCATCACAACATCAACTAATACGTACCTTTTTTGTAGTGGATGCAAGCTCAGGTAGAGTTTTATATAATTCTTCTGACTGAAGATGAGTCTCCTCTATTTTGGCCTTAGTGTTGGAATCCTGGCTCAATGTGGCTCGAATTTTACGGGAGCACCATCTCACTCGAATTGAGGGACCATTTGATCTAAGAAGTTTGATTTGATCTACATGTTTTTCCTTGAATAATATTTTAGAGTACACATCACATGTAGTAGACCTCATCAACATGTCTTTCATAGTAGAGGCCATTCTTTACAACTAATATTTACTGCTAAAGAAACAAAAATTAGTAATGAAATTATAACAATTTAAGTAATCATCTAATTTTTTTTACACAATTTAAACTAGAAAAGAAATAGCTTTGAATGGATCTTTTTCGTGTTTAACCCTACTAAACTAAAAATGTACTACTTTTAGATGAGATTTCTTGGAGTAGTCTAACCACTAGACCAACTATTGATCTTAGAAGAGTAATTACTTTAAAACATGAAGTTTCAAGATTCAAGCAAAGAATACAAAAGAGTGTTTGGCTTTTAGGACAAGAAATTTCTTGAAAATTCTTCTATAGATGGTATAATATAGTTTGAAAGAAAAATAATCTAATTCAATAATGACTAGAAGGGGTGTTCTTATGGATTCTAGACTCCTATGCATTAAAAGACAAAAAAAGGAGTCTAAAAATATGAATTTCGCGTATGTTACAAAAAGAACAAATCAGATAAGCTGATCCACGTGAACTGCTAGCAACATGTTTGATCATGGAACAACATAGCTAAAGATCACATAAACGCAAAAAAATGCTTTAAATATGATGCGTGAAAGTAATAGATATGCATACCTGGTAATAATGGGAATACGAAGAGATCGTATGGTATCACAGAGAAGAAGCTTTAAGGTTTCTGAAGCTGAAATTGATTGGCTGTTTCTATTTTCTATTTCTTGATTTATTTGAATTATATTGTGTGGACGAAATTATCAATTATGGCGCTAAGTGGTCTCATATAAACTCTGACTTTGACTTCTACATCAATAATGTAAACTACAAAAAGTGCCCTTTTTGTGTAAAGAAAAAAAATGAAATATTATATGAGTAAATGCCACTTAGTGTCTTGAACACACCTCCATCTTCGAGTTAGCACCTCCACCTATAGCCTCTTCTTACTAAAGACCTCAGAAACTTTTTAATACATGAACCCCAAAACCCCTGTTACCTTTCTACCCTCGTTTTATTTTTTCTTTTCCTATATATATTAATTTAGAAACCTACACATTATAATTTCAGATCAAATTCTCTCACTTCTCTTTCCTCCTCCAGCTCCCAAACCGCCACCACCGAAATGGCCAAAACCACCACCACCGAAATGGCCACCACCACTCTCCTCCCTCCTCCATACTCCCTCTTTTTCCGTCCAGCTTCTCCAACTCCAAACGCCGAATGTTTTCTGCAGAACAAGGTCGGATCTAAGGAGCCTTGAAACCAGATCTCGGCTTGCTTGAACCTAAGTCTTCTCCGGCGTAAAACCAGATCGGATCTGCTCCTCCATCGCCGAGCTCGAGAAGAAGAAGGAAAGCAGCGAAGCAACGAAGCTCCGACGAAGATTAGCTCGAGAAGAAGAAGGAAAGCAGCGAAGCAACGAAGCAACGAAGCAACGAAGCTCCGGCGAAGAAGAGCAGCGAATCAACGAGTCTTCTTCTCCTTAGATCTGTTCGCGAGCTGGGGTGCTAATGTTCTTCGCGAGCTCCAGTCCTCCACCGAAGGAAGCCACCGCCACTACAACGAACGGAAACAGAGGAAACCGCTGCTCCGGCGAAGTCCTCGCGTGCAACGCTGCGTTTTTTTTTGTTGACGAGCGTACCTAGTACACAACTTTTTTTTGTTTTTTGTTTTTTCAGATCTAGTCAAACAGCTAGTATTTTTTTTTTGTTTGAATTGCTTTTTGTATTTGTAATTCATGAATTTGTATAAAAAAGTTTGAAAAGTGAATAAAATAATTTTTAGGATTTATTCTTTATTTATTTTTGTAAAATACTCATCAAAATTACGGAGTACTCATCAAAATTACGGAGTACTCATCAAAATTACGGAGTACTCATTAAAATTATCTGAATACTCATTAAAATTCATAGAGTACTCATTAAAATTATTCGGAGCACTCAATAAAATATATAGAGTACTCAGCAAATTTAGAGAGTACTCTCAGTTTTTTCCGATACTTTATGTTTTTTTCCGGCGATCGGTGACTGGTGGGCGGTGGTCGGAGATCGGTGGTCGGAGTTCGGTGGTCGGAGGTCGGTGGTTGGTGGTCGGAGGTCGGTGGTTGGTGGTCGGAGGTCGGTGGTTGGTGGTCAGAGGTAGGTGGGTAGTGGTAGTGGAGAGAGAAACAATGACATCACACTTTTTTGTTTATTTTAGTGTTAGTAAGGGTAGGAAAGACTATTGTAAAAAATGAGGTCCCTAAGAATAACAACTTTCAAAACACTACTCTATAGAGAAGAAATAGTGTTTCTAAGACCCTGTATATAATTCACCCATATTATATTACCATATTTCCTCCGTCCTTTGTCACAATTTGTAAAAGACTCAATAATAAAAAAAAATGCATATTAAAAAAATATTAATAAAAAGATACTTAAAATAAAACTTTTTATAAAATATCGCTCAATCCAAAATACCTCAATAAATAATAATTAAAGCAAAAAGAAACAAAACAAAAATTAATAAATACACGAACACGTCTGTGATTTTTTTTTTAAAATCGTCATATCTAATTATATTTTTTTTATATTTGAATAAATCAAATTAATATTTACGTCTATGGTTTTTTTTGAATTTTTTGAATTTTTGAATTTTTGAATTATTTTGAATTTTTTCTTCGTAGACACGGAATTTTTATGTTTTGAACAGTGAATTTCATATTTTAAACATGAAAATCCGTGTCTGGAAAAAAAGTCACTATTTCAAACAGTGAATTTCACGGTTTAAACATAAAAATACGTGTCTACGAAAAAAGATTAAAAAAGTAAAAAAAAATCAAAAAATCAAAAAAAAATCATAGACGTAAATATTAATTTGCTTTATCCAAAAATGTAAATTTTTTATTTTTCTGCTTTTTCAGAATTAGTTATGACGATTTTAAAAAAAAATTCACAGACGCGCGTGTGTGATGGTATTAGTAGTAGGTGGTGGTAGTGGTTGTTGTGGTGGTGGAGGTGGTGATGGTTGTGGTGGCTGTAGTGGTGGTGGTGGTGGTTGTGATGGTGGTGGTGGTGGTTGTGGTGGTGGTGGTGGTGGAAGTACCCTATTATTTGTTTAATATTTAAAAATAAATATTGTATTAAAAAATAAAATAATATATTTAATAATATGGGTAGTAAGGGTATAAAAAATATAAATGGGTTGTTTTCTATAAATAATTGTTTATTGGGTATTTTTTATTAAATAAATTATTGAAGGCTTAATTTAATAATTAGGTACTTTTATTAGGCATCTTTTAGCAAATAACCCTTTTTAAAAATATTTGTCCACAAAGGTTGTCTATTTAAGATATCAAAAATCTTTTTTACATTTTCTACCAATTTTATCCTTATTTAATTTTCAAAAGCTTATCATCATTAAAAATGCATTTGATAGTTGGTTGAGGGTAGTTTAGTAAAAATAGAAAGGATTAATTGTTTTTCTTAATTTGTGTGAAAAAAAGAAGAAGTATGACAAACATTGATGAACGCAGTGAGTATTTTTTATACTACTAATTAGCGACGTGTCGTGATTTAATTGAAAATTAGATAGTCCTATATTGAAAACATAAAAAAATACTTTCAATCATATTATAGCACATCATGATTAATATGAAGGGTGTTAAAAAAATGATATATAACATTATTCAAAGAAAAAAACATATTTCACATTAAAAGTTTGGAGTGATGAATAGGTAATATGTAAGGCTGAGCAGATATGAGCCCAACCAGTAATGGAGCCCCGAGGGCACCCCAGAGGTTAAAGAAGCTCAACCTGCATAAATTGTTTCTACACTCGGTTAAAAAAAGGTTTGAGCAAGTTACCATCGGGTTCAAAAAATTAGAAAAATGTTCGTGTTTGACTCAACCAGCCCAAACACTATACCGTTTTTTTTTGTTTTTTTCATATATAAAGTTTCCCTTCAAAAAATTTCGGGTTATTTCTTGCAATTGTTATTTAAGGTTACTTTTTGTTAATTTTTTTGTTATTTAAAGTTACTTTTTACAATTTAGAATTTTTTTGGGTGTTTATGTTGTTTAAGTTATTAATTCTAATGTTTAAATCAAATAAGTTTAATTTTGACCAACTTTAACCCCTAGACCACCTCAAACCCAAGATGAACCCAAATTAACCCGAGTTTAACTATTTAGTAAATTACCGTAGGGCTAGTATTCTCAATTTAGCAATCCGTGGTAGTTACCCCCGGGTTGGAAATTTCCTCAACTTAAAGTGAACCCAACCCAAACTCACCCCTAGTAATATAAGTAAGCATTGAACAAATATATATATACACACACACACACACACGCACACAGTCCACACAATTGATCCTTAGTTTAATTTCATAGTTGGATGAGAATGGTCCAATGGTGGGTGTGGTGGGGGGGGGGGTGGATCTTTATATGTTATGCTACATATGGAGTGGAGATATTGGTTGGATGCTATGCTAGTGTGGAGGTTTGGGAACGAATCAGGTGTGAAAGATACAGTCGGTGCGACATTTTGGACATCAATCGAGCAATGTATATACAAGGGTGGATATAGGGTGGTGCTCCCCCTCCCCCTCTTGATCCCTAGATGCAATAAGAATTTGCACGATTATTTTATGGAAAAAAATCTTAGTAAAAATATACATTATCCCTGACATGATTATTATCCCGTTCTACTAAAATTAACTTCAAATAATTTTGTCCTCGTGACCAAATTTCCTAGATCCACCTCTCTTTGTTTGTATATATAATGTGTGATATGACAATTTTGGTGTTAAATTAAAATATATTAAATTATAAGAGGTGATAAAAGGTATTTTTACAAAGAATGGAAAAATTGATCAATACTATTACTAACACCGAGTGTTCTACACTCGGTGTCAAGTTTAATGAAAATGTGGACAAGGAGAGAAACATGCACATTAAAACCTTATAGGAAGAACTAGATTGGAAGAGGACAGGCGACGTGACACAATAACAGATCAATACAGAAAGAAAGGATACAATATCAGATACATATATTACATTCTTGTGGGATACATCTAGGTCATCTTTGAAAACCACGGGATGGTATTGTTGAAAAACCACAAAAAAAGATAGTAAGATCGACACACATGGCCAGGAACTTCCTCTATTAATCCATAACGGAAGAAGCGATAACAATTTTGCAAGCAACGACGATGGTCATAAATATCATGATTTGAGTAAAGTAGTTTACTCTGACAACCTTAAAATAATTACATATTTCAATTCATCGTAAAAACCTAGATGGGAGGCAAACACATTGTTTTGATGATTAGTGTTTTGGAAAAAAGAGATGGTATCCTATGGAGGAAAATACAAAGACAGACATTATAACTAGGCTGACTAGACAACAAACACAAACCTTATTTGTTTTTTCCACTACCATCCTAGGTTTTTGTAGTCTAGAGATGGATTATTTTGGTCTATATGTATTAGTAGTGTAATTTTACTTTTATTTAACATTTCATTTTTATGAGATAAAAGTTTTAAAAAATTCAATAAAACTATCAACAAGATGTACAAGTTTTTGACGTGATCACAAATCATAGTGTGATTATTAGAACTATAAAAGAATAGCAGAACACGAAAATCCTCATATATTACACATTTTTTTGGACGGTCATTACAATCGTAAACGATAATCGAACTCTCAGCCTATCCTTAGTTTCATTAATAGCAAGTCTAGGGAAAAGGGCCCCACATCAACAGATGTCGCTTGCTTAGCTCTATGTGTTGCGTTATCGGCTTGCCCGTCGCGGTAGATGTTTGAAGAACAGGCAACGGTGTTCTTCAGCGATCCTACGACCGACTCCGCTTGACCAACGGTCTAACTTTCTACCACGTCGCTGGAAACGACTTGATACCTTGAATAAGATCAAGGTTGTACGAATAGATAATAGTTTTAAGGCCTGCGTGGGAAAGACTTAACTGTGCAGCCTCAATAACAGCAATTGCCTCGCCTTCCGCTGCCAAGTTCGTCTGGATAGGTTTAGAAAATGTCCACCTTTGACCTGTATTAGTATCTCGTTTGACGATGCCAATTCTGCTCTATTCTGTCTTATCTTTAAAGGACGCGTCTCACGTAAAAATGAATTGGGTTCCGCGAAGTTCCTATGGATCCCACGGGTTTTTAGTTGCCTTTGATTGATTTGTTGTGGGGGGTTGTGGGTCCATATCTCAGTGTTCATCGTACAAGTCTTTCATACCTACATTAATTGCATAAATACCGTTCCTATGGTCAATTCTGATGTTCTCGTGAACTATTTTCATTTTCGATTTCCAAATGTTCCAAAGCGTGAGTTGTACATAAGCAATAAATTTATGTTTTTCCCATAGAGTGTCCCCTATGTCATCACAAAGATTATTAATCCATTTCCCAATCGACTAGGATTCCGTTTCCGGAATTCTGATTTGGAGAGTCGTTCCATCCCAAACCTTTTTACAGAAAGGACTGGATTAGATTAAATGAATGTAATATTTAATTGGATACTAATTAAAGAACAAGAGGTTTAAGAGGAATACCTCTTGAAGAGCAGCGGAAATGAATCGATTGGGAATCTGATAATCTTGCGCCCGTGGATCTTCTTACTAGAAGAGAGACTTCTATTTCCACAACCTAAGAGCCTTGTAATTTTATATCAATGTATATTTTGTGAATGGCAGAGAGTAGAAGAAAAGTAAAGAGAAACGTTCATATGAGATATGAAAATAAGTTACTTCTTCTAACCAAACTCTATCTTATATAGAGTAGTGGATGGAGTTATTAATTTTAAAATTAAAAATTTATAACCTTTTAACTTTATAACTTACTTTTGGCGGACTAACAATATAATAAATAATTATACATATTTATTTATTTATTTTTCTTACATTCTTACACTCGCTCATAATTAAGTTATATCAATTCGTGGTACCAATATCCCACTATCTTCTCATATACACACTTGCATCAAAGTATCGTCATACTTGGCAAATAGGTTGTGCGACCTGCAAGCATACAATCATACGTTACCAATAATCTGTTAGGGTACATAGTTGCTCAAATAATTCTCATTCGTAACGTATCCTGCAGTACCCCAGACTAATAATTTGTTGTATCATATTTCAGTAACTCTGACCCATTTAAATTTATATCACATCTTTTATGTGATTAAAAAAGTTCACTGACATAACTTCATGTGTCACACTATCATGTTATAGTCCAAATTGACTTACATGATCGGTATAACTGCAAGCACACACTTTGATACACTATTTTAGTCTTCCCTTTACACTTATATCCTTTTACATTGATTAGGTTGCTTTTCCAAACATACTCCATTAGACCGAATCATTCATGATCATTGGTAATATGTTTAAAGTAGCATACACCTAATCAAAATATCAAGATATAGTCAAAAGTAATAAGGGCATGGTGTCTCTTGGTGTGTTATGAAATAATACCCCTAGATAGGAAGGACACGTACCGCAAGTGTACAGGTCGTCCAAGTAATATCCGGTAAACGGGATATCGATCTCAGTGACGGATTGGATATGACTTTAGATGTTATGCAATAAGTGTGAATAATTGTTATACGATGCGAAAATTAAAGGATATAAATATTTGTTGGTTTTTTTTAAAGACTAAAGTGCGAATAATGTAAATTACTAAATAAAATAATGCAATTAAGTAAGACACAAGTAAAATAAAATGAGTAGACGCAAGGATGAGAAGTAGTACTTGAGTTTCGAAAGGGTTTCGCCTAAATCTATTTAATTAATGCTTTTTTAAGGGTCGAATTGGTAATTGATATTAGTCGGGATTCTAGTTTCTCCTAACCCCCGTCAGGGTGGACTTAGGAGCTATCATATGGTATTTCAAATTCTGTCAGGGTGATTATAAGCTACCTTTGAATGTTCAAGTGTTTTACCCAATTGGCTATAAGATTAACTAAGTCCGTCAGGATCAATAATTTATATCTTACATCTATTGTCTTGTTTTGTAACTAAACCCCCCGTCAAGGTGATCATTACGCCACTATAATGAATAGCCTAGTTACTAATTCCTATTTTTGATTCTGACTTCAATAACAGTAAATAATTTCAAGATAAAAGAAAATACTATATTACCCAATTCAAATTAAATCTTTCAATCCCAAATTCAAAAACACTAATTAAATAAATTAGGGCTCAACCCATTAAAGCGATTCTCAAGCACAAATGAAATTAGTTCATAATTGAATTAAAAACTAAAGAAATAAAATTAAGGGAAAATCATTTTCAATTACATAAATAATAGATCGAACCTAATTAGGAATTGGGTTTTGGCTGTGAATTGGAGAAGATGATTTCTCCAACTCTTGGCTTCTTCCTTTTCTCAGCTTCTGGCTTTCTCTCTGAGGCTTCTAACTTTTCTAAATTGAGTTGTGTGTAAAAATAAAGTCAAAAGGTCTATATATACTAATAAAATCGGACTTGGCCATTTGTTGAATGAATTAGTGAAATATTTAATGGCCCAAGTCCACTCTTCAAATCATAATCTCATAACTGGTGTACACCCTTCACTGAAACGGCTGTAACTTTCTCAAATCAACTCTGAGTTGACCCGTTAAACTTTCTAAATCTTCGTAACTCGATAAGGAACAGATATTTTTTACAACTTAGCTCAATCCATGTTTAAGTAGCTCGAAATCAGCAAACCTTCTAGATTTGCAGCTTCAACTTGTCAACTTTTTGGGATATTTCTTTTCGCCTTTGACTTCTTTACACGATCTAAGAATTTAATCCTTGATTCATCTCCTTGCTAGCATCATGGACCTGCAAAATTTGCACTAAAACAACCCATTTAACGTGCAAAAGTTTAATAAATGAAAAATACTAAAATCCAAGGAGGGAAAATGAAATATAGCAAATAAACACTAAAAGTCTAGAGAATTAGTCAAATAATCACATAAAATGATGTCTCATAAGGGTATATAATTAAAACAAAAGAGGAGACATCAGGGCACAATTAAAGGCATCACACAATGAAGAGACATGGATCGACTCTTCGCTTCCTTCTGGTCAAAATCACACGTGGTATAACACACGTGCTATGGTATTATTCATAAGCTCCAATTGTATGTCAAAATTTTATAAATACCATACAGATATATATAATTAGACAAGCCTTTTTGCCTAAGATGAGCTCTTCGATCGATCAACCCTTTTATGAAATCAATCAAGCAACTCATATTTGGCTATTATAGACTAAGTAGACAGTGGGATTCTACTTCGATCATAATATAAACTTAAACATGTATCATTCATGTTTATGATCTCATCTTAACACTTAGTTAAGGCGACTATCTTAACTCAAGTTCTCTCAAGGGTTCTTCATTACTATGAGTTAGTCTCATCTTTGCGCTTTTCTTGTGCCAAAGGCGATTACCCGTGTGATAAGGCCAATCTCAGTCTATAGGACATACATCCTTAAAAAAACACGCATTATAATATATATCAAACATGATATTATTAGAAAAACATGATATTATTCAAAAAATAGTTAAATAAACATAATAGTGAAAATATATACATGAATGCACATAAACTTGCAATATTCATACATTATATCTTACTTAATAATATAGATCTAACATATCAATAAATATATCCATAGGAATATCCTTTATAAATGGATCAGCAATCATATTGCGTGTGTGTAGGTATTGCAAACCAACATACTTTTGTGCAATAATATATCTAAAAAAGTTATACTTTATATCAATGTGTTTGGTCTTATTGTGATACTTAGGAGCTTTCACACAAGACTTTTCAGCTTGAGTATCACAATGTATAGTAACAAGACTCCCACTATCACTTGAGAATCCTAAATGTTTAAAGAACCTTTTTTACCAAACAGCTTCGTGAACCACAACGGAGCATACTACAAACTCAGCTTCCATTGTGGACAAAATTACATAGGTTTGTTTCTTGCTACTTCAAGAAATTGCGCAATTATTCAAAAAGAATACATGACCTGAGGTAGATATACGTACATATATATCACTAGCCCAAACGGCGAAATATATTCTTCTAGGTGTAATCTATTTCCTCGAAAGCATAAGGCATGATCCATAATGCCTTTTAGATTTCTCAATATCCTTTTCACAGCTTTCAAATTCTCTTGTCCCGGGTTTGGCTAAAAATGACTAACTAAACCTACCATATAACATATGTCTGGCCTATTTCATATCATAACATATATAAGAATATCTATGGAACTAGAATATGGCATTGTATACATTTTCTGTTTTTCTTCTGGAATACTAGGACACATGTCGAGAGTTAAGTTTATTCCCTTTGCTATATGAGTGTCAATGGCATTTCATTTAGTCATACTAAAGAATTCGAGTATATTCATGATGTAAGGTTCTTGAGATAAAGATAATAGTCATTTAGACCTATCTCTGTGAATCTTAACACTAAGAATATAATTTTCTTTTCCCATATCTTTATATCAAATTGAGTAGCTAGCCAGTCCTTATTAGCTTAAATAAACTCTTTATCATTCCCAACTACTAAGGTGTCATCCACATATAGAGATAAAATTACAAAAAAAATTCTTAAAACGTTTAATTTAAAAACAGTGGTCTTCACTTATCATCTCAAATCCATTTGATGAAATGACTTCATGAAATCTCAAATTCCAATGTCTCGAGGCTTGCTTAAGACCATAAATTGATTATAAGAATCTACATACTTTATTCTCTTGATCTTTTGCAACAAAAAAAACTCGAGGGTTGTTCCATGAAATTAACCTCATATAAGTCTCTATTTAGAAATGCAGTTTTGACATCCATTTTGGTCTTCCATTGTTTTCTCCATTCATTATTAGCAGGACGTGAAAGTGCTCCATTCACCGTTCGAGGTTCTTCCTTGTCTTGTGGAGTTATCATAAAGACTTCTCCTTCGTTTTCAAATCGATGACGAGGAACCAAACCTCTAGCACTTCTCTGAGGCTGAGAATCTTAAGAAATAGGATTATTAGATAAGCAATGGATTCAACTGTCTCAAGCTATAGAGGATCGTCATTCTATACTTCTTAAGTATGTGTTACCTTGTCAGGTGTCACATTTTTTTGTATATCATCCACTCGATTCTCATTATATTCACATGGAATATAATTTATATCAACCTCACCTCTACTAAGAAAATCATTCTCTAAGAATGTAACATCTCGAGATTCAATTTCAGTAAGACCTCCATCGTTGTGTTCTCCTTTAAACACGTATCCTTTAGAGTGATTTGGGTGCCTCTTGGATCTAATTTTCCCATATTTATGAGATAGATCATGAACATAGCCTGCCGACACCCATGAACACAAGTAGTTTAGAAGGAGTTGATGGAACAGTCTTTGTGGGTACTCGGTTAAGTATATAATCTCCCTAATACGATATTGAAAGATTAACTTGTGCCATCACAGACTTAACCATTTCTAGGATAGTTATCCCTCTTTCATATCACATTTCTTTCAACTGTCTCAATAGGTATTCAGGTTCACGATTAAGGTTTAAGGTTTTTCACCTTTCTCTCTAACTGATTTTCTACTTCAATGAAATATATCATAAGAACATTTCGATGCTTCAGATTTATGAAAAATCAGGTAGACATAACAAAACCTAGTGATATCATCTATAAAAATGATGAAATAATATTCCCCACGTCTATTTTGAATTCATCGGGTCATAGATGTCTAAATGAATGACTTGAAATGGGTACTCGACTCTTTTAGCCTTTCCAAATGGTTATCATTTATCTTTACCTGCTAGACAATATTCATAAGTTGGAAAGTTGACTTCAGTCAATGAACCCAAAAAGGTTTGCCTTATCCAACAAATTTATGTCGTCTTGACCAATATGACCTATTCTAGCATGCCATATACTTTCTTCTATGTTAGAATTACTAGAAGAGGTATTAGTAAAAAAATAACCACTTACATAATAACTATTAAACAAGTTATCATCATCTAGTACAATTAAACCATGAGAAATAAAACCAGAACCATAATACTTAGCGTTATAATAGATATCCACTTGTATGTTACGAATATGCATATTAAAACCTAATCCTAGAAGAACAGTGACTGAGACCAAGTTTTGTCAAATGCTAGGTGCGTAAAGTACATTAAGGTTCAAGGTATGACCACTTCGCAAGTTTGACTTGCAAGTTTCAACTCCTTTGTCTACAACCTTGTTGTTGTCTCCTACATAAATCCATCTCGTTCCCTCTGGAATTTGACGTTACTCTACATATGCCTCTCTTTGGCTACATAGTCTGTTGCTCTTGAATCCACAGTCCACAAAGGATTAGAATTATCTAGCAATACAGTATTGGTAACATAAGTAAAGTTACAAGAAATAAGTGACATTGCTATCTTTCAAGGTTTCACCGCACTCTCAAGCGAAATGATACATTATGTCACAATTTTAGCATTTCACTTTACTCTTGTCTTTCTTCTTAGAAAAGACGTTCTCTTTTATCGTTACTACTATTCTTGTTTTTCTTGGAAGCATGCTCATCTTCGTTTCTCTTCCCATTGTTCTTGCACTTAATGCCAAAACCTTTTGTGGGAACTTGACTCAGTAATATATAAATCTGGCCCTGAGGATTAATTGCATCAATACGTTTATCGTCCAACGCCATGTGACGAGCAACATCATCAAAAGTTTTGATATCGTCATTCTAAGTCAAGTTTATCTTCATATGCTCCCATTTATTTGAAAGAGATCGGGTCATAGCTTGAACCTAATGTTCATCAATAAGGTTATGACCAGCAGTCTTAAGTTTCCTAATCATATTAGACATCTCTAGGAGATGTTGTTGCATGGTTTGATTAGGATTCTTCTTGTAGATGTCAAAACTTAATGATCAATTGACTCAACTTAGTCATAGTCGTACCCTCGTACTTTTCATTAAGAGCGTTCCACATCTCATCAACAGTGGGGTATTATTGACACTCATAGACAAGATCGTCATCCATGGAGCCTATCAAGATGCCTCTTGCAGTGTAATCTCTCTTTCTCCACTTCTCATAAGCCTCCATATCCCTTTTGTTTAAAGTTGTGTTGCCTTCCTCAAGCTGAGCCATGACATTTTTTATAACCTCAAGAATAACTTTTTCCTCTAGAACATAATGTATTTTGACTTTACCAAAGGTATAGTTCTCACCATTCATTTTGTCTCCTTTGAGATCATCAATGAGGGTTTTCGATGTCATTTTCTTATAAAGTAAGAGATTTCCATTAGCATATACAATTATTTAACTACCTAATGCTATTAATGCAAATATAATGAACAAAAAAGATAACAAAATAAGTGATAAAGAAAGTTCACTATGTTTCCAATCATGAATCACCATATTTTGTTTGTCTTAACCATTAATTTATTTCACTAACTGCAAAATAAGTTCCACAAGAACTCCCACTTACTTTAACATGAATAGAGCAAAATTGTTTGAAAACAACTAAAACATATATTAAAAAAAACAAGTTGAATACATACATAACAAAAATTCAAGTTCGATAACCAGATAACTGAATTAAAGAAAAAACAACTAATGCAATACCTAACGAACAATGATTGAAAAACATCAAAAAAATCAAACTACTAAGCAAACTTTCAAAATATTAACTTAGGAATGGGCTCCTTAAAGTTCGCTTCCTCATAGAGATGAAGGATTAAATTTATCCATATCAGTAGTTTGAGAATGCATCCTATAGTTGCACTGGTCCGACCTAATGGAGCTAATATAATGCTTCCACAAATGGGATTCAGTTAAAGCATAGACTAGCCACTCATATGTTGCTTCTCTCCCATGAACATGGTCCGCTGAAAACTTTCTTTCGCATAAGATATCGAGACTCCTTCTCATACGTCTTGACAAAGTATAGAAAAGAATATAAACATTTTCATGTTCATGTAAGAGAACACCCCAATCAATGAAATCTTGAATTATCTTATTCACAACTACTATATGTTGCATTAAAGTGTGATTAGGCCTCATCTTATAGCGGAGTGCATTGAGACCATCCTCAAATGCTTGACTTTGTTCTAGTGTCATTTCAAATTTTGATTTATGAACCCGTAATGGTCCATTAAGATTTTTTACTTTCTTGTGGAGCCCTCTGTACTTTGCCAGTAGTTTGAGCCTTGATACTCGTGATCCCCGTGACCGTGTCCACACCATTTTTCTCTCTAGAAAAATAGGAACAGTAAAAAAACACCAAAATTGATTAAAAAAACATTCGTAACGACAATATATAATTCCAGACACTCTACTAATTAGGGGTGAGCAAATGAGAACCAGATAACCAAACCGAACTAAAAAACCGGAAAAACCGAACCAAAATAACCATAAACCGAATAACCAAATGGTTCGGTTTTTAATTTTTTAAAAACCAAATTTTTTGGTTCGGTTCGGTTTACTATGTAAAAACCAAACCAAAAAAACCAAACAAAAACCAACAAAAATCAAACTAACGAAGGAAAAAAATAGGGAATGTGTGAACTTCTTTTATTAGAATCATGTGGGAGAAACTTTTGTTAAGAATTTATCATCAACGTGAAATTTTAGTTATACTATTCGATGGTGATATTAGTGAGAATTTTTTTTATATAACTTGTATGAAATAGGAAGTGACATATTTGAATGTATTGTCGTATTGTAAATTAAGATAAGTAGTTTTAGATTATAATTTTATATTTAATTGATACATTAATAGCTCACATGGACAAGTAATAGTAGCATAATTGTATTGTAATATTAATCTCTATTGGACAATGTATGTTAAGAAATGGGGTGAAAATATTATGGACCAAGCATCCGAATTCGAAGTGAACCAAAACCGATCCGAAACGAACCAATTCGGAACCAAAAACCGAATGTGGAATGATGTATCCTCATTTGTGAGAGATTTATGTTAGTATGAGACATCATTTTTAGTGATTTAGAAGTCATAAATGTCGATTTTCTTGAGAAATAGTGCACTTTCCTATTTTGAGTCTTGATTTAGTAAAATAATATTTTTAGAGCATATTGGGTTTAATTGTTTATTTAGTGTGTAGCTTTAAAGATAATTATGGAGCTTAATTAGAGTCCAAGTCAAAGACTACAACTTATGGAAAGAGATTTGCATGGTAATTGGAGATAAGGAAACAAAAGCTAAAAAGATGGAAAAGGAAAAGCTGCCTAATCAAGGATTCTGCAGTACACGCCTAAAGAAGTGCTATTTTACCCAAGAAATAGGCCGATTTTGGTAATTTCCTTTCATGGAGACAAAGATAATTCTGTTACGATTCTTTTGGTATCTTATGGAGCTCAAACCGACCAATAACGAAGAAGATATGCTCAAAACGGTCCAGCAGTGTTTATCTTTATTTCCATACGAATTTGAGTTGGGCTAGAAGTCCAATACCTTACCTCTTCCTCAAGAAAACGAATTAGGTCTTCTAAACACCTATAAATACACCCTTATATCACTTGTAAAGAATCCTTGCCTCATAGTAATTAGTTCTTAAGGTTTTATTCTTCCAGTTTATTGTAGAGAGCAAGATGATGTCTTTTGTAATTTCTTTTAGTTTATTTCCTTCAGGTATGAACTAAACCTCCCATAGCTTGAGTTTTGCATAATGTATAACCTATGAATTCTAATTCTTCTATCTAAGTTTCTTTGGGAATTATATGTTTTAATTTGATATTAGCTTCTTACTTAATATTTGTTTATGTGTTTTGATTTAATGTCTTTCCTAGAACTGATCACTTTAGGATTGTTTTAATAGTAGTTAGATGGTCTCCTTGACAGGGTGTTTAACTATTGAACCACCACATAATGTCTAGTGTCGATATTAGTTCTGACAAAACATGATTCTAACTAGATAGTCATTAGGTTTTGTTTTAATCACCATATCACCAATTGATTGTTGCGATTGCTTAGGGCCTTAGTAGCGTTTGATAACCCTATTCTAAACCACGTCTTGGTTGTGCCGTAGCCCCCTTAGTCGCTCTCAAGGTCTAAGGTATGGGAATTTAGAATCCTGACTAAGTATACCAAGAGCTAATATTCTCCCTTATTACCTAGATTTATAGATAGAATTAGAAGGATTAGTGCATACTAGCAAAACCTGAGCTATATTTTTCATCTCATATTCTTAATCTTTTACTTTATTGTCTTTTAATTTCTTAGTTTAATTAATTAATTTCGAAATTCATATCTTTAAATTCCTGTCTTTTAATTATTTACTTTTACTCGTTATTTCTACTCACGCGATTAACACACTTAAGTCCCTGAGAACGAACTCAACTTACTAACTAAAACTTGCATACTACCTGTAATACTTGCAGTACTGTGCCTGTCTAGGGTGAGAGTGCGTAGTTTCTTGACTTAATTTTATCTTATTTTTTATCACACCCTAGGCGACACCAAGTTTTTGGCGCCGCTGCCGGGGACTTGTGTCTCGTTAGCGTGTGGGTTATCTATTTCGAGTAGTAGTTTTTAATTAGTTTTTATTTTTCAGTTTTTAGTTTTTATTTTCCAGATTTACGCTTGTGGTTTGCTTTAGTCTTTTTCAGGTTTCACAGTGTTTAATTCTTGGCCTCCTTTATCGGAGCCTGAGAGGAGCTTCAGACCTTACAACAAACGAGTTCGTGAGGAAAGAGCCTTGAGAAGAGTAATGGCAGCCCAAGATCCACCACTTGGTGACCAACTCAATCCGAGAGGTCCACCACCACCTGGTGGATTACAAAATCAACCAGGGATTCAACAACAAGATCCACCACCTGGTGTACAGCTACCAACAGGAGGAGGTAATGGGCAGAATAATCAACAGAACCGAGTTGAACAAGACCTACCTGGCCTTCATGTACCATTCCATGTTCAACCAATCGGTTACCGCCCTCCAGAGATTCCGAATATTAAATTTAGACCCGATCCGGGTATGCTCAGTCAATTTCAAAGTTTCGGACTCTATACTGGTACACCTATTCAAGATCCGGTAAAATCGATTCAGAAGTTCATGCAGATTTGTGATGCCTACATTACTCCTGGCATTACACGCGAGCAACTGTATTGTCATATGTTTTCGTTCTTCTTGACCGGTAGAGCTAGCGATTGGCTAGAGAGACAACCACATGGAACCATTCATTCTTGGAGAGAACTTCAAGCCGCGTTCTTTAACCGATTTTATCCGAAAAGCATGAGACTCAAAGATCAAACCGAGCTTGCAAGATTTTGCCAAGAAGATGGAGAAACAGTGGGAGAAGCATGGACAAGGTTTCAACAAAAATTAGCTAGATGTCCACTCCATGGTTATACACCTGCTCTACAACTTGCTATGTTCTATGAAGGTCTTAATGATACAGGTAGAGAGAAGGTGGATAACATTGGAAAGGGTAATTTCGTGTCCATGAATCACAATGAAGCTTCCGAGGTATTTGAAAATATTATGGAACAAGAAAGAAGTTGGCCTTCAACGCGAGCTTCTGTAGCAAAGACCCGAGGAACACTTCGTTTAGATGCAGAAACTGCGAACTCAGCTCAAATATCCGCGTTAGAAAATCAAATCAAGGAGCTGAAAATAGCGATGGAAAAGAATTTAGCCGCTGCGAACGTAGTACAAGAAGCACAAGGTTGTCAACAATGTGGGGTTAACAATCATACATGGGAAGAGTGCGAATCAAATCCGCAATCTGTTTACTTTATATCCAATCACGGAGGTTATCAATGGGGTAACCGAAACCATCCGGGTATGCAGTATTCAAATCCACAAGGGGCCGCTGATGTCTCCTTAATTGTTCGTATTTTCGACCCTTAGGAGACATCATTTTTGGTGTTTATTTAATCAATTCGATAGACTTTTGGACTAAATATGCAATAATATGATTTTCCTCTTTTATTTCTAGCATTTTCGATTTATTAAGCTTTTGCGCGTAATATTGGTATTTTTAGTGAAGATTTTACAGGTTTTAGATGTTAGCTAGAAGAGGAATCCGAGGAGAAAGTCAAAGATCAAGAGATAGAGTCAAAACTCGAAGATAAATCCCGAAGATATTATTTTTAGAGCTGAAAATCCATTTTCCAGGCTATAGATTGCTGATTTCGAGGTGCTTAAGCGATGATTTATCTTTTGACCTTTGAAGAGAAATCATTCCTTATCGAGTTACGGAACTTTAGCAACTGGAATGAGGTCAATCGGAGTTATAACGCATCGGGAAAATCCGTTTTAGTGAAGGTGTATCAGCAGTTACGGGATTTTGGGCTTAGAAATTGGACTTGGACATTTAATTAGTGTTTTATTTTCTGGTCCAAGCCCTAATCCGTTTTTAACCTTATAAAAGGAGATTTTGACCTCATTATTTCTCACCTCTCAATTTATTCTTCAATTCAATTCATCCTTTGAAGAGAGTGTCCAGAGAAGAAGCAGAAAGAAGGAAAAGAAGAAGCTTGGAGCTGGAGACTCTCCAATTCACAGCCAAACCAATTCCGAAATTAGGTTTCTCTGTATTTTATTTCTGTAAAACAATATGAGTCTTATTTCCTTTAATTTAGCTTTCTTTTCAATTAGTATGAGCTAATTACACTTTAGTGCTTGAGAATGCTTTATGGGTAAATCCCAATTCTATTGAATTTCATGTCCTGAATTTGGGTTTCTGTTAAATTAAATTAAATTGGGTCTTTTACTCTTTTCGATAATTTGTGATTGTTTACTGTTTTTAGAGTCGCGAACTAAGAACAGGTATTAGTATCTGGGCTATTCCACATATGTGGCGTGTGGATCATCCTGACGGAGGGTTTAGGTATAGAACCAATTATTCAATCTAAAATAGAAGCTATTGATTCTGACGAACTTAGCTAATTTTAGGGCCAATGAGGTAAAATTCTTAAACATCTAAAAGTGGATCATATTTACCCTGACGGGACTAGTGACACTCTAGGATAGCCTTATAGTCCACCCTGACGGGGGTATAAGGAATTTAGAATCCCGACCATTGTAATTGACCGATTTAACCCTTAAACAGAATATGTTATGAAATAGAATTAGGAGGATCCCTTGCCATCTCAAGTGCTACCTTCTCATATTTGCGTTTTACATTTATTTACTTGCGTCTTAATATTTATTTGCATTTTTAATTTAATATTGCATCACTTAGAATTAATACAAACAACCAACCAATCATTATATCTTTTATCTGCTTTCATAAGTGCAATTATTCATTATCTGATAAGCATTGTAGTTAACCAACCGTCCCTGAGAACGAATCTGATTTATCAGTTATACTACTTGGGACAACCGTACACTTGCGGTTGTGGTTCGATTATTTATTGCATTTATTTAGAACACACAAAGGACCACCAAGTTTTTGGCGCCGCTGCCGGGGACGGTAGCGTGTGACCACGGTGTTTATCCTTTAGTGATAGTTGCATTTATTTTTATTTCAGTTTTACGCTTGTGTTTGCTTTGTTTTGTTTTTACAGGTGCTTTATTCAGGTAATGATCAAGAAATTTAATTAAAGATGTATAGAGAACATTACCCAAATCCTGGTCCATTTGACTATTGGGAAGACTCTTCGGGACAACAACAATGGGGTATAAATTCTTACCAACAACCATATCAATACCCGCAAGAGCAAGGATGGAACAATCAATGGATCAGGAATAATCAACAACAAACGCCATATCACTATCAACAAGAACAAGTATGGAACCACCATTTGGTTGAGAATAATCAACATTATCCATCTCATAACTATCAACAAGAACAACACGAGCATGAATAGAACAACCAGTGGGTTGAAAACATTCAACAGTATCCACCTCATCAAGATCAACAAGATACACTACTAGAGAAAGCCAATCGCCTACTCGAGGAATTTCAGGCAAGAGAACCAGAGCGTAAGGCAAGAGACGAGGAATTCAAAGCCACCCATGCACACATACAACAGATGCTAGATGAAAGGGATGCCCGAAACAACTCTCTTAACTTAGCTGAAAGTGGTAGTAAGTCTTATGAAGGTCCCACTCCCTCGAGGGATGGAACAGATCAATTGGAAAAGGTTGTTGAGGAGGAGGTGTTGAAAGAAGGTGAGAATCTTGTTAGCATAGTGGAAGAAGGAGTAGCAACGCAAACCCTAGAAATGAACACAGAGATTGCTATTCCTAAGGTGTATACACATGATCAAGATATAGAGCGCAAACAAGAAGAGGTGGTGATCGAGGTTATAGAAAATCCAAATAAAGAATATTATGAGGTAATAGTGGAAGATTGGGTTGAAAGCGAAGATGAATATGAAATGGTTGGAGAATCAATTGAAGAATTAAAGGTTAAAGAAAAAATAGAAATTGAATATCCGCCACAAAAAGTTCACCAATCACCATCTCTACCACGAATCATTATTAAAGATGAAAAATCAGAATCACCTCGACTACCACAAATGATCAATATGTGTTATACAAGCAAGGTGCCACACCGCGAGAGCAAAAAGGCAAGGAGAAGCACCTACCCACCACATTTTAAAGATAAATCTGAGATTGAAACAAGGAATAAAAATGATCTTATACCGTTGAAAACGGTTATCTACTCCAATGTGGTGGCAAATGAGTTTCGTCATGAAAGTAAGAAGGCGAAACGAAGTACTTACCCACCTCCTTTTAGAGATCGATTGAATAATATTCAAAGGGGGGAGGTTCTTAAGCTTTTACATCAAGGAAGAGGCGAGTTTAAGCGGAGGAGCACCGCAGGAGCCTCAATACCATCTTCATGGAAGGTAACGCGTCGAACTTAAAGACGTAATAAACAAAAGTGCTTCTTGGGAGACAACCCATGTTTTAAATTGCTTTCATGTCTTTTAAATTCTTAGTGTAAATTAGAGTAATGGTTCTTTATTTAGTGTTTATTTTTAAGAAATGAGGAAGGGTAGTTGTTTTTTATGATTGCAGGGGTAAAAGGGTCATGAGTTTGGGGTCAAAACGATGAGAAAACAGAAAATTATGGAGTCAACAGCAGGTTTGACCGGCTAGCCGGCGGATACGCCGGCATACCGGCCAAAAACGCTAAAGACCCCCAAACTCTCTGACCACTGCGTCAGCGATGACGCAGCATTGCTGCGTCACCATTCGCGCCAGCGAGAAATCCACCGGCATGCCGGCGAATCCGCCGGCTAGCCGGCCAACTGGAGGAAGAGTTTCTGGTCCTTGCGTCAGCGACGACGCAAGGTTGCTGCGTCTTGAAATGCGTCATCGACATTTCGCCGGCATGCCGGCGTATCCGCCGACTAGCCGGCCGAAGAAGCTGGACTTTCTGATCACTGCGTCAGCGACGACGCAAGAGGCTTGCGTCAGAGGTAAAAAAAAAAAAAAAAAAAAAGATGCTAAGCCTCCAGTGACGAATCCTAGCCTCCAACTACTCCGAGAATCATCATTAAAACAACATCATACCACCAATCCTTCCCTCTAAACATCATCCAAGATCACAATCAAATCATTAAACTTCCAAAATACCAAAGCTTCACACTTTAATCCGAAGTTTTCTTTCACCAAAGCTAAAATTTATCCATTAAACCTTTCCCAAACCTTGAAATATCCATGACCCAGCTTTAAACAATCCATAATTCAAACCCAAACCTTCAAGAACACAAAATCACAATTTTATCCAAACCTTTTGAGGGTCTTGAAGCTTTGAGTTTGGGGTCATCGGAGATGACCATGAAGGTTGGAAAAGGTACGAAGAACATGGTGACGAAAGCGATTTGGGTATTAAGGAAAGATTTTCATAGAGGAGATGATGCTTAGAGGGCAAGTAATAAATGAAAACGTGGGAAATTTGAAGAAGTTCGAGGTAATGAAGAACACTTTAAACGCAACCATTGATGAAGAATTCAAAACCTCAACTTGGACGCAACACCGACACCAGCCTCGCGCTGGTTCGTATACGTTTTATTTCCTTTCTCATTTAGTGTAAATTATTTTATTGCTTTGAGTCTTTTCGAGTCGTGGGGACACGACTCATTTTTGAGTTTGGGGTGGGGTTCGTTGCCTCATCCCAGTTTTTATGTGTGTGTTTTAATTGCTTTCAATAAAATAATTTTCGGAGTTGCGTTTGACTATAGAAGATTTTAAATGTCCCTTTAAGCATACTTTTGATGAATCTATGATAGTAAATAGTGGACTTTAGGGATTGATATAGAACGCACTTACAATTGCATGCGAACATAGGTAATTGATAGGAAAAATTAATGAACAATGCAAATGAAGTAAGCTTGTACTTAAGGAATATGTTTGGTGTGTAGAACGTGAAATCTTAATTAGTAGAGAACCCACCTAGATATGAACTAAAGACAAGCTATGTACTTAGGAAAATGATAGGGGCAGTTCTTTGTTAGCCATTTGAAGCCTTTTAGCTTGCTATCCCTTATTATAATTTTATCCGTCTTAGCCCAATTTTGAGCCTTAAGCCTTTTTTTTGTAGCCACGATATAAGCCCATTATCCTTTAGATTATTAGGCATGACCAAATGACCCGCACTTGAATCACAACCCTGAGACTTGTCTCGAGCTTGAGTTTGGGGTGGTGGGACCACATTTGGGAAATTACATTGGGAAGGGATTATATGTGTTTGTATTGAGGCACAAAAATGTAGATGATATTATTATTTGTAACCCTTTGCCGGGATTTGAAAAAAAAAAAAAAAAAAAAAGAGAAAAAGAAAAAAAATATATAAGAGACATGACTTTTCACATCAAAATGATGGTCATGAGTATCTTGTACAAAAAAAAGAGAAAATAAATGAAAAAGAAAGAAAGAACAAATAAATCGGCAAAGTGGAATATTTTTGGAAATCATCTTAGTTTTATTTGGGTTGACATTGGGGACGCAACATTAGCGCGTCAAATGGGTGAGTGAGAACAATTTTGAGCGTAAACTCAAGCTCGAGGACATTGTTGATGGTAAGTGAGGAGAGAGCCGAAAGCTCACTTCAAATTTACCAAATATACATCCATACCGTCCTTAAGCCAATATTAAAACCGTAAAGACCTCTTGATTCTTAAGTACATAGTGAATTTATAATTCTGTTGATAGGGAATGTGCTAGGTGGAGCGTTCAAACCAAGTTAGGATTAATGACCACCCTATAGCCATCATACAGAGATGAGTACAAGTGTAACCTTCAAGCATTGCGACTTTAATTTTATGATTGAGATTATTTATGTTTGATGTTGCATGATTAGTGTATGTATATGTTAGTTCTTAAAGTTTTGCTATATGAGATTTATCTTAAGAATTGCTTTAGGTGTATTTGCTAGCTTCTATTTGTTCTTGCGTTTACTTCTACCCCTTGTTTTGTTTTGTTTTGCTTTGTCGGGACGACAAAGGTTTGAGTTGGGGGTCTTGATGTCTCCTTAATTGTTCGTATTTTCGACCCTTAGGAGACATCATTTTTGGTGTTTATTTAATCAATTCGATAGACTTTTGGACTAAATATGCAATAATATGATTTTCCTCTTTTATTTCTAGCATTTTCGATTTATTAAGCTTTTGCGCGTAATATTGGTATTTTTAGTGAAGATTTTACAGGTTTTAGATGTTAGCTAGAAGAGGAATCCGAGGAGAAAGTCAAAGATCAAGAGATAGAGTCAAAACTCGAAGATAAATCCCGAAGATATTATTTTTAGAGCTGAAAATCCATTTTCCAGGCTATAGATTGCTGATTTCGAGGTGCTTAAGCGATGATTTAGCTGTTGACCTTTGAAGAGAAATCATTCCTTATCGAGTTACGGAACTTTAGCAACTGGAATGAGGTCAATCGGAGTTATAACGCATCGGGAAAATCCGTTTTAGTGAAGGTGTATCAGCAGTTACGGGATTTTGGGCTTAGAAATTGGGCTTGGACATTTAATTAGTGTTTTATTTTCTGGTCCAAGCCCTAATCCGTTTTTAACCTTATAAAAGGAGATTTTGACCTCATTATTTCTCACCTCTCAATTTATTCTTCAATTCAATTCATCCTTTGAAGAGAGTGTCCAGAGAAGAAGCAGAAAGAAGGAAAAGAAGAAGCTTGGAGCTGGAGACTCTCCAATTCACAGCCAAACCAATTCCGAAATTAGGTTTCTCTGTATTTTATTTCTGTAAAACAATATGAGTCTTATTTCCTTTAATTTAGCTTTCTTTTCAATTAGTATGAGCTAATTACACTTTAGTGCTTGAGAATGCTTTCTGGGTAAATCCCAATTCTATTGAATTTCATGTCCTGAATTTGGGTTTCTGTTAAATTAAATTAAATTGGGTCTTTTACTCTTTTCGATAATTTGTGATTGTTTACTGTTTTTAGAGTCGCGAACTAAGAACAGGTATTAGTATCTGGGCTATTCCACATATGTGGCGTGTGGATCATCCTGACGGAGGGTTTAGGTATAGAACCAATTATTCAATCTAAAATAGAAGCTATTGATTCTGACGAACTTAGCTAATTTTAGGGCCAATGAGGTAAAATTCTTAAACATCTAAAAGTGGATCATATTTACCCTGACGGGACTAGTGACACTCTAGGATAGCCTTATAGTCCACCCTGACGGGGGTATAAGGAATTTAGAATCCCGACCATGTAATTGACCGATTTAACCCTTAAACAGAATATGTTATGAAATAGAATTAGGAGGATCCCTTGCCATCTCAAGTGCTACCTTCTCATATTTGCGTTTTACATTTATTTACTTGCGTCTTAATATTTATTTGCATTTTTAATTTAATCTTGCATCACTTAGAATTAATACAAACAACCAACCAATCATTATATCTTTTATCTGCTTTCATAAGTGCAATTATTCATTATCTGATAAGCATTGTAGTTAACCAACCGTCCCTGAGAACGAATCTGATTTATCAGTTATACTACTTGGGACAACCGTACACTTGCGGTTGTGGTTCGATTATTGCATTTATTTAGAACACACAAAGGACCACCAGCCGCTAATCCTGGTCATTATCAACAGCGCCCCCAGAACAACTCTTTCCAACCGAGAGGTCAGTATCAAAGTCAACATCAGAATAGACCTGCTCCCCATCAACAACCTGCTCAAGATGCATATACCGATTCATTAGATCAGAAAGCTTTACCTTAGTACCCTCAAGAAGGATCTATGGACAATCAACAGATAGCACAAGCTCTAGACCGTTTGACCACGACTATGAACGCTCAGGACGAGAAGGTCCGAGGACACGATGCCATACTTCAGATGTTAGGTACTCAATTAAAACAATTAAACGAAGTTTTAACAAATTTGGTAGAACAAAAGGAAGTAAAAGCAATCAAAGGAGGTGAAAACAATGTTGGGTTCGAAGCTTGCAAGGCTATTTGCCTTGAAATCGAAGAATCAAAAGAGGAAGTACCGCATGCTGCCGTTAGTGCCGTAGAAGTTCCAAGTACCGAAGAAGAACCAACCAAGTCTAGCCCCGTGGAATCTAACTGTTCTGAAGTTTATGTGGAGGACGATCAAGACAAAGCCGAATTTATACAACTACTGAGGAAGATGCAAGATGAAATTCGATCGGTTGTGGATTATGCAGCTGAGCTGGCTAAAGAGAAAGAGAAAGAAGCCTCAAAGGAGGAATCAGAAGACGGAGTTGCACCTGCTGTGCAAGAAGAGAAAGAAGAAGAGAAGGTGGAATCGCCACCTATTGTTCAACCAGTGTCATCAACTATTCCTGATACAAATCTTAAGGACGACACTGTTCTCAAGACATTTGTAGAGGCGTATCAACCTGAAAATATCAACGCCCAGATGCTTGAGATTGCGAAGAGAGAACTTACACCGCAACAAGTTTTTACGCAAGTTATTCTTGAGAAAGAGGCGAGTGTAGATATCCCGAGAGAGAACCTGAGGGTTTCAAGAAGGAGTGAAAGAGAGCTACCACCAAATCTTAAAGATTCGGGAAGTTTCAACCTTCCTATTCAACTACATGGTATGCTCAAGATGAAAGCGATGTACGATGTGGGTTCTGGTGTGAATCTTATGCCTAAGTCCGTGTTCGAGAGACTTGGACTTCAGAAATCAGAGAAAACTCCAATGAAGTTGCAGTTCGCTGAAAACTCAGTTAAAAGGACATGGGGAACAGTGGAGGACGTCTTAGTCCGTGCAGGTAATATCGCCATCCCTACTGACTTTGTTATTCTTGAGTTTGATGCAGATAAGCAGGTTCCAATCATACTTGGACGGCCTTTCATGGCCACAAGTCAAAGTGTCATCAACTTACAAGAAGGGACCATCACCCTTCATGCAAAGAATGTGTTTGAGACCTTCTATGTCTTGGGTAAGAAACCGAGGAAGTTAGATGCCACCGTTCCTGTCATCCACAGCCTTTCACATCACAAAGTCCCTCCTGAGAAGATCCACTTAAAGCCTGTGGATACTGAGCCAAACATTGAGTTTGGGGTTGGCCATGAAGTTCTATGGAAAGCTCACAAACGAGAGAATAGGCCACGAAGTTTCAAAGACTCGTGGATGGGACCATTCATTGTCACTAAGGTTGTTTCAGCCAAGGTGATAGAAATTCGCCCCAAAACTGGGGTAAAGCGCAGATTAGTTGACGTTCATAGCCTTACTCGTTGTCGGGGAGGCTATATTCGCAAATCTTGACAGAGGTAACACGTCTAACTTTAAAAGACGTTAAACAAAAGTGCTGTACGGGAGACACCCCGTAGATTTTTTAGTTTTCATGTCTCTTACGTTTCTAGTTTATGTTTAATTTAGTGTTTTTAGTTGATAATGCATATTTGAGCAAGGTATTAGTGTTTTTGGTGTGTAGGAATTGGAGAAATCGAGTTAGGGACGCGAGGAAAATTTTTCGGAGCGAAGGAATGACCTGCGCGGACTACCCCCGCGGACTACCCCCAGTCCGCAGGGTAAAAACCCGTACCACGGGTGGAGCCACGGGTCTTGTCCAGAACCGAGAAAAAATTGACCCGCGGACTACCCCATGCACCGAGCCCTGGTCCGCAGGGCAAAAACGCATGCCACGGGGTAGGTCCACGTGTATTTGGACGAAAAACACATCAGAAGGCGCGGGGTACCCTGCGGTGTACCGCACCATGGTCCGCGAGTCAAAAACGCGTGCCACGGGTTTGTACCACGCGTGTTATCCAGTGGGCAAAAATTTTCGACCATCAGATGTCGCGGACTACCCTGCGGTGTACCCATGGTCCGCAGGGGTAGTCCGCAGCACCGCCAGAGAGAGAAAAACCTACGGGATTTGATGTATAAATGAGGTATTAAGCCATTATTCCGAATTTATTAAACCTAAAGCCTCTTTCTCTTCTCCAAAACTCTCCCAACTCCATTGAAGCTCATCAAAACCTTCACCAATCACCAAAACACTACCCAATCATCAAGAAAAAGACATCAAACCTTCTCTCCACATCATTACAAGAGAGAATCAAACACCCAATCCTCACCAAATCCATTCAAATTGAAGAATCAAGAGCTTAAATTTTCAAAATTCATCCTACAATTTCTTAAATCCAAGCCAACCCATTACAAATCCACCTCACCCACATAGAGATTCATCATCAATTCACCTATCCTAAGCCAAATCAAGCTTGTTCAATCATTAATTCACAAGTTCAAATTTCAAGGGTTGCTAAAGCTTTGAGTTGGGGGTTAATTGAAGATGACTAATAGAACAACAATTTTAGCTAACAAGAGGGAGGTGAAGAGTAACAAGGGATTGGAGTTAAACAAGAAGAAATCAATTGACAAAGGTGCTAGTTCTAAATCAAAGAGTAAAGATAAAGTTGAGAAGAGTGGGATACCTTTGTTTGATCGTAATGGTAAAAATCTTTACTTTATGCAAAGGATAAAACACAACCTCCACAAAGTCCTACACCCAAAGAGGAGAAAGAGGAAGCTTTAAAAATCTTGAAAGCGTCTGCAGAGAAACAATTGATAGAACTACCTTTTGCTTATGAGAAAGTATTCAAGGAAGAAGTTGGTACAGGAGAATATGCAAGATTCTTAGAGCTTGGTGAGAAATTGGGTTGGTCTACGTTCATGGTAAGACGTTCTGAATTATGTCATGAGTTAGTTTTGGAATTCTATTTAGGCCTCTTTAGCCGAGATAGTGATTGTGTTCCGATTAGAGGAAAGCTAGTTCCTTTCACAGTTGAGGAGATTAGAAACCACTTCAAGTTTAAGAAATTAAAAGGTTATTGCAAATTTGAAGAAGCGGTTGCTAAACGAAAAATCTTTGATGAGGAATTACTTTTTGAGCATGTATTAGACAAATAGAAAGTGCAATCACATAAGGGAGAATTGAAGGCACCTTGGCCTTACAAATATCATCAACCGGATGCGAGAATTTGGCACAATTTCCTTGTCCCTAATATCTTTGGAAACACACGAACTTTGGATGTGACTATGAAGTTTGCTCTACTTTTAGACTGTATTTTGAGAGGAGAAGAAGTTGATGTGGCACAGTTGATCTATGAGGAGGTGATACGATTCTCGGTCTCTCCTAAATCGGTTTATAATGTTACATCAGAATCAAAGTCAACATCAGAATAGACCTGCTCCCCATCAACAACCTGCTCAAGATGCATATACCGATTCATTAGATCAGAAAGCTTTACCTTAGTACCCTCAAGAAGGATCTATGGACAATCAACAGATAGCACAAGCTCTAGACCGTTTGACCACGACTATGAACGCTCAGGACGAGAAGGTCCGAGGACACGATGCCATACTTCAGATGTTAGGTACTCAATTAAAACAATTAAACGAAGTTTTAACAAATTTGGTAGAACAAAAGGAAGTAAAAGCAATCAAAGGAGGTGAAAACAATGTTGGGTTCGAAGCTTGCAAGGCTATTTGCCTTGAAATCGAAGAATCAAAAGAGGAAGTACCGCATGCTGCCGTTAGTGCCGTAGAAGTTCCGAGTACCGAAGAAGAACCAACCAAGTCTAGCCCCGTGGAATCTAACTGTTCTGAAGTTTATGTGGAGGACGATCAAGACAAAGCCGAATTTATACAACTACTGAGGAAGATGCAAGATGAAATTCGATCGGTTGTGGATTATGCAGCTGAGCTGGCTAAAGAGAAAGAGAAAGAAGCCTCAAAGGAGGAATCAGAAGACGGAGTTGCACCTGCTGTGCAAGAAGAGAAAGAAGAAGAGAAGGTGGAATCGCCACCTATTGTTCAACCAGTGTCATCAACTATTCCTGATACAAATCTTAAGGACGACACTGTTCTCAAGACATTTGTAGAGGCGTATCAACCTGAAAATATCAACGCCCAGATGCTTGAGATTGCGAAGAGAGAACTTACACCGCAACAAGTTTTTACGCAAGTTATTCTTGAGAAAGAGGCGAGTGTAGATATCCCGAGAGAGAACCTGAGGGTTTCAAGAAGGAGTGAAAGAGAGCTACCACCAAATCTTAAAGATTCGGGAAGTTTCAACCTTCCTATTCAACTACATGGTATGCTCAAGATGAAAGCGATGTACGATGTGGGTTCTGGTGTGAATCTTATGCCTAAGTCCGTGTTCGAGAGACTTGGACTTCAGAAATCAGAGAAAACTCCAATGAAGTTGCAGTTCGCTGACAACTCAGTTAAAAGGACATGGGGAACAGTGGAGGACGTCTTAGTCCGTGCAGGTAATATCGCCATCCCTACTGACTTTGTTATTCTTGAGTTTGATGCAGATAAGCAGGTTCCAATCATACTTGGACGGCCTTTCATGGCCACAAGTCAAAGTGTCATCAACTTCCAAGAAGGGACCATCACCCTTCATGCAAAGAATGTGTTTGAGACCTTCTATGTCTTGGGTAAGAAACCGAGGAAGTTAGATGCCACCGTTCCTGTCATCCACAGCCTTTCACATCACAAAGTCCCTCCTGAGAAGATCAGCTAGTTGATAAACCATTTGATGAAAGTGCTAAAGGTAAGAAAATAACGAAATTACATAGTGTAGAAAGTGATTAAGGCGGTTCTTTCATATTTGAAACCTTTGAAGCCTTTTTATACCTTCTCACCTTGTGATTTTTGATTTTATATGATATATCCTTCTCAGCCCCTTCTAGCCTTTCTAAAGCTTTTTATTGAAACACGTTATAAGCCATATCCTTTAGATTATACGACTTTTCCATATGACCCGCACTCGAATTGCGATGCATAGACAGTTGTTTTAGTGCTTGAGTTTGGGGTGGTGGGTCCACCATTATGGGAATTGTTATTGGGTTGGGATTTTTGAGCTTATTAGTTGTGCTTTGTGCTTTATATTGATGACGATTCACATGTTTTTATTGTAACCCTTTGCCGGGGTAATAGTGAATGAAAAAGAAGCTACGAGCTAAAATTGCCAACAAGGGCATTAAAAGAAAATATATATATGAGAAAATTAGTGTGATATCTCAACATTAAAAGAGAGTCATAGCTATAGCTAGAAAATTGATTTGAAAAGAAAAGAAAATATATATATTCGGACCGACAAAGTGGATTTTTATGTGAACATCTTAAGCTTTAATTGGGTTATTGGGGATGCTAAATTGTGCATCAAGGAATTCATTGGGTTGAGTGAGAAACGTTTTATGAGAGTAACTCAAGCTCTAGGGCGATTCGTTGATGGCTAGTGAGGAGAGAGCTAAAAGCTCACTCCAAATTATCCAAATATACTATCATACCGTCCCTAAGCCTACATTACAACCTTAAAGAACTTTTGATTCTTTGCTATGTAATTAAGAAGTGATTGCTCCATTAGAGAGTAGTTAAGTGGAGCTTTGAATACTAGTGAAAATCGATGAACAATCTATAGCTCTCTTGGGGAACTGAGTAAAGTCCCAATCCTTCTTACATTGCGAAACTAATCTGATCTTGAATTCAAGCCGTGTTGACTATGGATATGAGAAGTGTACAGGTATGTAGTTAATAAATATTATTGCATGAAATTTTTTGAGTTATGTGCTTTAGGTTTATTCTATATATTCTGCTATGCTTTTTCCCATTATGTTGAGAATTTTATAAGTGTGTATTTATAGACTTCCCTTTGTTTTTATCTTTATTGTATCGGGACGATACAACTTTGAGTTGGGGTTCTTGATGTCTCCTCATTTGTGATAGATTTATGTTAGGATGAGACATCATTTTTAGTGATTTAGAAGTCATAAATGTCGATTTTCTTGAGAAATAGTGCACTTTCCTATTTTGAGTCTTGATTTAGTAAAATAATATTTTTAGAGCATATTGAGTTTATTTGTTTATTTAGTGTGTAGCTTTAAAGATAATTATGGAGCTTAATTAGAGTCCAAGTCAAAGAGTACAACTTATGGAAAGAGATTTGCATGGTAATTGGAGATAAGGAAACAAAAGCTAAAAAGATGGAAAAGGAAAAGCTGCCTAATCAAGGATTCTGCAGTACACGCCTAAAGAAGTGCTATTTTACCCAAGAAATAGGCCGATTTTGGTAATTTCCTTTCATAGAGACGAAGATAATTCTGTTACGATTCTTTTGGTATCTTATGGAGCTCAAACCGACCAATAACGAAGAAGATATGCTCAAAACGGTCCAGCAGTGTTTATCTTTATTTCCATACGAATTTGAGTTGGGCTAGAAGTCCAATACCTTACCTCTTCCTCAAGAAAACGAATTAGGTCTTCTAAACACCTATAAATACACCCTTATATCACTTGTAAAGAATCCTTGCCTCATAGTAATTAGTTCTTAAGGTTTTATTCTTCCAGTTTATTGTAGAGAGCAAGATGATGTCTTTTGTAATTTCTTTTAGTTTATTTCCTTCAGGTTTGAACTAAACCTCCCATAGCTTGGGTTTTGCATAATGTATAACCTATGAATTCTAATTCTTCTATCTAAGTTTCTTTGGGAATTATATGTTTTAATTTGATATTAGCTTCTTACTTAATATTTGTTTATGTGTTTTGATTTAATGTCTTTCCTAGAACTGATCACTTTAGGATTGTTTTAATAGTAGTTAGATGGTCTCCTTAACAGGGTGTTTAACTATTGAACCACCACATAATGTCTAGTGTCGATATTAGTTCTGACAAAACATGATTCTAACTAGATAGTCATTAGGGTTTGTTTTAATCACCATATCACCAATCGATTGTTGCGATTGCTTAGGGCCTTAGTAGCGTTTGATAACCCTATTCTAAACCACGTCTTGGTTGTGCCGTAGCCCCCTTAGTCGCTCTCAAGGTCTAAGGTATGGGAATTTAGAATCCTGACTAAGTATACCAAGAGCTGATATTCTCCCTTATTAAGTAGATTTATAGATAGAATTAGAAGGATTAGTGCATACTAGCAAAACCTGAGCTATATTTTTCATCTCATATTCTTAATCTTTTACTTTATTGTCTTTTAATTTCTTAGTTTAGTTAATTGATTTCGAAATTCATATCTTTAAATTCCTGTCCTTTAATTATTTACTTTTACTCGTTATTTCTACTTACGCGATTAACACACTTAAGTCCCTGAGAACGAACTCAATTTACTAACTAAAACTTGCATACGTCCTGTAATACTTGCAGTACTGTGCCTGTCTAGGGTGAGAGTGCGTAGTTTCTTGACTTAATTTTATCTTATTTTTATCACACCCTAGGCGACACCATGGAACTAAATGCGAACCACCCGGTTTGGTTATTAAATTATAAAAACCGAAATATTCGGTTCGGTTCCAGTTTTGGCAAAAAACCGAGACGAGACGAACCGAACTATGCTCACCCCTACTACTAATAAACAACAAGTTTAGATAGCACAAATAGTTAGATAGTTAGTCATTGATAGAAATAGTCTAGGTTCAAACCCCACAAATTGCAACATTTTGTTTTTTCTTTAGAAAAAACAATTCAATAATAATTCTTGAAAATAATCTGAACATAATAAAAAATTACTGTCCGAGTACAAAAAATATAACAGTATATACCAAAGATCCAAAGAAAATTCTCGTCAGATTCAAAGATTGATACCAAAAAAACTTCTCGTCAGATCTAAATATTAATACCAAAAAAAACTTCTCGGATCCAAAGATTAATACCAATGAAAAATTTCTCGTCCAACAAAATAGCAGATCTAGTTGTCCTCAGTTTTGGAACAGTTAACAACTATTCAAAGAAAAATCACACACATGATGCAATATTATTTATCATGGATGGCTCTCTTGTAGAATAAAAACAAAAACAAAAACAATGTCTTTATTTTTAACATGCACAACAGAGAACAGAAGAAAGTTAATTAACTTTATCTCTTGAAAAGTTAATGCAGCACTATTAACTTAATGTATAGACCAAGGGTGATAGGTATAGGGAACCATAAAGGCGACTAAAGGCGACTAGGGTTTTCCAAATGACGTCATTCAATTTTTCCGACTAAATCAATGGAGAAGACAATCGCAGTTATCTTGAAGGTCAGTATAGGCTACAACGTCTACGCTTGGGGTGGAGTACGCTAGGTTTGGTCCTTTTTAGTAGGTCAGACGATTTGGTAGATGAGTTTGACATCCGATGGGGTTAGACGAGTGGATGGTAGGACAACTAAGGCTACGACACCTGTGACCATTGACGGGGGAGGTAAGACAGAATACGGAGGAGGTAGGTGGCGGAACCGCGACGGTGGGTTCCAAGGAACGGGTGGGATTCCTTTGATATCTACTCAACGTAAGTCGCAGGAGCAAGATAACACTAATAAGCCCAAAAGGCGAGAGGCAGGTCGAGAGAAAAGGACAGCGGTGACTGTTCATATGGAGGACGGTGACCGGAGTGTCCTTATGGATGGGATAACGCAAACAAATAGGAGTATGAAGGGGAGACGAATCCAAAGATTTGAGATTCTATGAGTAATTGGTTGGCTCATACGGTTAATCAGAGAAAGGAGGGATGGAATAATTGTTACAACGGATAATAGGAGAAGGACTCTATTGAGGATGGCAGGGAGATTAATTTTCACCGGGAATGGGATAAGAATTTGGATAAGGATTAACAATGAAACTATGGATACAAAGTGGTTTAGGTTCAAAGAGAAGGGTTGGATTAGCTGGCACGCATGCAAACTTTCAATCTCGTTTCCAACAATTAAGATAGACAAATGGCGAATTCTAAGACAAGGAAGACGCTTCCTCTTCCATAGTGCGGTACACGCGGTAAAAGAAAAAAAAGAAAAACTCATTCACACTATTAGAACTTTCCACCTGGCCCACTATCTCGGTGACTATCAGCGCTTCGTGAAGACCAACGACAGAGAGTCACTTTTTATACCTAAGTCACTTTTCATTTTTCCTTTTCGTATAACCCTTTTACCTTCCAAACTTTCTTCTCTTTTCTCTCACCTTCCTTTCAGAAAACGAAGTCTAATGACAACATACTCAAGGCATGCGTTACCAATGACGTTCCTTGATCCAGCTGAAGAAGAAGAACTCGGCGTCATCGAGCTGGACATCAAGGTGTGTCGAGTAGAAAACCTGGATCGAGGAAGAGTGCTGATGGTTAGAATAATGGGTGAAGACAAGGTTAACTTAGCTGGGTTTCGACGGTGGATGTTTGACCGATGGCAAGTGCGAGGTAATGTAACAGTTTCTGAAATCTCTACAAATTACTTTAAGCTAGAAATTGATAATCCTAAGGAAAGAGATCGATTGTGGAACCTTCGACCGGGTAACATGATTGGGTTGCATGCGAGTTTTACTAAGGGTAACAGGAGTTTTAATGGGACTTTCACCCCCTCCAACTATTCTGTTGCATGGATTCAGGTGGGGGGTTTAGCGCATATCCCGAACACGATTGACACGATTAAGAATATTGCGCGTACCTTTACTGACCTGGAGGAGATAGACTTTCCAGAAGATGATACGGCGGTGGTTCCGGCGCTTCGATTTCACGCTAGTTTTCGAGTCATCGACCCAATTCCACCTAGAAAATTCCTCAGACAACATGATGTAGTTGGGTGGGTTACATTTAAGTACGAGAATATCGGGTTGTTTTGTTTTGCTTGTGAGAAGTTAGGACATAAACGTGAAAACTGTGATGAGCCAGCCGATAGGGAAGGTCTTTCAGCTCCTAAACTCTGGCTTATCACTTGGAGTATGGAGAATATTATTAAGAACACGCTGGAGAAACCGTTGTATGGGGTTAGGAAACGAGTTGGTGGCTCTTTTTTGTAACATGCGAGCTACTTCAACTGGGATAGAGATGATGAACGATCACCAGCCAATCCAGCTGATGGTCAAGATAGAGAGGTTCGTTCTAAACGAGCGAATGACAGAAGGTTTCAGGTTAGTAGGGAGAATATGGGTGACAGTTCAGACACGAGGGGTGATGTGGACATGGGAGGAGAACATACTGGAAAACAACAAAAGGGTCTTGATGAAGTGATTTTAGAAGCGCTGAGACAAGGAACCTTTGTGCAGCAAGCTGTGAGGACTGTGTTTATTAGTGATGATGACAACGATAATACAAGAACAACAGGTGAGATTGCGAGGAAGGAGCTTGAGGATAACCATCATCTAAGAAATAAGAAATCAGATTCTTCCAGTGATACTACAGATTCAGATAAGACTAGTACAACTCGTTTTAAAGGAATTTCGAACGCGACAGCCAAGAAATGTAGGAATGAGTACATGAAGTTTTACACCGTAGCGAATAAGAGACAGAAAACTCAAACTAGTGTCTACAGTGTGGAAGGTAATAAGTTAAGAAAACTCAGCTTGGAGGAAAGAATTGCGTTGCAAGATGTGGATACGGAAAGAAACTTAGGTAATTTGCTTGAAGGGTTTAATTCTACAGAGAATCAAGAGCCTACTCACAATGTGGGAGTTGGACTGCTTGAAGGCCCCGCTGGGATGGAGTTTTGGATAAAGGTGTTGATATTACTGGAGGTGATAGGGATAGAAGCGAACAAGTTGGGGAACAACAAGATGGAATGGTGTTTGGAGGAACTGTGCAGGAACTAGAACCGACTTTTGAACAAGAATATTCCAGGATTCGTGGTAAAAGGGGTGCTAGGGTTTGTGGCAGCATCAGGCGTGGAGGAAGGGGTAGACGAGGAAGTAGCCACCCAGAGATGGTTGCGGAAGGGAAATGATTACAATTTTCTGCAACTGTCAGGGAATCAGGGCCCCCCTGACAGTCCAGGTGCTTCGAGCAATGGTGGAGGAGCATAAACCCTCAATGGCTTGTTTTTGTGAAACGATGTTGAATGATGTGGACGCTTTAATTTTTGTTAGGAATTTACGTTTTGATAATCATTTTGTGGTTAATCCCCAGGGGAGCTTGGAGCACTCTGGGGGGTTTTGTTGGTCTAGAATGACCCCTTTGACTATTTCTATTTTGAACTTTGGCCCTCACTATATTATGCTTTCTATTAATGATAATGGTATTTTGTATTATTATGTCTTTGTGCATGCACCATCTACTTATCAGGAAAGGCAACTGGTGTATAGCCAGATCACGGATTGAAGAATCAACCATGTTGATCCACTTATTGTAATAGGGGACTTCAATGATATTAGTAATGGGACCCAACATCTCTGCTTGACTCCCCCAAACCAGCAATACATTTTAAATTTTAATCTCTTTATTACTAATAATATGTTAACTGAAATTCAGACCTACGAAAGTTATTTTACTTGGACAAATAGGCGACAAGATGCAACAGTGGTTAAATCACGAATTGACAAAGTCTTTGCGTCCACTGAATAGGCAGACAAATTCCCTATGCAACTGCTTATCTTCCCCCTGGCAGTGGGATCCGATCATTCGCCCATTATACTCTTTCCTAATGGCAAGGGTCGCAGAAACGTGAGACACTTTAGATTTGAGACTAACTGGTACGAACACGAACAATGCAGGGACATAGTCTACGAGGCCTGAAATGAACAATTACAAGACACACCTTTTCAAACGGTAATTCAAAAGAGAACTAAAACGACACATGTCCTTACAAGATGGAGTAAAGCCATATTTCCTAATAATAAAGTTAAAATTAAATAACTTGAAAAGCAACTTATTGATGTTGGCAACAATCCAATGTCAGAGCAACAACAAATGGAGGATATACTTATTAAAGAACAACTAGAGATGTACTGGAAAAGGGAAGAAATTTACTGGGCAGACCGGGCTAGAGATCAGTGGATTAAATACGATGACAAAAATACTAAATATTTCTCTGCACTTACAACTCAAAGGCGTAATTTTAATAGGATTGCTGGCATTCAAGCACAAAATGGAGAGTGGCTACAGATGTATACGGAAATTAAACAAACATTCAATAACTACTACACTAATCTTTTAGCGGAACAGGAACCTACTGAGCTTGAAGTAGCACTTCGAGATATCTCTACGAAAGTAACAACGGAAATGAACGGGGATTTGACTAGGATACCAGATAGGGAGGAGATCAAACTGGCTGCTTTTGACTTCAGTGCTATGAAAGCACCGGGCCCTGATGGTCTGAATGGCAAATTCTTTCATGAATACTGGGATATACTAGGAGATGACTTGGTAAATTTGGTTACTGACTTCTTCGTGAATAACACCTCGCTTATCACACTCAATGAGACACTAATTACACTTATCCCTAAAGGAGACAATCAAACAGGGGTGGGGGGTTACCATCCCATATCTTGTGTCAACTTCGTTTACAAGATTATTGCGAAATTTTTGGCTAACAGACTTTAGCATATCATTAATCAGATCACCTCACCAACTCAATCTGCTTTTATCAAGGGTCGGACCATTCAAGATAATATTCTTATTGCTTGGGAGGTATCTTTCTATATGAAACGTAAACTAAAAGTTCAGGCTTGTTTTGCAGCAATTAAATTAGATATGGCTAAATCATATGATCAAGTTAGGTGGGATTTCCTTCGATTATTGCATATTAAACTTGGTTTTGCCCAACAATGGGTTGATTGGATCTGGAACTGTATTTCTACGGTTACTTTCCAACTTAATATTAACGGAGAACGTCAACCCCCTTTCCAATCTGGACAGGGGATCCGCCAAGGAGACCCATTATCACCTTTATTATTTGCCTTATTAACGGAATCACTAATATCTTTAATTGAATCTAAAGTTCAACAGGGGCTTATTGCAGGCATTAGAATAACACAGAACTGCCCTGTTATATCTCACCTTCTTTTCGCTGATGACTCATTGTTCTTTTTATCTTTACAAGGAAACGAACTACCAGAATTTCAAGAGTGCATTGATACGTACTGTGGATGCTCTGGTCAGAAGGTCAACTTTAACAAATCCTCAGTTTGTTTTAGCAAACTCACACCGGATGACTTGAGACAACAAGTTACGACTTGTTTACAAATTCAAGAAAAGCAGGATTTGAGAAAGTACTTAGGTATTCCTCTCTGTCACAAACGGTCAAGAATGAAGACTCTGAATTGGATAGTGAACAAGGTTTTTAACAAAGCACAAGGATGGATATCAAAGCTCTTTTCGGAAGGAGGGAAGGAGGTTTTAATTAAAGCAGTGTTACAGGCCATACCGTGTTACGCTATGTCTATATTTTATTTTCCTATCGATTTTTGCAGGAAATTATCATCGATTATAGCGAGATTTTGGTGGAACTCAATAGAGAAAAGGAAAATTCACTGGTTGTAATGGGAAAATATGACTATAGCTAAGGTTGTGAAGGGTATGGGGTTCAGGGACTTAAAAAAGGCAAACACAACGCTTCTAGCTACTCAAGCCTGGCGAGTTTTGAGTAACCCGGATTCGCTGGCTTCACAGATACTGAAAGGAATTTACTACCCTCACTGCTCTTTCTTAGAAGCGAGACTCCGACAAAGTAGAACATGATCTTGGGCAAGTCTACTTGAAGGAAGAGACTTACTTGTGAAGGAAGGAATTATTCAAATTGGAAATGGAGAATCTACGAATATTTGGAAACATAAATGGGCTCCCTCTGGGATCATCAAACAGAAACCATCCCACACAACTCTGGAGACGGTGGACCAACTTATATATGCACAAAAAGACGGATGTGACTGGGAAAATATAGATAGCGAACTACCGCTACCAGTTCATGGAGAGATAAGGAGGATTCCTCTGCTTAATACGAAGGATCAGGATACTTTTATTTGTCCACACTCAAAATCAGGTACATATACAACTAAGACTGGCTACAAAACACTTATGCAGGTAGCAACATCGGAAAGCGCGCAAACTTCTGACCAAGCAGGAAACTGCAATCCTATACTGTGGAAGCGAGTCTGGTTAGTCAAACGTGGCAAATAAAGTTCGATCTTTCACATGGAAAGCGTGCCAGAATCTCTTACCAACAAAACATAATTCGTATTATCTACACTGTAGTGACACTAACACATGTAACTGGTGTGAAAACATAACTGATACAGTGGTACACTTGTTACTCTGCTGTAATTTCTCTAAATAGGTATGGGCAGGATCGACGATTAAGATTAGGGTACCAGAGGAGGAACCTAACTCTATAGGGGACTGGATTACGGCGTTATGTGACAACATGGATAATACAATCTGGGATCAGGATATCTTTATAGCATATATACAACTAACCCTGTGGAATATTTGGAAATCGAAAATGAAAATGGTACATGAAAATACTAACATAAATCCTTCTATGGTTATTGCAGGGATGAAGGACCTCTTTGGTACTACTTGGGCAAACCCTGCCCAACCACCTGCATAGATTACACAGGCAACGACAACAGATCCCTGGAATACTGAGGACTTACGAGATACCCAGTACATCTATACATGTGACACCTCCTTTTTATCCCCACCTGAGATTGGTGGGATAGGTATTGTCAAGCGGGATTCGAGGACAGGAAGAAGAGTTAGTTATTCGAAGCCCATCTGGACGGATTCGGTAGTAGAAGGGGAAGCCTCAGCGGTACTGGAGGCAACCAAACTGAGCATTAACCATCGTAATCGCAAGACCGTTATCTGTTCGGATAACCTTGATTTAATTCAAGGGATTAAGTCGTTGCCAGAAGCGTGGTGGAAGGTCAAACCATTCATTAGACGCATTCGAAAGATAGCTGAGGATCACAGCAATCTGGTCTTCAGGCATATTCTGCGTAATAGGAATGGATTGGCTGACCGGGCTGCGCGTACTGCTAGGCAAGCGGCTACAAACCTCTCGGGGAACGTGGGTCTGCCATACACTTTTACAAGACTTGGAATCAACTAATAGGGTCACAGACTAGTGGAGGATACGTTTGACCAAAAAAAACTTAATGTATGTGTGAAAAGAAAACAGCACATTCAAGATTTTTTTCTTTTGAAAAACAACACATTCATTCCATATAACAAAGAATGTGTACAAAATTTTTATGCATATAATCGCATGTAAGGACCGAGGAACAACCAATTGCTTTTTTTTATGTACGGAAAAAAATTCCCAACAAATTCAATAATCACATGTCAGCCCGAAAAAATCTATTTGATTACAAGGCTCTCAAAAATAAGCGCATTAAATTTTTTGTAATGAAAAAAATTTGCAGCATTAAATTCTCTTGTTTTTTGTCAAAAAAAATCACAAAACATAAATTCTAATTAACTATCACATGCTCTGATACCAATTGAAATATTTAATTAGATACGAATTAAAGAACAAAAAGTTTTAACAGGAATACCTCTTGAAAAGCATCGGAATTGAATCTATTGGGAATCTGATGATCTTGCGGCCGTGGATCTTCTTACTAAAAGAGAAGCCTCTATTTCCATAACCTAAGAGCCTTGTGATTTTTTATCAATGTATATTTTGTGAATAGCAGATAGTAGAAGAAAAGTAAAGAGAAGCGTTCATATGTGATATGAAAATCATTTACTTTTTCTAACCAAACTCTATCTTATATAGAGTAGTGGGTGGAGTTATTAATTTCAAAATTCAAAATTAATAACCTTTATATTATAACGTACTTTTGGCGGACTAACAAAATAATAAATAATTATACATAATTATTTATTTATTTTTCTTATAACGCACAACAGTATCAGTGGCATTGTCACACCATAAACGAGTCTTATCATTGCTACAGTGATGATAATAAAGGTTTTGTTTAGTAGGGAGAATGTTTCTACACGCCTTCCAAGTAAACGATCGAACTTTTTGCGACGTTCAATTTCCAGACCCTATTTTATATTTTCGGGTTGTTCAATTCTACTTGTTTAGAAGTTTGGCCTGCAAAGTAGTTAGCTAACTGGGTAAAAATTTTGTAACCTGATTCAGTAGTGTATTGTCCTGACTTAGAGGCCACGTAAAAATGTCCTGATAGATTAAGTATTGAATATATTACCATCTTAAGTGACTTTTTTTTTAAGTTCAGAAATTAAATTTATCCAAATAATTAAACGATTGTAGTATGAAAGAAAGAATTCATTGGCGGGCAGTTTAAGGCAATATTATTATGGTCGGTGTTGGTGTGGTGTTTATTCAATGATATTTGTTTTTCACTTTAAAAAAGAAATTTGACAAAAAAAATTGAATGCTTTTTGTTTTCTTTGTACTGTCAAGTGGTGTTCAATGATCTTTTTTCTTTTGGTCGATAGCGTGCAATAATTAAACACATGAAAAAGAAAAAGAAAAGTGTTACTACCATGAGACTTTTCCCATCTATTTGGAATATACTTTCTACTCAATCCTATCATTCCAAGTGGCTTGGTGTAGGACACAAATATACTAGTGTAAGAGCTTCTCACTTAACATCTTATCTTTTTTTTTTTTTTTGGTCAAACGAACATAGAGAGTAAAAGTTCGGAGCTTATCCAATACCAAGCCTCTTAAAGTCCTGAACCCGAGAGCTGAAGGGGGCTCTCTCCACAAACCGTTGTCTAGCAATACGCGCGGCCTTAACATCTTATCTATACCATCAAATTTCTTAAATCCGCGGGCTTAAATCCACCTTTTTGATCTATGTTTGGAGTGTTATAATTTGGATCGAAACAAATAGGTAAACAAGTAAAATGTTGATACTAAAGGAGTGTATTTAATTTTTTTTTTTAACGCTTAATACATTTCAATAACACCAGATTTCTAAAGCTATTAGTCAATTCCTAATCGAGAAAATTGAGAAAGTAGTGAATCAACGTTGTTTCCTCCTTCCTTTTGTGCCCTGTGTCTGGCTTGTTTAGCTAAGTTGTCTGCCCGACCATTGAACCGTCTCAGGATGTGCTTGAAAAAGACTGGGCCTACCTCTCTTGCCAGTCTTTTAATCTGCCAAATCCATGGTCGAAGTTTCCAACTTGCAGGCGACACCTGCTGAATACCTCGAACCAAGTCGAGGTTATCCGAGAAGATAGTGATCCCCTCGTTCCTGTCTTTAATTACCTGGTTTAAAGCTACTACCATCGCTTGCGCTTCCCCTTCCCCGCTCGTATTACATGTAGCGATTGCGGAGTGGTCCGTTCTTTTACCTGTTTCTTTGTCTATTTGCACCACTCCGATTCCAGTTGGTAGGTGAGGTCGCTCAAACGATGTATCACACGTAAATGCTATCCGCATATTGAAACTTAACTCGTCCGCTAATCTTTCTCATGCATTCGTTGCCACCAATAAAACAGGCAACGAACGCAGTGTATTTAATTAAGAACATGTATTTCATTTAGCAATGGTATTATCAAAGGGTTAAAAACATCATTATCGGATTGTCTGAATATCCTAGTGTTTTAAAAGGCGCTAGGCGGGCGGTCGACCACCTTCGAGCGCCTAGGCAGAGCCTAGGCATTTTCTTGCTAGGCGGTTTTGATATTTATTTAAATATTTTTTTGGGTTTATATAATTTTTAAAAATAGATTTATATAATTTTTAAAAATAGATTTATATAATTTTTTTGTGTTAAAAAGTAAATTTTTTTAATTTTTTATTTTTATTTTTTAACTTCAGCCGTCCTAGGCGCCTCCTGGGTCCGCCTAGGCGCCGCCTAAGACATTCTAGGACCGCCTGGAGGCCGCCTGGGCCATTTCTAAAAGTTATGCTACCTTCTAGCGCCTTGGCGACCGCCTAGGCCGATTTTTAGAACAATGGAATATCCATAACACAAACTTGCTTGGAAAATATTTAGGCATTCCTAACGTGCGGTTCGGACTGGTCCTTATCGGATCTGCGCTATACCGGGCCGGTCCGGTTTACCGGTCCTCCGCTATCGGTACCAGTCCGGTCCGTAAAACGGTCCTAGAAATCAAATGTCCGACCGTTAACAGGGACCGGTTTACCAGTTTCAGTCCCGGTCCGGTCCCATTATCGGTTTATCGGTTTTTTTTACTTACAGCTGTAAGTAATTAAAGTTGTAATATTTTTAATTAAAGTTGTAATAATTTGTTGTTCTGGTTAAAGTTGTAATATTTTTAATTAAATTAATTTACAAAATTGATTTATCAAAGTTGTAATATTACTAAATTGTTTTTCCGAAAGTAGTTTATTATTCCAAGTTATTATTTTATTCGTAAATAAGTTATTTGTACTTTATAATATTTTATTTTGAATAAATTATTTCGTTAACAGTTAATTTGTTGGTTTTATGATTTTTTAAACACTTAGGAGGGTGTATTCAATTGGGAGTTTGTTGGATTTTTTTTGGTTTTTAAAATCTATAGACTTTGCAAACTCTACGGATTGTTTTAATTCCATATAGAGTTTATAAGATTCTTTTTAATTCCATGTAGAATTTAACGGAGTCTTATATAAAGATTTTAACGGATTTTAATAGATTTTAATAGATTTTGATTTTTTTAAAATTAAAATATATATCTATTTAAATAATTCAACCAAAAAAAAATATTCCGCCACCATGGTAGCTTAACGGCAACGAATAATAATATGATTGGTCTGGTTTTTTTATTTGATTTGTAATTTTGATTTTACCTTTTAAAAATTAAATAAAATAATAAATTTTAAGATAAAAAATATACACTACAAAACTTTAAAAAATTTCAGACAGAAAACAAAAAAGAAAAAATTAAACAATACAATTATTGTGTTAAAAAAAACATGATAAAACCTAAAATCCATCTCTCAACCTCGCATTGGAATAAAAAACAAAAAGTAAAAAAATTCAGACAAATGAAGATAAAAAAAATGTAATCAGTAACCATGAACATGGTAAAACCTATACCCATCTCTTTTTTTTTTGGACAAACGTACTCGTAGCGAATTACACAGATTATTTAGCCAATTCCTAGTCGCGAAAACGCCAACCCTAACTCCGTAGGGCCCGAGTGATTCGGTGCCGATTGACTAGCTAGACGCGCGGCACGGTCAGCCAGCCCATTCCACCTACGCGGTAGATGTTTGAAGAACTGCGAACCATGTTCTTCAACCATCCGGTTAATACGCGTAACGAAAGGGCGGACTTTCCACCAAGCAGCTGGCAACGACTTCAGACCTTGAACAAGATCAAGGTTGTCTGAACAGATTACAGTTCTGGCTCCAGGATGGCCCAAACTAAGCTGAGTTGCTTCCAGAACCGCCACAGCTTCCCCTTCTGCTGCTGAATCTGTCCAGATGGATTTAGAAAAAGTAACACGTTGACCTGTACGCGTATTCCTTTTAACAATTCCAATACCGCTTGGAACATTAGCAGAAACGAATGATGCATCACAGGTGTACACGAAGTATGGTTCCTGTAGTCCTTGTTCCTCCAATGGGTTGATTTCCGGTGTCCTCGTTACTGGCGGAGCAGGAGCTGGGGGGGAAGCCCAACCGGGTCCAAAAAGATCCGCCATTCCAGCATGGGTTGAAAATACTATCTGTTGCGGATGAATCTGCACATGCTCGTGAAGCATCTTCATTTTTGCCTTCCAAATGTTCCAGAGTGTCAATTGAAGAGCTGCAATTAGAGTGTTTTCCTCCCAAATCTTATTATCCATTGTATCGCAAGTATTAGAGAACCAGTCACCAATAGAGTTTGGGTCTTCCTCTGGTATCCTTACTTGAAGAGCAATACCTGCCCAGACCTGTTTAGCAAAATTACAAGTAAGCAGCATGTGAACCACCGTGTCAGTCAGCTTTTCGCACCAAATACAGTATTTAGTGTCACTGCATCGCCTATTATAAAGATTCTGTTTAGTTGGAAGTAAGTTTCGACAAGCTTTCCAGTTGAAAGATCGAACTTTATTAGGATTGTTTGATTTCCAGACTCGGTTCCACAATTTAGGATTGTTCAACTTAGCTTGGCTCGAGGTTTGAGTCGTTCCCATCATAGCCATTTGTGATAAAATCTTATATCCCTTTTTAGTGGTGTAAGTGCCATCCTTAGTGAAAGGCCAAATAAAGATATCCTGACCTTCCGGTTCCAGGAGGGGAATACGAGAGATCTCTCCATGGACGGGAAGGGGAATATTACTATCGATAATCGTCCAGTCCCACTTATTCCTCTGAGTTGTCATCAATTGGTCAACCGTTGCAATACATGTATCAACCGGTCTATCCTTAATAATACATGAGGGCAACCATTTGTGTTTCCAAATGTTGGTAGATTCTCCATTTCTTATCTGAATGTGACCATGCTCAACTAACAAGTCCCTACCTTCAATCAGGCTAGCCCAGGACCACGTACGATTTTGTCTTAATTTAGTATCCAAGAAAGTACCATGAGGGAAGTAGATGCCTTTCAAACTCTGGAGACCAGCAGCTGAGGATTACTAAGGATTCTCCATGCCTGAGCTGCAAGAAGAGCCTTATTCGCCCTCTTCAGATCTTGAAAGCCCATTCCTCCCACTATCTTGGCGGCAGTCATCTTCTCCCATTCGATCCAATGTAATTTCCTTTTCTCCAAATATTCCCACCAGAATCTAGCAATGATAGATGAAACTTTCCTGCAAAAACCAACAGGAAAAGAAAAAATAGACATCGCATAACAGGGTATGGCCTGTAAGACTGCTTTGATAAGTATTTCTTTGCCACCTTCCGACAGGAGTTTCGCTATCCACCCTTGAGCTTTGTTGAAAACGCGTTTCACTATCCAGTTCAGTGTGTCCATACGTGATCTCTTGTGACATAACGGTATACCAAGGTATTTCCCCAGGTCTCTAGTCTCATTAATTTGCAAAGCTGCTACTACCTGTTGTCTCACATCTTCCCGGGTTTGGTTACTATAGCAGACCGAGGATTTATGGTAGTTAATTTTTTGTCCAGAACATCGACAATAGGTCTCAATACATTCTTTGAATTCCTGAAGATCCTGCCCATCCAAGGAAATAAAGAATAACGAATCATCTGCAAAGAGCAGGTGTGATATAATTTGGCAGTTGCGCGTCATCTGAATGCCATTGATCAGTCCCTGTTCCACCTTAGTTTCAAGTAGAGAAATAAGTGATTCAGTAAGTAAAGCAAATAATAAGGGTGATAAGGGGCCCCCTGCCGAATCCCCTGGCCGGGTTTGAAGGGTGGTTGCCGCTCCCCGTTTATATTGATCTGAAATGTGACTGTTGAGATACAATTCCATATCCACTGTACCCATTTCGTTGCAAAACCCATTTTCTCCAGCAGCAAGCGTAAGAACTCCCATCGTACCAGGTCATATGCTTTAGCCATATCAAGTTTAATTGTTGCAAAATTAGCATTGTTTTTCAATTTCCTTTTCATAAAGTAAGAAACTTCCTGGGCAATCAGGATATTATCCTGAATTGCCCTTCCTTTGATAAATGCCGCTTGGGTAGGGGAAGTGATATCGTTGATTATCATTTGAAGTCTGTTTGCCATAATCCTTGCAATTACCTTGTAAACGAAGTTTACACAAGAGATAGGTCAGAAATCACCCACTCCTGTTTGACAGTCACCTTTAGGAATCCTATACCCATCTCTTCACCGCCGTATTGGAAGAGAAAAAATAAAAATAAAAGAATTCTTAATACAGCTGTTTACTTAAAAAAAATAAAACAAAAAAAAAGAATATTTTTATACAAATTTAACGAAAACTTTTTCAATTGATTAGTTTTTGATTGAAAATTAGATATTTAAATATTATAAAATAGTTTATGAATTTCTTTACCTCAGTTGTTTTGGTTGGAGTTTATGAAATCTCTACTTCTGTAAAAGGATTTGTAGTAGATTTTTTTATTTATACTTGAGCCTTAAACTCCTATAAAATCCAATGACTTGAAAAGTCCAATGACTTGAAAAGTCCAATGACTTTTGAATACCTACAAATTTTAATGGATTTAAAAAAGTCTTGATTGAATACATCTAGATTTTAAAAGAGTTTTTAAAATCTTAATGAATACCTCAAGATTTTAATAGACTTTTAAAAATCCCGATTGAATATCCCTGGACTTTTAAAATCCAAAAAAAATTCAACAGACTCTCAGTTGAATACACCGCCTTAATGATAAAATATGTATCATTTAGGCATAAAAATACATTTTAGACAAAAGAAATGTAATAATAAATGAAACTAGAAGGTATAATAAATGTAATTGTTAAAAATTATAATTGATATCGTACATAAGTTACATTGCAACAACACCAAAAGAAATGACATGTGAGGAAAAAAGGAGGAGGGGGGGTTGGTGGTTGTGCCCATAGAATTTAGGTTGCCTACGTACCTTATCTGTAAGTAGCGTGAAATGCATACTCAGAAAAGGATCAAGCCACCACGTAGTTCTGTAAACCCCCTTGGTAAAACTGTTAGTAAGTTTTTCGATAAATAATTTAAAAAAATTAAATAAAAGAGAGATAACTCACCACTCGTCTTCATCCGCCTGGTAAGAATTTGAAGGACCCGAACCGTCACTTGAGCTAGTCAGGTTGAACGCTAAATCCTCGTCATCAGATAAAGCATCTAATTCGTTCTGTGTACGGGTGTCTGCCTTCATCCAGTCCTGCAGCTCCACCACCTTCTCCAACGTAGACCCGATCATACTCTGGCGCTGATCTGTAAGTTGTTTCTTACCTTCGCTGAAAGCGGTCTCTGATGGAACCGAGGAAGCTGGTAAGGTTGGTATGGGATTGCGTTATTGATCATTTGGGTTATTTTGTTAATTTTGTTTTTGGGTTGGTGTTGGATTGGGTTGGGTTAATGATTCGGGCTACAAAATGGGGGGTAAGGTTTGGGCTGAAGAACAAAAAAGGTTTGGGGCATTGGGCTAAAACATGTTGGGTTAATGATTTGGGCTAAAACATGTGGGTTTGGGCTTTTATATAAAAAAAAGTTACGGGCCGGTTCCGATCCTTAACGATTTCGGACCGGTTCGGCCCGAGGTGTTTTTACCATTTCTGAAAACCTGCCCGATAAGAGAGACAGCGGTTCGTGTCGTTCCGTTCAGGTCATCCCCACCGGTCTCGGTTCATCGCCGGCACCGGCAGGTGCGGTTCGGTTCGTCGGACCGATAAGGAAAACCGATAGACAGGCTGACTTAAGCGATTCAAAACTGAAAATTTAAATTATATTTAAAGATATACTGTTCAACAAATCAACAAGTTGGGTGACCAATCTCTTATCAGATGGTGGTAAAGAAGTTTTGATTAAAACAGTTCTTCAAGCAATTTTGAATTATGCGATGTCTATCTTTGAATTTTCCTATGAAGTTGTCTAAGAAAATGTCTGCAATCCTCGCTAATATTTGGTGGAATTCTTCTAATAGGAAAAGAATTTATTGGATTTCATGGAAAAAGATTGTTAGATCGAAAATGATTGAGGGGCTTGGATTTAGGGACTTTCATAAAATGAATATTGTTATGTGAGCTAACCAAGCACGGTGTATTCTCAAAAATCTCGACTCTCTTGTTGCTAGAGTTCTAAAAGGTATATATCATCCTAATTCGGATTTATGGAACGCTTAAATTAGACAGAAAAAATCATATAGTTGGGCGAGCATCTTTAAAGGATTACAACTTCTTAAAAAGGAATATGTTTGGCAAATTGGTAACGGATTGACCGCAAATGTCTGGGATGACATGTAGATAGGAAAGGACTAAAATTAGAAAAGTCGGAAAGATGTAAAGTTGCAGATTTATCTCATGATAACTACTCAGGATGGAATTCACAAATTATTGATGAGATATGTAAAGAAAGGGAAAAAGTAGAAATTAGAAGAATTCCAATTATGGATCTTAATAAAGATAATGAAATTTTCTGGCCTTATTCGAAATATGGAAAATATACAACCAAATCTGGATATCATTGTCTAGTTAATAAAGAATTATACAAGGAAGCCCAAACTTCATACATTGGCGAAAAAAATAATGAACCAGGTATTTGGTCAACAATTTGGCGTTCTAATGTGCCAACAAAAATTAGGAATTTTGTTTGGAAAATATGCAATGAAGCTATTCACACCAAAGCTAATTTAAAAAAGAAGAAATATTCCAAAACAGTAAGATGTGAGTTGTGTGAACAAGATAACGAGTCAATTGAACATCTATTTCTTAAATGCCCTTTTAGAGAAGCAGTTTGGGCAGAGTCGTCAATGCAATTAAAATTTGATAGAGAATGTGGTTAGCCCATCAAATCGTGGATTCTCAAAACTATTCAGTCCTGCTCCGAGAATGGGTGGGAAAAAATCTCATTACACAAATATATTTTTCACATCTGGAACATATGGAAGTCTAGAATGGATGGTTTTTTCGAAGGAAAAAAATGGAAGGTTAGAGAAATCATTAACAAGACAAACAAAGCTGTTAATGAGCTTGTTAGATCAAATAGTAATAGTAATAATAAGATCTTTATGGATGCTAAGAGTAATAGGAATGAACATGACAACATCCTACAAGATACTGCAGATACTATCTGGCTCAATAATACATCACTTACAAAGGAATAGGAATCAACTGGAATCGCTACTTTTGCAATTAATAAAGATGGAGATATCATAGAAAAGAAAACAAAGCAATGTCAAATTAGTAGTGCAAAAAAAGGGGAATGTTGAGATATTCTCCTTGCAGTGAGATCCACAACGGATCTTAACCAACGGAGTTGTTCCTTCTACTCCAACAACCTTGATATTGTTCAAGGTATTAATAGAGTCTGGGAAATTAATTGGAAAATCCGTCTAATTGTTGTCGAAATCTGAAAATAAATTAAAAAATTTCCCTCATAGAAAATTTATCACATCAAAAGAGAATTCAACGAAGTTGCTGACCTTATAGAAAAATGTGTTCGGCTGAGAAATGACTTGTTGGTGGGGGCAAAGGTGTGATAAAATAATAGATAAATAAAGATAATAATAAAGAGCACACACCCTTGAGAACCACGGAACTCACTGCAAGTATCATAGATCGTTTGCAAGTTTTAATGATAAGTTAAGTTCGTTCGCAGGGATTTAATCCGTTAGATCTACTTATGTTTAACAAGCGTAGATGAATTTATATGTTTTAGAATAAAATATAAAAAGATAAAATAATATGAATAACTATCTGATGAGAAATAATAAATAAAAATGCAGATAAATAAATATGGATGTAAGTCTAATAGATTAGGGTCACAAATATGAGTCTATTTTACTAAGTTGTTATTCTAACTTGTCACAGATTAAGCATTATATATTAACCATGATTCTAAATTCTACCTAGCCTCTATTAGGCTTAGGAGCAACATCTCCACTACTAGGGATTCCTGAATAATGATTGGTGGTTAAATCAAACCTTTATGGCTATCTAGTTAGGCGAAGGATCAAAACGATACGATTATGTGATGTTGTCAATAACTAAGAATAATCCTAAGATTGGCCAAATCTAGGGTTGTAAGTCAAAACACATAATAACAATATACGCCAAGCTCAATCAATTAAAATAACAAATAGTATTATGGAGTTAAAGACAAAATAATAACCCAACAATTAAAAGTAAAACTTACAGAATAAAAGCTTAGATGGTTGATCGTAAATATATAGCTAATTACCCTAAATATAGAGAATGTGAGATGTAGAAGAGGAGTTTGTCACTCTCCAACTTCTTATTCTTGTCTTCCTCTATAGGTCAGCTTGCTTCTTGGATGAATATCTTGATACTAAGGATGAATATTAATTAAAGAACTAAGTTATTGTTTAAAACTGAGAAAATACAAGTAAGGACTAAGCCTAAGCTTCAAACTGAGCAAAGACATGTTTACAATGGTATAAGGGTGTATTTATAGGTGTTTAGGAACCCTAATTCGTTTTCTTGAACGAGAAGGTAAGTAGTGGACTCTAAGCCCAACTCAAATTCGTAACCCTAAAACATGGAACCAGGTCCGTTTTTGTTTTGGTCCTAACAGCTTCAATACTCATCCGTTTGATGCGTATGAGTAGTTGAAATTCATCGTCTCGGAAAGATCTTCAACTTTACTCTTGATCGTTTCTCCAGATTCCATACCGATTTTGAGATATAAGCTGATTTGTGGTCGTGGGTAGTGAAATTCAGGATTTAAGGCGGCTTTTCCTTTTCCATAATTTTAGCTTTTCTTTCCTTATCTCCAATTACCATGCTTATCTCTTTCCATATCCTTTAGTCTTTGACTTGGACTCTAATTAATCTCCATAATCATTTTTAAAGCTTCACACTAAATAAATAATTAAACCCAATATGCTCTAAAAACAATAATTTACTAAATCAAGATTCAAAATAGGAAAGTGTAGCATTTCTCAAGAAAATCGACTCAAAGACTTCCTAAATCACTAAAAAATTAAGTCTCCAACTAATATTAATTCATCACAAATAGGGAGACATCACTTGTCTAAGTGGGAAGCGTTGAACCTTATGGAGGTTAGTTTATTTCTGAATTTGTTGTACAAGAAAAGAGGTGTAAGATAATATTGTATCTTTTATTTCTCATTCTTACAAAAAAAATTGAGAACAGGTGAGATTTTTTTAACTTTAAAATCTAGAGATATTTATTAAAGATTTTAAAAAATCTTTTTAAGTTCAGGTGTATTCAAGACTTTAAAATTTCTCTTAAAATCTCAATATATTCAATCAATCTTTTAATATCTTTTTAAATTTTAGGGTATTAAAAAGTTATTATACTTTTCAATTCACTCGATTTTGTAGGAATTTAGGTTATGAATATAACTAAACAAGTCATTTACAGATCCTTTCTAATAGTAGAAATTTCATAAACTCAAAAGAAAAGAAAATCAACAACTAGGAAAAATATTTATCGTTAAAAAATAAAAAAAGTTTGATAAAGTTTAAAGATTGATGAAATGGAACCAATGGGGATAAATTATATGATTTTGAAGATTGGACAATATATAGTTTAAAAATCATAATTAATTATATTGACTTATAGTTAGTTATGTAGTTTTTTGGTTGAGCTTGTCAATAAAAAATTTCACTTAATTATGGATTTTTGCAGGAGAAACTTGTCCAAACATTATGTGTACCTTTTAAATTCTAGTATTTATGGATTTGGTCTAAAAAACAAAATTAGACATACCGTCCTCATAGACTGTTGACTTTCAATATTCTCCCAATGAACTCAAGTGTGCAAATTCATCTTCTTTTACATTCTTATCATTCATGGGCTTGATTGTGTCAGGAAAGTATAACAAAGAACAATAAAATATTAACTTCAATTGGGAACATTCTGGGCTGGATTTAAAAAAAGATTGGCTTCTTTTTAAGATAAATTTTTTATAAGGCCTTAAAAATCATCTTAGTGCCACAAAAGTAACATTCTACTCCTCTTGCCTCCAAAGAGACCTCTAGGAGCCCATTGTCATGAATACCCTTATAGTGTATATAAGACAAATATCTTGATACTAAGGATGAATATTAATTTAAAGAACTAAGTTATTGTTTAAAACTGAGAAAATACAAATAAGGACTAAGCCTAAGCTTGAAACTGAGCAAGGACATGTTTACAATGATATAAGGGTGTATTTATAGGTGTTTAGGAACCCTAATTCGTTTTCTTGAACGAGAAGGTAAGTAGTGGACTCTAAGCCCAACTCAAATTCGTGACCCTAAAACATGAAACCAGGCCCGTTTTTGTTTTGGTCCTAACAGCTTCAATACTCATCCGTTTGACGCGTATGAGTAGTTACAATTCATCGTCTCGGAAATATCTTCAACTTTACTCTTGATCGTTTCTCCAGATTCCATACCGATTTTGAGATATAAGCTGATTTGTGGTCGTGGGTGGTGAAATTCAGGATTTAAGGCAGTTTTTCCTTTTCCATAGTTTTAGCTTTTCTTTCCTTATCTCCAATTACCATGCTTATCTCTTTCCATATCCTTTAGTCTTTGACTTGGACTCTAATTAATCTCCATAATTATTTTTAAAGCTTCACACTAAATAAATAATTAAACCCAATATGCTCTAAAAACAATAATTTACTAAATCAAGACTCAAAATAGAAAAGTGTAGCATTTCTCAAGAAAATCGACTCAAAGACTTCCTAAATCACTAAAAAATTATGTCTCCAACTAATATTAATTCATCACAAATAGGGGAGACATCACTTGTCTAAGTGGGAAGCATTAAACCTTATAGAGGTTAGTTTATTTCTGAATTTGTTGTACAAGAAAAGAGGTGTAGGATAATATTGTATCTTTTATTTCCCATTCTTACAAAAAAAATTAAGAACAGGTGAGATTTTTTTAACTTTAAAATCTAGAGATATTTATTTAAGATTTTAAAAAATCTTTTTAAGTTCAGGTGTATTCAAGACTTTAAAATTTCTCTTAAAATCTCAATATATTCAATCAATCTTTTAATATCTTTTTAAATTTTAGGGTATTAAAAAGTTATTATACTCTTCAATTCACTCGATTTTGTAGGAATTTAGGTTATGAATATAACTAAACAAGTCATTTACAGATCCTTTCTAAAAGTAGAAATTTCATAAACTCAAAAGAAAAGCAAATCAACAACTAGGAAAAATATTTATCGTTAAAAAATAGAAAAAGTTTGATAAAGTTTAAAGATTGATGAAATGGAACCAATGGGGATAAATTATATGATTTTGAAGATTGGACAATATATAGTTTAAAAATCATAATTAATTATATTGACTTATGGTTAGTTATGTAGTTTTTTGGTTGAGCTTATCAATAAAAAAGTTCACCTAATTATGGATTTTTGCAGGAGAAACTTGTCCAAACATTATGTGTACCTTTTGAATTCTAGTATTTATGGATTTGGTCTAAAAAACAAAATTAGACATACCGTCCTCATAGACTGTTGACTTTCAATATTCTCCCAATGAACTCAAGTGTGCAAATTCATCTTCTTTTACATTTTTATTATTTTTTTTTTTTTTTTTTTTTTTTGGACGCTTAATACATTTCAAACTAACCTACTACAAATCATCAACCAATACCTAATCGAGAAAATCGAGAAACAAGTAAATCGAAAGTATTTCCTTCCTCCTGTTGTGCCCTGTGCCTAGCTTGTTTAGCTAATTCATCTTCTTTTACATTCTTATTATTCATGGGCTTGATTGTGTCAAGAAAGTATAACAAAGAACAATAAAATATTAAATTCAATTAGGAACATTCTGGGCTAGATTTAAAAAAAGATTGGCTTCTTTTTATGATGAAATTTTTATAGGGCCTTGAAAATTATCTTAGTGCCACAAAAATAACATTTTACTCCTCTTGCCTCCAAAGAGACCTCTAGGAGCCCATTGTCATGAATACCCTTATAATGTATATAAGACAAAAAAACAATCTGTCTCTCTCCTCCATTACCATTTCTCGCTCTACTCCTTTATCATTCTCTCTCTCTCTCTCTCTCTCTCTCTCTCTCTCTCTCTCTCTCTCTCTCTCTCTCTCTCTCTCTCTCTCTCTCTGTCTCTCTCTTCCTTCATTAAGTATCAATAATTTCTAACTCCGACCACAACCACCGACCATCGCCAGAAATAGTACTGAGTATGGAAAAAATGCTGAATATCGGAAAAAGTTACTGAGTCGCCGGAAAAAGTACTGAGTATTGGAAAAAGTTATTGAGTATCGAAAAATTTACTGAATATTCAAATTTTTTTATTGAAAAACTTGATTGATTATGCTCATATGCGCAGTAACTTTACTGAGTATGCTCGTATACTCAGTAACTTTATTGAGTATGCTCAATAACTTTACTAAATTTTGGGGAAAAATAAATTGAGTTTTTGTAATTATTAATAAAGGCAATAAAATAAGCAAAGGAAAAAGAAAACAAATAGTTGTCATTCAATTTTGAGTTAGGAAAGAAAAATAAAAAAAGATAATAAATGTATTGAGCACGTTGCTTTACTTTTTTTTGTCAAAAGAAAACTTTCATTAATAAGAAGTAATATTACAAAGGTGGTTAAGAAAATTGAAAGAACTAATGACCAACAAGTCTTTCTAGAGCGAACTGTCACTTTCTAGTACACTTGGCGAGTGTATCAGCTATGCCATTAAAATTCCTACTAATATAAGATACTTTCCACATAGGAAATCTCTTCAGCCATCACCAAATTTCAATTAGAAGCGGTTTAAGACTCCAATGAAGTCCCGCTTGATTATGGATTCCTCGAACAAGTTCGAGATTATTAGAGTAGAAAGAGCTACTCTCATAGCACGTTGCTCTACTACTATACTCAATAACATATTCATGCATAAGTAACATATTCATGTTGCTCTACTACTATGCTCAATAACATATTCACGTTGCTCTACTACTATGCTCAATAATAAAACACAAGACTTTGCAAAAGTATTTCATTCAACGGACTTTTTATTAAAAAATCTAGATCTTAGCAAAAAGAAGTCTAAAGATGCATTAAGATAGCTATTGAAGAAGACCTTCTTCGTTCGCCTGAGAAGAAAAAGAAGACCTTCACCGTTTGCCTGAGGAGAAGAAGAAGACCGTCGTCGTTCGCCTGAGAAGAACAAGAAACCACCGGAGATCGACCCGTTTCTAACAACAGATCTGAGAGCTTCAAAGCTTTGACGTCGGGCTGCCATGAAAACCGCTATCTGCATCTTTATTTTCGAACAAAACAAAAGGTCAGCAACTTTGTTGCGTTCACCACTGGAGCTGGAGGACTCGTCAGTGACGCGCTTGTTTTTTATCGGCACCACAACTTCTACGCGGTTCTAGATCCGCCATGACTGTGCGCTGTAGGAGACGAGCTGAAGACGAGGAGTTGCTGAGATGCTTTGAGATCTACCAGTTTTCTCTTCTTCTCCGTCAGAGGTGGAAGCTTGAGCCATGATTTTTTACCAATGGACTGAGTTTTCAATGTGAGGGAGAGAGGAGGAAAGAGAGAGAAAAGAGAGATGAGAGAAAGGAGAGAGAAAGTGATTTAGGGTTTTAAAATTATTTCTGAATAAAACTAGTATATATAGGAAATAAAAAACAAAAAGGGGTAAAAAGTAATTGAATTTTTGTCCAATAGTGTTGATTCTTGTTTGTGGCCTTTAGTAAGAAGGGGATGTTAGTGGGGTCTTGTTGGATTCTAGGGTGTGTGTTCAAGGCACTTTGGATAATAATCTCTTCTTTTTATGCTCGTTTTTAATGCTCCAACTCTTGAATGAAAAAGAGATCAAGAAAAACCGATTCATGTTCATGAATCCTTTACAACTATCGGATAATATCTTGATTTGCTGATAAAAAAACTATTGGATAATATCTGTCTTAATGTAAAGGGTGTATTTTTTATCAACTTATTTATGCTCTTTTAGTTAATTTTTTTCTATATATTTTATTCTACTAACCATAATATTTTCTCTTTTGGTAAATAACTCATTTGGTCCCTTCTTTTTATGTACTTTGACGGTTTAAAGTATTGATTAAACATATAGGTTTCAGATTAGAGTTAAATAATTTTATATGACTTCCATTGGCATCAATCACATTTTATTATAATAATCTCCCTAGTATGATAAACATGGAAATAGCATGCTAAATTTTTTAGCCTTTGTTCTTTTATGGTTAACTCTTTCTCTGAGAGACAAAATTTTAAAGACATTTTCTTGTCGAGTCTTCTACTGGAGATTATTTGTTTTACTATTTTCTATTTGAATCGAGCAAATTTTTAAAAGACACTTCATGCTAATGTGACCAAATTAAAATTATGATTGTGATACAAGATTTATTTCGTGTGTATATCACATTTTTAATTTTTCATAATATGTATGTGAAAATATGACTTAGATATTCAATTCATTTAAGAGTAGAGTATTTTCAATTCTTGTAAAGAAGTACAAAAATAATATGTCAAAGTCTGTCAATATAATTGATTTACAAAAATCCATTCAACCCTATACAAGATTTAAAAAAAATCCGCATTAAAAAGTTCGAATTTAAATCAATTCATGAAATCTGCAAAGTTTATAGATTTTTTAAAGTCCAAAAAAGTTCAACAAATTCTCAATTGAATACACCTCCCTAAATTAATATAAAAATCCTAAACGGGAAAAATTTCAGGAACTAAAAAGAATTTCACTATAATTAAATAGAAATAAAATGGAGAATTATTTAAAGATCGTATCTTTATTCAACACAATGTGTATAAATAGATAAGTAAAAAACTTATTGGTATTATTAAGATGGGTCAGGCCATATAATAGATATGGGTTATAACTTTAAAAAATTTCACCTTGACACAGATTGTAAAAGACTTATCTCTCACGAAAAATGACAACTAAGTTCAAGAAATTCTCAAAAAATATCAAACTGATTTAGTCATCATATCAACCGAATTGTCATGAATGCTAACTTTCTTCAAAACAAAATCAGCACGAGTAATAACATTATGCACAAAGTGACAATTTACATCAATATATTTTGTCCTATCATTAAGTATCTAATACTTTGAGAGGCGTATGATACACTAAGTAACAAAAAATATTGTAGTAATATGCAACCCTTTACAACGTTCACCAAATAGACCTTTCAACCAAATAGTTTTCTTAGAAATTCCAGTTTTAACCACGTATCCTACTTTTGTAGAGGACAATACTAATGTATTATGTAAAGTAGCTCTCCAACTCATATCACACCAATCAATCGTAAAAATATACTGATGTCTCCTCATTTGTGATAGATTTATGTTAGAATGAGACATCATTTTTAGTGATTTAGAAGTCATAAATGTCGATTTTCTTGAGAAATAGTGCACTTTCCTATTTTGAGTCTTGATTTAGTAAAATAATATTTTTAGAGCATATTGGGTTTAATTGTTTATTAAGTGTGTAGCTTTAAAGATAATTATGGAGCTTAATTAGAGTCCAAGTCAAAGATTACAACTTATGGAAAGAGATTTGCATGGTAATTGGAGATAAGGAAACAAAAGCTAAAAAGATGGAAAAGGAAAAACTGCCTAAATCTGGGATTCTGCAGTACACGCCTAAAGAAGTGCTATTTACCCCAAGAAATAGGACGATTTTGGTAATTTCCTTTCACAGGGACATAGATAATTCTGTGAGGATTCTTTTGGTATCTTATGGAGCTCAAACCGACCAATAACAAAGAAGATATGCTCAAAACGGTCCAGCAGTGTTTATCTTTATTTCCATACGAATTTGAGTTGGGCTAAGAGTCCAATACTTTATCTCTTCCTCAAGAAAACGAATTAGGTCTTCTAAACACCTATAAATACACCCTTATATCACTTGTAAAATAATCCTTGCTTAGAAAAACCTTATAATTATTCCTTAGTCATTGTAGAGAGCAAGATGATGTCTTTTGTAATTTCTTTTAGTTTATTTCCATCAGGTATGAACTAAACGTCCCATAGCTTGGGTTTTGCATCATGTATAATCTATAAATTATAATTCTTCTATCTAAGTTTATTTGGGAATTATATGTTTTAATTTGATATTAGCTTCTTACTTAATATTTGTTTATGTGTTTTGATTTAATGTCTTTCCTAGAACTTATCACTTTAGGATTGTTTTAATAGTAGTTAGATGGTCTCCTTGACAGGGTATTTAACTATTGAACCACCACATAATGTCTAGTGTCGATATTAGTTCTGACAAAACATGATTCTAACTAGATAGTCATTAGGGTTTGTTTTAATCACCATATCACCAATTGATTGTTGCGTTTGCTTAGAGCCTTGGTAGCGCTTGATAACTCTAAGAGTGTAACCACGCATTGGTTGTGCCATAGCCCCCTTAGTCACTCTCAAGGTCTAAGGTATGTGAATTTAGAATCCTGACTAAGTATACCAAGAGCTAATATTCTCCCTTATTAACTAGATTTATAGATAGAATTAGAAGGATTAGTGCATACTAGCAAAACCTAAGCTATATCTTTCATCTCATATTCTTAATCTTTTACTTTATTGTCTTTTAATTTCTTATTTTAATTTGCTATTTTCGAAATCTATTTGCTTTAATTTTCTGTCTTTTAATTATTTACTTTTACTCGTTATTGCTATCCACTCGTATAACACACTTAAGTCCCTGAGAACGAACTCAACTTATCATTAAAACTTGCATACGTCCTGTAATACTTGCAGTACTGTGTCTGTCTAGGGTGAGAGTGCGTAGTTTCTTTACTTAATTTATCTTATTTTTATCACACCCTAGGCAACACCATATACCTAGTAGGTATCTTATCTTATTAATATCACCACAAAAGTCATAATCAACATACCAAATGACCTTATCTCTAGTCCTCTCGACTTATACACAAATATCCAAGAAACCATGCAAATATGTGAATATCCATCCATTTGTTTTCCAGTCTTCTCTACTCAAATTTTCCATATACCTACTGACCATACTAATGGCATAAAATAAATTTGGATGTGAACATTCCATAACATTCATGAGAGATCCAACTGTACTAGAATATGGAACATACGACATATACTTTGTATCATCGTCTGTTTGTGGAGATAAAGTAGATGAAAGTTTGAAATCAAATTCTAATGAAGTACTAATAGGTTTGGAATTTTCATATTAAATATGGAATATAATTTCTCAATATATCTATTTTTATTTAAGAACGATCTTTCAGAATCTCCATCTTGAGTATTTTCTTTGTAACTCACATGTCTTTCATTTCGAATTCCTTTCTAAGTTGGGATTTGACCTTTGTTACCTCTTAAATATTCTTCGGAGCTATGAATATATCATCAATATAGAGAAGTATAAACACTAAGACTCATCTTTAACCTTATCTAAGTAGACACAATAGTCATAATTGGACCTACTGAATCTAAGAGAAGTCAGAAAAAGGTTAAAAAAATTATACCATTGTCGGGATGATTGTTTTACACCATAAAGGGTTTTTTTGTGAACACACATAATCCTCCTAACCTGAGACATGAAATATTTCATGTTGATGCATGTGGATGTCTTCTTTAGGTTATGTAAAAATACAGTCTTTGCATACAATTGTTTAAGATCAAGATCATACATGGTCTCAATACCAAACAAAGCTCGTATCGAACTATGAATAACGACTTGAGATACAGTATATGAAGTAATTTATGAAATTGGTTGTATCCTTTGCAATTAATCTTAGCTTGAATATATATTCTTTGATTCTTAGTAATCCTTCCTTCCTCTTGAACACCCACTTACAACGAACTACTTTCTTACTAGTTGGAAGTTCCATAATATACCATGTACCATTTTCATGAAGATATTATATATAATTTTGCATAGAAATCATCCATTTATCTGAATTAATATTACTGACTACTTCTGAGTAGGTAGAAAGTTCTACATTAGATTCAATATCTCCATCTACATTCAAAACTTAGGCAACCAAATTAACTAGACCAAATCTCTGTGAGGGACTTAAAGTTCTTCTTGATTTATTTTCAGTATTAGAGTAATGTGGTAAAGGGACATCACCGCCATCATACATGCCTGAATAAGGTTGAGCTGTAGTCTTTGGTATAGGGGTTGATCCCGTCGGCAACTCAACTTGTGCATTTAATTTCTTATGATCTTCATCAGAAAGTGAAAACTAATAAATAGTTCTATATGGGGTCAATAGTAAACATGATCAGTAAATAACTAATCAACACACAATTCCTAACAACTATTTTTAAGTAATTAAACAATCATATAACATGCATAAATGTAAAGAGTAAGGAAGAAAACAAATGCATAATATTCGAGTGGTCCGGATTCTATAAGCTTAGTCCACCAACTAAGGTCTTGTTTGACCCTTAGAATTTCGAGTGCATCTCCAATATAACTCTCATGTCTCTTAAAGGTGAGTACACAAACCTTTACAACCTCTTAGAACTAATCCTTCAAAGGAAACCTTGTCCAATATAGGTAAGCCAAGTGTACAATCTTCACTCAAGATCTCATTTTATCTCTACCACTAGAAAATCACTATTCCTCTTCTAGAGAACAAAAACCAACCCAAATATTGGGATTTTAGATTCTAATCTATTCTACTATATCTATAATCCTAAATGAGTAAATATGAAAGTGTATGGATGATGTCTCCCTATTTATGATATAATAATCTAGGTTGGAGACATCATTTTAGGTGTTTATGAGTATTAATTATAGATTTTTATTTGTATACTGATATTTTCTTATTTCTTTTCTTGATTTGATGATTTATTATTTTTAGAGCATATTTGGTTTAATTTGTGTGTTAATGTGAAGCTTTAAAGATATATGGAAATGAATTATATGACAAATCAATTCTAAAGAGATAAGGAAAGAAGATATGGAAGGAATTAAGAGATAAAAAGAAGTAGAGATAGGAAAGGAAAAGTTGCCAAGTAAATCTAAAATTCTGCAGCCACGTCCACTGAAGATAACTTCAACTCGGCTGGGAATTTGGATAAGAAATCAACCTGAAAAGTGTAGATCTTTTTGATGTGGTCGTTTCGATATAAAGTAGGCGAAAATCAGACCAATAACGAAGGAGTTACGACCAAAACAAAACAACAACATTTATCCAATCTCCTATATTTTAGGAAACGAAAGGAGTCCAATTACTTGCCTTTTACTCTAAAATTTCGACCTAGGGTCTTCTTTGCACCTATAAATACACCCTTTAATCATTGTAAACATGTCCTTGCTCAGTTCTAAACCTTAGATCAATCCTTAGTCATTCAAAAGAAGCAACAAGACCTGTAGAGAGGAAGACAAGAAGTTGGGAAGTAGAAAACTCCTCTTTTCCATCATCTCCCTCTATCATAAGGGTAATTTGTATTAGATTTTTTAAATTATCTTTGTTTCTAATTACTTTTATTCGTAGTTTATTTATATGTCTTTAGATATGAACTTATTTTCCCATAACTTGGGTTTGCATATGTATAATCTTTGATTTCTAATTCTTTATTTGCTTTTATGTTATTTGGAAAAATCTTTTTAAATTTATTCTAACTTCTTAACCATATTATTGTTTTATGTGCTTTGATTTATTGACCTTAGTTCTTGCGAATGCATGCGTATAGACTACCCCATTAATAGTAGTTAGATGGTCACCTGGAAGGGGTGTCTAATTATTGAAACATCACATAAGCGTCTAGTGTGCGCTAGTGATCCGGAAGGGCTTTCCTAACTAGATAGTCATTAGTGTTTGAGACTTAACCACCGATCATTGCGCAGGGTCCCCTTACCCAAGTCCCTTGGTAATTGTTTGGTCGCCACCTAAGTCCACCCGGAAGAGGGTTAGGAGGAATATAGAATCCTGTCTATTTATCTAAGAGCTCTAATCACCCTTATAAATAGAACACTGATTTAGAAGGATATGTGCATGCTAGCAACCCTAAGCTATATTTATCATCTCCATTCTTTTAAGTATTTCTTTATTTGCATCATTATCTTTCAGATCTGAAAACCAAATAAATATTATTACTTTTATTCTCTTTTTATTTAACAAGTAATTTCTCTCAACTTCTTTATATACATAAGTAGATCTAACTGATCAAATCCCTGCGAGCGAACTATTACTTACTAACTAAACTTGCAAACGATCTGTAATACTTGCAGTGAGTTTCTCGTGGTAGTCAAGGGTGTGTCCTTTATTATTATCTTATTTATCTATTTGTTTATCACACCTTTGCCCCCACCAATGAATTATATAAAAAGAAACATATAGCTAACTACTATGAAGGTTGGTTGCTAGTGAACTCTCTTTAGAATTTTGTTTGTGAAAATGCTCTCGATAGCTTTTAACAATTTAAGAATGTGAGAGTTTATTATTTCTAAAATATTAGAATTGTATATATAGAACAAGATGACACAAGAATTTCTCTCTCATCAGTCTTGAATTTAAATTTTTGAATTTGCTGGTCGGATATCCGCGTGGCTTTAGTCGGTAGTCCGTTGCTTGCACCAATTCTCCCAACAAATGTATAATGCCTATAAATTGCTACATCTTGAGCTCATCAGTTATCCATAACTCCCATGATTTCCCGGTGACTTATTTAGTCGAACTCTTCTAGATATTTGACTCGTATGTCCAATCCTAGCTGATAGACGGTTCATGTTTCCTTTTATTGACCTTTTCTTTTAATGAGCTCTGATTAGACAAGATATTTTGCTCTTATAATGAAAAACTTGAATCTCTTCGACAATCTTCTTTTTGTAATTGTCGAAGGTCTACTGTTTTGATCTTGGCTGTCTGAAATTCTGATCCAGCAATCCGTTTTTTTTCGTTTGGAGGTTCGAAAATCTAATCTTCTGCTGACAATTTTCTAACGCTCTTCGATTCATCGTGAATTATTCTCTTTGGAGGTCCGTGTGACTTCTTATTCGTTTTTCCTTTTTGTTATGATTTGTCCTTCAACAATCATTCGAAATAATACTTGGGTAACATTCTCCCCCATTTTGATTATTGTCAAATCTACATGGTGTAATTACAAACAAGGTATATATGTTCCCCATACTCAAGGCAATGTTTTAATAGATTTTTTACTCCATATTCTTTTCTCCCCTATATATATATGAGGCATAGAAATAAATTAGAGATATGCGATTTATAGAGTTTCATCTCCCCTTTGTAATTATAAAAATGAAGTAGTGAGGGGGTATAAGAAAAAGAGCACATGATAGTATTGCAAGACCAAGGTACATATAATATTCTCGAATTGATATTGAGGGAGTGACTTTGTAAATAGTTTGTCAAATTGATTTTCCAATTCCACAAACTCTAGCATGATATCTCCTTTTTTTAAAGTGGTCTCAAATCTCGATATCACACGTTCTCATTAATTGGACCAGATTCTTTGTGATATTGAAAGCACTTGTGGTATCACAGTGATGGTAAATTTATTATATTTAAGCCCAAAATATTTCAAGTTTTTCTTCATCCAAATGATTTGATCAATATAATTACCTGCTACATACTCTGCCTCGGCCCGAGATAGAGCAATACTGTTATGCTTTCGGCTTGACCACAAAACAAGTGATTTCCCTAGAAATTGGAAACTTCTATTAGTAATATTCCTATTGATTCTAGGACCTTTATAATTTCCATAAAAATATACAAAAACTCAAAAGAGGTGAATTTTATATACACGCTAAATGTGCCTTACCGGTATTCAAAGATACATTTAGCTGCGATGAGGTATGATTCCTTTGGAGACGATTGAAATCATGCACAAAGGAGAACATAAAATTAATATCCGGCCTTGATGTCATTAAGTATAATAATCTACCGATCCTTCCATGATAAGATTTCTCAATTACATTCTTGGAACCTTCATCTTTGTCGAGTTTTGTGAAGATGCTAATCGGTGTTCCAATATCCTTAGCATCTTCAAGTCCAAACTTCTTGATAACTTCTATAGTATAATTAACTTAATTAATAAAGTTTCCATCCTCTATTTTTTGACTTGTAGCCCAATGAAGAAGTTTAAATTTGCCATCATGCACATCTCAAATTCTTTATGCATGATTTTTGAAAAGCTTTTGCATAAGTGGTGGGTCCTGGTGTGTTATTAAATTAAGTACGAAAGTAAAGGAACTACAATACCGCAAGTGTATGGTTGTCCAAGTAATATTCGATAAATCTAGTTTCGTTCTCAGGGACGGATTAGGTTCAACTCCAGTTGGTACGGCCTAGGGTGTGATAAAAAGATGTATAAACTAGATGCAAATAAACACCCTAAAGCTAGCACGGTTCTGCAAGTATACAGATCGTATGCAAATTTTAGAAAATAAGTAAGATTCGTTCCGCAGAGACTACGAAGGTTAGGGGAATCTTATGCAAAAATCAAGTGCAGATAATTAAAGATAGAACAAATAAAACGCAGAAAAAGTAAAGACAAATAGATATTTAGTTGGTTTTCAATTAAACTAAATTAAACTACGAAAGTAAAGACAGAAAATTAAATACGAAAGAAGAAGTAGTATGAGAATATAGCTTGAGTCAATAGCATGTAATCCCCACTAGTTTTTCCGTTCTAAACATGTAAGGGTGAATTATGTAGTATTTCAATAATCGGTTCCAATTGCGCTAGGTAGTTTTAAATAGGATTTACCTGTGTCAATAAGGAGTCCTAAGCAAACTGTTCCTGCAATTGGTAAATAGCAATATATACTAAACCATAGTGATTATCTAGTTAGGTTGATTTGTCAGATCTAAACAGGATACTAGACGTTATGTGCTACACATGTAATTAAACACCGTTGTCAATGGTGACCTAATTACTAGATGGTAATTCTATATGGGTGCACTCCACAAGAACACAGAATATAAATCCAAACACATAAACAAAGAATAAAAACAATAATTCAATTTAAAACATAGAATTCCCAAATTAGATAGATGTCAACCAAAACCAGGGTTCATACATATATGCTAAAAACTCAATCTAATAGAAATTTAGTTCATACTAATAAAAGAAAAGAAAGAACTTACAAATTCAGAGGTAGAAGAAGAACTTATGATGAACAGCTCCTTCCAAACTTCTTTTCTTGTGTTGTAAGCTTCCTCTTGGTTTAAGGTTTCACCAAGGATTATTTAAGAGTGTTAAGAGGCTGTATTTATAGTGTATAGGTTGACCTAATTCTTTTTCTTGAAGGAAAAGGTAAATATGGGCTCCAAGCCCAACTCAAATTCGTAGCCCAAAAACATGCAATCAACCCCGTTTTTCTTTTGGTCCTAAAAGCTTCAATATGTATCCGATTGATGCGTATGAATATACCAAATTCATCGTCTCGGAAAGATCTTCAACTTTGCTCTTGACCGTTTCTCCAAATTCCTCACCGTTTTTAAGATATAAGCTGATTTGTGTTCGTAGGTGCAGAAATTCAGATTTAAGGCAGCTTTTCCTTTTCCATGTTTTTAGCTTTTACTTCATTATCTTCAATTTCCATGTTTATCTTCTTTCCTTTAGCTCTCTTTACCAACTTGGACTCTAATTAATTACCATATATCTCTAAAGTTTCACACTAAATAAATAATTAAACCCAATATGCTCTAAAAATAATAATTAATTAATTCAAGACCCAAAATAGGAAAGTGTACTAAATCAAGCTAAAATCGACTTATAAACTAATAAATACGCCTAAAATGATGTCTCAGAGATAGATTTTATTACCACAAATGAGGAGACATCAAGACCCCCAACTCAAAGTTGTATCGTCCCGATACACTAAAAGTAAAGAACAGTAGGGTAGTCAAATACAAGAAGAAGAAGTCGGAGGAGAATAAGAACAAAACATAATGAATGGTCCTAGAGCATAACACCTAAAAAGTCTCATGTAGTAATGTTCAAAAACAATGCACAAATATTCTTAATATACACATAATCAACAATCCATAATTTCAAGTCAAGATTAATTTCGCAATGCCAGAAGGAGAGGATGACAACTTAGTTCAGGTTAATGGCTATAGGTTGTTCATAGGTCCTAATATAGTATTCAATGGTCCACTTTCCTACTACCTAATAGCTCAATTGTTTCTCCACCTAGTAGTTCGAAATCCTAAGGTCTTTGGTTATAACGTGGCTTAGGGACGGTGTGGTATATTTGGATAATGAAAAGTGAGCTTTTGGCTCTCTCCTCACTAGCCATCAACGAATCGCCCTAGAGCTTGAGTTTTCACTCGAAGATGTTCTCACTCAACCCAATTTATTGATACTTTTGATGTGCATCCCCAATAAATCCCAATTAAAACCTTTTTATGATGACATACAAATTCCACTTGCCGGTCCGAATATATATTTTCTTTTCAAATCAAATTTTTTCTTCTTTTGTATAGCTATGATTCTCTTTTTGATGTTGAGATATCACACTATTTTTTTCATATATATATATATATTCCTTTTTATGCCCTTGTTGGCAAATTTAGCTCGTAGCTTCTTTTTCATTCACTATTACCCCGACAAAGGGTTACATTAATAACTTTCTCATCATCAATAAAATCACGAATATAATACCCAATTCCCAATGTCCCTAATGATGAAACCCACCACCCTAAACTCAAGCTCTAAAAACGACTTGTTTCAGGTTTTGCGATTCGAGTGCGGGTCCTATAGATAAGTCCTACAAACTAAGGGTAAGGATTATAATGTGGTTCAAATAAAAAGGCTTTAGAAAGGCTCAGAGGGGCTAAGACGGATAAATAATAACAATAATCAAACAAAAGGGTGAGAAGGTATAAAAGGCTTCTATCATGAAAGAACTGCCTTATTCATCTTTCTAACTACCGGATTTCGTTACGTTTTCATTACTAGTTCATAGACAAGTGGGTTTTCAACTAATTTTAAACCTCACGTTCTACATTCCAAATAACTCTCCTTAAGTTTCAACGTGACTTCTCAACATTGCTCATTAACTTTTCTATCCTTTATTTCCTGTTTTCACACATGCATGCTAAATAAATTTATGACATCTTTCAAAAACATACTACTTACTATCATTGACTTAATTAAATCATGCTCAATAGGTAACCCAAAATTTTTAAATTTTATGCAAAAACGAAAAGAAGATGAGGACAACGAATCCCCACCCCCAACTCAAAAGTGAGCCGTGTCCCCACGACTCGAAAAAGACTCAAGAATGGAATAAAATTTAAAATTAAAACTAACTAAACTACCTACTGCCTACAAGCTATTAAGAAAGAAAATTAGAATGGCTTACCTGGCTGGCCATAGAGATCCATTATGTCCTCCTCCTCTTCCGAAGCAGAGGGATCAGAATAATTATCAATATCCCTTTCCAAGGTTATATCTTCCACCTGTGATTGCATCTGTATAACTTCCACCCAAAGTTCTTTGTTTTCTTCTTGTAATCTTTCAACTTCATGTTGTAATTTAAGAGCCCATGGGGGAAGATCATGATCAATATTAGAGGAAGAAGTAGAAGAACCTTGGTAATGAATCTTTATCTTCTTCAAAGGCCTAGCTGATACAGACATTCTTGCAGTTAACTTCTTTGGTAGTGGTTGTGCTGGTGCCTTTTCTTTTGATTCTTTAGTAGCTTCGTCAATGGTGATAGGCTTTTCAATGGTGGCTCCAGACAATTTCTTATTCTTCCCAAGGATGGTGCACTTTCTCTTGTATTCCATAGCATCAGATCTATTAGTCATGTTTGATTTGCCCACAACTCAAGTTATACCAAGGATGAATTAAAAGTTTAAGAGAAATTGGTTTAGCTTGAGGTTGTTGCTTGGAATCGATGAAAGAGAAAGGTTTCTTGATGAATCTTGGAAGAATTCTTGAAAGCTTGATGAATTTGATGGTGTTTAATGGTGTAGTGTGATGAATTTGATGAAGAAATTGTGTTTATGGAGGATGGAGGAGAGAATTATTGGAGTTGTTGTGTTAATTGTGAAGGTTTGTACAAGCTTCAAGCTCTATATATAGTGTTTGGGTCTGAAAATTTCGTGTGGGAGGGGTTAGGGTTAAGTTTGATAAGGTAAGAATTTGAATAGGAATAAAACTCTTCAAAACCGCCATAGTGTGGTGCACCAAACCTAGGGCGCGGTGTATCGGAACTTCTGTAGTTTATTTTTTCACTCCTCGTCAAAAACCCGAGCCTCCTTACCCGTGTCACGGGTTTTTGCTGCTGCAGTATACCGCACATATGCCGCGGTATACCGGACCTGACATGCTCCAAATTTTCGAACTCTCGGCATAAAACCCGAGTTAGTGTACCCGTGTTACGGATTTTTCCAGGCACGATGTACCAAACGTGAGGCGCGGTATACCGGACCTGCCTGCGAATTTTTCCAAGAATTTTCCTTTGACCCCAAACTCATTTCCTGCACAATAACACACTACCTTTCTCTCCTATTAGCTTGTAAACACAATTAAAAATATACACTAACTTAAAATTATACACTACAAAGCAATAAACTAATCTAAAAAGCAATTTAAAAAAGGGGGTGTCTCCCAAGAGCACTTTTGTTTAATGTCTTTGAGTTAGACGTGTACCTCAGGCTAAGCGCTTTCTACGAGATGGATTGTCTCCTCTCGCCCGAAGTCCTCACTGTCATATGGTATCTCTTCAAGCGCTGGCCATTCACCATGAATGTCCTTTGCTCGGTTGGATGTTCAATTTCAATCGCTCCATGAGGTGTGACTTTCGTAGCAATGTAAGGTCCTCCCCAACGGGATTTAAGCTTTCCTGGGTAGTTCGAAAATCGAGAGTTGTATAATAAAATTTTTTGTCCTCTCTCTAAATGCTTTGGACGGAGCCGTTTATCATGCCATCTCTTTGGTTTCTCCTTGTAGAGACGTGAATTTTCATAGGCAAGATAGCGAAAATCCTCCAACTCGTTCAACTGCATCAACCTTTGTTTTCCGGCCAGTTCTGGGTCTAGATTCAGAGTTTTAATAGCCCAGAAGGCTCGAGCTTCAAGTTCAATAGGTAGATGACACACTTTGCTGTAGACCATGCGATACGGAGATGCCCCAACTGGTGTTTTAAATGCTGTTTGTAAGCCCAGAGAGCATCATCTAGCTTTAAAGACCAATCTTTCCTCGTTTTGTTTACGGTCTTCTCAAGAATAGATTTGATTTCCCGGTTGGAAACTTCAGCTTGACCGTTAGTTTGTGGGTGATAACCGGTTGAAATACGGTGTCTCACTCCAAACTTACGAAGAAGGTTTCTCAGTTGAGCATTAATAAAATGGGTACCTTTATCACTGATGAGAACATATGGCGTACCATGTCTTGAAAAGATGTTTGTTTTTAAGAATTTAATCACTGTTTGAGCATCGTTCTTCGGTGTTGCCACTGCTTCTACCCACTTTGATACATAATCTACCGCAAGCAAAATATAAAGATTTCCATGAGAAGTGATGAAAGGTCCCATGAAATCTATTCCCCATACATAAAAAATTTCGACTTCTAGAATGTTGTTAAGCGGCATCGCGTCTCTTTTTGATATATTACCAGTAAACTGGCATCTTTGACATGACTGGACAAAACGATGACAATCTTTGTGTAGAGTAGGCCAATAGAACCCGGATTGAAGAATTTTAGCTGCAGTTCTATCGCCTTTAAAGTGACCTCCATAAGGTGAACTATGACAACTTGCGATGATCTTGTCAACTTCGCCTTCATGAACACATCTTCTAACAACTTGGTCACTACAAATCTTCCAGAGGTACGGTTCATCCCAATAGTACTGTTTGGCCTGGTGAGATAATCTTTGTCTTTGTTGTGGGTGGATATCCTTGGGGAATACACCACTCACAATGAGGTTGACCAGATCTGCATACCATGGCACAAACGCATTTTTAATAGCAAAAAGTTGTTCATCATGGAAGACCTCTTTAACCAACAATGGTTCTTTGTTCGCATTAGATCCTTCGAGCCTTGATAAATGATCAGCAACTTGATTCTCGCATCCCTTTCGGTCTCGAATGTCTATGTCGAATTCTTGAAGCAACAGTACCCATCTAATAAGACGCGGCTTAGCGTCCTTTTTCTCCATAAGGTACCTAATAGCTGAATGGTCCGTGTATGCACCAGTTTTCTTCCCAATCAGATAGGAACAAAATTTATCAAAAGCATATACTACGGCCAACATCTCTTTCTCCGTCACTGTATAATTCATCTGGGCAGCATTTAAAGTCTTACTTGCATAATAAATCGTGTGGAAAATCTTGTCTTTCCTCTGTCCCAACACAACACCCATAGCGTGATCACTAGCATCGCACATAAGTTCAAACGGAGCTTTCCAATCAGGATGTATAACAATAGGTGTAGAGATCAGTTTCTCCTTAATCGTCAAAAACGCTTGAAGACATTCGTCAGTAAAATTAAAAGGAGTATCCTTATCGAGTAAAGAACAAAGCGGTTTGGCGATTTTGGAGAAATCTTTAATAAATCTTCGATAAAATCATGCGTGACCCAAGAAACTTCTCACTCCTTTTACAGAAACTGGAGGTGGTAATGTTTTAATAACTTCAATTTTAGCACGATCAACCTCCATCCCTGCCTTCGAAACTTTATGTCCCAACACAATTCCCTCTTGAACCATGAAGTGACATTTTTCCCAATTAAGCACAAGATCTTTTTCTTTACATCTCACAAAGACTTTCTCAAGATTATTCAAACAATCATCAAAACTATCTCCAAACACCGAAAAATCATCCATAAAAACCTCCAAGTATTTATCAATCATGTCCCAAAATATAGCCATCATGCACCTCTGGAACGTGGCAGGTGCATTACATAAACCAAACGGCATTCTTCTATAAGCAAAGGTGCCAAACGGACAAGTAAGAGTTGTTTTGTGTTGATCGAGGGGATCCACACAAATCTGATTATAACCTGAATATCCGTCAAGGAAACAATAATACTCTCTCCCTGCAAGCTTGTCTAACATCTGATCAATAAATGGTAGCGGGAAGTGATCTTTCTTTGTAGCTTTGTTGAGTCTTCGGTAATCCATGCACACTCGCCACCCCACAACTGTTCTTGATGGTATGGCATCACCTTGATCATTAAGGATGGTAGTGATACCTCCTTTCTTTGGAGCACATTGCACTGGACTAACCCAATCACTGCCAGCAATCGGATAGATAATTCCTGCGTCTAATAGCTTAATCACCTCCTTCCTCACCACTTCTTTCATAGCTGGCATGATTCTTCTTTGTCCCTCTATAGATCGCCCACCTTTGTTCTCAAGAATGATTTTGTGCTTGCAAACGGAAGGACTAATTCCTTTGATGTCGGCAATAGTCCATCCGATTGCTTCTTTATTAGCGCGAAGTACATGAAGTAGCTTCTCCTCTTGAGGATCTGAAAGGTTAGCAGAAATAATAACAGGCAAAGTTTTGTTTGTACCTAGATATGCATAGCGTAGATGATCTGGAAGGGGGTTTTCTTCGAGAACAGGTGGACATATTATGGATGGTTGTTTCATTGGTTCAATGTCACCTGATTCTCGAAGTAGTTCTCGTATATTTGATCCTAATGCAGCAACTTCTTCAGGGGGAATCTTGAGTTCCTCTTGTGATTCAAGTGCTAAGGATTCATCAAGATCATCATCTAAGCTTGCTTTATTGAAGACTTCTTGTGTAATTTTTCCGATGACATCTATTTTGAAGCATTCATCTTTTGAATTTGGTAACTTCATAGCCTTAAACACATTGAATCGTATCTGCTCGTCTTGTACCCTCATGATCAACTCACCATTCTCAACATCAATTAGTGTATGCCGCTTGGCTAAGAATGGTCTACCCAAGATGATGGGGACATTCTTATCCGCGTCGTAGTCAAGAATAATAAAATCACAAGGAAAAATAAAAGAACCAGCTTTAACTAAAACATCTTCAATTTTACCTACTGGTCGTGAGAGAGAGCGATCCGCCATTTGTAATACCACAGATGTGGGTACTACCTCTCCTATGTTAAGCTTCTCGAACAGGGATCTTGGCATGAGATTGATACTCACGCCTAAATCACATAATGCTTTCCCGGTCCAATTATCTCCAATGCCAATGGGAATTGTAAAACTTCTGGGATCTTCTAACTTCGATGATAACTTGTTTTGACATATAGCACTACACTCCACAGGTAATCCAATTGTTTCCCCAGTTTCTATACTTCGTTTGTTTGAAAGAATGTCCTTCATGAATTTTAGATATTTTGGCATTCTCTTAAGAGCTTCAACAAACGGAATATTAATCTCTAACTTGCTCAACATGTCAACAAACTTCTTGAATTCCAAGTCATTGTCCTTCTTTATGACACGTGAAGGGTATGGTGGTGGAGGGCGTGTATTAAGTTCCACTGGTTTTTTCGTTTTTTCAGGTGTTTTTGCTTGGACACTCTTTGGTTTAACTACCTCCTCTACTGTATCTTCGGTTGTTTCTTCTCCCCCCTTTTCTAGAATAGGGATTGGTTCTGGTTCTGATCTTGGTGGAGGTAGTTGTTTTCCACTTCGCAATTCAACTGCATGACAAGAATCATCTCTAGGAGCAATAGTATCACTTGGAAGCTGCCTCTTTCGGCCTATTTTGTAATGTACTTGCCATATGTGATAAAGTATGCTCTAGTTTCTTGATTACCTTCTGTTGAGCTTGAATTTTCTGTTGGCTACGACTCATATTATTTTCAATTGCTTGCATCAATTTAGCCATACTCGAATTCAGGCTCGGGGTTTGTTCTTTCTTTGCCAGTTGCATTGATTGTTTAGGTGGATCTTTCTTCGTTTCTTGACAATTTTTTTCAACAATGGGTGTTTTTTGATATGTAGGTTGTGGTGGATGATAAGATTAAGGTTGGGGTTGATGATAAGTCTCTTGATTTCTGACCCAACTTCTTTGTTGTGGAGGTTGTTGATAATTAGCGTAGCTTTCTTGCGGATAATCATAACCATTAGAATAATAGTTATATTGAGGATATGTAACGGAAGCTAATGCTGGATTATTCATACATCTTTCCCACACATGATTTCTTGATCCACAACCAGGACACGAAGATATTGTACGTACTACATTTACCTGAGCAATTGTTCGAGCTTGTTCTTGTAGTTCTTCGAGTTGTTGGGCCAATTCATTAAGCTTCAGAGATTCTGAAGTGTCTTCTTTTTCTGGTTTCCTTGGCCAACTTCTCTCGTTCTCAAGAATTCTCTCCATACAAATTCCGGCTTCTTCAGGATCCCTTGACTTGTCATCAAGTCGTCCATAGAACAAGGTTAAATAATATTCTGGCGATGATTTATGGTATGGACATATCGCCTTCTTTTCATTAAATCTTAACCATGCTTCACCCAAGCTTTCTCTGTCTTCCTGTATAAATTGTTCAAGCTCCACCATATCTTTTAAACGTCTACTAACCGGATAGAATTGGTCTAGGAATCTTTCTTGAAGCTTGTCCCAATCTGGAATAACATGAGGGTATTGGGTATCGTACCAATTGCTTGCACCTCCGGTCAAGAAGAACTGGAACATCACGTAATACACTTGTTCCCTAGTAACTCCTCTTACGATATAAGCATCACAGATTTGCATGAATTTCTGAATATATCGGATCGGATCTTGATGTGCAGCACCGCTGAATAGTCCATGAGTTGCAAACTGTGTTCACATCCCTGGATCAGGCTTAAATTTAGCGGCTTGGAATTCTGGAGCGCGAATTCCTCGTGGTTGCACTCTGAATTTGATGGGTAGCTCAAGTCTCCTTGGGGTTCTCCATCTGTAACTATCTATAAAACAAAAATTAAAAGACAAAAGCGTAAAATAGAACTAACTGAAAATAAAAGCACAAGATATATGCAGAAGGACTAACGATGTAGTCCCCGGCAGCGGCGCCAAAAACTTGGTACGGCCTAGGGTGTGATAAAAAGATGTATAAACTAGATGCAAATAAACACCCTAAAGCTAGCACGGTTCTGCAAGTATACAGATCGTATGCAAGTTTTAGAAAATAAGTAAGATTCGTTCCGCAGAGACTACGAAGGTTAGGGGAATCTTATGCAAAAATCAAGTGCAGATAATTAAAGCTAAAAACAAATAAAATGCAGTATTAATCAGATAGTAAGAATAATTGTTTAACAGAAAAGTAAAATAATATGATTTTTGTTTGGTTTTCTTAGAACTAAATATGCAATAAAATAAAGACTAAATAACTGAAAATAAATAAAATAAAAGGACTAACTTCAGAGATGAGATATACTTGAGTCTCGCAAAGAATCCTCCTAATTAATATAATCTATGCTATGTTTAAGGGTAGAATTGGTATTAGTATATTAGTCGGGAATCTAATATCTCCTAGCCCCCGTCAGGGTGGACCTAGAAGCTATCCTACGGTATAACAAACCCCGTCAGGGTGAATATAAGCTACTTTCAGATGAATACTATTTTACCTCTTTGGCTATGTAATCATATGACTTTCGTCCATTACACGGGTATTACCTAAGTCTGTATTCAAACCCCCGTCGGATGATTACTTCGCCACTAAAGTAAATAGCCCAAATACTAACAGCTAATTCTAGTTGCGCGGAAAAGAATTAGTAAATAAGAACAAAGTAATATCCAATATCTAAGACTCAATTCAATTTAAATCATAACATCCTAAATTCAAAACAAAGATTAAATTAATTAGGGTTCATCCCTTTATTGCAATTCTCAAGTATATAAAAGTTTAACACATGGTGAATTTAAAGACTGAAATTAAATAGAAAGACATCATATTCAATTACAGAAAAGAAATATATAACCTAAGGATTAGATGACTGTTGATGGAAGAACAGAATTCCTCCAGCACCAGCTTCTCCTTTGCCTTCTTGCACTGAAGTGTTTGACTCTCTCTAAAGATGTATATATTGAATGATTATTGAGAGGTACTGAATTATGAGGTCTAAAGGGTGTATTTATAGGTGCTAGCAAGCCCTAGGTCGAATTACTTGGAGTGGAAGACAAGGCAAGAACTCTTAAATTCGTAGCCCTAAAATCTAGGAAAGGTAAGATTCTGCTGCTGATTTGTTTTGGTCATATCTCCTTCAATACTTATCCGTTTGAGGTGTTCCAATATATGAAACCGCTTTTCTCGGAAAGAGATTTCTATTGGTACATACCACTCGTCCAGATTCCTAGCCAATCTTAAGTTATGGACTCATCTTTGAAACGTGGCTGGAATTTCAGATTCATAAGGCAGCTTTGTCTTTTCCTTCTTTGCATATATCTTTCCTATTTTCTTCTTATTTCCATGTAAATCTTCTTTCCTTTACTTCCTTATCTCGACTTGGTCTCTAAGTAATTACCATATATCTTTTAAAGCTTCACAATAAATAAATAATTAAACCGCATATGCTTAAAAAGAAGAAATCAAGAAATCAAGAAATAGAAATAGGAAAGTGCACTCTAAAAATAGAAACTCGAGTAAAAGTACTTCCTAACACACTAAAAATACCCTAAGACTTTAATTATCACTTCTCCTCCTTGGATTGGTCTTTCATGAAATTCAAGAACCTACTAACTTTGCATTAAAAACAATCAAATTTACGTACAAAAGCTCCAAAAACGCAAATAGTCAATTTCCAAGGGGAGAAAGTGCAATATGATCAAATAAGCCTAAAAGTCTATCAAATAAGTCATTTATTCACCTAAAAGGATGTCTCTAAAGGGATAATAATTAGAACAAATAGGGAGACATCAATAAGGACTCATTTGTAGTTCCAAAGATGATGTCATCGACATATATTCACACAAGGAGCATATCTTAATAAAGAGATTAGAATCAATATTGTCTCTTTTGTCTTTTTTTAATCAAGAATTTGCTTAGAATATCATAGCAAGTTCTCGGAGAGTTCTTCAAGCCATATAATGCTTTCTCAAGTTTGAATGCATGATCGCGAAACTTGGAGTTCTCAAAACCCATAGGTTGTTTGACATACACTTCTTCATCAATGTCTTCATTTACAGACATGTTGTTGACACCCATTTATTATAGCTTAAAGTATAATAAGTACGATAAGACGAGTAGCATCTGAATCGATTCCATTCAAGCTACCCGAGAAAATATTTTGTTGAAATCAAATTTTTCCTCTTATATCTATCCTCGAGCTACTAGGTGCTCCATGTTTCTTGTTTCAATTCCAGAATCATCCACCTTATTCCAAAGAGTAAATACACTATTTTCCCCACGTGACAGAAACAGTTGGTTAAGGGAACGAGTCACAAAATTAAAGTACATGGGGGTAATGAGCCTCGTTATATTTTTCAGGGGGTAAGTTGATAATCACAATATAGTACATGGGACAAATAGTGTATTTAATCTATTTCCAAACACCCATTTAATAATAGTGAGGATATGCTTCCTTGGTTTCTCGACTAAGATCCAAAATTTGCTATACTTGAATTGATTTAACTCTTAATGCTTAGAGTTAATCCAATAATCATTGAGTAGAGATTCTTTGATGTTATTGGGATCAATTTGTGATAACAATGTAATTCCAAACTGGCTTCCGTCACCTCTCACGCATCCCTGAATTCAAGCTCTATTTAAATAAAAATGAATTAAGTCTAAATCTATGACCAATTAATCGTGATGACTGAAACATATGGCGTCAAGATTTCTCCGATAAATGCTCTAACTTCTCAAAGTGACTTTAAGCTCATTCACGCCTTGGCTTGGGGTTTATTTTGACTTTTTGACTTCTTTTCTTCATAGTGGAACCTTTTATTGCCCATGTACCTAAAATATAAACACTTAACACACAATCAAGGCAAAAAATCTCTATAAATAACAATATGAACAAAACAAGAGATAAAAGTGCAATATGTCAAATATTAAGGAAAAAACCTCACTTAGGCCCAATAAACACCCAAAAAGATGTCTCGTAAATGGATAGTACATCACAAAAAGAGAGACATCATCTTGGAAGCTAAAACACCACTAGTTTATCATTAATCCCATGAATCAAATACATATATACAGTTCTCAAAATAAAGGGAAATTCAAATTAATGAATTAACGATAAATGAAGCTCATGGCTCGTTAGGATCAACTTAATGAAGAGAGACATGCAAGTATGATCTTCAATCGGTGGAGTTAGAGATACTAGATATCGTGACCTCAAAGAAGGCCAACACGGTTTTCATGGAAAAGATCAATGACAAATGCACAAGTAGTGTACCCATATGCCACAATTACATTAAATCAATATCTTAAGAAGAGCGATGGAAAAAATAAGTTTATTATATTAATATATATCATTACAAATTCGAGTTAACATAAAGAAAAAATAGAGAAATTCATACAAGATTGTTGTAAATGGAGCAAAGAATTACAAAAATATGATGAAAAAGGGTAAAAATCAAACAATTCCCTCTTCACTCATCAGTTTTTTTTAAAGGGCCTACTACTTCAGAATCCTTCACAAGTTCTGAGGGAATTGTAAAGTATTAATGTAGAAGGTCACAACCCTATCTTAAAGATGCTTATATCAGTCCATCCAGCTAGCATGCATGCATAGGGACACATAGCTTAACAAGGCATGTTCAAACCTCTCGGAAGACTGACAATCTTTAACAACATTAGACTTGGATTATTCGATTAGCCCAGGAGAGAAAGCCATATTTTTTCACTATGTCCATAAATCAACTTATATTTCTAACATTTTGTAATAGAAATCCTTCTTAACCTCTCCAAAATCAAGATTTGTTGGAGTAATCTGGGATACCTGTAAAATCCTCTCTATGTCCAGAGCCTTCATGTTGGTTGCCAGTTAATCCATCATGGATTTATATAAATCCTCGAGCATACTTATGTCATCATCGAACTTATTCCTTTCATTAAGAAGTTCATGAATAGTCTGGTTCAGCATATCATGGGACACTTGGAAGAGTGAGATATATTTTTCATGTATATGACAGGGTAGTCTAGAGAGTCGCGGTGATGAGTTGGGATCACGATCATACAAATATATTCACCCCCAAGAATGTCATGTGAAAGAATAAGTGTTAGATTTAGTTCATCGTAAATGAGAAGACATTTTCCATTAAGGATAAGCCCCTTAATCAACCCATGAGAAAGGGATGATCTCTCAAGAAGTCCCTTCACATTTCTTTGTTTTAAAGGCACAAAATCTTCTTCTTCTTCTTCTTCTTATCTGTAACTAGAAATTGTGATTATTAATGAGGAAATATGATCGGTCAGCACGTGACCACGACCTTCTCTTTCGATTATTTCTCACGTCCTTAGAGGAGGATTGTTATGGAATCTCCAAAAGCTACTTTCTTTGAAAAAAGCATTTCTTTATACTCTTTTGAGTTCTTTTGTTTTCTAACCCCTTCCTTTGTTTATTGGGCAGATGGATCTTGATCAATTTCTAAACAAGGAGCACGCAGGAGCTAGAGTGAGAGCTCAGATCGAGTCCAAAAGAAAAGTGAAGGTCGAGATAGATGACTGAATGATAGATGCTCGAGATCTATACATGCACTCTAATAAAGTGATTGGAGGTGATATTAAGATTTTATCAGTATTTATTTATGCTGAAGTGGTTTTATAATACATATGTAACTTAGAATCTTTAATGGTTCTATTCTAGAAAACCTCAGAAATATAATATTATCCTTATCATTCAAAATACTAATATGGTAATTCTTTTCATTATCACTCAAATCATGCATAACATCTTGCTCAGAATAGCACTCACTCTATATGGTTAAAGATGTACAATTTGGGAGTTGTATAGCAAACACAAACAACATGTGCCAACTAGAATGGATTCTTGGAAAATTGTTTAAGATCGATATATGTGTATAGTTGTTTTTGAAAGCATAAAAAATATACCATCCACCTTTGATTATGGTCTTCCCTGAAGAGATCAAGGGATAGTTCACTACAACGCCTGGGTTACTTACTATTTTGTACAAATTTAAAAAAGTAATTTGAGAGGTATTATACTTGATAATCATCCAACAATAAGATTAAAAGTCCAAAATTTTACCCGATACATTGGGAGATAAATGGTCAGGACTCTAAGGGAAAACCCTCAAAAGTTCTTATATGAAAGGACCAAAGGGGTATATGTCAATACATTAAAGATATAACACTATCTCACCCTCGTAACCCTCACACGCTCGTTCCGACTCATATTAAATCATAATTTCTATCCCTTGAGAAATATCCATGATTAAACAGATTCTACGAGATAGAAATATACAAACTAAATTACCTAAATTTGGTTTATTTAAAGTTTTTGAGTTTGAATTTAGATTGTATAATGAAATGACATTTAGATAATTAAAATGTAAACTAGAGTAATATGATCTCTTTTATACACTACTCCCGCATTAGCCTCTAGCGACTAAATTTCTCGCGACTACTTGATGTAGTCGCTAAAGATAGAAGCATTCGCGACTACATATCTCTAACGACTACATGGTATGTTTCGCGACTACCAAGTAGTCGTTAATAATTTTTGCTTTTTTCGACTACATGATGTAGTCGTTAATACGTATTAAGTAGTCGTTAATGGTATTTAGTATTTTTTAATTATTTTCCAACCGCCAAGGTGTAGTCGCTAGTGTGTTAATCATTTAACGACTACTTCATGTAGTCGTTAGTACTTATTTATAACGACTACAATTGACCTTTTGGCGACTACTCATGTAGTCGCGAGTAGTGTAGCGTGTTTTCCAGCAATAAATTGCGAATTGCTTTACCCAATACACCATTATTATATAATTTCTCTTTCTTTCTCTCAAATCTCTCCCAATTTTTTTCCACAATTCATCATTAAAAAATATTCCAACACTTTGAAAAGCTTTCCCGGTTCAATCATCAAGTGGGACCGCCTCAATTATCAATTTTTATTTCCAAACTTGCCCAAAAGTAGGTATTTTTTGTTCCATAAAACTCTTTCAATATATCTTTTACTTTCATTCAATTGTGTAGTAAATGTTAAATAGTATCACTTATTAGGTATTTCAACACGTGGGCAAGCTTTCCCGGGTCAAACATCAACGTGGGGCCGCCTCAATCATCAATTTTTCATTCCAAATTTGCCCAAAAGTAGGTATTTTTTGTTCCATAAAACTCTTTCAAATTTCTTATACTTTCATGCAATTGTATAATAAATGGTCAATATTATCACTTATTAGGTATTTCAACACGTAGGCAAGCTTTCCCGGGTCAAACATCAACGTGGGGCCGCCTCAATTATCAATTTTCCCTTCCGAATTTGCCCAAAAGTATGTGTCTTTTTCATCCTTTCCTTATTTGATTACAATTCTATAGTTAATGCTAAATATATAATATCATTATGTATATATCTATAATCATTTATTAATTTCATGTGAATTATAAATAATTATATTAAGTATATATATTTTTATATATATATATATATTTTTAAATATATATATATATATTTTTATATATATAAATATAAATATATATATATATATATAAAAATATATATTTGTATGATATATTATTGTATGTTGCTATATTTTGTATGCTTTTAATGTTATATTTATGCATTTATTTGGTGATGTGATATTTTGTGTGCTTTTAATTTTATATTTATTTATTTAAGTGGTGATGTAATAATTTTTTTAATTTTATATTTATTTATTTAATCGGTGATGTAATAATTTTTTTTTATTCATTTATGTAATCGGTGATGTAATAATTTTTCTCGTTTTATTTTTATGTATTTATTTGGTGATGTAATAATTTTTTTTTTCATTTTATTTATGTTGTATTCTTTCATATTGTAATAGTTGACTATGGCTTCGGGTATTGATAAGAGTTGGATTGGTACGGCTCATAAAGTTTCAAGTGAATTCATTAAGGGGATAGAACCATTCCTTGCTTTTGCTGAAAAAAATAAACCTCCTGGTGAAGAAACAATTTTTTGTCCGTGTAATCAGTGTTCGAATTATCGTAGGTATACGGTTGAGAAAGTTAGGTCACATCTGTTACTGCATGGGTTTTTGGAGACGTATGATATTTGGACAAAGCATGGTGAGCCCGAGGATATTCTCGAGACTCGATATGAAGAAAATGAAATGTTGGATGTATACGATGATTTGAGACCTAATTACGAGGTTGGTGGTCATTCTGGTGACACCGAGATCACAGACTCGAACAGTACAGCTCGTGACAAATTCGAAAAGATGTTTTCCGATTTAGAGACCGAGTTATACCCTGGTTGTGATGTCATGAGTTCATTAAATTTCATTGCGAAGCTAATGCACGTGAAGGTCAAGAACAAGTGGTCTAACACTGAACTTTGACTCTAAACACTTAACTTTGACTCTAAACACTTAACTTTGACCACAAACACTTAACTTTGACTCTAAACACTTAACTTTGACCACAAACACTGAACTTTGACTCTAAACACTTAACTTTGACCACAAACACCTAACTTTGACTCTAAACACTTAACTTTGACTATAAACACTTAACTTTGACCACAAACACTTAACTTTGACTCTAAACACTTAACTTTGACCACAAACACTTAACTTTGACTCTAAACACTTAACTTTGACTCTAAACACTTAACTTTGACCACAAACACTGAACTTTTACACTAAACACTTAGCTTTGACCACAAACACCTAACTTTGACTCTAAACACTTAACTTTGACTATAAACACTTAACTTTGACCACAAACACTTAACTTTGACTCTAAACACTTAACTTTGACCACAAACACTTAACTTTGACCACAAACACTTAACTTTGACCACAAACACTTAACTTTGACCACAAACACTTAACTTTGACCACAGACACTTAACTTTGACCACAAACACTTAACTTTGACCACAAACACTTAACTTTGACCACAAACACTTAACTTTGACCACAAACACTTAACTTTGACCACAAACACTTAACTTTGACCACAAACACCTAACTTTGACTCTAAACACTTAACTTTGACTATAAACACTTAACTTTGACCACAAACACTTAACTTTGACTCTAAACACTTAACTTTGACCACAAACACTGAACTTTGACCACAAACACTTAACTTTGACCACAAACACTTAACTTTGACCACAAACACTTAACTTTGACTCTAAACACTTAACTTTGACCACAAACACTGAACTTTGACTCTAAACACTTAACTTTGACCACAAACACCTAACTTTGACTCTAAACACTTAACTTTGACTATAAACACTTAACTTTGACCACAAACACTTAACTTTGACTCTAAACACTTAACTTTGACCACAAACACTGAACTTTGACCACAAACACTTAACTTTGACCACAAACACTTAACTTTGACCACAAACACCTAACTTTGACTCTAAACACTTAACTTTGACCACAAACACTTAACTTTGACCACAAACACTTAACTTTGACCACAAACACCTAACTTTGACTCTAAACACTTAACTTTGACTCTAAACACTTAACTTTGACTCTAAACACTTAACTTTGACCACAAACACTGAACTTTGACTCTAAACACTTAACTTTGACTCTAAACACTTAACTTTGACCACAAACACTGAACTTTGACTCTAAACACTTAACTTTGACCACAAACACCTAACTTTGACTCTAAACACTTAACTTTGACTATAAACACTTAACTTTGACCACAAACACTTAACTTTGACTCTAAACACTTAACTTTGACCACAAACACTTAACTTTGACCACAAACACTGAACTTTGACCACAAACACTTAACTTTGACCACAAACACTTAACTTTGACCACAGACACTTAACTTTGACCACAAACACTTAACTTTGACCACAAACACTTAACTTTGACCACAAACACTTAACTTTGACCACAAACACTTAACTTTGACCACAAACACTTAACTTTGACCACAAACACTTAACTCTGACCACAAACACCTAACTTTGACTCTAAACACTTAACTTTGACTCTAAACACTTAACTTTGACTCTAAACACTTAACTTTGACCACAAACACTGAACTTTGACCACAAACACTTAACTTTGACCACAAACACTTAACTTTGACTCTAAACACTTAACTTTGACCACAAACACTGAACTTTGACTCTAAACACTTAACTTTGACCACAAACACCTAACTTTGACTCTAAACACTTAACTTTGACTATAAACACTTAACTTTGACCACAAACACTTAACTTTGACTCTAAACACTTAACTTTGACCACAAACACTTAACTTTGACCACAAACACTTAACTTTGACCTCAAACACTTAACTTTGACCACAAACACTTAACTTTGACCACAAACACTTAACTTTGACCACAAACACTTAACTTTGACCACAAACACTTAACTTTGACTCTAAACACTTAACTTTGAATTAAAATATTGGATAATTGTATAGCGTTTAGTGTTTTTTTTTAAAAAGAAAAAAAAAATCTAGCGACTACTTATTACTTATAGCGACTAGTTCATGTACATGAACTAGTCGCTAATGACTCTAGAGCACTAGCGACTACAATGTAGTCGCTAGACAGCGAAATAAATTCCCAAAAAACGTGGCGGTCAATTTTCCCGCCCACGCAATGGACACGCGTTTCACTCAGCTTTCTAGCGACTACAATGTAGTCGCGAAAGACCAGTTGACTTGGTCAAACACCAATCTAGCGACTACAAATGTAGTCGCTAGTTGAAAAACCCTATATCTAACCGAGCTTCACTCTTCTTCTTCATTTCTTCTACACTAAACAAAAAAAAAACGAGAGCTTCATTCCAAAAAAACGAGAGCTTCCATTCCACTCCAAGCAAAGGTAATCAATCAATCAATCAATCTAATTCCATTACATTTTCTATCTATTACAAAGCTCCTTTTAATCAATTTTTAACTTTTCTAATATTGTTTTTCTTTGTTTGTGTTTCAATCCGAATCAAAATGGCTTGGATTCTTCCCCAGATCAGCTCCAATCTCTTCCATTAAGGTAAGTTTTCCAATCCTTTTTTAATTTCTATGCTTTTTTTTTCTTTGGTGATTTCATGGATTTCTATAATTCCGAGAATTGTATGTGTTGTTAGTGTGTTGTATGCATCAATTTGAACCTAAAATGTATGTTAAATGCCCAAAAAAATATTTTTCTGGAAATTTAATTAGTTTTTTTTCATCTTTTTTGTGTTTGATTCTTAAATCCGTATATAGTAGGTGTTATTAGTTGTTCATTATTGTAAAGTTAAGCATGTAATTCATGGGTTATGATTAAAAGTTAATTTTGATGATTTATTGGTATTTTTGTTAATTTATGTTATGAATCTTAGTAAATTTTTGATTTTAAAAGTGCAAAAATTGTGTTAAAAAATGTGTTACAATGAAATTGTGTTAAAAATTGTGTTAAAAATAACTTAGGGACCTTTAGGCAATTAAAAAAATATTATGATAGGGACTTTTATGCAATATAAAACTACATAGGGACTTTCATGACATTTAAAAAAAATATAAATATGGACTTTAGGGACTATTATGCAATTATAAAAAATATTTATGAATTTTTATGCTATTTAAGAAAAATTCAACATGGACTTTAGGGACTTTTACGCAATTTACAAAAATATTTAGGAATATTTATGTAACTTTAGAAAAATTAAATAAGTACTTTTATGCAATTTAAAAATATATATAGGAATATTTATGGAATTAAATATGGACGTTTATAATTTATTTGATTTATTTTATTTATGATTGTAATAATTTATTTAATTTTATTTTCATGTTTTTTATTTTTGGTGATGTAATAATTTAGTATTTTTTATGTTATTTTTTATTCTGTATTTTAATTTACCTATAAATTGCTAGATGGCCGATGTCATGACTCGACAGCACGGAGGGGCTGGTGGTGGGAGGGACCGAAACGAGAATCCGAACCGAAACCTAGCCGACTGTGCAAACCAGCCTGGTAAAAAAACAAATTCAATTCAATACTTTGTTAAAAAATAAAGTCACTAATAGTTAATGTAATGTTAAAACAGATCCCCCTAGACGGAGAAGAAGGGGTGGAGGTGCCTTGAAGACTGCGATGAAGGCACTGAAGGAAGTTGGGTGGCCTTTGCCAGTCAACTTTTGTTTGTTAGACGACACGTGGAGTCCAACAGGCAAGTACGGGCACCACGTTGCTCAAGTTATTGGAATCGCAGTACGAGAGAGGATTCCGCTCTATCACCCGTCTTGGAAAAAAGTGCCGGAGGCGGACAAAAACGCTGTTATTAAGAGATTATCGGTATTTAATTTAATTGTTAAATTTTTTTTAACTTAATTTATTATTCTTATTTAAATTTAACTAATGTATTTTTTTTACAGAAATATTTTAACATAAATGATTGGAGAAAGAGGAAAGATTGGAACAAGATTTTTGGGAATTTGGACGACACAATGAGGATGAGATATAAGGATTACAAACATTACGTGAAGAAGCATTATTGGAGAAAGGGTTTGAAGCCGGATTGGATGTCAGATGAGGCGTGGGCTTTGTGCTGCGAGTATTGGGGCTCGAGAAAAGCTAAGGTGAATTTTTGATTAATTTTAATTTTCGTATATATTTAAAATTATAATTGTTTTTATTAATAAATGAATTTTATATTTTTTCAGAATCAAGCAAAAGAAAATCAAAAGAATCGAGAAAAGCAGAAAAACAAGAGTGGAGCGGGGTCGAGAAGGTATTCCCGAACTCGGGATATGCTATACGAGGTAATTTTTTTATTTAAGTAAATTTTTTTTAATTAATTTATAATTTATTTTGAATATTCTTTATTTTCTTGAAACAGGGTGAAGAATTAATCCCGGGAGGGAATCTGGTGATAAGGGATGAGTCTACCCAACAAGACATCCCGATTCCGCGTATGGGTGCTTTTTACGAGGTGGTGGGGAAGACAAAGAAGACGAAAGAGTGGAGGTCCGTGGGGTACGAAAGAGCCGATGTAAGTTTTTCTTTATTAGATTGTTTTAATTAATTTTTTCATTTATTATCAAATTTAATTGATATACTGTTTTTTATGTAACAGAAATTGCTCAAGGACGCGATGAAGGAAAAGGTGACTCAAAGTCAATCAGAGTCAGGCGATTGGGGAGGATTGAGTCAAAAGGAGCAATACGATTACGTGAAGAGGACCGCGAAGGAGGTTGGGTCACCGAAGAGGAGCTTTATTCCGGGCATTGGCCGTCCGGGAAAATCGAAGAACAAGGCTAAGACTACTCCAGCCCGGAACGAGCAACACGAGGAGATGATGGCGGCTATTAACGAGCTCCGAGTGTCCAGCGGTCTTGCCCCATTCCCCCGCCCTGAAGATTCTACTAGCACCGCGCCTGCACCTTTTTCGATGGCTACTGTGAATGATGCCATCGCATACGTTAATCAGTTGAGGGCGGATAAAGGCGAGGCACCCTTCCAGCCTATGAATGCGGGCCCCACTCCTCCTAGCGATGACTCAGATGATGATAGTAGTAGTAGTGGTGAAGATGTTGAGATGGATATTGATTTGGATGAAGATGATGACGTGCTCGGGAATGAGGAGGACCTCTATAGACAGCAAGGATTTTAGTGATGTTTTATTTACTTTATTTTAAGACTATTCGGATTAAGACTTTATTTTTTTTGGTTTGTACTAAGACTTATGTAATGGTTTTATGTTTGGTGACTTTTACCTGGCTTGACCGGGTTTGACTTTGACCTGGCTTGACCGGGTTTGAATTTGGTTTAATTTAATATTTTAATTAATTATTTAGAATTGTTAATTTTATATTTTAATTAAATTAATTATTTAGAATTGTTAATTTTATTATTATTTTAATATTTTTTATTTTAAAAAAAAAATAAAAAAATATGATTTTCGAATATTTTTTAATTACAGTAATGCAATTAAAAAAAATTCGAAAATTGTGTTTTTTTATTTTTTTTTTAAAATAAAAAAATATTATTAACGACTACATTGTAGTCGACATTGAATAAAAATAGTAGTCGCCATATCCTTAGTAACTAACGACTACATTGTAGTCGTTAGTGTTGTCCACTTTTTTCGACTACAAAGTAGTCGCTAGTAATGGCGTTATCTAGCGACTACTAGGTAGTCGTTAATATGGGCCCAAGCTCTAACGACTACTTATTGCCCAGTAGTCGTAAGGGTTACGTTCTAACGACAAGATTCTAGCGACTAATTTCTAGCGACTACTTGTAGTCGCTAGAACCTTGAACCCACATCTAGCGACTATTTTTTTAACTTCTAGCGACTACTCATGTAGTCGCTAGAAGCTTGACGCGGACTAGTGATATAAGTTGGTGTTAATAAGCCCGATGATTACAAAATAATGTATTAGAATGGAAGTGCCTTATAACCTGACAATTATTATCTCTCTTTGGGAAGTAGTCCTACAAGTCCCCTTTATATTGATATAGCCTTTTTATTTATAATGCTTCTTGGAGAGTTGGAGGTTGGATTTGCTCCTAAAATCTGGCCACTATCCCTTGATCACCATTTACTTTGGTAGTGGGCAATACGTTGAATGTCGTAGTCCATGTTCCTGGTTACCTCTTGAGAGTGTCCTTACATAGTGATTTGTATTGCAAGTATCCTTCACATTAGATCGATAAGATCGAGGTAAGGTCTCTTGTAATTATTTGATTACATCCTTACTTTGTCTAAGTCTCCAAGTTGGGGCCTTATCTTCTTTGACTTTGCCTCTATGAGGTATGTGACTTTTTATCTATATCAACTTCCCCTTTATATACTTAGACTTCCTTTACATGGGTTATTGTGATTTACCTATCCCTTAGTATATTCAACTTGGATCAATTTTTATAAACTTTTCTAGCATTTATCGCAGCTGTAACGTTCTTCTCATGTGTAATGGATTTTAATTTCCTGCTTAATATTGGTATTGAGATCTTAACGAGTAAGACTGTTCTTTTTTTTTTTTGAAATATGGGTCGTTTCATACTCGATAAGTTTTTACCTTTCTCACTACGTTATCATGATTGGTGGACATGTATAGTATATTCTTTTTTCAACAGTTTACATCACTACTTTCCTTGATTATCCCACACATTGTATTAGCCGCATAGATGGTCCTTTGGTCTTCTTTGAGATTTGCATATACATGTTCATATGCCTTCATTTATTCATCCATATCTTCACTTCAGTTCATACTTTTCCAAATATTTACACTATGAGTTTTGAGAACACCCCAAACCTGCTTTCCTTTTTCACGATACTTCTTCATACTCTATTCATTATCATTAGGACTTTTATGATGTTGTTAAGTTCAACACATTTTCCAAATCTAACAAGGGAAGTTTCTAAAGCAACGGAAAGGCTTACAAGTTCTCTTGGCCTCATCTTCAATCTGAGGTGATGCTATCTGAAGTGAATAAAGAAGCTTTTCAAAAACTCGGATTACTTTGTGAAGAATTAGAAAAGAAAGACAAAATCATCCAGGAAATGAAATGGGAATTTGCGTTTGCCTCTAAGAGGAGGAAAAGGAAAATGTCCTGTTTGGTCGATCATTTCACAAAAACCACCCTCTAGGCCCATTAGTTCCTACAGATTACACAAGAAGTGCTATGCATGTTGGTGTAAAATTCATTGATTTATATATTCTTTGAATTTAAAAATTGCTCAACCTGACTCTAGATGTTAGGGGGTCAAGTTTCCTTAGCTCAGTTCTGAATGCCAATGCGTTTGTCTCTTTTTATCTAAGATTCTGTTATTTTACTCCTTTTGGAAGGTTTGATTGTTCTAGGGTTGCTTAATTGTCAAAGATTCTAGATTGTAGACAAAACCACTTTGGTGATCGGGCTTTAAAATCACACTACCATCAAATTTGGGACCACAATTGGCCCAAGAATAAGAACATAACTAAAATGCAATGACATATACACATATGTATAGGTAGAAGGAGAAAGGAGTTAGGAATAATGAATTATATGGGGAGAATAGTATGTAATGTGGTGCCTTACACCCGATGATCGAGAAAGGATATTTTGTTAGTCCTTCCATGGATATTGATGAAGGTATGAGTATCTGCTAACCTATCACCGTCTTCCTAAAACCAGACACTAAGTCAGGACCAAAAGGAGGTGCGCTTCCGATGGCACTCCTACGCTTACCATTAATTTTTAATATCGGGGATTACTTAACCCGATGAGTTATGGAAACTTAAGACAGATGTATATTAACCACAACCATTTTTAGAGAGAGAGAGAGAGAGAGAGAGAGAGAGAGAGAGAGAGAGAGAGAGAGAGAGTTGTTAGAGAGAGTAACCAGAGGTGTCAATTCTGCTAGAGCAGGTATTTACAGATGTTGATATATACGTGAAAGGCCACTTGGGCATAGTTTAAGTAGAAGACGAGTGTGCAACATAAGGCTTGGTGAAGCTACCCTACTACAACATCATATTTTCCTTATGATGCTAGCACGTGTAACTTGACCTCAAGTAATTGGCCCATTAATGAGGTCTGATCGCTCTCCTCCACGGGCATTTATGTATTTCATTCAAAGGAAAGCATATCTCCCATGTTTAGTTGTGTCATGGTTCATTTGAGAGAAGACAAGTATCGGTGCTATATTTTGGATTATCAATACTGATGTCTCCCTATTTGTCATGATTTAATCCTAGTTGAAGACATTATTTTAGGTGTATTTATTAGGTTATAGGTCAATTTTCTCATGATTTAGTACACTTCCCTATTTTGTGGCTTGATTTAATTATTTGTTATTTTTAAAGCATATTGGGTTTAATTGTTTATTTAGTGTGTAGCTTTAAAGATATATGGTAATTAATTAGAGGCCAAGTTAATTCTAAGAGATAAAGGAAAGAGGATAAACATGGAAATTGGAGATAAAGGCAAGAATTATGAAAAAAGAAAAGATAAAGTTGCCAAATAAATCTGAATTCCAGCAGATACGACCACAAAAGGGCTTATATTTCAAGATTGGCTAAGAATTTAGAAGAATGATCAACATCAAAGTTAAAGAGCTTTCCGAGACAATCAGTTTCGACTATTGGAACTAGTCAAACAGATACATATTGAATCCGTTACGGCCAAAACAAAACACCATCAAAATCTTACCTTTTTTAGATTCTAGGGTTACGAATTTGAGTTGGGCTTGGAGTCCAATATCTATCTTATACTCCAAGAAACGTTTTAGGGTTTCCTATACCCTATAAATACACCCTCTTATCACAAGAAAATCATCCTTGGGAACCCTTAAGCCAAGAGGAAGCGTACAACACAAGAGAAGAAGTCTGGAAGGAGCTGAACACCATATCATGTCTTCTTTAACCTTTAAATTTGTAATTTCTTTTTTTACTTTCTTTAGTATGAACTAAATAATTTTAGCTGAGATTTATCATATATGTATGAACCCTATTTTTTCTATCTGATTTGGGATACATTGTATTTAATTTGAATTCATGTTTTATTCTCTGTTTATGTGTTTTGATTTAATGTTTGTTTTCCTTGTGGTGCGAGACGTATAGTATTACCTTAATAGTAGTTAGATGGTCACCCGGAAGAGGTGTCTAATTATTGAAACACCACATAACGTCTAGAACAAGGCTTAGACCTGACAAATCTGCCTAACTAGATAATCATTAGGGTATGTTTTCACCACTATCGTCATGGATGGAATTGAATTGCTTAGGGCCTTGGTGGCGCTTGATAACCCGAAGTTTAGGCCGCCTCGTGGTTGTGTCGTAGCCCCCTTAGTCGCTCTCAAGGTCTAAGGTATGGGAATTTAGAATCCTGATTGTTGCATATCACATGATTCACCCTTACACGATAAAATAAACAAAACTAGTTGGGATTACTTGCTAATATCTCGAGCTAAACTATCATACTATCTGCTCTTCTCTGTTATTTAATTTTCTGTCTTTTGATTTATTAGTTAATTTTCGTATTTTAAAAGCAACAAAAATCTCTTTTCTTTTATTTTCATGCGTATTAATCTAATCTTGCTTTTAATATCTTCACTTGATACTTTGCATAAGTTCTTCCTAACCTTCGTAGTCTCTGAGGAACGAATCTTATTTATCATCTAAAACTTGCATATATCCTGTAATACTTGCAGAACCGTGCTAGGCTAGGGTGTCTACTTTTGCACTTATTTATATCATCTTTTTATCACACCCTAGTCGACACCAAATACCCCATTGCATATGCGAGATCAATATATTTTGTGATTATATGATCGAATGGAATTCATCACTTCTAATTTTTTTAGCTAAGAGGTTGAAATCTTATGTTAGTGTTTCTTTAGATATGTTTTTTCCAAGAACTATGTTGATAATTTTTTATACGGTTGGGAGCCGATTTTACATTGGTCTTACAAGATTTTCCCTTTAAACAGCTAACACTATATTTTAGGACTTCATCTCTATGAGGGTGCCAACAGTAGGGATAGGGTTGCCAAAGTTATATCGGCTTTGAGACCTTTTCTCTTTCTAGATTGTTGAGGCTACGCCGGTCTTTCAAATACCTCTTTTTTGCCAGGCTACATCGGTCATTCAAATAACTCTTTTTTGTCGAGGCTACGTTAGTACTTTGAAAAACTCCTTTTGTGGAGGCTACGTTCGTCTTTCAGATAACTCTGTTTTGCCTAGGCTACGTCAGTCTTTCAAATAACTGTGTTTGCTTAGGCTAGGTTGGTCTTTTGTATAAATCTGTTTTCCAAGGCTATGTCGGTCTTTCTGATAACTCCGTTTGACGAGGCTACATCGATTCTTTCAGATAACTCATTTTTTCAAGGGTACATCGGACTTTTGGATATCTCTATTTGTCGAGGCTACGTCGGTATTTTGATTTTTGTATGGGTCAAGGAGATTCCTCCCATCTGTATCGAGTTCTACAATAAATAGGTACAACTTTGTTCTTTCTAATGATATGCATTTATATTATTGTATTTTCTATTCCTTGAATGGTTCTAATCCTCTTCATCTAGGGAGGTTAAGTTTCTATCTGGTATAGGTTCACATGTTACTTCTCGGGATAACCCCTTGTCATGAATCCCGACTAATTTGTGCATTTTTTTCTCCCGTGTTTTATTTCTTGCCAAAAATACATCCCCCTTTTTGTAGGGTAAGCCTGTACACGTGGTTCATAGTAATTGGAGTGTGAATCTTAGAAATAATTTTAAGTGCTTTCTTACCCCTATATATAAGTTCACATTCTTCCCATTACCTTCCCCGCTTAAGTGCATGCTCCAATTTCCAAAGAGATATCTCAAAGTGATTAATCATTCTCGTCATTCTTCTTTTTAAGGTATAATCTGATATCCATTTTTATCTCCTTCATACTTCTCGTGTCTTAATCAAAAAAATATTTTTCAAGTTGCCTCAAGTAGGGTATGCAAAAAGAGCCAGGCAGGTTACGAACTTTATAGTAGTTCCCCTCTTGCCACAACCACTCAGACTAATCCTCTAGCCAACATCTCCACAACCATCTAGGGTAAGAAAATAAAGAAGAGTATACACTGTTCAACGTATCACCCCTTACAAAAGGGGGCTGACATCAATTTTCCAAAAATATCTGATAATGCTACTGTTGGCATATAGCCTCCCTTAATAGGTTGTTTTAATGTGACAAATCCTCTTTTGTTTAGTGTGCTATTTACTCTTGTTATACATATTCCTTATTGCACTCTATTTCATCAAAAAGCTCATCTTTATCATGTTGATTATTTCTTTATTGTTATTTATTATGAAACTAATTCTCTTACAATAAGTTTAACCTTATCTTTGTGTACATTGAGAATTAGCCTTAGTGATCAACTTCAAAGGTTCTTAGAATGATGTTTCCAACAACTTTCGTGAAGAAGATTTATTGATCCAAGTCATTATCTCTCAAAGTTCTTGGCGCGGTACACCGGACGAATGGCGCGGTACACCGGACCAAAATTGCGGACCAGGGCGCGGTGCAGAGGCTAGCCCGTCAGTAAGTTAGAAAATCAAACCGTTGAGGTGCGGTACACCGCACGAATCTTGCGGTACACCGCAAGGAAGGTTTTTCTGCACAAAAGACAAGTCATAAGTAATATATCCGTTGGGAGATAAATAGATCCGTTGGATCCAAGTCTTATGACCGTTGGAAGCCATTTTCTACTATAAATTGAAGCTCTTTGAAGGCTACAACTACACCAACTAATTACAAACATTAAGGGGCTTAATTGTTATCATTCAAGAAGGTGTCAAGTGCTATACATAGTCAAAATCAATCTTAGTGAGCTTATAAATCCTTTCAAGGAGTTACTCAATTAAGCCACAAGGTTCTATCCACTCAAGAGGAGTAATCAAGCTTATAGTCATATCCACTCTTTTAGGAGTTAAGTTACAAGCTTTTATAAGCAACCCTTTAAACACTTTGTTTCTATCCTCTTAAGTCTAGGTCTTGTAATAGATAGATTAAGAGAGAATTCAAGTATAGGGAGTATACTTGGTGTCCTTGTGTTGTGATTACACAAGTGGTTTTGTCCTTCGTGTTATCGAAGAGTTTGTAAAGGTTATTGTGTTCTCGACCCGGTTAAGAGAGACACGGAAGCTTAGTGAAAAGCTTGAAATTCTAAGGAGGCTTCCTTAGGTAGTGGATGTAGGGAAACCGAACCACTATAAATCGTGTGTATCTTTCTATCCCTACTCTATTTACTTTCCGCATTTTATATGTTTGATAATATGCTAGTATGAATATTGTGATATTGATTATCTTGTTTATCTAACATATTGCCATCTAGAGTAGTTAGAGATTAGAAACTCGTTTTACTTGTATCAATTATATATCGAACCTCTTAGCTTATCCATTGCATGATCCCTTAAGAGTTTGATATATTAGTTGACTTAGAAGTTTCTTTCTTAAACTTATAATTGTCCAAAAGATTTTTAATTAGGCATTAATCTTATTAGTAATCCTATTCACCCCCCTCTAGGACTTTCAATTGGTATCAGAGCCTAACTCTACGTGAATAGCTTAATCGTTAGTAGAGTAAACGATATGGAATTTAATCTTTTGGAAAGTTCGTCTTCTACTCGACCTCCACTTTTTGTAGGAACTTACTATTTTGCTTGGAGAACAAAAATGGAGGAATTTATCAAAGCCGAAGATCCCAATCAATGGAGAATCGTAAAGGAAGGTCCATTTGTTCCTTATAAAGAGGAGTTAAATGAAGCGGGAGTTCTTAAGCTAAATCAAGAAGAAAAAGATTTTGATGAACTTACCATTGAGGAAAAGGATAAGCTCACTCAAAATGCAAAACCAATGTACACTCTCATTCGTTGAATTTCCGAAGAAATTTTCTCACAAATGTTAGATTGTAAATCCGCAAAAGAACTTTGGAATCGTTTGGAGTTTTTATATGGAATTGTCGAAAATGACGAAGAAGAAGAAGTCTCAATTCATAATGAATCTCATAACAATTATAAACCAAATCATGAGGTAGCACTCTATCCTAACTCTTTATCTCTTCCTTATAATTATTGTGATATTAGGCAAATTTCATCCCTTCTCAAAATTCTTGATTCTCAAATCCATTTGAATAATCTTATGTTAAAAAAGGGTAAAATTGAGCTAAAGAATTGTTTTAAATGTTGTATCACTTTGGATGATATTCTTGGCAATACTAAAAACCCTTGTTTTGAAAACACCTTTTCTTTAAATAAATGGAAACATCCTATGAAGAAAAATATAGAAGGTTTTAGAAAATTGGATGAAGCTTTTTCTCTCGCTCTTGATACTTTAAAAAATCATCCTCTTTCAAATATCACTCCTTTTGATCCAAATGGCTTTTTTAAAGAAAAATTATATTTAAGTGATAATTTGGATATTGGAAAGAATGTGGAAACTTCTTGTTCAAAACCTTTACATGGTAACTCTATTCGAAAAAGAAGTTCTTGCAACTATTGTGGTAAACCCGGTCATCATGCTTCTACATGCCATTACCATGAACAACTTGATAGTGGATCTTTGATACCTTCATGGGAAAAACCAATATGGATCGTGACAAATGCTAACAACATTTCCGGATCCATTCCACCTCGGTTACCATAATAATATGTTGTATTGAAGGGTTGAGCGTCAAGAAAATGGAATTTTATGCAAAAGGACGTTCACACCTCATAAAAGGAAAATACGGTGAAATTCTTTCCTCTCTTCTTTTTATGTTTATGTTTTATATTGTGTTTTATGTGATTTATCAACTATGTGCTACTATCTTGTGTTTCTTGACCTTTACATGCTTAAATGTTGCTTTGTTCTTGCATTGGGTCTTTTTGCACTTTTAGAAAACTTAGGGGTATTTGTGAAATAAACTGTTGTATGAGTTTTCGGGTTCTCCTTGGCTTTTCTTTTCAAAACAAAGTTGCTCAAAATTATTTTATACCATTCCGAATCATTTGGGGAAGTTTCGAATGTGTTTCGGGTGTTTTTAAAAGAGTCAAAATTTCATTTTTTATGCCCAAACCGAACACTTTTGCGGTGCACCGGACGTTTCCCGCGGTACACCGCAGGTTAGGTTTTTGACAGCAATATTAGGCCGTTTTTCTATTCTATTTCTTCATTCCTCCTTTCAAACACTTCCTCTCCTCCTCCTAGGCGATTTCCGGCCACCACAGCTCCGTTTCCACCACCCAAAAACCCTTCTTCACCTCTTTAATCACTTCTCTCTCTCTCTCTCTCTCTCTCTCTCTCTCTCTCTCTCTCTCTCTCTCTCTCTCTCTCTCTCTCTCTCTCTCTCTCTCTCTCTCTCTCTCTCCTTCATTACCCATTTCCCCTCTTCACAATGAGAGAAAAGAAAACTGCTCCAAAGAAGAAAACCACCACCGGAGCCTCCTCCAGCCGCCGCCGTGCTCCTTCTCCGGCGAGGTCACCAACACCTCCTCCACTCCGGCCATTCGAGCCTCTCCCGGGTAGAACTTTTAGTGATTCGGCTTTTCCATCGGGTGAAAATTCTCTTCTTGACCTTTTTAAATTTCAAGGTTTTGATAATGTATTTGCATATTCGGGTACTCAATTAGCAAGTGGATTAATTGAAGAATTTTACAAAAACTTTGAATTTGATAGTGCAAATAACTTAGTAAAATCATCCGTTTCGGGTACCGCTTTAAGATTAAAATTGCATGTGTTATGTACTCGTTATAGTATTCCGTTCGATGGTTTTAGTGGTTTTTGGTCAAGTGGTTGGGATGGCTCCACTCTTGATATAGTCGGTCAAAATGAGGTTTTAGATTTCGTTAATAGTAGGATGGTTATTCCCGATGGTAATTAGAATTTGCGTAATTTTGTTCCGGAATTTATTGTGGCTCATAAGTTTCTTATTTCGGCCATAATTCCAAAGGACAAACATGATGCAAAGTTAATCCCGTATGAAGCTTATCTACTATTCTTGATCTTTGCTAAGCGTCCGATTAATATTTTTGCTATTATGTTCAAATGGATGAACCATGCTCGAACCGCAAGAGATAAAGTCCCCTATGGTATATTTCTTACTAAAATCTTTGAGGGAAGTGAAATCTCATTAGGAGGAACAAATGTGAAATCTATTGATAAAGCGTGGTGTTTCGATTATAGCACAATCAAAAGAATGAAATTCGTTATTTATAATAACTCCTATGTTGCTCATTCGGTCATTAATCGTATTTCGGATGTTACCATTCGTAATCGTATCTTACAAGCTAGAGAAGAAACTCATGGTCCGGCACTTGACACACTTGAGTTATTGGATATTCCGGGTCAACAAAATCCTATCCCAAATGAGCCTCCACAAAACCCAACTCATGAGAATCCGCCTAATCCTTCTAGTTTCGAAGGTGCTTTATCTCGGTTTATGGATTACATTGGTAGAAAATTTGAGGTTTTAGAGGAAAAGATAGAAAGGAAATTTGGAGTGTTGGAGGAGAAAATAGGAAATCTTGCTAGTGAATTATCGTGTGTTAAGAATGATGTCTCATGCATCAAAGATGATGTTTCACATCCTCGTAGCCGTTCTAGAAGCCGCTCTCCCCGGGAATTGCGTTAAATGGTTGTGGTCTTTGGTGTTTGGTGTTTGGTCTTTTAATCGTCTTTATCCTTCTAAGTGTTTTATGTGTTTTTATTGTCTTGAACTAAGTTGTGTTGCTTTTGCTTTATTTTGTTTATGGGTCCGTGTTTTGGACATTTAGGATTTTATTGCTACGTTTTTATTTGGATGCTTCGTGTTAAACTTGGATAATTGTTTTAGGTTGATATGTTTTTATCTTGAATATTTGTTGCTTAATCTTTATGCTTTGGATATTGTTTTTGCTAACATTTTTTTTGATGATATAGGTCATATTGCTCTTTTATCCTTGATCTTTTCTTATATTGCATTTTAGTCCCTATAGTTTGTTCAATTTTTGTCTTTGTTCTTAAATGGTTGAAAAATGCACTTAGGTCCCTAAAAGTTTTAAATTGTCTCTTAGTCCCCTAACTTTTTGACAAATGACTTTTTAACCCTATATTTTTCAAAAATTACATTTTACCCCTAACTTTCTTAAAAATAATTTCAAAATATTTTTTTGGGGAGAAATTGTAAATCACACTTTTACAAAATTGAAACAATTCTTTATGCATTTTGTAAGGGGGAGCTTTTATTAAAACTCTAATGCTTTGGCTAATCTTTTATCTCATTTATTGCAACTAATCGTTTGTGTCATTAGAGAGCATATGAAATGAAAGTCTATCGATCAACAAGTTGGTAAAAAGTCTCTATCTCTAAGTTCTTCATTTATCTATCTTTGTGCATCTCTTTCTAAAAATGTTTTAATCTCCAAACTCTTACACACTCTTAGAAACGTTGTTTAAAATCTATTCACTTGAGTTTTAGCTCTTCCATTCGTAGTTGTTAACCCCGTCTTTTTGATGAAGACAAAGGGGGAGAAATATGTGCACTAAAACTTTCAAAACTTGCACGCTTTAAAAACTCACAAATGCATCTCAAATCTTATATGCTTATTGTGAGGGGGAGCTTTATTTCATTAGTGCTTAAACTTTCATATCATTCCTAAGGTGTTTTAGTGAAGGATTTGTCATCATCAAAAAGGGGGAGATTGTTGGCATATAGCCTCCCTTAATAGGTTGTTTTAATGTGACAAATCCTCTTTTGTTTAGTGTGCTATTTACTCTTGTTATACATATTCCTTATTGCACTCTATTTCATCAAAAAGCTCATCTTTATCATGTTGATCATTTCTTTATTGTTATTTATTATGAAACTAATTCTCTTACAATAAGTTTAACCTTATCTTTGTGTACATTGAGAATTAGCCTTAGTGATCAACTTCAAAGGTTCTTAGAATGATGTTTCCAACAACTTTCGTGAAGAAGATTTATTGATCCAAGTCATTATCTCTCAAAGTTCTTGGCGCGGTACACCGGACCAAAATTGCGGACCAGGGCGCGGTGCAGAGGCTAGCCCGTCAGTAAGTTAGAAAATCAAACCGTTGAGGTGCGGTACACCGCACGAATCTTGCGGTACACCGCAAGGAAGGTTTTTCTGCACAAAAGACAAGTCATAAGTAATATATCCGTTGGGAGATAAATAGATCTGTTGGATCCAAGTCTTATGACCGTTGGAAGCCATTTTCTACTATAAATTGAAGCTCTTTGAAGGCTACAACTACACCAACTAATTACAAACATTAAGGGGCTTAATTGTTATCATTCAATAAGGTGTCAAGTGCTATACATAGTCAAAATCAATCTTAGTGAGCTTATAAATCCTTTCAAGGAGTTACTCAATTAAGCCACAAGGTTCTATCCACTCAAGAGGAGTAATCAAGCTTATAGTCATATCCACTCTTTTAGGAGTTAAGTTACAAGCTTTTATAAGCAACCCTTTAAACACTTTGTTTCTATCCTCTTAAGTCTAGGTCTTGTAATAGATAGATTAAGAGAGAATTCAAGTATAGGGAGTATACTTGGTGTCCTTGTGTTGTGATTACACAAGTGGTTTTGTCCTTCGTGTTATCGAAGAGTTTGTAAAGGTTATTGTGTTCTCGACCCGGTTAAGAGAGACACGGAAGCTTAGTGAAAAGCTTGAAATCCTAAGGAGGCTTCCTTAGGTAGTGGATGTAGGGAAACCGAACCACTATAAATCGTGTGTATCTTTCTATCCCTACTCTATTTACTTTCCGCATTTTATATGTTTGATAATATGCTAGTATGAATATTGTGATATTGATTATCTTGTTTATCTAACATATTGCCATCTAGAGTAGTTAGAGATTAGAAACTCGTTTTACTTGTATCAATTATATATCGAACCTCTTAGCTTATCCATTGCATGATCCCTTAAGAGTTTGATATATTAGTTGACTTAGAAGTTTCTTTCTTAAACTTATAATTGTCCAAAAGATTTTTAATTAGGTATTAATCTTATTAGTAATCCTATTCACCCCCCCTCTAGGACTTTCAGCTAATACAAAGATACTTGATGCTGATGGAGGATTATCAGACTGAAGGGGCCTTATGGAACTGATTTCCAAATGATCGTCATTTCTTTTGAAATCCCACATGTTTCTCTCCCAACATCAATACTTTAATATCCTCTGCTACTACTTTTGCTTATGTTGATCCTCTTCGTCTCCTCGAGGCTCCTCTTATTCAACTGATTTGCATCGGCCACGAAGGTGAGGTTTGGATGCAGAGATCTTTTAATACCTTAGGTTCTGTCAAATAATTTTATAGGTCGACCAAGGATATCAGGTTTTGTTTAGCGATGTTAGACAAAATTCGAAGAGCTCAAGGATAGGCTTGATGATGTCTCCTTAAATGTTCTTATTTTCGACCCTTAGGAGACATCATTTTTGGTGTTTATTTAATCATTTCGATAGACTTTTGGACTAAATATGCAATAATATGATTTTCCTCTTTTAATTCTAGCATTTTTGATTTATTAAGCTTTTGCGCGTAATATTGGTATTTTTAGTGAGTATTTTACAGGTTTTAGATGTTAGCTAGAAGAGGAGTCTAAGGAGGAAGTCAAAGATCAAAAGATAGAGTCAAGACTTGAAAAGAAATCCCGAAGATATTATTTTTAGAGCTGAAAATCCATTTTCCAGGCCATAGATTGCTGATTTCGAGGTGCTTAAGCGATGATCTAGCTGTTGACCTTTGAAGAGAAATCATTCCTTATCAAATTACGGAACTTTAGCAACTGGAATGAGGTCAATCGGAGTTGTAACGCATCGGGAAAAGCAGTTTTAGTGAAGGCATATCAGCAGTTACGGGATTTTGGGCTAAGTTAGTGGACTTGGGCCTTTTATATTTCATTTAATTAAAAGCCTAGGTCCAAGTCCGAATTTCTAACTATAAAATCAGCCCTTGACTTCTATTTTACACACAATTCACATTCTGCAAGATTAAAAACACCAGAGAGAAGCAACTGAAGGAAGGAGAAGAAGCTACAAGAGCTGGAGAGGGTCTATATCTCCGTTCGTAGTCATTCCGATTCCGGAAATTAGGTTCTTTTATCTTTTTAATTCTGTAAACAATATGAATTCCATTAATTTTAATTTCGTATTTCTTTTTAATATGAGCTAAGTTTTATTTAGTGCTTGAGAACAAACAATGGGTGAATCCCAATTCCTATTAATTAACGAATGTTGAATTTGGGTTTTAATGAATTAAACTAAATTAGGGCTTTTACTCTTTTCGATAAATTATGAATGTTTACTGTTTTTAGCGTCATGAACTAGGAACAGGTAATAGTATTTAGGCTATTCCAATAAGTGGCAATTGGATCATCCTGACGGGGGGTTTGAATACGGAACTATTTATTCAATCTAGGATAGAAGTTAATGATTCTGACGAGCTTAGCTAATCCTAGGGCCAATGAGGTAATAACACTTAATCATCCAACGGTGGATCATATTTACCCTGACGGGACTAGTGACACTTTAGGATCGCCTTATAGTCCACCCTGACGGGGGTATAAGGATATTAGAATCCCGACCATTGTAATTGACTAATTTAGCCCTTAAACAACATAAGTTAAGAAATAGGATAGGGAGGATCCTTGCGTTCTCAAGTGCTACTTCTCATATCGCGTTTTACATCAATTTACTTGCGTTTTGGCTTTTATTTGCATTTTAATATTTGTCTTTCATTCATTAGCTTTAATAACAAAAACCAAACAAACATATTATTGTCTTTTATTTTCTTAAGTGCATCAATCACTACTTGCTAAACATTGTGATCAACCATTCCGTCCTTGGAACGAATCTGATTTATCAGAAATACTACTTGGGACAACCGTACACTTGCGGTTGTGGTTCAATTATTTATCGCATTATTTTTAGAACACACAAAGGACCACCAAGTTTTTGGCGCCGCTGCCGGGGACGGTAGCGTGTGACCACGGTGTTTATCCTTTAGTGATAAGTGCATTTTTATTTTATCAGTTTTACGCTTTTTGTTTAGTTTCTTTTCAGGTTTTTAGGTTTGGTGTATGCGAAGAAGGCTATTCAAGGATCTAGAGCCAACACCTCCGATCCTTAGTAATCCAGAATCGTTGATCAGACTTGCAAACAAGAGAAGAAGAGAACGAGAAGCTTTAGAGGTAGAAGAGTTAAGTAACAGAATGGCAGACATCAATCTTCAAAATAATCAACAGAATAATGGACAAGGCCAGCTAGATGCAAATGGCCAACCTTTAGCTCCGGGCGTTATTCCTCCAGTTCAACCACTAAATCCCAATGCTCCAGTCCAGATAGTGATGAATCATGATCCGTGGTTTACTAATGGTCCTCCAGAAGTTCCATTCCGTGCTCCAGCTATAGGAGTAGGTGCTCCAGATATTAATGTTCCACGTTTTCGTCCAGATTCGGGTATGTTAGCTCAGTTCCAGAATTTTGGTAATTTTCGTGGTAGACCAGCAGAAGATCCTCTCAGGGCAGTACAGAAATTCAAACAGATATGTGATTCTTATATCACACAAGGGGTCTCGAGAGAACAGATGTATTTTGCTGCTTTTAAGTTCTTTGTTACTGAGGGAGCAAGTGAATGGCACGATACGCAAGATCCTACGAAGATCACCAATTGGGACCAATTAGAGATTGCGTTCTTTGACAGGTATTACCCAAGTAACATGAGGTTAGATGCTGAACTAGAATTGACGCATTTCCGTCAAGAATATGAAGAAACTTTGGGTAAGAGTTGGACAAGATTTCAGATGTGTTTACGAAAAGTTCCCAATCATGGGTATTCAGAACAACAACAACTTAAGATCTTTTATAGAGGCCTTGATGGGAAGTCAAGAGAGAAGTTGGATACGCTATGTGGTGCAGGTTTTCTTCAAGTTCAACCCGCTCATGCTAAAATTATCTTAGAGAGAACAGTTAAGAATGAAGTTGGGTGGAATTCAGTAAGAACACCGGTTAAGGGAGTGAATAATGTTGACATGGAAGAGAAATTTGCTACGCTTGAGAACAAGATTCAGAATACTATTGAGCAACAATTGAAACAGCTTACTTTAGCTGTGAAAGAAGGATTTTCGGGTAAGAAGGTAGCTGTGCATGCTGCACAAGAGGTTTATATGTGTTCGATTTGTCAGGTAGATGATCATGATGAGGAAAGTTGTCCAAATAACCAAGAATCCGTGATGTTCATGTCCAACAGAGGTAACTTCAATTCAAGTGGTAATGGATATCAGCCTAACAGAAACCATCCTGGGTTTCAATACTCAAATCCTAATGGGGCAGCCAATCCTACCTACGCATATCAGCCGCGTCCCCAAGGTAATAACTATAATCCAAGACCACACAACAATTATCAAGGAGGACAGAATCAGGGAAATTATGTACAAAGGCAAGCTCCTCAGAATACATACGATGAAACTTTAAACCAAAAAGCCTTACCTGCCCATCCACAAGAAGGAGTAGTTACCCTTCAGAAAACCGTTGAAAATTTGATTGCTCTTCAAACACAAGCCTTAGAACGTCAGAACGCAGCTGAAGCGAATATGAAGATTTTCCAGAATCAGCTAAGCCAAATTAATAAACAGCTGAATCAGCGCCCACAAGGGCAACTTCCTAGCGATACTGAGAATCCGAAGCAACGCGAAGATTGTAATGCTGTTACATTGAGAAGTGGTAAGAACCTTCCTCCCCCTCCTTTTCCCATTATGAAAGAGAAAGAAGTACCAAGAAAAGAAAAGGAAGTGGTGGAGAAAGAGAAAGAAAATGAGAAAGATAGTGAGGTTGAAGAAATAGTGAGACCAAGAGAGGTCCCGAAAAAGAAAGATGATATGGTGATTAACCGCCCTCCACCACCGTTTCCATCGCGAGTTCAGAAAAAGGGTGATTTGGGGGATTTTCAGAAATTCTTTAATAGAGTGAAGGGTCTAAGTATTAATATCCCGTTACTTGAGGCGATTCGAGATATTCCGAAATACACTAAGTTTTTGAAGAGGGCCCTCACTAACAAAAGGCCCTATTGTGATAACGAGATGATTGGTCTTCCAGAAGAGTGTAGCGCGATTTGTCAAAGTAAATTACCTCCGAAGTTGGTTGATCCGGGGAGTTTCACGATTCCCATATCAATTGGGGAAGAATGGAAAGGAAAGGCGCTATGTGACTTGGGAGCTAGCATCAATTTGATGCCCAAGTCGATATTTGATAAGCTAAAAATTGGAAACGCAAGACCCACTTCTATGGTCTTGCAAATGGCGGACAGGTCTCTTGCGCATCCTGAAGGCCGCATTGAGGATGTCCTTGTTAAGGCAGGTACACTTATATTTCCTGTTGATTTCGTAATCCTTGAATACAATGCAGATAGAAATGTCCCCATTATTTTGGGTAGACCATTCCTAGCTACAGGGAGAACATTGATCGATGTAGAGAATGGAGAATTAACAATGAGGATACAAGATGAAGAAGTGAAATTCAATGTATTTCGAGCTATGAAATTCCCAGATTCTCAGGAAGATTGCTTCAGAATGGATGTAGTAGAGCAAGCATCGCAAGAGGTATTTAATTGTTTAAATTTTGATGATATCTTGCAGGCTGCTTTAACATTAGATTCACCTGAGATGATGGAGGAGCTTACTGAAACAATAGCAGCTCTAAATTCTGAAAATCCGAAGTATAGGCGTCCTGCCTATGAACCTGTGAGAGAACCGGGGGAGATTGTTCCTAAAAAGAAGCCTTCAATTGAATCTCCTCCGGAATTGGAAGAAAAACCACTGCCAGCACACTTGAGGTATGCATATTTAGGTACTAATGAAACTCTACCTGTTATTGTTTCAGCTAATTTAACAGGTCCTCAAGAAGATAAACTGTTGCGTGTGTTAAGAGCCAACAAAGAAGCAATAGGTTGGACAATTGCTGACATCAAAGGCATTAGTCCATCCTATTGTCAACATAAAATCATACTTGAAGATGTTAACGCACGCTCAGTTGAAGGTCAAAGAAGATTAATGCCCGCTATGAAGGATGTGGTAAAGAAAGAGGTGATCAAGCTTTTAGATGCGGGGATTATTTATCCCATTTCAAGTAGTGAATGGGTGAGTCCGGTTCAGTGTGTACCGAAGAAGGGAGGAATGACAACAGTTCTTAATGATAAAAATGAAGCGATTCCTTCAAGAACGGTAGTTGGATGGAGAGTTTGCATGGATTATAGGAAGCTGAACAAGGCCACCAGAAAAGATCATTTCCCTTTGCCCTTCATAGATCAGATGTTAGACAAATTAGCCGGAAGAGAGTATTATTGCTTCTTGGATGGTTATTCTGGGTATAATCAAATTTACGTGGCTCCAGAAGATCAACATAAAACAACATTTACATGCCCCTTTGGTACTTTTGCATATCGTAGAATGCCATTTGGGTTGTGTAATGCTCCTGCTACTTTTCAAAGATGCATGATGGCCATCTTCTGGGATATGATCGATAACTTTCTTGAAGTGTTTATGGATGATTTCTCTGTATTTGGTGATGATTTTGATAAGTGCTTAGACAATTTGGAGAAAGTGCTAATCAGATGCAAGGAAACAGATTTGGTCTTAAACTGGGAGAAATGTCATTTCATGGTTCGCGAAGGTATTGTTCTGGGTCACAAAGTTTCGAATGTTGGATTGGAAGTCGATAGAGCGAAGATTGAGGTAATTAAAACTCTTCCCCCTCCTGTTTCTGTTAAAGGGGTAAGAAGTTTTCTAGGCCATGCTGGCTTTTATAGGCGATTTATCAAAGACTTTTCTAAGATTGCGAAACCGTTATGCAACTTACTTGAAAAGGATTCCAAATTCCTTTTTGATGAAGCTTGTCTAGCGGCTTTCAAAGCAATCAAAGAAAAGCTTATTTCTGCTCCTATAGTAGTACCTCCAGATTGGAATTTACCGTTTGAGGTTATGTGTGATGCGAGTGATTTATGTATGGGAGCTGTATTAGGACAAAGAAAAGAGAAAGTTTTTCATTCGATTTATTATGCTAGTAAAACTTTTAATGGTGCTCAGATTAATTATACAGTTACAGAAAAGGAGTTGCTAGCGGTTGTGTATTCATTCGATAAATTTCGCTCTTATCTTCTTGGAGCGAAAGTTATTGTCTATACAGATCATTCAGCGATTCGATATCTTATGGAGAAGAAGGATGCTAAACCAAGGTTAATCAGATGGGTGTTATTACTTCAAGAGTTTGATTTAGAGATCAAGGATAGAAAAGGGTGCGAGAATCAGGTTGCAGATCATCTATCAAGATTAGAAGGTTCAGAGTTGAATAGTGGTATTGAAGCGGTTAGAGAGGAATTTCCTGATGAGAATTTATTCGAAGTTCGCGATTATGAAGCTCCTTGGTACGCGGATATTGCAAACTTAGTGGTAAGTGGTTCCTTCCCTGAAGGTTCAACTTATCAAGAGCGAAAAAGATTAGCTCACCGTGCAAGACAATTCTTTTGGGAGGATCCTTTCCTCTACAAAGTGTGTGCTGATCAGATGGTAAGAAGATGTGTAGCCAAGGAAGAAATTGAGGCGATTATAGCTGTGTGTCATGATTCACCTTACGGTGGACATTTCAAAGGAGATCGAACTGCTGCTAAGGTATTACAATCTGGTTTCTATTGGCCTTCTATTATAAAAGATTGTCACGAATATACTAAAAGATGTAATAGATGCCAATTTACCGGAAACATATCCAAGAGGGATGAGATGCCACGTAATAATGTGTTAGAAGTTGAAATATTCGATGTTTGGGGTATAGATTTTATGGGTCCGTTCGTCCCTTCAAATGGTAACCTCTACATCTTATTAGCTGTTGATTACGTGTCTAAGTGGGTAGAAGCAGTGGCTTTACCTACCAATGATTCTAGAGTGGTGATTAAGTTCTTAAAATCACATATTTTCACTAGACATGGAACTCCAAGGGTGATTATTAGCGATGGAGGTACTCATTTCGTTAATAAGTATCTGAAGACTGTTCTAGAGAAAAATGGAGTCAGACATCGTGTGTCTACAGCCTATCATCCACAAGCCAATGGTCAAGCCGAAGTATCAAATCGTGAGGTAAAATCTATCTTAGAGAAAACCGTTGGTCCCACAAGAAAAGATTGGTCCATGAAATTAGATGATGCACTTTGGGCATATCGAACTGCTTTCAAAACCCCAGTAGGTGCTTCTCCGTATCGAATGGTTTATGGTAAGGCTTGTCACTTACCTCTTGAACTTGAAATGGGTGCCTATTGGGCTATTGCTAAGTTAAATTTAGATCCTACGCTAGCTGGTGAGAATCGAATGATGAAACTTAATGAGCTTGATGAATTTAGATTACATGCTTATGAAAATGCTAAGCTTTATAAAGAAAATACTAAGAGATGGCATGATAATCGAATTCGAGAGAAGAACTTTGTAGTAGGACAAAGAGTGTTGAAATATAATTCGAAGTTTAGTAATTATCCGGGGAAATTAAGATCGAAGTGGTCGGGTCCTTACATTGTAACCAAGGTTACACCTCATGGAGCTATAGAGATAGAACATCCACTTGAGAACCGTACATTCATGGTGAACGGTCATCGTTTAAAAATTTATCATGGAGGAGAAGACACCGATCGTGCAAAAGACCCACATCCCGGAGAGGTCATGTACCTCCTCGAAGCTCCTTAGAAGCACGAGGTAACCCGTCGAGCTTAACGACGTTAAACAAAAGCCAATTTCTTGTATATTAGTTTACGTATTTCAATTTCCGTAGTATAAATTAGTTAAGGTTTTCGTTTATTTTAGTTTTATTTTTAAGAAATGAGGAAGGGTGTTTGTTTTTGATGATTTCAGGGGTATAATGGTCATGAGTTTGGGGTCAAACGATGGGAAAAACGGAGAAAAATTGAAGTCCACAGCAGGTTTGACCGGCTAGCCGGCGAGCTGGCCGGCATACCGGCCAAACGAGCAGATAGACCCCAACTCCCTGACCACTGCGTCAGCGACAACGCAGCAATGCTGCGTCTTCATTCGCGCCAGCGAGGAAGCACCGGCATGCCGGCGAATCCGCCGGCTAGCCGGCCAACGAGGAAGAATGTTCTGGTCCTTGCGTCAGCGACGACGCAAGGTTGCTGCGTCATCAAATGCGCCATCGAGATTTGACAGGCATACCGGCGAATCCGCCGGCTAGCCGGTCAAGGATTTCGAATTCCCTGACCATTGCGTCAGCGACGACGCAATATACTTGCGTTTTGAGGTAAAAAAAAAAAAAAAAAAAAAAAAAAAAAAAAAAAAAAAAAAAAAAAAAAAAAAAAAAAAAAAAAAAAAAAAAAAAAAAATTTTCGCCGGCCTCTCGGCCGGCATACCGGCGAAACGGCCGGTATACCGGCGAATCCGAAGGCATACCGGCCAGCTGTTGCGAGAGGCGGTTTTAACTTCATTAAACCTAGTTTTTTGCCTCTTTTCCAAGCCAAACCTTATAATCCGAATTCTTGCCTCCACCTACTCCGAAAATCATCAACAAACAGCTATAAAATCATCAAATCAAGCCTTCTATCATCACAAAAACACAAAATCAACTCACAATCTTCTCCAAAACATCATCAAATTTCACCTTTTCTCCAAAAATTTCCTCTTCCCAACCTTGAAATTAAACCCAATTCTTTCTAAATCTCTATCTAATAACCTTAACCCATCTCATATAACACCTACTTCTTCAAGTTTTAAGCCTCAAAACATCAAATTTCAAAGCTTTTCTCTAGCTTTTTCTCTATTTGAAGTTTTGAGTTTGGGGTGAAAAGAGATGACTAACAGAACCGATTCCATGTGTAACTATCGAAGAAACATACCAAGAAACAGGAACACTGTTGGAGCTAGCCCAGACCAAGCAATTGAGATTCCGGATTCGCGATCCAAAAAGACAGTCCAAAACCCAATTGCTCCAAAACGAAAAGAAAATCCAATTAAGGCTAATCCGAAAAGGAGCAGGTTAATTGATGAGAGTGATGAAGAAAGTGAGGAAGAAGTTGAAGAAGAGGTTAAAGAAACTGAACTAGTAATTCCCGAAGAACCAGTGCAACAACCGAAAGCTCCGCGTAGGAAAGCTTGGGCTCAAAAGCCTAAGAGAGTCTTCGTTCCTTGGGAAACTCAGGTTCGTGATCGAATTGAATTTTTGAAGTTTGGTGAGGAGATGAATCTTCCTAAAGGTATTATGACTAGTGCTTATAAAGATTATGGTGTTACTTGTGATAAATTGGGTTGGAAGGAATTGAGAGAAAGGAAGCTTGAGTATATTCCTACCTTGGTGCGAGATTTTTATGAAGGAATCGCCTTCTCAAAGGAAGCTGTTATTATTCGCAAAAAGGTAGTTCCTTTCTCCGTTGAGCTTATTCGTAAATCATTAAAATTACCCAAGTTTTCCGGAATATGTCCGTTTCAAGAATCTCTTAAAGAGCCTTCGTTTGATTATGAATCCCTTTGGGGGAAAGTGATTGTTGATGGGGCCCACCCAATTCCCGAAGGCGAAAGATATCCTGGACAGATGTATAGTAGTAACTTGCTACCATGCGCTAAGATTTGGTCACGTTTCATAATACCTACCTTCTTCGGAGTTAAACACATATCGGAAGTAAAGAAGGAGCATCTTTTGTTCATTAAATGTATTATTGAGGAGAAACCTATGGATGTTGCTCGTGTGATATATGATACCATCATAGAATTTGCTAGAATTCCTACTTCACAACAAAATCTCAAATTTCCTTGTACTGTCACTACTTTGTGTTTAGACGCAAAGGTTCCGCGTAAAGACGCAGAGATGGATCGTGTTGTAGTATGTGAGAGCATGGGTTTAACCTTGATCAAGAATATTCATGATGAGGTGGTTAAAGCAACAAGGAATCCTAGAGCTCCTCCAAAGAAGAAGATGCATACAACTGATGAGTTGGAAGCTAAAGTGAAGGTGTTAGAAGAGAACCAAGTGAAGATGATTGCATCTTTAGGAAACGTTACACAAGAGTTAGAACTTCTCCGAAACATGTTAACGGGGGTGAGCACAATTCAACATGCCACCTATGGTATTCTTATGCAGGAGAAAGTTCATGGACGCAACACCGATAACCAGCCTCGAGCTGGTTAAGATACGTTTTCTATCCCTTTCGCATTTTAGTTAGATTAGTTTATTTTTTATTGCGTTGAGTCTTTTCGAGTCGTGGGGACACGACTCATTTTTGAGTTTGGGGTGGGGTTCGTTGCCTCATCCCAATTTTTATGTGTTATATGTTTTATTTGCTTTCAATAAAAATAATTTTCGGAGTTGCGTTTGACTATAGAAGATTTTAAATGTCCCTTTAAGCATACTTTTGATGAATCTATGATAGTAAATAGTGGACTTTAGGGACTGATATAGAACGCACTTACAATTGCATGCGAACATAGGTAATTGATAGGAAAAATTAATGAACAATGCAAATGAAGTAAGCTTGTACTTAAGGAATATGTTTGGTGTGTAGAACGTGAAATCTTAATTAGTAGAGAACCCACCTAGATATGAACTAAAGACAAGCTATGTACTTAGGAAAATGATAGGGGCAGTTCTTTGTTAGCCATTTGAAACCTTTAGCTTGCTATCCCTAATATTATAATTTTATCCGTCTTAGCCCAATTTTGAGCCTTAAGCCTTTCTTTTGTAGCCACGATATAAGCCCATTATCCTTTAGATTATTAGGCATGACCAAATGACCCGCACTTGAATCACAACCCTGAGACTTGTCTCGAGCTTGAGTTTGGGGTGGAGGGTCCACATTTTGGGAATTTACATTGGGAAGGGATGATATGTGTTTGTATTGAGGCACAAAAATGTAGATGATATTATTATGTGTAACCCTTTGCCGGGATTTGAAAAAAAAAAAAAAGAAAAAAAAAAGAGAAAAAGAAAAAGAAAATTATAAGAGACATGACTTTTCACATCAAAATGATGGTCATGGGTATCTTGTACAAAAAAGAAGAAAAGAAATGAAAAAGAAAATAAAAAAAGAAAGAAAGAATAAAATAAACCGGCAAAGTGGAATATTTTTGGAAATCATCTTAGTTTTATTTGGGTTGACATTGGGGACGCAACTTTAGCGCGTCAAATGGGTGAGTGAGAACATTTTTGAGCGTAACTCAAGCTCGAGGACATGTGGATGGTAAGTGAGGAGAGAGCCAAAAGCTCACTTCAAATTTACCAAATATATATCCATACCGTCCTTAAGCCAATATTAAAACCATAAAGACCTCTTGATTCTTAAATACATAGTGAATTTATACTTCTGTTGATAGGGAATATTTAGGTGGAACATTCAAAGCGATTTATGATTAATGACCACCCTATAGCCATCATACAGATATGAGTACAAGTGTAACCTTCAAGCATTGCAACTTTAATTTTATGATTGAGATTATTTATGTTTGATTTTGCATGATTAGTGTATGTATATGTTAGTTCTTAAAGTTTTGCTATATGAGATTTATCTTAAGAATCGCTTTAGGTTTATTTGCTAAGCTTCTATTTGTTCTTGCGTTTACTTCCACCCCTTGTTTCGTTTTGTTTTGCTTTGTCGGGACGACAAAGGTTTGAGTTGGGGGTCTTGATGTCTCCTTAAATGTTCTTATTTTCGACCCTTAGGAGACATCATTTTTGGTGTTTATTTAATCATTTCGATAGACTTTTGGACTAAATATGCAATAATATGATTTTCCTCTTTTAATTCTAGCATTTTTGATTTATTAAGCTTTTGCGCGTAATATTGGTATTTTTAGTGAGTATTTTACAGGTTTTAGATGTTAGCTAGAAGAGGAGTCTAAGGAGGAAGTCAAAGATCAAAAGATAGAGTCAAGACTTGAAAAGAAATCCCGAAGATATTATTTTTAGAGCTGAAAATCCATTTTCCAGGCCATAGATTGCTGATTTCGAGGTGCTTAAGCGATGATCTAGCTGTTGACCTTTGAAGAGAAATCATTCCTTATCAAATTACGGAACTTTAGCAACTGGAATGAGGTCAATCGGAGTTGTAACGCATCGGGAAAAGCAGTTTTAGTGAAGGCATATCAGCAGTTACGGGATTTTGGGCTAAGTTAGTGGACTTGGGCCTTTTATATTTCATTTAATTAAAAGCCTAGGTCCAAGTCCGAATTTCTAACTATAAAATCAGCCCTTGACTTCTATTTTACACACAATTCACATTCTGCAAGATTAAAAACACCAGAGAGAAGCAACTGAAGGAAGGAGAAGAAGCTACAAGAGCTGGAGAGGGTCTATATCTCCGTTCGTAGTCATTCCGATTCCGGAAATTAGGTTCTTTTATCTTTTTAATTCTGTAAACAATATGAATTCCATTAATTTTAATTTCGTATTTCTTTTTAATATGAGCTAAGTTTTATTTAGTGCTTGAGAACAAACAATGGGTGAATCCCAATTCCTATTAATTAACGAATGTTGAATTTGGGTTTTAATGAATTAAACTAAATTAGGGCTTTTACTCTTTTCGATAAATTATGAATGTTTACTGTTTTTAGCGTCATGAACTAGGAACAGGTAATAGTATTTAGGCTATTCCAATAAGTGGCAATTGGATCATCCTGACGGGGGGTTTGAATACGGAACTATTTATTCAATCTAGGATAGAAGTTAATGATTCTGACAAGCTTAGCTAATCCTAGGGCCAATGAGGTAATAACACTTAATCATCCAACGGTGGATCATATTTACCCTGACGGGACTAGTGACACTTTAGGATCGCCTTATAGTCCACCCTGACGGGGGTATAAGGATATTAGAATCCCGACCATTGTAATTGACTAATTTAGCCCTTAAACAACATAAGTTAAGAAATAGGATAGGGAGGATCCTTGCGTTCTCAAGTGCTACTTCTCATATCGCGTTTTACATCAATTTACTTGCGTTTTGGCTTTTATTTGCATTTTAATATTTGTCTTTCATTCATTAGCTTTAATAACAAAAACCAAACAAACATATTATTGTCTTTTATTTTCTTAAGTGCATCAATCACTACTTGCTAAACATTGTGATCAACCATTCCGTCCTTGGAACGAATCTGATTTATCAGAAATACTACTTGGGACAACCGTACACTTGCGGTTGTGGTTCAATTATTTATCGCATTATTTTTAGAACACACAAAGGACCACCACTTGAGTAGAACCAACATCTATTGAAAATCACCTGAATAAAGTTATCCCAAGCTACTGCTAGTGCGGATAAGGCCCTTCGTGAATCCTCAAATAGTAGGAAGTTGATCTCCTCTTTAACTCAAGATATTTTGGAGGCAAAGGAAAGAGCTTCCGAGGCATACAGATCCTCCCCTAAGTTTGTTAAATTTATTGCCCAATGTAGTAAGAGATTTTTTTTTTTTTTTTGCTAAGCCAGCAGCATTTTATATTTTATATCAAAACAAATAAGTGTTTTACACCTCATACATTAGTCAACATCTTGACTAGACATAATAAGACAAAGCCTACACCGAACATACAAGTACTAAACTCACATTACACCCTTAAGTACCAATAGAAGTACAAAACAAATCTAAAGACTCCCAAACCCTAACTCTCTCTCCACCACTTTATCGCGGCTTCGATCTCTTCATTTTCAAACCCCTTCAGCTTCTTCATATTCTCAATCATCCGATCTACAATCTTTTCCTTAATAGCTGCTTTTGATGTGAATCTTTGATTGAAGATTCTTTCATTTCTTTCTTCCCAAACTGTATGAACAGCTATGGGTAGCATTAACGAGGTAAGCTCTTTTTCGATTTTCTTCATATTCTTCTTCTCTATTTCTTTGATTATAACTGTCTATTCATTGTTACTGACCTGAATTTTTGCTTTTGTTTTGCAAAAATCCCAAATTCGCCTCGTATTGGAGCAAGACCAAAAGAGGTGATTTCTATCTTCGCTTTGTATCTTACAGAACTCACAAATGGGATTTGATATCATGCCCCAGCTTAATAGTCGTTGTTTAGTCGGTAGTCTATCCAGATTACATAGCCAAAGGATGAATTTATATTTCGGTAATGCTCTTGACTTCCATACAATTTTATACCAATCATTAGTATTACCTTTTTCCCTTATTTCTTCGTAAATCTCTGCGAATTTAAATGACCCCTTTTTTGTGCAGGTGCACTTGATTGAATCTCTAGCCCCTGAGATACTGATACTCTTTGTAAGATCATTCATAAACCTTAGATTTGCAGGCCATTTCCATTTCTTATTATGAATGAATTGGCCTACTTTACTGTCTACATAATACCCTGATGCCATGTTACTGCAGCTCATCTCATTCAATGTCTTGTTGTTTGGTAGCCAATAGTCCCACCACAGAGCAATGTCTTTACCATTCCCCAATTTGTATTTGAGCAGATTTTTAGCCCATTTTCTAGTTTTCAGTATCTTTCTCCAGCCCCATGAACAATCTGTAGGTATATCAATTTGCCAAACTGATTTCCCTTTGAGGTAGTTTTGTTGCAACCACTGAGACCATATGGTTTCTTTAGGAAGGCAACATCCCCAAAGTAGCTTCATTGACCAAACTCTGTTCTGAACTTCCAAGTCCCTATTACCTAATCCACCCTCTTCAACTGGTTTACATACTGTACTCCAAGAAACTTTAGCTCCCCCCTCATATTTACTTTTACCACACCATAAGAATGCCATTACTTTACTTTGAAGCATTTTAATAATCTTCTTGGGTAAGGTAAAGATGCTACACCAGTGGCTAGCTATACCACCAAGAACTGATCTGATGAGCTGGACCCTTCCTGCATAGGATAGGTATCTTGAGCTCCAGTGATCAATCCTCTTAGCCATTTGATCCACTAGCGGTTTACAATCATTAAGGCTTAATCTTCCTGTAATTAGAGGAAGTCCAAGGTATTTCATTGGGAGTTCCCCCTCTGGTATGTTGAGTAAGCTGTTTATATTATCTTTAATTCTCTCATTTACTCCCCCATAAAATATGTTGCTTTTACTATCACTTATCTTCAGCCCTGAGAGATTATAGAACAAGTTTAACCCTTTTTTGATCCATCTTGCAGTATCTTCAGTTGGGGTAAAGAATACTAAGAGATCATCAGCAAACATTAGATGATTAATCTTTAATTTGCTACACTTTGGGTGCCATCTGTAGGTATTTTTCTGTCCCATATGGTTGAAAATTTGTGATAAAACCTCCATACCTATTACAAAGAGGTAGGGAGAGAGGGGATCCCCCTGCCTGAGACCCCTTTCACCTCTAAAGAAACCTTGAGGAGCTCCATTAATAATAATAGAGTAGGAAGTGCTTGTGAGGCACATGGTTACCCACTTTATGAATATAGTAGGGTAACCTAGAGCTTCCATAGTCTTCAAGATAAAGCCCCAATCCACTGAGTCATAAGCTTTCATTAAGTCCAATTTTAAGGTACGTCTCTTAGAAATATTAGCTCTTGTATATCCTCTTACTATATCTTGAGCAATAAGGATATTCTCTCCTATGTGTCTACCAGTAATAAAGGCAGACTGATTTTGGGAGATAATACCTTGAAGTGAACTCTTCAGTCTATTAGCTATTATTTTAGATATAATTTTGTAAAGAATGTTGCAACAGGCAATAGGCCTGAAGTCCTTGGGAGTACTTGGATTACTTGTTTTAGGGATAAGAGAGATATTAGCTGAATTTATTTCTCCAAGGATCTTGCAATCCATAAATGAACTTATGATTGCTGAAATTAAGTCTTCCTTGATTATGTCCCAACATTTTTTATAAAAGCCAGATGAAAAGCCATCTGGGCCTGGACTTTTGTTACTATCAATGGACCAAAGGGCCTCCTTGATTTCATCTTCAGTGATGGGTTTTATAAGGTCTTGACTCTCCTCTTCTTTTATATTTTTCCTCAATATAGTTTTTAGAGTACTAACATTATACTGCCCTTCATTTTCCCTTTTTGTTCCCAGGATTTCAGTGAAGTGCCTTACAAAGACCTCAGATATGTCCCTTTCCTCGGTTTTACAAACACCTTGTTTGTCTATAATGTTAAAGATACTATTTTGGGTTCTCCTACCTCTCATAATCTTCTGAAAATAAGAAGTATTGAGGTCTCCACATTCTACCCACTTATCTCGTGATCTTTGTTTGGCTATTGATTCCTCCTTGTTCAGCTCTACAGTAAGTTCTTGGATAATATCATTTTCTTTTTTTAAAAGCTCTGTATCCGTATTACCCTGATGTCTATCCATTTGAACTGTTCTCAGGTCATTCTGGAGATTGTTGATCTTTTCTCTTGAAAATCTGAAGTGTTTTTCATTGAACACTTTCAGTTTTTCTTTGAGGAGTTTCAGCTTTCTTGTAATAATATACATCTTAGTCCCTTGAAAATTTACTTTCCATACCTCTTTAACAAGAGGAATAAATTCAGGATGGTCCATCCAAATGTTGTAGAATCTGAATGGGTATTTTCTTCTTTTTCCAACTTCTAAGAACTTGAATATTTGACTACAATGATCTGAAAGGTAAGGGTACTCTAACCTCAGAGAGGAATTGGGGTATGTCTTGAGCCAATTCTCATTCAGTAGAGTTCTATCAATACGGCTAGCCCTCATTTCACCTTCAGTTGATTTGTTTGTCCATGTGAATTTAGGGCCCACATACTTGAGATCTGTAAGTTCTAGATCTGCTACACATTTCCTCATGTCTATAGCCCCTTCTGCTAAATTAACTCCATTTAATCTCTCATTAATATGCATTACTTCATTGAAATCTCCTTGGATAATCCAAGGTGAAGTATCTACTGTCCCTTCCCATTTTCTTAAAATGTCCCAAAGGCTACCTCTCTCTTCAGGTTTATTTAATGCATACACAAGGGAGTAAAAAAAGACAGTGTTGGTTTGGATAATCTCTACCTTGCAAAGTAGTGCTTGGCTAGAGCTGTCCAATACTGTAACATTATAGACCCTTTCATTCCAAAAGGTCCATATTCTTCCAAGGTTATGGTGGGTGTAATTGTGAGCTATCTTCCATTTATTGAACACTGAGTCCCATATTTTCTTTGCCTTATGAGGTTTGACTTTAGTTTCCAGTAAGCTAAACAAGTTAACATTAAAGTTATTTACATATCTCAAACAGTTAGCCTGTTTGGTTTTATTATTCAACCCCCTCACATTCCATGTGACTATCATGTAAGATGAGGGTCTGGAAGTTTATCGTGTTCAACCCCTGAGCTTGAACCCATAACCATCTCTTGAACCATACACTCAATGTTTTCACTCTATTGGCTCAGTATATTAAAAGTGTTTGAAGTTGAGACTACACTATTACCCTGATTTAAGGTACGTGATAATGTGGCTCTTCTGTTCACTACTTGAGTCCATGATTGCCCTTTTGGCTCTTCCTGGATAATAGTTTGAGGTGGGGTATTCTTATCAATGTTGCCTTCTATTTTTTTCTGTTTTTCTACCCACACTTGCTTTTTGTTTCTAAAGGTGTTATCTGAATGTCCCAAGATGTTACAGTTCTTACATAGAACAGGTTTCCAGCTATACTCTACTTCTACAGTTTCAATTTGATTCTCTCCCATATCAATATCAAAATTTTCAATAATTTCTTCATTGAGGTCCATTTCCACATAAAATCGTGCATAGCTGAGTCTTGTGTGGTTAGCTGTGATGTCATCCATTTGAAGGGGTCTCCCTAGGGCACTTGCAACCACACTCAGACCCGCTTTGTTCCATAATTCACCTGGGACTTTCTTGAGCTTTACCCAAACTGGTACCTTATCTATTTTAAATTTTTCAAAATGTGTATTCGGTTTCCATCTTCTTAGGATGAGTGGTTTGTTGTTTACATGCCATAACTCACCCATGACATTGAAACAAGCCTCTTCACTTTCCATTTTGAATACATAGAGGCCTTGTTCTGAGGTAACTATCTGCACTTTTCCAAATTTTTTCCACAAATTATCCACCATGTACTTGATCATATAGAATGGTGGGGATTTATCTAAAAACTGACCCACCAAACTTGTTTTCCAGGCCTTGCATCCATTCTCCTTGATTTGTGTTGAAGGAGTGACTGTGATTCTACCATTTCTCAGATCTGGTTTGACATACTCCAACTGAACAGCTTCTCTAATCTCACCATCGAAAAACGTGGCCCAGGTCTTACGAGGGGACACCAAATTGGGTGTAACCGTGGCTTGAGGCTCACCTAGCAATGATGAAGGTGTTTTACCAATTTCTGAGCTAGGGTTTGGCTCAAACTCTTCAGTAATGATTTCAGTTCTTTTAGGTGCATCTCTTTGTTGTTGTAGTGAAGGAAACGCCTCTAAGTGTGTGATTGTATCATTTTTAGACTGTGTAACATTCTTTATATTTGACTTATTATTTGTAATAATATTTCCAGATCCAGATCTAACTGGAGTAACACTCATTTTGGCTTTTTCATTCGAACTCGAACTCTTTTGGCCATAGCCTGAACTTTGGGCTCTAATAGGACCCATGATCTCTGTGACCTCCTCTATACTAATCTCGTTTTTCTTATTTGTTTTTCTGGGTGCCATATGTTCAATCTCGTAAGGTAGATTGAATGTTGGTAAGTGTTTGGGTTATTTTTTAGGTAAGAAACAGATTGAGGGGATGAGAATAGAAGTGCAGCAAAAAAAATAAAAAGAACAATCGTTCTCACCGATGTAACCGGCGTGGAAACCCGATGAGAAAGACGGAAGAAAGAGAAGAAGCGGTGGAGAAAAGGTGTAAAAGCTTCCGTAAACTGAAAAAGAAAACCTAGAGAGAGAAAGTACTAAGGGAAAACCTAGAGAGAAGGCAGAGAACGTTGACTCTCATTTGACCAAAAATCTCTAACAGCTTCTTCTCGAATTAATTAAGAGATTGTAGGATATGGTTAACCACTAAGGCTTTAAAGAATGTATGGTGTATATCCAAGAGACGTATAATTCCTTGGCTAAATATGTGCTCATGGATTACTTCCTTTTTCCAGCAGTTGCCCCTTTGGTTGTTGGTTTTTCGTTTCTAGATCCCAAAGTGCATGTAACTGCTTATTTTTTGTGTGTCTCTCTCTCTCTCTCTCTCTCTCTCTCTCTCTCTCTCTCTCTCTCTCTCTCTCTCTCTCTCTCTCTCTCTCTCTCTCTCTCTCTCTCTCTCTCTCTCTCTCTCTCTCTCTCTCTCTCTCTCTCTCTCTCTCTCTCTCTCTCTCTCTCTCTCTCTCTCTCTCTCTCTCTCTCTCTCTCTCTCTCTCTCTCTCTCTCTCTCTCTCTCTCTCTCTCTCTCTCTCTCTCTCTCTCTCTCTCTCTCTCTCTCTCTCTCTCTCTCTCTCGCGAATATATGTATATCATGTATATGAAATGTCAAAACCAAATTTTAATATTTTTATTTAAAGTAAAATCTAACATTGTTTGTATATATTCAATCTTGCGTCTATGGGAGTAATATATAACATTTGCAATTGAAGTGAAAATATCTCCAACAAAGAGCAATACAGTGTTCATCTTAAACCATTTAATTCATCTTAAATAAGTCATTCTATACATAATTCATTTTAAACACTTATACCCAAAATATCCAGAAATATTAATATATATATAACATAAAATTTTAAACTCATAATAAAACAATTCCAAAAATAATTTTAATTCTCAAATGCTTTGAAATATCTTTTCTAAAAGATATGGTTGTTAAAATAATGATAAGAAACCGGGTGGCCGGGTCCAACCCGACATATTTTAAAAAAAATACTAATCCGATCCGTTATGTTCGATTTTGGCGTTTTTATTTTTTAACCCGACATAAGTTTAGACTCTTTACCCGGGTTAGTTTAATTCGGCCCGGGTTAACTCGGGTTCGTTTTTCTTTACCGGGTTGGTTCGGTCAATGCTCATCCCTATTACATATTTTTGAAACAAGGAGAGGAGCTCGAGGAGGATGATGTAATTGATATATATCGTTGTCCTGCCAAAATATTTAAAGAGGGAGGGATGCAATCTCAGGATTAAGGCGACATAAAAGGATCCATAAGGGATAAGTCAGGTACCTGCAATAAAACTTGTCAATATTTTTGTTAGTTTGAATCCATCATTAGTTTTAAGTAATTTTGTAGATTTAACATTTAATTATATATCCTTACCTGAATCCCTAGCCATCGAGCAGAGGGGGTCTAGCTTACTTGTTGCCTAAGCTTCGTCAGTATTTTCTTTTTGGCGTTCAGACTTCGTCAATCCTCTCCTTCAAGTGCCAAGACTTATTTGGTATTTTCTTTTAGGTTTCAAGACTTCATTAGTCTTTTTGTTTTTTCACTCCAAGTCTCCGCTGGTCTTTTCTCTCGAGTACCAATACTTTGCCAATATTTGTTTTTTGTTTTCAAAGACTTTGTTTGTTTTTTTCTCGAGTGCCAAGACTTCATCAGGATTTTTTTTTTGTTTTCCAAGAATTTGGTGGTCTTAGATTTTTGCATGTCGAGAATTTGTCGGTCTTTCTTTTTTTTCCAAGACTTTGTTGATCTTAACCTTTTGCACGCCAAAACTTTGTTGGTCTTTGTTTTCGAGTGTCGAGGCTTTGTCGGGTCTTTTTTTCCGTTAGATCCTACAAAATAAAAGAAATTATAGACAACCATGTCGTTGGGTTGGTATTCACCATCGACATGGTCAACCCCTTTGTATTAGCGAGGACAATTTTCTCGACGATTTAGCCGGTCGCTTTTGCCAACGGTGTGGTTGGTCTATTTTTCGAAGCTACGTCAGACTTAGTTTATCAACGATACAGTTGGTGTTTATGCTGAAGCTACGTCAGAATTAGTTTTCCAACGATACTATTGGTCTTTTTGCCGAATCCACGTTTAGACTTATTTACCGAGCTATATCGGTCTCATTGTCGAGAATGCATCAGACTTATTTAATGGATCTATGTTGGTCTCATTTTCTAGGATACATCATACTTATAATTCGGAGCTATGTTGGTCTTGTTATTGAGGTTGTGTCAAAATTATTTTATCAGAGCTATGTCGGACTCATTGCCAAGACTATGTCGATCTTTTTACCGAATATATGTCGGTATCACTGTCGAGCCTACACCAGTCTTACTACCATATCTATGTTGGTATCATTATTATTCCTTTGACCGTCCCCTCATCCTGATCAGGACCTTGGTGTCGGTTTGCCAGTGAAGCTCGTCTTTCAGAGGCTAGAGGAGTTGGTATTTCTAGCACCAGAGGAGCTAGTATTTTTTGCCAGAGGAGCCGGTCTTTATTTGCCAGAGGAGTGGGACTTTATTTTCCAGAGAAGTTGGTCTTTATTCGCCAAAGGAGTTGTTCTTTTTTCCAGAGGATCTGATCTTCTATTTTATGTGGCCAATGTAGAATTAGCCTTCAGGAAAAGTTATTTATATTATATTGACATTCTTAGGTGGAGAATCCATTGGCCAACCCCCTAGCCGAGGATCTTAGGTAGTCAAGATTATTTTACATTCTATCGACTTTTTTAGTTCGAGAATCCAATGGAAGACCCCCTAGTCGAGGATCTTAGGGAGCCAAGAAAAGTTTTATACATTTTATCAACTTTTTCAAGTCAGAAATTTGTTGGCCGACCCCTTAGCCGAGGATCTTCTAGAGCCGAGCATGTTTTGTACATTCTATCAAGTTTTTTCAGTCTATGAATCTTTTAGCGGCATTTGAAGCGTTCAACCTGTCTTTATTGGTTCTTGATTTTATTATATAAAAAAACCCCTAAAGGGAAATCAGAGATTGTGGTAAAGACCACATAGAGGCAACTCGCATGTGGGGGTAATTTGAAACTTTTAATCAAGACATTTTAAAAGTAGTTGACGGGTTCTTATTTTTTTTACCTTTGATTTCTTCCTAGATCAAGGTTGGTTCTCCGAGGGAATTGAAGTAGCACTCCAGTTAATGTTTCTAGTCACCTTGGATAACATCTACACCACTTGATATTGGAAATTTTAATGTTAGATGGTACGTCGAGACTACATATATATTGTCTAAAGTTGTTCTCTAATGATAGCATGGTATGTTGGATCACAATTGTTCCAAACGAAATGAAACAACACATTTACTGAAAGATCTGCCACATCAATGCTCATCGGGTATTCAATGTAAGCAGTTGGGCAGAAGCTATATCTCGTAAATCATTTTATAGGCTCTGTGTACCGTTTTTTTACGGACTTCAGATCTATTTTCAGTTGGTTATATGCTCTTGCATATGATAGATTTACTAAGCTCCCTGTATCAACCAATACCCGATGCATGAGCCCATTCCCGATGACTCGTGTATTACTAAAGGATTGTCATATTGAAAGACTAGCATGTTGGCATCCTTGTCAATGAATTGTATATCATCACCATATGGGTAGGGCTACCATATAATTGTCTCGTGCGTGTTGCTCGCACATACTGCTTTCTTTTGTTTCTAGAAATCCTACTCTCGGGTACCCCACAATTATTTATATCTCTAAGTCGTACCTTCTTCCCTTCTTAGACAACCCTTTTACCATGTCCACTCCATAATCAAACCGCATATCATCATAGAATCTGGCCGAAGTAGCGTTTAACTTGAACTCATATCCATTACTGTTTGATTATGTCAATGATGTCTCGTCTTATGTGATAGAATAACCGTATCACGAGACATTATTTTAGGGGTATTTAGGACTTATTTGAGCGATTATTCACTAGAATTCGATGTTTTACGATTCTTGTCTAGTTTCGGTAATTTTGTTACTTTTAGATCTTGTGTACGTTAAATGTGTATTAAGTATGCAAATCTTAGGTATATGGATTCTAGGAGACCCTGATATGGTCATAATAAGTCGCTAAGTCAAGGAAAAACCTAATACACAGTGAGAAAGGACCATAAAGCCACTTTTGGAAAACGAAAGCGTTTATCGACAAAACTTTGAAATTGACTTAATAGAGTTACCATGCGCAGTCTGCTAGGATTATGAGCAAGAATTTTGGTTTCATGATACTAATTGAAACAAGGAGCTCGTGAGAATGACAATTCACAATTCTAAGTTAAGAGGACAAATTTATTGATTATGCTTCCACCGTGGTTTGAACTAGTCTAGATTCCCTATAATCATTTTTGGGGTTAACTTGAACCAATTGAATGAGTCCCACAACTCCAAAAACAATTTGGAAACTTAACATATCAGATTTTTGGGAGTAAAATAGGAGTTACACAATTGGAAAACTCTTCACACGCTTGGATCTCAAGGAAGAAAAAGAACATCAAGGGTTTTTACCTTTTCAGCATTCAATTTTATCAATTATTAGTGTAATCTTTCTTAATTTCTTATTCTAAACATTTTTACAACTCTTTTATTTATCGTATTTCAGTATTTTAGCATGAAATAAACATTCAATTAGCTTGAGAAGCGCTTAATGTATGAACCCTAGCTTTTACATTATGACATTTTATTGTGTTTTGGGATATTTATATTGAAATGAATTGAATATTTTTCAATGTGTATGTACTTGTATTGAATTTTCATCCCTTACCTCGATCAAGTAGTGGTTTGGGTATAGTAATCTTGACTTCCACTCGAGTGGGGGGGGGGGGGGGGTTATGTAAAATAGTATATAAACGTTCAGTGTGTGTGAGTGAACTGTGAGGTCTTGACTAGACAGATAGTCAATAGGATTAGTGTGTATATATTTGAATGCATTGTAGATTCGCTCGAGAGAGTTCCCTACCATTGTGGACAACCCCCCATCTACCCGGGAGGGATTTAGGGAGATTGTAAAATCCCAACTATTGCTAAAATACCAATTCGCCCATATATCAATAAACGTGTAAATTTAAAACTAGTGGGGGGGGGGATACTGGAGACTCTCAAACCATCTTCTCATATCATATTCATCTTAATATTGCAATTTAACCGTTGTTATAGTACCTAGGGCAGCCCCTTATCTATCCGATGAGAATTAAGAAGGATAAATGCATTCCAGTTAATGGTTAAATACCAATTTTGCCCTTATAGCAATTCTTGAGTTATCTCTCTCTTATTCTTAAAACTTATTTAGTTTATTTTCTTTAGTTAATCATCAGTTTTTATTTTATAATCGTATTAGCTTCTTAACTGAAAACCAAACAAATATTTTTTACTTAATCTATCATTTTAATGAACAACGTTTGCTAAAATTAAAACTAAGTTATTTATTACTTATCAAGTCCATGTGGAGACGATTCTCTACTTTCTAATTATATTACTCGGCGGCCCGTACACTTGCGGTGATCAACTTTCTTGGTGTTGATTTCAAATCACATCTAGAAAGACAACAAGTTTTTGGCGCTTCTGCCAGGAACTAGTTTTTCTTTAGTTCGTTATATGTTTATACGTTTGTTCTTGTCCTAGCTTTCACATGTACTAGCATAGATTGTATGCTCGACGATCCTAAGAGAATCCTCAAACTTAAAGTAAGGGAGCGCGAGATAAAGAAACAAGAATTAATGGCTCATAAACAAGAGTTATATGTGCAAGGTAACCCTATCATACCATATGTGTTACTCTTGCCAGCTGGGCAAGGAGAAATGAACGTGAACAATCAAGTTCCTCCAGGTGATCAACCACCAATTAGAGGTAATCAAGGCGGTTCTCAAGTCAACAGGAACGTGAACCATGGTTCATGCATTATCCCGAGAACCCACAACGGTTATCCTTGCCACCACTAGGGATCCGCCCACCAAAAATTCAAGTAATTCGATTCAAACTTGTTTTGGGCATGATCAATCAATTCACAAGCTATGGTAGCTATAGTGGAAAACCTCGTGAAGACCCAGTGAGAGCCATGCAAAAGTTTATGAAAATATGTGATGCATACATGATGTCTCCTCATTTGTGATAGATTTATATTAGGATGAGACATCATTTTTAGTGTTTTAGAAGTCATTATAGTCGATTTCTTGAGAAATGCTACACTTTCCTATTTTGAGTCTTGATTTAGTAAAATAATATTTTTAGAGCATATTGGGTTTAATTATTTATTTAGTGTGAAGCTTTAAAGATAATTATGGAGATTGATTAGATTCCAAGTCAAAGACTACAAGATATGGAAAGAGATAAGCATGGTAATTGGAGATAAGGAAATAAAAGCTAAAAACATGGAAAAGGAAAACCTGCCTTAATCCTGAATTTCTGCACCTACGACCACAAATCAGCTTATATCTCAAAAACGGTGAGGAATTTGGAGAAACGGTCAAGAGCAAAGTTGAAGAGCTTTCCGAGACGATCAATTTGGTATATTCACACGCGTCAAACGGATGAATATCGAAGCTGTTAGAGCCAAAAGAAGATCGGACCTGATTTCATGTTTTTAGGGTTACGAATTTGAGTTGGGCTTGGAGTCCACCACTTACTTCTCCTTCAAGAAAACGAATTAGGGCTTCCAAGATACCTATAAATACACCCTCATACCATTGTAAACATGTCCTTGCTCAGTTCTAAACATTAGCTTAAATTATAAACAATAGCTTAGTCCTTTACATTAATATTCATCCTTAGAATCAAGCTATTCATTCAAGAAGCAAGCTGACCTGTAGAAGAAGACAAGAAGAAGAAGATTGGAGACTGACAACCCCTCTTCTACATCTCACCTTCTCTATATTTAGAGTAATTAGCTATAGATCTATTCTCAACCCATATTTCTAAGCTTTTATTCTGTAAGTTTACTTTTAATTGTTGGATTATTATTTTGTCTTTAAATACTATTTGGTTATTTTAATTGATTAAGCTTGGCGTATATTGTATTATGTGTTTTGACTTATTACCTTAGATTTGGCCAATCTTAGGATTATTCTTAGTTATTGACAACACCACATAATCGTCTAGTTTTGATCCCTTGCCTAACTAGATAGCCATTAAGGTTTGATTTAATCACCAATCATTACTTAGGAATCCCTAGTAGTGGAGAGGTTGCTCCTAAGCCTAGAAGGCTAGGTAGAATTTAGAATCCTGGTTAATATATAATGCTTAATCTGTGACAGGTTAGAATAACGATTTAGTAATAGACTCATATTAGTAATCCCTATCTATTAGACTTACATTCATATTTATTTATCTGCATTCATATTTGTTTATTTCATATCAGATATTTATTTCTAGTTTTATATTTTATTCTAAAACATATAAATTCATCTACGCTTGTTAAATATAAGTAGATCTAACGGATACAATCCCTGCGAACGAACTTGACTTATCATTAAAACTTGCAAACGATCTGTGATACTTGCAGTGATTTCCGTGGTTCTCAAGGGTGTGTGCTCTTTATTATTATCTTTATTTATCTATTTATTTATCACACCTTTGCCCCCACCAAGTTTTTGGCGCCGCTGCCGGGGATTTATCTTTAAGTTAAATCTATTTTGTGTTTATTTTGTGTAGAAGTTTTTATTTGTTTTCAGTTTTACGCTTTCTTTTTGTTTTAGTCTTTCTCAGGATTTTAGATGGATAATCAACGGTTAGAGCTAGGTCTACCTAGTAAATTCCGAGTTCAACGCATTGGGATTCGCGTCCCAACTATCCAAGCCGTTAGATTCAAGCCTGATCCTGACTTAATTAATCAATTCACGAGCTATGGGAAATTTAATGGTGATATAAATCAAGATCCGGTCAGATCTGTTCAAAAATTCATGCAATTTTGTGATGCCTACATTAATGAAGGTGTTACGCAAGAACAGATGTATTATTTAATGTTTCAATTTTTCTTGACCGGGAAAGCAAGCGATTGGTTCGATGATCAACCTCCCGAGCTAATAACCGATTGGGACAAGCTTCAAGAAAGATTCCTTGATAAATTTTATCCTACAAGTATGCGAGTGAATGAACTCTTGGAGCCTACAAATTTCTTACAAGAAGCCGGAGAGAGTGTTGGTGAAGCATGGACAAGATTTCAAAAGATGTTGGCAAGATGTCCACTACATGGATACACGCCACAATTACAATTATCCATGTTCTATAATGGACTCGATAGAGAGTCAAGGCTGAGAGCAGATAATATGGGTCGTGGAAATTTTGTCTCTATGGATCCAAAAGAAGTAAAAAGTGGTATGGAAACAATCATTGAGAACAACATGAGTTGGCCACAAGGAAAAACTCCTACCACTAACGAAGAAGAAGATGCGAGGATTTCAAGCTTGCAAGATCAAATACAACAACTCGCTATAACTGTTAAGGAAAGCATCCCAAAGCCACCTCAACAGTTATACCTACAAGAGCAAGCCTATGAAAATCAAGCTGATCAACCTCCGAGCTATACTGTGCATAATGTAAGTCAAGCTCAATCACGTCCTCAAGAAGAGATTACTGAGTTAAAAGAGACTATTAGTCAATTCATCAACTTCTCGAAGGAAAATATGAGCAGACTTGAATCAAAGATCGATGCATCAGTAGTGCAAAGCCTGCAACAACAGAACCAAGATCTTAAACAACATAATCAACTTTTAGAGAAGAATGTGATGCAGCTCACTACAATCATTGAACAGATGCAAAGTCAACTCCTACAATTGACCCAAGATACAACTACTAACATGAAGAAGATCCAATACGTTGACGACAAGGTTAAGACTATTAGTCTTCAAGCTCAAAAGATTAAAGAACACGGTGAGATAATCACCGAAGCACTACCATCTCCCTCAAAAGGGGATGTTATACCAAACAAGTCAAACGTAAGTCGGATGAACTTAGATGAGATAATTGTTGAAGATTGGGTTGAAGAAGTTGAACCAGATAAAAGAAAGAAGCCAAGAGTGGTTGATGAACCAAGAATTGAAGAGAGAAGTAGAGCAAGACAAACACCCATACATTGCCACTATCCCACGGAGCAACATCAGAAGTGTATAGAGGCGTTAAAACAAGTGAAAATTAACGTCCCTTTACTCGAAGCTATGGAAGGAAGGAGAAACTATGATCGATTCTTTCTGGAGGCACTCTCTAATAAGAAAAGATTCACAAGAGCCAAGTCTGTAGCAATCAACGAAGGGGTATCAGCACGAGTTCAAAGAAGATTACCACCGAAGCGTAAAGATCCGGGAAGTTTCAATCTCCCAATCAAAATAGGTGGTATATTTCATGGAAAAGCCATGTGTGATTTAGGGGCAAGTGTGAATATCATGCCCAAAAGTGTATTCAAGAAGATTGGTATTAGTGAAGCGAAACCGACATCCGTAGTCTTACAACTTGCGGATCACTCTACAGTTAAGCCGTGGGGAGTAATAGAGGATGTACTCGTTCAAGTAGGTAACCTTGTTATTCCAACGGACTTTATTATTCTTGACTACAAAGCAGATAAGAACGTCCCATTCATTCTTGGGCGTCCATTCCTAGCCACCAGCGATACTATAGTGAATGTGAATGAAGGAACCGTGACTCTTAGTATTAAAGATAACGCTGAAACATTCTATGTTTCGGGAAAGAAGAGGAAAAAGAAGTCAAAAGAACTATATCCAATCAGAGCAGTAACCAAGAAGCCAGAACCTGAAAGTCTCCAAGAAACCATAGAGAAAAAAATTGAGTTTGGGATAGGAGACGAGGTGGCATGGAAACCTCCCAACCCCAAACAGAGCAGTTCTTGGAAGGGACCTTATGTTATCACGCAAATTATCTCAGAAGGAGTGGTCGAAATCAAGGCTATCAAAGGTTGCAAGCTCGATTTGGTAAGTGTTAATCATCTCACTCACTGCTGGGGAGGCTATAAAAAGAAATAACCGAGGTAACTCGTCTAACTTTGAAAGACGTTAAACAAAAGTGCCCTTTGGGAGACATCCCATAGTAATTTTTATGTTTTTATGTTTTAGTTTTAGTTTAGTTTAGTTAATATTGCATATTTGAGGAAGGTATTAGTGTTTTTGATGATTAGGTATTGGAGAAATCGAGTTAGGGAGGCGAACAAAATTTTTTTCAGACAGAAACTTCGGCAAGTAATATCTTTGCGCTCGGATGTCGGAATCAGGTGATTTTTGAGCCTAAACTGCATAACTTTTCGAGATCTAGCTGTTGGGGAGGTTTTTGCCAGGTGCGGTACACCGTACCTTAGCCGCGGTGCACCGCATGGTAAAAACCCGTGCCACGGGGTAGAGCTACGGGTTTTATCCAGAAACGAAAAAAAAATATAGCTGATGGGTCCGGTATACCGGACCCTATACCGCGCCATGCACCGCACAAACACGTACCACGGGGTCCTACCACGGGTTTTTTGACGTAGGAGGCGCGGAGCACCCCCGCGGTACACCGGACCATGGTCCGCAGCTCAAAAACCCGTACCACGAGGTCCTACCACGGGTTTTATCCAGAAGCTAAAATTTTTTTGATCATCAGATGTTCCGGTATACCGCGCCACGCCGTCAGAGAGAGAAAGTTACGGGTTGAGCTTATAAAAGAGATATAGAGCTATTAATTCCGAATTTCATAAACCTCAAGCCTCTTTCTCCTCTCCAGAACTCTCCCAACTCCATTAAAGCTCCAACAAACCTTCACCTAACATCAAAACATCACCAAATCACCATGAATTCTCATCCAAATCCTTCCCTACATCATTACAAAGAAGATTCAAGCACCCAAATCATATCAAGATACCTAGAAACCAAGAATCAAACCCATGAATCTCAACATCTTTTTCTAAAAATCCTTAAACCCGCACCATTAAAGCTTGATTCCATCATACCCACATGGAGAATTGTCATCCTAACACCTTTCCTAACCAAAATAAAGCTTGTTCCACCTATGATCATAAAGTACAAATTTCGAGAGTGTTCATAGCTTTGAGTTGGGGGTCAAAAGAGATGATGAAGAGAATAGAGATATTATCAAGTGTATGGGATATGAAGAATCAAAGCAAGGTATTGGGTAAGATCTAGAAGATTTCAATTGAGATGGGTACTAGTTTGGGAATAAATTACAAGGTAAATCGGATCAAGAGAATAGAGGAAAGCTAGCTGTGGTAAATTCAAAGAAGAAAAAGGTTTTAACTTTCATAAGGAAGACACCACAACCTCTACAGTCAATATCCATCTACCCAAGATGAACAAAAGCTTCTGGGACGCTAGTAGCTATGTTCAAAACATATTCTCGGATGAACAACTGTCACATGAGAGATTATTCAAGAACAAAGTTGGAAGAAGATAAACAAGAGATTTCTAGAGTGTGATTGATTGGGATGGAGCATAAGAAGGGAATGCGAAATTGGTGATGCATAGAAGTTTTCATACATGGAAAGCACTGCACCCTATTCCGGGTATTGATCAGGCGAGGTAAATAGCCTCGAAGAGTATGTTTTCTTTCTTCCTTACCTTTTCTTTAATGTGCAATATGTGCTAAAATTTTAATTTCTTTTATTTTATTTTCGAGTCTTTTCGAGTCGTGGGGACACGGCTCATTTTTGAGTTGGGGGTGTGGGGATTCGTTGTCTCTCATCTCCATTTTTCTATATTTAGGTAAAATTAAAATTTTTGACGGTTTAGATGTATGTAGAGTGTGTTTAATAGCTTAAAAGCATAAACTCGGTAAGTTAATGATAGTAAGTAGTATGTTTATGAGCTATTTTATTTTGTATGCTTTGAAGTATTTGCAGGAAAACACACATTGATAGTAAAGAAAAGATTAGTGAGCAATGCGATAGAAAGTATGTTCGATCTCAGGGAACCTTGAGAAGTGTGTAGGCCGTGAGATCCAAGCTAGTGACGAAAACCTTTTGATGAAAGTGCTAAAGGTAAGAAAATAACGAAATTGCATAGTGTAGAAAGTGATTAAGGCGGTTCTTTCATATTGAAGCCCTTGAAGCCTTTTTATACCTTCTCACCTTGTGATTTTTGATTTTATATGCTATATCCTTCTCAGCCCCTTCTAGCCTTTCTAAAGCCTTTTTATTTAAACACATTATAAGCCATATCCCTTTAGATTATAGGACTTTTCCATATGACCCGCACTCGAATCGCAATGCATAGACAGTTGTTTTAGAGCTTGAGTTTGGGGTGGTGGGTCCACCATTATGGGAATTGTTATTGGGATGGGATTTTGAGCTTATTAATTGTGCTCTGTTCTTAAAAGTGATGATGTTTCACAGATTTGTATTGTAACCCTTTGCCGGGGTAATAGTGAACGAAAAAGAAGCTACGAGCTAAATTTGCCAATAAGGGCATAAAAATATATATATGAAAAAATAGCGTGATATCTCATCATTAAAAAGAGTCATAGCTAAAGAAATTGATTTGAAAAGAAAATATATATATTCGGACCGGCAAAGTGGAATTTTTAAGTGAACATCTTATGCTTCAATTGGGTTATTGGGGATGCTAAATTGTGCATCAAGGAATTCATTGGGTTGAGTGAGAAACGTTTTATGAGAGTAACTCAAGCTCTAGGGCGATTCGTTGATGGCTAGTGAGGAGAGAGCCAAAAGCTCACTCCAAATTATCCAAATATACTTATCATACCGTCCCTAAGCCTACATTACAACCTTAAAGACCTTTTGATTCTTGGCTATGTAATCGAGAAGTGATTAAGCCAATAGAGAGTAGTTGAGTGGATCTTTGGATACTAGTAAGGTTCGATGAACAATCTATAGCTTCCTTGGGGAACTGAGTAAAGTCCCAATCCTTCTTACATTGCGAAACTAATCTGATCTTGAATTCAAGCCGTGTTGACTGTGGATATGAGAAGTGTACAGGTATGTAGTTTTTAAATATTATTACATGAAATTTTCTGAGTAGGTGCTTTGAGTCTATTCTCCATATTCTTCTATCTTCTGTCTTCTGTGCTTAATTGACCTAGGTGTGTATTTAGATACTTCCCTTTGTTTTTATCTTTATTGTATCGGGACGATACAACTTTGAGTTGGGGGTCTTGATGTCTCCTCATTTGTGATAGATTTATATTAGGATGAGACATCATTTTTAGTGTTTTAGAAGTCATTATAGTCGATTTTCTTGAGAAATGCTACACTTTCCTATTTTGAGTCTTGATTTAGTAAAATAATATTTTTAGAGCATATTGGGTTTAATTATTTATTTAGTGTGAAGCTTTAAAGATAATTATGGAGATTGATTAGATTCCAAGTCAAAGACTACAAGATATGGAAAGAGATAAGCATGGTAATTGGAGATAAGGAAATAAAAGCTAAAAACATGGAAAAGGAAAACCTGCCTTAATCCTGAATTTTTGCACCTACGACCACAAATCAGCTTATATCTCAAAAAACGGTGAGAAATTTGGAGAAACGGTCAAGAGCAAAGTTGAAGAGCTTTCCGAGACGATCAATTTGGTATATTCACACGCGTCAAACGGATGAATATCGAAGCTGTTAGAGCCAAAAGAAGATCGGACCTGATTTCATGTTTTTAGGGTTACGAATTTGAGTTGGGCTTGGAGTCCACCACTTACTTCTCCTTCAAGAAAACGAATTAGGGCTTCCAAGATACCTATAAATACACCCTCATACCATTGTAAACATGTCCTTGCTCAGTTCTAAACATTAGCTTAAATTATAAACAATAGCTTAGTCCTTTACATTAATATTCATCCTTAGAATCAAGCTATTCATTCAAGAAGCAAGCTGACCTGTAGAAGAAGACAAGAAGAAGAAGATTGGAGACTGACAACCCCTCTTCTACATCTCACCTTCTCTATATTTAGAGTAATTAGCTATAGATCTATTCTCAACCCATATTTCTAAGCTTTTATTCTGTAAGTTTACTTTTAGTTGTTGGATTATTATTTTGTCTTTAAATACTATTTGGTTATTTTAATTGATTAAGCTTGGCGTATATTGTATTATGTGTTTTGACTTATTACCTTAGATTTGGCCAATCTTAGGATTATTCTTAGTTATTGACAACACCACATAATCGTCTAGTTTTGATCCCTTGCCTAACTAGATAGCCATTAAGGTTTGATTTAATCACCAATCATTACTTAGGAATCCCTAGTAGTGGAGAGGTTGCTCCTAAGCCTAGAAGGCTAGGTAGAATTTAGAATCCTGGTTAATATATAATGCTTAATCTGTGACAGGTTAGAATAACGATTTAGTAATAGACTCATATTAGTAATCCTAATCTATTAGACTTACATTCATATTTATTTATCTACATTCATATTTGTTTATTTCATATCAGATATTTATTTCTAGTTTTATATTTTATTCTAAAACATATAAATTCATCTACGCTTGTTAAATATAAGTAGATCTAACGGATACAATCCCTGCGAACGAACTTGACTTATCATTAAAACTTGCAAACGATCTGTGATACTTGCAGTGAGTTCCGTGGTTCTCAAGGGTGTGTGCTCTTTATTATTATCTTTATTTATCTATTTATTTATCACACCTTTGCCCCCACCAATACATCACCCAAGGTTTCACTCAAAAACATATGAATCTCTTCATTTTCCCATTAATTCTAACTGGGGGCGCTAGTGAGTGGAACGATCAGAGTGTGTGATTGAGTGCTCAACTAACCTTGGCAAGTTTCCGTCAAGAACAAAATGAATCATTAGGAGAAGTGTGGACAAGGTTCCAAGCATGTTTGAAGAAATGTCCGCTACACGGCTACACACCCGAATTACAATTGAGCATGTTTTGCATAAGTCTCAAGGCTATTTTAAAGGAAAATATAGATATCTTGTGGGGAGGATGTTTTATGATGGTCGAAAAAATCATGCATTTGGAATGTTAGACCGAGTATTCATGAATGAGATGAGTTGGCAATTCGTAAGAGCACCAATTTGTGTTTCAGAGAGAAGTAAGTTACATGTAGACACCGAGACAGCATTGAATGCTAAAATTGATGCTCTTGAGAACAAGGTGAAACAACTATATATGAATGCTAATCAAGGGGATCAATTCAAAGTGAGTATTGAGGAGTGTTCTTTTCGCGGTGTGTTTGATCATGTTTGGGAAGAGTGCCCGATAACACACAGACTATATTTTTTGTGTCTAATCGAGGGAACAATCATCCAAGTCTTTAGTGGTCAAATCCAACAGGGGCGGTGAAACAAAGCAATGTGTATCAAGGAAATTCATATCAACCACGACCTCAAGGGAACAATTATCAACCTAGGCCTCAAAATCACCAGCAATGGGGACAAGGTTACGGTAATCAAGCTCCACCAAAACCCGTATATAATGCATACGCGGAGAATCTTGCTCAGAAGGCACTCCCTGCCTATCCACAAGAAGGTATAGCACTACTGATTTAGCAATAACTTTGAACAAATTTATGTTATTATATGATGAAAATACACTCGATTCAAGGAGATGTTAAAATCTCACGATGCAATGTTGGAAGTATTGGGACAACAAATGACGTACATCTCCAAGGTTTTTCAACATCTACTCACACAAGGTACGAACGGTGATGTCAAGTTGCTTCAGAATGGTGATGATGAAGGTGGCTATGAATCATGTAAGGCTATCGCCCTTCAAAGTGGAAAGGTAGTAACACCACCACTAGTGGTGTCCCGTGAAGTAGATATTATCAAAGAAAAATAGCCGCTCAAACCATATCTAGATGAGGTAATAGTTGAAGATTGGGTGGAAGAGATGGAAGACGAATTGTCCGATATACTAGTGGAAACTCCAAAAGTTCAAGAGAATACGAGAGTGGAACCACCGTCACAAGAATTTCGTCCACCACCGTTTTCATCAATGATTGCCAAGAAGAACGATGACTCTGAGTACAAGAAATTTACTGAGATGTTGAGTTAACTTAAAATCAATATTTCCCTACTCGTAGCCATCAAGAATATGGCTAAATACTTGAGATTATTTAAGGAGACACTCTCCAAGAAGAGAAAATTTGCAGAGTTGGACACCGTGGCATTAACTAAGGAGATATATGCCAAGGTACAAATAAAGTTTTCACCTAAGCTCAAAGATTTGGGAGGTTTTAACCTTCCAATCAAGATCGTTGGTACATTTAATGACAAAGCGTTAAGTGACTTGGGATCGAGTAGGGCTATAAATGAAATAAGACGCTCCCGAACAGCTCGAGATTGGGTCGAAAAAAGCTTAGCTCAAAAAAAGTTCGGCTCGAGATCGTTTGTTATATTAAACAAGCCGAGCTCGAGCCTAAAAAAGAGTTTGTTTGTTAAACGAGCCGAACCGAGCCTACTCGCGAGCTTTTCAAAAAGACTCGTGAAACATATAATCAAGTTATAAATATCTATTGAATATATTTTTCTAATATTTGATAATTCAAAAATTTAAAACTAATTACTTTATTCAAAAACCTATCTTATCCCAACACTTACCTTTCACTCTCTCCCTCTACCTACTCAATTATACCAGACCATTCAAAATCTAACAATCCAAAGAGAAAGTATGTGATTATATTTAATGATAGTTTACAAGAGTCAATTATGTTCTAACTAAAAATATATAAATTAAAAGATTTTCGACAATATATATTATAATTAATTCCAGTATCTGAGATAAAATAACATTTTCGAGCTCGGAACACTTTTAAACGAGCTTCTGTGCTCGAGCTTTGAAAAATTCTCACGAGCCGAGCTCGAATACTAACTTCACAGCTCGACTCGAGCTCGAGTTTGGCTCGTTTAAATCTATAAACAAGTAAACAAGTCTTCACATCTACTATTCGGCTCGGCTGGCTCGTTCACAGCCCTAGGATTGCGTATAAATCTCATGCCTAAGAGTATATTCGATGAGTTGGGTATTATAGAAGCAAATTCGACCTATGTCATATTTCAAATGACGTACCGTTCATTGGCATGCTTGTGGGGAGTGATCGAAGGTGTATTGGTACAAGTATGTGACCTTATTATACATAAAGACTTCATTATACTTGATTACGATGCGGATAAGAACATTCCTCTAATACTGGGACATCCATCTTGGCAACTAGGCGCACAATGATCAACGTACACGCATGATCAGTGACCTTGAGCATAAATGATGAATCCCAACCATTCTACGTTTTGGGAAACATGAATATAAAAAAGGTACAAAATGTATCTATGATCCAAAGTGTAGCCAAGGGCGTGACTGCAAAGATCCCAAGAGAAACTATGATGAAGAAAGAACACGATGAGTTTGGGGAGGATGATAAAGTGAATCTAATAGCACTCCTATTCCCAAGAAGAACTCTCGGAACTACAAACCTGCATTGATCAGACCATTTACTGCTAGGCAATATAATCGAGGTACGATGCAGGAAAACATTCAAGTTTTGATTGGTTGATCCGAAAAACCTCACACCCTAACAGGGAGGTTACATCAAGAAGAAAAACTGAGGTAAAGACGTCAAACTTAACAACGTTAAACAAAAGTGCTGGTGGGAGATAACCCACAGATTTACTTGTTTTCATGTATTCTCCATTTAGTCTGTTTATATTTCAAACTTATAGTGTATATTTTTAACTTCTTAGTCTATATTACGCATAACGAGAGGGTTGTACATTTTGGTGATGCGCAGGTTAGTTTCCTAGTAAAAGTACGGGGTCAAAACGGAGGGGAAAAATAGAAAATTTTGAGCTTCAAGAAGTTTCCGCCCTCTGTTGGAATATCCGAGGACACGGTTCCGTCTGGAATGAAAATTTGAGTCAAGGAGGTAGAAGTCCGAAAAATTCCGATAATTTTTGGGATTTATACGAAATAAAATAAGTATGAACAACAAATTTGGTAAAGATTGGCACCTCTGTTGGAAAATTTGATAGCATGGGTGTACCCGGATTGCGATTTCGATTCAAATGGATAACTTCTGAAAACTTTCCGACCATTTTTAGATTTTTCAAAAAAAAAAAAATAAATAAATAAATAAAAGCAAAGCAAAGCACGCCAGATGCTCAAAGAATTGCCACAAAAACGAAAGCATCCCAGGCGCGACGAGAACCTGCTTGGGCGCGCCCCGTCGAATTTTCTCGGCAGTTAGGGCATGACGAAGAAAAGTTAAGCTGCGCCTCAGCCATTCCACGACAAATCGCGGCAGCTTAAGGCGTGACTTACCTTGTGCTCGGTAGCTTAAGGCGTGACTTACCTTGTGCTCAGAAGCTTAAGGCGTGACTTACCTTGTGCAGAGGCGCGACATCAAACTCTTTCCATCGCTGATATACACTAAGGCACGACGGAAAAAAGGTTTTGCGTGACTTACATTTCATCCGGAATTCCAGTAGCGTTTTTGTTGTGACTCAAGGAGATCTCAGGCGCGTCGTAAACTACTTCAATTTTTTGCACTTCAAGTGTTAGACGAAATGACTAGACCCTAGTTGCTGAGTTCTTACCTAGACAAAATTCCCCAAAGACTTTTCAGTAAAGCTCCCAGCCACCCCATACTTTCGAAAAAGCTCACTAGCCACCCCAGTTGTTTCGAATAAGTCATTTATGCCCCCCTAAACTTTCAAAATATATGGTTTAGTCCCTAAAGGTTAGAAATTTTTCAAATTTGGCCCAGAAGTTTCAAAAGTGCAAGTTTGGTCCCTGAATTTTGGGAAAAGGTCATTTTGACCCCTATATTTTTCCAAAAATACATTTATGATCCCAAAATATTTCAAAATATTTTCAAAAATCCCAGTTACACTCGAGAAAATTCCAAAAAATTACCACACCTTCCCCACATCAAAATTCATTGTTTAAAATGCCAATCCGCATCGAAAAACAATAGAAAAACATAATTCCTTAAAAATTACCAAAATCCTGAGTTTAAAGACTGAAGATTTGAAAAAAAGAGTGGTTCACAAGCCAAGGGAGATTATCCGTGACACGATTTCCATACCTTTCGAGCTCGAATTCATCTGATAACACACCTAAGTCTTTACTTCATCTTACATAACTGGAAAAGTCAAAGATATTAGTTATCTCTTGTGAAAAATGGTTAAATATTGTGTGAGATGGAAGTATATTGTGTGATCAAGTGGGATACATGTATTAAATTGATTTGGGGTTATGTGAAGTGCTAAAATGGTGAAGTTTGAGTTGTGGGTACTAATAATGGGTGAAGATCGAGTTGGGGTATAGAAAAGGGATCAAATGGCACCAAGATTTCTGGTGAATCAAAAGTTGTTTGAGCTTAACCATATCATCTAAAATATTGAGCGCACGGGGCCGTGAGCCTAAAGAGATACGTTTTATATACTTTCTTGTAATTGCTATTATGTGTTATTGTATAATCATAAGTATTTACTGATTTATTGAGTCTTTTCTAAGTCGTGGGGACATGACTCATCTTTGAGTTGAGGGTGGGGTACTAGTTGTCCTTGTCCCCGTCTTACGTGTTTAATTTCTTTATATAAAAAAAAAACCAAAGAAATTGAAAAATTGAAAATAAAATAAAATATTAGAGTAGATTAGATAAGGAAAGTATGTTGTGAACTAATAATGTCCTTTGAAAACATGTTTATATGCAGATGATATGAAAAAAGTTATTGCCTTTTGAATTTCCATACTTGTTCTTGAAATGGACATATAAAAACGTGTTAGTGTGGAAAGAATGTTAGCAAACAATGCATATATAGGCCTAGGAACTAAGTTAGAACTGAGTAGGCGTGTAGAAAGTGAGATCTAGCCTAGTTGAAAAGCTACTTTACTTGTGACTTGGATGTAAATTAGTTAACACCAGTACGTACTAAATCGGTTCTTTCATAAACCACTTGTTCCCTTTAGCTTTATGTCCAAATAAAATTATGTATCATTCTTATCCCTTTTGAGCCTTTAAGCCTATTTCTTTGTTAGCCACTATTATAAGTCTTTCCCCTTAGTGTGTAGGACTTTAGCATATGACCCGTCCTCGAGTCACAATTCTTTGGGACTAGTCGTCTTCGATCTTGAGTTTGGGGTGGTGGGTGTTCGTGGTCTTGGGATGTACCTTTGGGTGGTTTGTTGTTACTTATATAGTGTTACATTCTGAAGCACTTCATTATGATCCTTGGCGGGATTCAAGAAAAAAATGACATGGAAAACAAAAGTGAATGAAAATAAGTCAACATGAGTTCTTACATAAAAAAAGACTCATTTTGTACTTGCAAAAAGAAAAAACTGAAATAGAGAATCCGGCAAGTGAATTTGTTGAACATTAAAAGGAAGTTGGTTTTGGAAAATTAGGGATGCTAAGATTAGTGGATCAAAAAGGATGAGTGAGTACACTTATGAGCGTAAACTCAAAATCTAAGGAGGTTAGTTACTAGGTTAAATGAAAAGAGAGCAAAAAACTCACTCTACAATTATCCAAATTATATCATACCGACCCTAAGCCACTCTATAACCAAAAAGACCTTGAGATTTTTAACTATGTGACTGAGTGACGAATGAGCGAAAATTTGTGAGTAAGTAGAACATTAGACGTCATGGACAGATCAAGTATCACCCTATAGCCACCACTTCAAGCGAGGTATTATAGTGTCCCTTTGTGCATCGCTAAACTAATTTTCTTGGAACTTTAGCATGTTGATTATGTCTGTGAATATTATGTGTATGTATTATTTGTTAGGTGATACTTTATGAAACTTAATGTACATTGTTTTTTAGGTTATCACTTGCTTGCCCTTGTAACCTTTTTTAACTGAAGACCATAATTTTGTGCTTATTTTATCGGGACGACCAAATCCTTGAGTTGGGGATCTTGATGTCTAGCCTTTTGTGATGAATTAAAAACTTGTTATCTTCCTAGGTGTGATATAAAATCAACACCAAGAAATTTGATCACCGCAAGTGTACGGGTCACCAAGTAATATAAATAGAAAGCGGAGTATCGTCTCCATATGGACTAGATAAGTAATATAAGTTTGTTCTAATTTTAGCAGTCGTTGTTCAATAATAATGGAAAGTAAAGAATAGTTGTTTGTTTTTCAATAAAAAAACTAATATGATTATAATATAAAAATTAATGATTAACTAAAGAAAATAAACAAAGAATTCTTAAGAATAAGAGAGATAACTCGAGAATTTCTAGTAATCCCCACTAGACACGATCTATGATATATAAGGGCGAAATTGATATTTAACCATTAATCGGGATTCAATTATCCTTCTAAATTTTCGTCGGATAGATAAGGAGCTTCCTTAGGTACTCTAACGACTTATGTCGAGTGACATTACCAAGTATTAGGACACGTAGACTCTAACCTCTTTGGATATTTGATTAGTCAAGACCTTTCTGTTCACTTATGCACATCAAACAAACATAAACTATTTTACACAACCCAACCCCCCCTTTCGTGGGATAGTCGAGTTGTTATACTAACCTACTAATTGATCAGAAGAATAGATTCACACAATTAACAAGTTTATATTCAATGAAAATAACATAATATCATTTAAATCTAAAATTCCAAGTTATTAGGAAAAAGATAAATCATGATATAGGATTCATACCCTTACAATTATCAAGTTATTGGAATTAAGTTCAGAATGGAAAAGATAAAATAGACCTAGTTTAACGAAGAATCACACTAATTAAGAAGTAGGTATTGATCTTGAACTCCTTGCCTCTTTCCCTTGCTCCAAGCCTTCCTTAGCTCTCCAATAGTGATAAGTTGTGAAAGGTTATTTTTTATCATGCCAAATAAGTTCTTTTATAGAGGCAAATTCGTGGGTTTTATATAGGGTTAAGTAAAGAAAGTAGATTTGGTAAGAACTATCCCACAAGTAAGTTCGTAGGAATTTGGCTTCACATGTCATGATTACCAAAAAATTCATAACTTTATCATACGAACATAGAATTAAGATCCGTTTTCACAGCGCGAACCTGACTTCAAGATATACTCGTTGGTATAAGACCCACCCTCTAATTTGTCCCCAACCTTTATGGGAAATTTTTTCAAGCTAGTGATAGTTCCATATGGAGAACTTTATGATTATTTATTTTAACTTTGTGAACTTCCTCAACTTCTTATTATTTCCTTCCTAGCTTTCCTGAGTTCTTTCTTAGCTTTTATAATCCTTATCTCTTCCTTCTATCTGTGGATTCACCGTATTTTTATGAGATACACACTTAACGCACAAATTATCTCAAAATGCTAAAAAACAAGTATAAATTAAAAAATAAGCCAATAATTCAAAATATGTAAAATAAAGGGATAAATCCCAAATAAAAGCACTAAAATCCCTACAAGTGATGTCTAAAGAGTATATTAATTCATCATTATGTCACACACATTGTGGACTCAGGCCTCTCTAACAACCATATTTGAAATTTGGGATTGAATAACCCTCGGATAAAAGCATAGTACACTACAGATTGATCCAAATCCTTAATATTTTATGCAATCTCTGTAAACCGATCAACATATGATTAAAGGCTTTAATTTTCCATTTGTCATATAACCAATAAAGACAAATTCATATGAACATTGGCTTTATTCGGGAACCTGTTTTGCAAACCATTTACTAATTGTTAAAAATTATGTATTGGCTTAGGCTTTAACTTGTAGAACCACTTATGGGCATTTCCAGCCAAAGTAGCAGAAAAAGATAAACAATAGTCTACATTGGTTTCTTCTATGAACTCCATATTCCTTTGGTATGGATACACGTCAGGATAATTAGTTCGGACATTGGCAATGAGTGAGGCTTGAACTTCCTTAGCCTCAGAGCGTCTAGAATTTCACAATATAGGGGGTTCAACTGATTTACCACTGATGTTTGGTCGGCTATATGTGTTCCTCTCGTGCTCATTCCAAAATGGTACGAATTTTCATTCTTTGGTGTATTTCATTTGGATACCATTCTTTCCTTCCTCCATCCATTGCATGGGAATTTTTCTATATACCCTCGATTCTTGAGGATGTGTACTTTTGGCTACTCTTTTGGTATTGTCTATGATAAGTGCTACCGGAGGTATCCTTATTTGTTTCTCCAGCATAGACCGCCTCTAATTAATAAGTTTGTGTAATAATTAGTATAAGTACTGTGACACCATCGAAGGAGGTTCATTACCCCAACAGCCTTCGGCATAGCAGGGTTGCAAGGTTCCACACCCTTAGTAACATGTGGCGTTGCTGGGGTACAGGGTTCAACACCTTCGCCACTTTCAAAAATTGGATTATATGGTTCAACCACTTCAATTGTCGACGGCATGGTAGACGCACACAATTATCCTTCTTTTGACTGATTATTCACATGCAACTATTCTTCTTCACCCCTTCATATTATTCGGGGAGTTATATCCTTAGAAATAGGTCATTTCCTCAATATTATAACATTATTCTCAAGTTCTGTATCAATTTGTCTCGAAACATTCATTTTGGATCGTGTTAAATCCTTGTAGAATCTCAATGGGATTCAAAGTAAATTCCCATGAACAACACTAGATGATAAAGTATGAAAATCACACTATCCTCCATCTTGGGATATGTAGGAAAATAGTGAGAAGTGCTAGGAATAACGAATTATACAGTGAAGAGAGTATGTAATGTGGTACCTTACTCCCCATGTCCGATCAAAGAGCTTTGTATTAGTTCGTCAATGGATCTCAACGAAGGTTAGAGGATTTGCTAACCACTCACAACCTTCCTGGAACGACACTAAATTAGGACCAAAGGGAGGTGCACTCCCGATGGCACTTTGACGCTCAACATCAACATTTTTTCTATTTGGATTAATTAACACGAGAATATATGGGGTATTAAACTGATTGAATATTAACCACACGATCTTTTAGAGAAAGGGAATTTTTAGAGAGAGTAACCAGAGATGTCCATTCTACTGGAGAGAAAGGTATTTATATAGATGTTGACGGATATGAAAAAGGTTTTACGGGCATAGTTTAGTTTAATTAGAAGAAGAGTGCACAACATAAGCTCGGGCGAAGCTACCCTACTACTGTGGCATATTTGCCTCATGATGCTTGTGCACGTAACTTGCCCTCGAGAAACTGGCAGAGGAATAAGGTCTAATCACTCTCTTCCTCGATTGTTTGTGCATTTCTTTTGAATCATAGTGTAATAACTCAACTTTTATTGTGATACGATTCCTTCGAGTAAATTTGAGTATCGATGACAAATGAAATAGGTTTTCAATCTTATGGTCAAATTTTGGCTTATCACTTGGTGACCCTTAAGGGTTTTTGGTTGAGGCTCCATCTGGGCGTAACTTGTTCCAACCTTGTAATCCATTAAGGGTTTTTATCAAGGTTTCTTGAAGATAAAACTCTTTATACTTGATAACACATGTGCGGGAGGGAAGTGAGCTTTTACATGAATGTGACCTTTTTAACCTTTATATGTTTTTCAGTCGAGGTTCCATGTAGGAGGCACCGTCTATACTTGATAACACATCAGAGGGATTGAAATATGGTTTTATATGAATGAGACCTTTTTAACCGTTGAATTTTTTTGGTCGAGGTTTCATGAAGATGGAACTCTATATACTTGGTAACATGTTTGAGGGATTTAATTGAGGTTTTACATGGATAATACCTTGTTAACCGTTCTAGGTTCTTAAGTCAAGGTTCCATGTACATGGAACTCTTTATACTTAATAACTCATTTGAGGGATTAAATCGAGGTTAAATAAATGACATTGTACCCCTCCCCCCTTCGCGTGATGTGTAATTGAATCAACATCAAACAAGGGAGTGACGTACCTGCAAGTGTATGGGGGAGTTGGCAAGTAATAAAATGTGATATGTAAAATGGGAATATCGTCTCCACAAGGACTAATAGAGTTAAATCGATGAGTTTTGAAAGTATAAAAATGTAGAGTTTGTGAAAAATAAATGCCAAGAAAGTAAAACTAATATTTAATTGGTTTTTGATGATTAATAAACTAATTCTATATGTAAATAAGAACTATAATTAAATACAAATTAAAACTAATTAAAATATGGAGAAATATGATGGGAAAGCTTCCTTGAGTATTGATAGTATTCCTCTATGTAGCTAATCTAACATTTCTATGAATAAGGGTGAAGTTGTGATTTCTCATTAGCTGGAATCAAAAGTCTCTATATGAATAAGGGTGAAGTGGTAGCTTAGAAAGAACTTCAACGATACTAGGGGACTTGGGTAAGGTGGCCCAGTGCAATTATTGGTGATTAATTATCACCTTATTGACTATCTAGCTAGGCAATCCCTCCTGGATCAATATTGCACACTAGACGTCTATATGTTATATCCTTAATTAGCCCCCCTCCTTCCGGGCGATAGCGTGATCACTTGAGCTACTCACTATTTGTCCAAAATATAAATAGTATTATTGAAAACATATAGTCAATGGAAATATAAATACACACTTCAATTAAATTCAATAAAGCATTAAAAGATAAAATAGGTTCATACAATCGCAAGCCTAAAACAATGAGCGTTTAGTTCATATAAAATAAAATAAACCAATGGAAAATAATGCAATAATCATTTTAAAATAAAAAATAAATTAAAGTTACTCTAGGAATTGGAATGAAATGATGGATGGATGGCAAAGAATGATTGGTTTTGTGGAAAAACCCTTCTCCTTCTTCTCTCTTCTCTTCTCCAGGTGTTAAAATTTATAAAATGATGAGTTTGTTTGATTTTGCAGATGCTAAGGTGTTTAAATACTATCTAAAATCGTTTGGGGCCTCCATGAGCTCACTTAGGTAGGTTAAAAATAGCCCAACCAGTATTTTGCTAGTGCTGGACTAGTTCGAGTCACGATGGAAGCAAATGGCATAACTTTTTTATCTCACATCCTAATTGACTTTTGTCACTTCTCATGCGTCACTGACTTCAAGCTTTGTCCAAATAAAATAGAAATAACTTCAATGTATTAAAAATATATCTTGTTAATATATCAATCTATCACAAAATAGGAGAAAATCAAGACCCCCAACTCAAATTTTTATCATCCCGACAAAATAAAAAGAAAAGAAAGCATAAAAGGGCCTAAGTCCAATAAATCAAAGAAGAGAGAAATAAAAATAATAATGAATGACACTCAAGAAATTATCATAAAAAGTATCATATAGTAATATTTACAACCTAAATAAAATATACATTTATCGAGCAAACAATCAGCAAGGGTTAAGTTCAAGATTAGATTAGCTTTGCAATGCACAGAGGATAGGGTTTCCGCTTAGTTTGATATGGTGGAAATAGGGTGTTCCTCAATCCTAACATAGTTTCCAAAGGTCCATCTAACTACTATCTATTAGTTAGATTCCTCCTAATTCTCATAGTCAAGAATCATAAATTCTTTAAGGTTGTAATGTCGGTTTAGGGAAAGTACGATCAAATATTTGTATAATGTAGAGTGGGCTTTTGTCTCTCTCCTAACTAGCCATCAACGAGTCTCCCTAGAGACTGGGGTACTCTCAAAGATGTTATCACTCAACCTAAATTTTTGATGCACTTATTTGCATCCCCAATAACCCAACTAAAACCCTTTATGATCACCTAGGAAATCCCACTTAGCCAATCCTTTTTGTATATATTTTTATTTTTGCAAGTTAGTTATGACTCTCTTTTTTATGTGAGATGTCATCTCACTGTGCTTCAAAAATTTTCTTTTCTTTCAATATATATTTTTTCTCTTTTCAATTATTTTACTTTTACCTTGACAAAAAGTTAAAATAATAACAAGTGATCAAGAACACAAATATCGCAAAAACCCACCCAATGGTTTTTCCCATAATCGTTCCCATAACCCTAAATCAAGCTCTAAGACAAGTGTCTAAGACTCGCGATTCGAGTCTGAGTCATATGGAAAAATCCTTAAATCTGAGAGTATAGCTTGTAATATGGATGATAAAAGGCTTAGAAAAGGATAGAGGGGGATGAGATGGATAATATAAAATTTATCAAGGTCAGCAAGCTAAACGGAAACAAGGTATTAACAAAGAAATGCCTTGATCCTTTTCTATTATATGAAATCTAGTGACGTTCTCAACTCTAACACGTTCATTAAATGGTTTATCAACTAGTTTGGATCTCACGTTCTACGCACCACTCATGGCTCCCTGATATCAAACTTACTGCTACTGCATTGCTTACTAATTGGTTCTTTACTTTTAATGTATGTTTTATGTTTATCTTTTAAGCATACAAAGTGACAAGTTCACAAATATACTATTTACTATCACTGACTCGTTAAAATTATGCTTAATAGTTACATTCACTACATTCTTCACCTATTCCTTATACTACAAAAACAAGTAAACACATAAATTAGGGATGAGGACAACGGATCCCCACCCCCAACTCGAAAGTGAGCCGTGACTCCACGACTCGTATCAAACTCAATAAATTTAAAGACAAAATACATAATATATAGCTAGAGAAAGGGGAGAGAAGGGATACGACATATTCTCGAGGCTATTGCTTTGCGTGACCAACATCCAGGATAGGATGCGGTGGATCCTTCACGATACCACACATTGATTTCTCCAGAACTGTCACGATGTGTATTTGATTAGCTTTGATTAGTGCCACATCATTGGCCAAGAGGGTTTGAGCTATCTCTACTCGATTAAATTGTTCACTTACCCTATCTTTCCAAGATAGATATTCTTTTGACTTCGCACCCCTCAAGATTGTCTTGATCCATGCAATAACCATGTCAGTACCCGGTCTGCTTATTAGTCTTTCATTCTTACCTAGTTTCACCTTCACCTTCATCTATAAGCTCGTGATGGTTAAGAGGAATTTCTGATTAAATATTTTTTGTCTCAACTACGAATCTCATTACCCCGTCAAACATCACTTGCACTACACCTACTTATTTCTCTCTCATAATACAATTAAAAAATATGGCCTATTTTTTATTTACATCCACAAAAGCTGATGGTGATAGGAAGTGGTTCCAGATTCTCGTATCGCGTTGAAGGTACTTGTAAGTCCAAGATGCCTTCACCTGTTCTTCATATTATAGCAATAACTCCTTACTAGACACATGCTCATGTAGTTGGTTCCAATTAAAAGTCTTTGTTTTCTTCACTGCTTCTTGATATTTGCATGGTCCGACCAATTTCTTAAACTTGAAGTGGTTCCTAATTTCTTCAACCGTGAAAGGTAATAACTTGTCTATAATTGGACTCTTTCTTCACTATCTCGGCTAAAGATTCCAAGGTAGAACTCTTTTACTAGCCCAATACTCAGTCTCGAGCGCTACATCATGAAATGTCATCCAACCCAATCTATCACGCCTCTCTAGAAATCTCTTGTATTTACCTTCTCTAATTTCCTTCGCAAACTTTCTCTTGGTTGTAAGTGTTAAGCTCAGCATGATTCATGTTGCGATAGCTAATAGTGCCCTAGAAGCTTCGCTCTTGTTGGGTAGTTACATCTCGACTTGGAGAGGTTGTGGTGTCTTCTCTTTCAGAATCACGAAATCGAGGTTTTCATGAATAAGGTTGTCCACCCCCTCGCTTGATGTGTAACTGAATCAACATCAAATAAGGGAGTGGTATACCCGGAATTGTATGGGGGAATCGGCAAGTAATATGATGTAATAAGTAGAAGGGGAATATCGTCTCCACAATCAGAGTTAAATAGATGTGTTTCCAAAGTATAAAAATGTAGAGTTTGAAAAGTATAAATGGCAAGGAGGTAAAACTAAATATTAACTGGTTTTTGATGATTAATAAACTAATTCGATAATTGGAAATAAGAAATAAAATGAAATTTAAATTATTACAAATTAAACGATGGAGAAATAGGATGAGAAAGCTTGCGTGAGTATTGCGAATAATCCCCTAAGTAGCTAATTTAACGTTTCTGTGAATAAGGATGAAATGCTAATTTCTCATTAGCCTGGATTCAAAAGTCTCTCTAACTCCCTCCCGGGTAGCTTAGAAAGCAACCACAACACTACTAGGGGTCATGGGTAAGGGGGTCCTAGGAAATGATTGGTGATTAATTCTAAGCCTATTGGCTATCTAGCTAGGCAAGCCCACCCGGATCAATACCACACACTAGACATCTATATGCTATATCTAAAATTAAACCCCCTTTCCCGAGCGATAGACTAATCACTTGAGCTATTCACTATTTGGACAAAGTATGAATAGTATTATTTCAAACATATAGTCAATGGAAATATAATTACACACTTCAATTAAATGTAAATCCCAAATTCAATAACGCATTAAAAAGCTAACATAGTTTCATATAGTCACAAGCCTCAAACAATGAGGGTTTTAGTTCATAATTAAATAAACAACATTAATCCAAGAATCATGTTTAAATAAAAAATAAACAAAAGTTACTTTATGAATTTGAATGAAATTATGGATGGATGGTGAAGAATTATTGGGTTTTGTGGAAAAAACCTTTCTCCTTCTTCTCTCTGCTCATCTCCATGCGTTAAAATTTATAAAATGATGAGCCTGTTGACTTTGGAGCTGCTAAGGTGATGTCTCCCTATTTGTTCTAATTATTAGCCCCTTGGATACATCCTTTTAGGTGAATAAATGACTTGTTTGATAGACTTTTAGGCTTAATTGATCATATTACACTTTCTCCCCTTGGAAATTAACTATTTGCGGAATCCGAGCTTTTGTGCGTAAATTTGACTATTTTTAATGCAAAGTTAATTGGTTCTGAATTTCATGAAAGACCAATCCAAGGAGAAGAAGTGAGAATAAAGTCTTAGTGTATTTTAGAGTGTTAGGAAATGATTTCTAGTCGAGTTTCTATTTTTAGAGTGCACTTTCCTATTTTGATTTCTTGATATATTGATTTATTCTTTTTAAGCATATGCGGTTTAATTATTTATTTAATGTGAAGCTTTAAAAGATAAATGGTAATTACTTAGAGACCAAGTCAAGATAAATATGAAAGGAAAGAAGATTTACATGGAAATAAGAAGATTTAGGAAAGATTTATACAAAGGAGGAAAAGATAAAGCTGCCTTGTGAATCTGAAATTCCAGCCACGTTTTAAAGATAATTCCATAAGTAAAGATTGGCAAGGATTCTGGACGAATGGTCTGCACCAATAGAAAGCTCTTTCCAAGACAAGCAGTTTCATATATTGTAACTTCTCAAACGGATAAGTATTGAAAAAGATATGACCAAATCAAATCAGCAAAAGAATCTTACCTTTCCTAGAATTTAGAGCTACGAATTTAAGAGTCTTTGACTTGTCTTCCACTCCAAGTAATTCGACCTAGGGCTTGCTAACACCTATAAATACACCCCTTAGACCTCATAATTCAGTACCTCTCATATTTTATTTAATATATACATCTTTAGAGAGAGAGAGAGAGAGTCAACCACTTCAGAGCAAGAAGGCAAAGGAGAAGCTAGAGCTGCAGGAGATCTGTTCTTCCGTCAACAGTCATCTAATCCTTAGGTTATATATTTATTTTCTGTAATTAAATATGATGTCTTTCTATTTAGTTTCAGTCTTTAAATTTATCATGAGCTAAACTTTTATATACTTGAGAATCGCAATAAAAGGATGAACCTTAATTAATGAATCTTTGTTTTGAATTTGGGATTGTTATGATTTAAATTGAATTAGGTCTTAGATATTGGATATTACTTTGTTCTTAATCACTATTTCTTTTCTGTACAACTAGAAATAGATTTTAGTATTTGGGCTATTCACTTTAGTGGCGAAGTGATCATCCGACAGGGGGGTTTGAATACAGATCTAGGTAATACCCGTGTAATGTCCGTTATTGACCGACAGGCTTAACTAGTTACATAGCCAAAGAGGTAAAATCATATCATCCGAAAAGACATATTTGACCATACAGGTGTTTATGATACTTTAGGATAGCTTCTAGGTCTACCCGACAGGGGGCTAGGAGATATTAGAGTCCCGACTAGTATACTAATACCAATTCTACCCTTAAACATAGCATAGATTGTATTAATTAGGTGGATTCTTTGCGAGACTCAAGTATCTCTCTTATCTGAAGTTAGTCGTTATTTGCTTTATTTCCTTTTTGTTTATTTAATTTAGTCTTTACTTTATTTGCATCTTTTATTTTACAAAAACCAAACAAAAATTATTATCTTTTCTTTTATGTTTAACAATTATCTCTACTATCTGATTAATATTTGGGTTGAACCTAATCCGTCCCTGAGAACGAACTTGATTATCATATATTACTTGGGACAACCGTACACTTGCGGTTAAGTGGTTCCTCTATTTTCGTACTTAATTTAATAACACATCAGGACCCACCAAGTTTTTGGCGCCGCTGCCGGGGATTGCAGCGTGTGACCCCGGTGTTTAATCTTTAAGTAGTTTTAATTGTTTATTTATTTTTATTTTTGCAGTTTTACGCTTGTCTTTGTTTTGTTTTGTTTTTACAGGTTCTTTATTTAGGTAATGATCAAGAGATTTTATTGAAAGATGTATAGAGGACATTACCTAGATCCCGATCCATATGATTATTGGGAAGACTCTTCGGGACAACAGCAATGGGGTAGTAACTTCTACCAACAACCTTATCAACACCCGCAAGAGCAAGGTTGGAACAACCAATGGATCGAGAATAATCAACAACAATCGCCGTATCACTATCATCAAGAACAACCATCTTATCACTATCAACAAGATCAAAGATGGGGCATTCAAAAACCTCCACAAATAACTCTTGCCTATTTGAATGAAACAATTGCTAAATACCAACGCGGGAGCGAGGAACGTAGTGCAAAAAGAGAACGGTTGCTAGAAAGGGGTTCCAGATATAATTCTCATGACTTTGCCGAGAGCAAAAGCAAGTCTTATGAAGACCCCACATTCGAATGCTGTGACGAAGAGAAAATCATGGGAAGAGATCAAGAGCAAAAGGCAAGAGACGAGGAAAGCAATGCTAGACTTGAAAGAATAAAACAGATGCTAGATGATCTGGCTTCCCAACTTGCCAAAAGCAGTAGCAAATCTTATGAACTGGAAGAAGTAGTTGAGGAGGAAATGTTGAATGACAATATTAGTGATAGTGATACGACCACCGTGCCGATTATAAATGGAGACCACCATGTGGTTGAAAATCTTGTTAGCATGGTAGAAGAAGGAGTAGCAACGCAATTCCTAGAAGTTAACATAGAAATTGCTATTCCTATGACGTATGCGCATGATCAAGATTTAGAACACAAACAAGAAGAGGTGGTGATCGAGGTTACAGAAATTACAAAGCAAAAACATGACGAGGTAATAGTGGAAGATTGGGTTGACAGCGAAGACGAATCTGAAGTGGTTGGAGAATCAATTGAAGAATTCAAGGTTCATGCTAAAACAGAAGTTGAATCTCCACCACAAAAAGTTCACCAATTACCATCTCTACCCCGAATCATGAAAGAGAATAGAGCTGAGAAATTCGAATCACCTCCACCACCACAAAGTTCAGACATGTGCTATACAAGCAAGGTGCCACACCGCGAGAGTAAAGCGGCAAGGAGGAGCACCTACCCACCACATTTTAAAGAGGATTGTGATATTGAAACGAGGAATAAACGTGAGCTTATACCGTGGAAAACGGTCATCTACTATTGTGTGGGGGAAAATGAGTTTCGTCGTTAAAATAAAAAGGCGAAACGAAGTACTTACCCACCCCCTTTCAAAGATCGATTAAATAACATTCGAGGTGGGAGAGTTCTTAAGCTTACATTCCAAGGAAGAGGCGGATTTAAGCGGAGGAGAACCGCAAGGGCCTCAATACCATCTTCGTGGAAGGTAACGCGTCGAACTTAAAGACGTAATAAACAAAAGCGCTTCTTGGGAGACAACCCATGTTTTAAATTGCTTTATGTTTTTCAATTCCTAGTGTATAATTCTAAGTTAGTATCGAGTTTTAGTGTCTACTTTTAAAAGAAATGAGAAAGGTAGTGTGTTATTGGTGCAGGAATTGAGTTTGGGGTACTAGGAAACGAAAGAAGAAACAAATGGGAAAAATTCGGCGCGAAGTCCGGTATACCGCGAGAGACCCCCGGTATACCGCAGGAAGAAAACACGTGCCACGGTTATTGACGCGGGATTTATACAGAAATGAGAAAAAAAAAATTCGATGCGCGGTCTGGTATACCGGGCCATACCTCCGGTATACCGCAGGTGGAAAAATCCGTGACACGTGTATGAAGCTCGGGTTTTGTGCAGAAAGAAAAAAAAATATAGCTGATGGGTCCGGTATACCGCACGATACCTCCGGTATACCGCAGCTATGTCGGTTTGAAGAGTTTGTGCCTTATAAACTTCTTACTTCATCAAGAAGTAACCCTAGCCTCTTCAAAAACGAATTTTCCAGACCTTAACCCTTATATACCTGCACAAAGACCACTACAACACCAAATAACATCAAATCCTTCCTCCTATTTCATTCTAAACACACATCTAACACCACAATACTTCAAGAAAATCAAGAAATCTTCTCCTTCAACCTTAAACCTCTTCATCAAAGATTCAATCATATTCATTAAACCTTCCCCAAGTTGTTACATATTCATTACCCATCTCATATGACTCCATTATACTTCATTACAAATCCTCAAAACATCAAATTTCAAAACTCCTCTCTAGTTTTTGATTATTTGAAGTTTTGAGTTTGGGGTCCATTGAGATGTCAAAGATTGGGAGGTCAAGAATACCATGAAGAGAAAAGAGAAGTTGGAGAAGCTTGTATTACTTTTGGGTGTTGAAAGATGTAGTTGGAAGAATGGAAACTTTGGAGGATAATCATGAAGAGGTGATTGACAACCATAGGAAAAAGTCACAAAAGAGTTGGAGCTTATGCAAATCATATTACGTGGAGTGAGCAATGTTCAACATGCCACCTACGCAACACAAGGAGCTCAACCTACACGCAACCATGGAAACCAGCTTCGTGCTGGTTCAGATACGTTTTCCTATCCCTTTCTTATTTTTTTTTATTTGTTTATTTGCTTTATTGAGTCTTTTTCGAGTCGTGGGAACACGACTCATTTTTGAGTTTGGGGTGGGGTTCGTTGCCTCATCCCAATTTTATGTGTTTTACAGTTTTTTAAATTTTAGTTTGAGGAATGTTTTGACTGTAGAGTTGTAGAGTATTTTAAATGCCCCCATCAAGCATTCTTTTTATAAATTTATGATAGAAAATAGTTGACTTTAGGAGTTAGTGTAAAACGCACTTTGATTGCATGCAAACATGAGATAATTGATAGGAAAAATTAATGAACAATGCAAAAGAAGTAAACTTGTGCTTAAGGATAATGGCTGGTTTGTAGAACGTGAGATCTAAATGAGTAGAGAACCCACTTAGGTATGAACTAGAAGCAAGTTGTGTAAATAGGAAGATGATAGAGGCAGTTCTTTGTTAGCCCTTTGAAACCTTTTTGGCCGTCTATCCCTGAATTAATTGTATCCTTCGTAGCCAAATTTTTAGCCTTTAAGCCTTTCTTTTGTCGCCACATTATAAGCCAATATCCCTTAGTATTGTTAGGCATGACCATATGACCCGCACTTGAATCACGATCCTGAGACTCTGTCTTGAGCTTGAGTTTGGGGTGGTGGGTCCACCATATGGGAATTTACATTGGGATTGGGAGTTTTGAGCTTATCAATTATTCTTTGTGCTATACATGATGATGATTCACAGGTTTATTATATTGTAACCCTTTGCCGGGGTAATAATGAATGGAAAAGAAGCTTCGAGCTCAAGTTATGAATAGGCATAACTATAAAAAATAGCATGATATCTCAACATCATAAAGAGAGTCATGGCTATACAAAAGAAAAGAAAAATGAATGATTTGAAAAGAAATTATATTCGGACCGGCAAAGTGGAAATTTTTAAGTGAATCATCCTTAGTGCTTATTGGGTTAATTTGGGGACGCTAATTAAGCGCGTCAATTGGGTTGAGTGAGAACGTTATTCGAGTGTAAACTCAAGCTCTTGGACAGTTTTGTTGATGGTAAGTGAGGAGAGAGCCAAAAGCTCACTTCAAATTTACCAAATATACATACCATACCGTCATTCAGCCTACGCTAAAACCGTAAAGTCCTCGTGATTCCTAGATGCACAGTGAGTTAATAAAGAATATGCTGAGTGGAGCGTTCAAAGCAAGTAAAGATCGAGGAACACCCTATAGCCACCATCTTGAGATAAGTAATAAGCGTAACCTTCTAGCATTGTGAAATTAATTTTGGATTGATATTATTTTGTGTTTGATTTTGCATGATATGTGTATGTGTATATTAATTCCTAGATTAGACTATATGAGATTTGTTTTAAGTTGTGCTTTGGGATTATTTACTAGATTCTACCTTCTGCATTCACCTAAAAGATCCTTGTTTTATTTTTATTTTACTTTGTCGGGACGACAAAGGTTTGAGTTTGGAATCTTGATGTCTCCCTATTTGTTCTAACTATTAGCCCCTTGGAGACATCCTTTTAGGTGAATAAATGACTTGTTTGATAGACTTTTAGGCTTAATTGATCATATTACACTTTCTCCCCTTGGAAATTAACTATTTGCGGAATCTGAGCTTTTGTGCGTAAATTTGACTATTTTTAATGCAAAGTTAATTGGTTCTTGAATTTCATGAAAGACCAATCCAAGGAGAAGAAGTGAGAATAAAGTCTTAGTGTATTTTAGAGTGTTAGGAAATGATTTCTAGTCGAGTTTCTATTTTTAGAGTGCACTTTCCTATTTTGATTTCTTGATTTATTGATTTATTCTTTTTAAGCATATGCGGTTTAATTATTTATTTAATGTGAAGCTTTAAAAGATAAATGGTAATTACTTAGAGACCAAGTCAAGATAAAGATGAAAGGAAAGAAGATTTACATGGAAATAAGAAGATTTAGGAAAGATTTATACAAAGGAGGAAAAGATAAAGCTGCCTTGTGAATCTGAAATTCCAGCCACGTTTTAAAGATAATTCCATAAGTAAAGATTGGCATGGATTCTGGAGGAATGGTCTGCACCAATAGAAAGCTCTTTCCAAGACAAGCAGTTTCATATATTGGAACTTCTCAAACGGATAAGTATTGAAAAAGATATGACCAAATCAAATCAGCAGAAGAATCTTACCTTTCCTAGAATTTAGAGCTACGAATTTAAGAGTCTTTGACTTGTCTTCCACTCCAAGTAATTCGACCTAGGGCTTGCTAACACCTATAAATACACCCCTTAGACCTCATAATTCAGTACCTCTCATATTTTATTTAATATATACATCTTTAGAGAGAGAGAGTCAACAACTTCAGAGCAAGAAGGCAAAGGAGAAGCTAGAGCTGGAGGAATTCTGTTCTTCCATCAACAGTCATCTAATCCTTAGGTTATATATTTATTTTCTGTAATTAAATATGATGTCTTTCTATTTAGTTTCAGTCTTTAAATTTATCATGAGCTAAACTTTTATATACTTGAGAATCACAATAAAAGGATGAACCTTAATTAATGAATCTTTGTTTTGAATTTGGGATTGTTATGATTTAAATTGAATTAGGTCTTAGATATTGGATATTACTTTGTTCTTAATCACTATTTCTTTTCCGTACAACTAGAAAATAGATTTTAGTATTTGGGCTATTCACTTTAGTGGCGAAGTGATCATCCGACAGGGGGGTTTGAATACAGATCTAGGTAATACCCGTGTAATGTCCGTTATTGACCGACAGGCTTAACTAGTTACATAGCCAAAGAGGTAAAATCATATCATCCGAAAAGCCATATTCGACCATACAGGTGTTTATGATACTTTAGGATAGCTTCTAGGTCCACCCGACAGGGGGCTAGGAGATATTAGAGTCCCGACTAGTATACTAATACCAATTCTACCCTTAAACATAGCATAGATTGTATTAATTAGGTGGATTCTTTGCGAGACTCAAGTATCTCTCTTATCTGAAGTTAGTCGTTATTTGCTTTATTTCCTTTCTGTTTATTTAATTTAGTCTTTACTTTATTTGCATCTTTTATTTTACAAAAACCAAACAAAAATTATTATCTTTTCTTTTCTGTTTAACAATTATCTCTACTATCTGATTAATATTTGGGTTGAACCTAATCCGTCCCTGAGAACGAACTTGATTATCATATATTACTTGGGACAACCGTACACTTGCGGTTAAGTGGTTCCTCTATTTTCGTACTTAATTTAATAACACATCAGGACCCACCATAAGGTGTTTACATACTAGCTAAAAATGTTTGGGGCCTCCATGGGCTCACTTAGGTAGGTTAAAGATAGTCTGGCCTGTTTTTAGCTAGTGTTGGATTGGTTCGAGTCATGGTGGAAGCAAAATGTTATACCTTTTTCATCTCAACTCCGATCTGACTTCCATCACTTCGCGTCACTGACTTCAAGATCTATCAAAATCAAAAGGAACTAAGTACAAAACTCTGACCAATTAATTGAGGTTACTGAAACAATGTGACGTCGAGGCTTTTCTGGTAAAAGCTATTACTTCCCAAAAATGACTTCAATCGCCTTATATGCCTTGGTTTGGGGTTTGACTTGACTTTTTGACTTCTTCTCATCATATTGGAATCTTGTGTCAATAATGTACCTACAAGTTACACACTTAACACACAATTAATGCACAAAATATATATAAATTGCAATATGTCCATAATAAGAGAGAAAAGTACAATTTATTGAATACTAGGGAAAAAACTCATCACTTAGGCCCAACAAAATACCAAAAAGATGTCACATAAATAGATTACTATATAACAAAAGAGGAGTCATCAAGGACCTTTTTATACGTTATAGGTTTTCGGTGGAGGTTTCATGTGGACGGAAGTCGTTATACTCGATTACATGTTTGAGGGAGTGAATTTAGGTTTTACATGAATGGGACCTTATTATGGGTTAGAGGTTTTTGGACGAGGTTCCTCATTGATATAACTTTTATCGATGATTACTTGTCTAAGGGATTGAATTGAGGTTTTACATGAATAGGACCTTGCTAACAGTTATGGGTTTTGTGGTTGAGGTATTATGCGGACGGAGCTCTTTATAACCAATCACTTGTTTGAGGGTTGAATCGAGGTTTTATATGAATGGGGCCTTGTTAACGGTTATAGGTTTTTCAGTCGAGGGTTCAGGTAGATGGAACTCCTCATACTTGATTACTTGTATGGGGGATTAAGTCGAGGTTTTATGTTAATAGTTACCTGATGTCTCGCCTTTTGTGATGAATTAATATATACTTGAGACATCATTTGATATGGGTTTAGTGTTTAGTGGTGGGATTTATCCCTTTTATTTGTCATATTTTGGTTCAACAGTCTAATATTGGATTTATATATATTTGGAGCATTTTATGTTAATTTGAGTGTGAAGTGTTGATGTCTCACCATTTGCGATGATTTAATATTAGTTGGAGACATCATTTTAGGTGTATTTATTAGGTTATAGGTCAATTTCTCATGATTTAGTACACTTTCCTATTTTGTGTCTTGATTTAATTATTTATTATTTTTAGAGCATATTGGGTTTAATTGTTTGTTAATTGTAAAGCTTTAAAGATATATGGTAATTAATTAGAGACCAAGTTAATTCTAAGAGATTAAGGAAAGAGGATTGATGTCTCCCTATTTGTTCTAATTATTAGCCCTTTGGAGACATCCTTTTAGGTGAATAAATAACTTATTTGATATACTTTTAGGCTTAATTGATCATATTGCACTTCCTCCCCTTGGAAATTAATTATTTGCAGATTCTGAGCTTTTGTGCGTAAATTTGACTATTTTTAGTGCAAAGTTAATAGGTTCTTGAATTTAATGAAAGACCAATCCAAGGAGGAGAAGTGAGAACAAAGTCTTAATGTATTTTAGTGTGTTAGGAAATGTTTTTACTCGAGTTTCTATTTTTAGAGTGTACTTTCCTATTTCTATTTCTTGAATTATTGATTTATTCTTTTTAAGTATATGCGGTTTAATTATTTATTTAATGTGAAGCTTTAAAATATATATGGTAATTACTTAGAGACCAAGTCAAGATAAATAAGTAAAGGAAAGATATTTACATGTAAATAAGAAGTTTTAGGAAGGATATATGCAAAGAAGGAAAAGATAAAGCTGTCTTATGAATCTGAAATTCCAGCCACGTTTCAAAGACGAGTCCATAACTAAAGATTGGCTAGGAATCTGGACGAGTGGTCTGCACCAATAGAAATCTCATTCCGAGACAAGCGGTTTCATATATTGGAACTCCTCAAACGGATAAGTATTGAATGAGATATGACCAAATCAAATCAGCAGCATAATCTTACCTTTCCTAGAATTTAGGGCTACGAATTTGAGAGTTCTTAACTTGTCTTCCACTCCAAGTAAATTCAACCTAGGGTTCCCTAACACCTATAAATACACCCCTTAGTCTCCACTTTTCATACACTTCAGAGAGTTACACAAGAGGCTTAAGGTTTTCAAGTCAGAGCAAGAAGGCAAGGAGAAGCTAGTGCTGGACGAGTCTTATTCTTCCATCATCAGTCATCTTACCCTTTAGGTTCTTTATTTGCTTTCTGTAATTCGAAACTATGTCTTTTATTTATTTAATTTTAGTTTTCCATTCCGTTATGAACTAATTTCTTTAGTACTTGAGAATCACTATATGGGTTGAACTTAATTCCGTTTAATTTATGTTTTATGAATTTGGGATTTAATGGTTTAAATTAGACTAGGTATTTTGTGTTGACTATTATTTTGTTTTAATCACTAATTTTGAAGTCATGAATCAAACTTAGCTCATAGTAATTAGGCTATTCCATATAGTGGCGTATGGATCACCTTGACAAGGGGTTTAATTACAGACTTAGATAATAGACGCATAGTATCTGTTATTGACCCTGACGGGCTTAACTAACCATGCAGCCAATGAGGTAAATTAGAATTCATCTGAAAGTAGCTTATATTCACCCTGAAGGGGTTTGTACCGTAGGATAGCTCTTAGGTCCACCCTGACGGGGGCTAGGAGATATTAGAGTCCCGACTAGCACAATAATACCAGTTTAGCCCTTAAACAGAAGCATGAATTAGATAGGTTAGGTGAAACCCTTGCGAGGATCAAGTACTCTCTCTCATCTGAAGTTTCAATTCTCTTTTATTTGCTTTATTTTATTTCCGTAGTTTATTTTCTTTCATCTTTTAATTTATAAAAACAAAACAAAAATCTTTACTTTATTTCTCTGTTAAGCAATTATTCTTACTTTTCGATTAATACCTGAGTTGTGTATAATCCATCCCTGCGAACGAACTTGTTATCATATATTACTTGGACAATCGTACACTTGCGGTTAAGTGGTTCCTTTATTTTCAATTCTTAATTTATAAACACACCAGGACCCACCAAGGATAAACATGGAAATTGGAGATAAAGGCAAGAAATATGAAAAAGGAAAAAGATAAAGTTCCCAAATAAATCTGAATTCCAGCAGCTACGACCACAAAAGGGCTTATATCTCAAGATTGAATAGGAATTTGGAAGAATGGTCTAAAGAAAAGTTAAAGAGCTTTTCGAGATGATCAGTTTAGATTATTGGAACGCGTCAAACGAATAAGAATTCAATCAGTCACGGCCAAAACAAACCAACATCCAAATCTTACCTTTTCTATATTCTAGGGTTACGAATTTGAGTTGGGCTTGGAGTCCAATACCTATCTCATACTCCAAGAAACGTTTTAGGGTTTCCTATACCCTATAAATACACCCTCTTATCATAAGAAAATCATCCTTGGCCAGTCCTTAGGCCAGGAAGAAGCTACAACACAAGAAGAGAATTCTGAAAGGAGCTTTGCATCAATTATGTCTTCTTCAACCTTCACTTCTGTAATTGTTTTCTTTTCTTTCTTAGTATGCATTAAATAAATTTAACTTGACTTTTAGCATATATGTATGAAGCCTATTTTTAGTTGACATCTATCTAATTTGGGATTATATGTTTTAAATTGAATTCATGTTTTATTTCTCTGTATATGTGTTTGATTTATAGTCTATTTTCTATGCGGATTGCAACCGTATAGGATTACCTTCATAGTTGTTAGATAGTCATTAGTTAAGGCATATTTTAACTATGGAAATAACACATAGCGTCTAGTGTAAGGTTTAGACCTGACAAATCAACCTAACTAGACAGTCATTATGGTTTGGTGTTAGCATCATTAATCAATTGTAGGAAAAGTTTGCTTAGGACCCCTTATTGACACAGGTTAACCCTAATTTAAACTACCTAGCACAATTGAAACCGATTATTGGAATACTACATGATTCACCCTTACATGTTTAGAACAACAAGACTAGTGGGGATTACTTGCTAATTACTCAGGCTAAACTATCATACTATTTGCTCTTTTCTTTTATTTTAATTTTCTGTCTTTTATTTATTAGTTTAATTTTCTCTTATAAAAAACCAAATAAAAATCTATATATCTTTTCTTTTCTTGCGTATCATTATTCTAGCTTTCATATGTGCACTAGATAAATTGCATAAGTTCTCTGTAACTTTCGTAGTCTTTGAGGAACGAATTCTATTTATCATTAAAACTTGAATACGTCCTGTAATACTTGCAGAACCGTGCTCAGTCTAGGGTGTTTATTTGCACTTATTTTATCCATTATTTTGTCCATTATTTTATCACACCTTAGGCGACACCAAGTTTTTGGCGCCGCTGCCGGGGACTACATCGTTAGTCCTTGTGCATATATCTTGTGCTTTTATTTTAGTTAGTTCTATTTTACGTTTTTTGTTTAGTTTTGTCTTTACAGGTATTTACAGAGGGAGAGCCCAAGGAGACTTGATTTTCCCATCACATTCAGAGTGCAACCACGCGGAATCCGCACTCCAGAAATCCAAGCCGCTAAATTTAGACCAGATCCAGGCATGATAGCGCAATTTGCGAGTCATGGACAATTTAGCGGTGTTGCACAACAATATCCAGTGTGGTATGTTCAGAAATTTATGCAGATCTGTGATGCTTATATTACTAGAGGCGTTACAAAGGAGCTGATGTATTACATTATGTTCCAGTTCTTTTTTACCAGAGGTGCAAGCGATTGGTACGATACCCAACACCCTGATGTTATTCCAGATTGGGACAAGCTTCAATCCAAATTCCTAGACCGATTCTATCCGGTTAGTAGACGATTAAAAGATATGTTGGAGCTTGAACAATTTATGCAGGAAGACGGGGAGAGTGTTGGTGAAGCATGGTTACGTTTTAACGAGATGAAGGCGAGATGTCCATTCCATATATCATCGTCAGAATATTCACTAACCATGTTCTATGGAGGACTCAATAACGAGTCCAGAAGAAGAGTATATTTGTTAGGAGGTAAATGTTTCGTATTATTAGATCCTGAAGAAGCCAAAAATATTGTGGAGAAAGTTCTTGAGACCGAGAGAAGTTGGCCGATTGAATCTGAAAAACAAGTAGAGACTTAAGAATAGATAAAGCTTAAAGAGTTAAACCAACAACTCAAGGAATTACGAGAACAAGTGCGAACAAAAGCTCAGGTGAATCTAGTACATACTTTACCTTTATGTTCAGGTTGTGGAGCAAGAAACCATTCGTGGGAGAATCGCATGAATAATCTCATCAAAGAAATCATTATTCTAATGGTTATTATCATCCTCAAGGAAAGTACTCTAATTATCAGCCGCCACAGAATCAAAATTGGGTCAGAAATCAAGAGACTTATTATCAACCTCGACCAGGTGAGCTAGCTCATCTGGCCAGGGCTCTGTCTCTCAAGTGAGAGGTACAGGGTTCGAATCCCGCAGGCGGCAGAAAGTTATTAAAGTTTAGAAAGTTCTCTCAAGTGAGAGGTACATGGTTCGAATCCCGCAGGCGGTAGAAAGTTATTAAAGTTTGGAAAGTTCTCTCAAGTGAGAGGTACATGGTTCGAATCCCGCAGGTGGAAGAAAGTTATTATGTTTGGAAAGTTTCCAAGGTCCGAAACCCTCCCCAGAACATGGGCAACCTAGTTCTGATTACCTGGAGGTATGGTTGGGGAGGCAGTCATATCTCCCGGGGGACTAGTCGGGTGTAAGCCCGGGAACCCTCGTCATCAAAAAAAAAAAAAAAAAAAAAAAACCTCGACCTTAATCTTACATCCGCCACAACCTATCTATCAAGAAGTGCAAATTTACAAAGAATCTTATCAAGAACCACCTCAATATTCAATGCAACAAGCTACACAAACGTAACCTTCGAGTTTGGATTCAAGTATGGCTGCAATGATGAAAGTAGTTGAAGAAAATATGAAGATGAGCCAGCAGAGAATCCAAACCCAGTCCAAGGTAATCAAGAATCTCGAGCATACACTGTCACACATAGCGAGTACACTTCAAAACAGGCCAAAAGGGCAACACCCAAGTGACACTATTGCTCTCGAAGATTATGCTTGTCATCCAGTTGAATTAAGAAGTGGAAAAAAATTACCTCCGCCTAGAGTAGAACCAAAACCAACCTCTATTCCTGAAAAAGTGGTTGAAGAAACAATTGAAGACAAGGTTGATGAGGTAATTGAACAAAAGAGTGTCCTAGAGAAGACACCAGAAAAGAAAGAGAGCCCAGTGGTAAACAACACACGTCCTCCTCTGCCATTCCTGTCACGTGTCAAAAAGCAGAATAATGAAAAAGAATTCAAGAAGTTCCTTGACATGGTGAACGGGATAAATATCAATATCTCGTTTGTAGAAGCTCTGGCAATAATGCCAAATTATCTTGAATTCATGAAGGAAATTCTTTCTTACAAACGAAGTTTAGAAACAGAAGAGATGAATGGATTGCCAGAGGAGTGCAAAGCTACAAATGAAATAAACTTACCACAAGACACACACCCCCCCCCCCAAAACTCTTGGATGAAAACATCCATGGCTATAAAGAATAGATCTGAAAAGTTCGTGGGAGTGAAAGTCAAGGGATTTAACATTCGCATGGCAAATATTAATAAACTTGCTTGTTGCTGTGGAGGTGATGTTCAACCATGACCGAGGTAACATGTCTAACTTTAAAAGACGTTAAATAAAAGTGTTGTACGGGAGACAACCCGCAATTTTTTTATGTTTTTAATTCGTGTTTAGTTTAGTTGTTTTTAGTTGATATTGAATATTTGAGAAAGTTATTAGTGTTTTTGATGTTCAGGTACTAAGAAAATCGAGTTAGGGAGAAAAAGAAAAAAATCGGAGAAAATCTAACCCTCCCACCGTTAAGCCGCTCATTTCACCGGTAAGTCTATGGACTTCACCAGTAAGCCGCTCATTTCACCGGTAAGCTGCTCATTTCACTGGTAAGCCGCTGCGGCTACGAAGAAAAACACGTGCCCTTGGGTACACAACTCTTGTTCCATGCCGAGAGCAACTACTACCGGACCGGTAACCCGGTGAAATCACTGGTATACCGGTCGGCGCCGCTGGAGAATTTTTTTTAAGGGTTTAAAGAAGAAAGAGGTTAGTTATATCACAAATTTTATATCCTTTACACCTCCTTTCTTCCACAAACCTCTCCCAACTCCATTAAAGCATCAACAAACCTTCCCTAAACATTAAAACACTACTCAATCACCATAAAAACATATCCAATCTTCTCTCCACATCATTACAAAGAAGATTCAACCACCCATATCATACCAAAACACATTGAATCCAAGATTCAAAAGCTTAATTTTCAGAAATTCATCCTATAAGTTCTTAGATCCATACCAATCCATCAAGAATCCATCTTACCCATATATAGAATCATCATCAAAACACCTTTCCTAACCCAAATAAAGCTTGTACAACCAATAATAAAGAGTTTCAAATTTCAAAAGTGGTTAAAGCTTTGAGTTGGGGGTCAATTAAGATGATTAAGAGAACATAAACATTTATCTACTGTAAGGGAGATGAAGAAAAGCAAGGTATTGGGTTCTGTTGAGAAGAATCATTTGAGAAAAGTTCTAGTTCCAACACAAAGGGTAAAACAGGTCAAGAGAAGAGAGGTCAGCTAGCTGTGTTTGATTCAATGGGCAAAAAGGTTCCAGCTTTAGTGAATAAAACAACACAACCTCTACAGATCGAAGGTCCTACACCCAAAGAAAAAGAGAAAGCTTCAAGGGCCCTGATGACTTCTCTGAAGAAACAATTATCATAACTTCCTTTTGCTTATAAGAAAGTATTTGAAGAAGAAATTGGTAAAGGAGAATACAAGAAGATTCTTGGAGATTGGTGAAGATTGGGTTGGTCTACGTTAATGGTAAGACGTTCTAAAAAAATGCTATCTTATTGAATTATATTTTGAGAGGAGAAGAAGAGGATGTGACACAGTTGATCTATGAGGAGGTGATGCGATTTCCGGTCTCTCCCATGTCGTCATTTAATATGCAATATCCTACAATGATCACGTGTCTTGTTCGGAAAGCGAATATAAATTTGGGTGAAGAAGAGACACTTGAGTTTAAGATGAGTAACAATATTGACAATGCTTGGATCGTGAAAGTTTTGAGAGTAATTATGAAACTTTCAAAAGAAGAAAAGGAGCACATCACAACACTCCTTGAGCAATTAAAAGAAAGATCCAACAAATCATATCTTGGATGTCAATAATGCAAGGCAATAGCCTCGAAGAGTATGTTTTCTTTCTTCCCTACCATTTCTTTATGTGCAATATTTCTGCTAATTTTAAATTTTATTTCTTTCTTGAGTCTTTTTCGAGTCGAGGGGACACAACTCACTTTTGAGTTGGGGGTGGGGATTCGTTGTCCTCATCCTCCTTTCTGTTTTTGCATAAAATTTAAAAAAAATTGGGTTGAAATAGGCATATAATATGTTGAATGTACCTGTTGAGCATGATTTAATTAATTTAATGATAGTAGGTAGTATGTTTTTGAAAGATGTCATAAATATGTTTAGCATGCATGTATAAAAACAGGAAATAAAAGATAGAAAAGTTAATAAGCAATGCTAAGAAGTTACGTTGAAATTTAGGGAGAGTTATTTGGTGTGTAGAACGTGAGGTTTGAAATTAGTGGAAACCCCGCTTATCTATGAACTAGTAGTGAAAAAGTAACAAAATCCGGTAGTTAGAAAAGTGAATAAGGCAGTTCTTTCATATTGAAGCCACTTGAAGTCTTTTTATACCTTCTCACCCTTTTATTTGATATTTGTTATTATTTATCCGTCTTAGCCCCTCTGAGCGTTTCTAAAGCCTTTTATTTAACCACACTGTAATCCATACCCTTAGTTTGTAGGACTTATATATATGACCCGCACTCGAATCACAAAACCTAAGACAAGTCGTTTTTAGAGCTTGAGTTTGGGGTGGTGGGTTTCATCATTAGGGAACATTGGGTTTAGGAAATTGTAATTGTAATCATATTGATGATGAAAAAGTTATTATTGTAACCCTTTGTCGGGGTAATAGTGAATGAAAAAAGCTGAAAAGCATGAATTGAAAAGAAAAAATATGAAAAAAATAGCGTGATATCTCAACATCAAAAAGAGAGTCATAGTTATACAAAATATAAAAAAAAATTCGGACCGGCAAAGTGGAATTTGTATATCATCATGGAAAGGTTTTATTTGGGATTATTGGGGATGCACATCAAAAGCATCAAAAATTGGGTTGAGTGAGAACATCTTCGAGTGAAATCTCAAGCTCTAGGGCGATTCGTTGATGGAATGTGAGGAGAGAGCCAAAATCTCACTTTTCATTATCCAAATATACCACACCGTCCCTAAGCCAAGTTATAACCGTAAGACCTTAGGATTTCTAACTGCTTGGTGGAGAAACAACTGAGATATTAGGTAGTAGGTAAGTGGATCATTGGATGCTATATTACGACTTATGAACAACCTATATCCATTAGCACGAACTGAATTGAGACCTCTCCTTCTGGCATTGCAAAATTAATCTTGACTTAAATTTATGGATTGTTGATTATGTGTATATCAAGCATACATGTGCATTATATCTTGAGCACTACTACATGAGACTTTTAGATATTATGCTCTAGGATCATTCATTGTGTTCTGTTCTTATTCTCCTCATACTTCTTCTTCTTCTTGTTTATTTGACTACCCTACTGTTCTTTATTTTTATTGTATCGGGACGATACAACTTTGAGTTAGGTGTCTTGATATCTCCCCATTTGTGATGATTTAATATTATTTTATTAGGTTATAGGTCGATTTTTTCATGATTTAGTACGCTTTCCTATTTTGTGTCTTGATTTAATTATTTATTATTTTTAGAGCATATTGGGTTTAATTGTTTGTTAATTGTGAAGTTTTAAAGATATATGGTAATTAATTAGAGGCCAAGTTAATTCTAAGAGATAAAGGAAAGATGATAAACATGGAAATTGGAGATAAAGGCAAGAAATATGAAAAAGGAAAAAGATAAAGTTGCCAAATAAATCTGAATTCCAGCCGCTACGACCACAAAAGGGCTTATACTCAAGATTGGATAGGAATTTGGAAGAATTGTCTAAAGCATAGTTAAAGAGCTTTCCGAGACGATCAATTTTGACTATTGGAACGCGTCAAACGGATAAGAATTGAATCAATTACGGCCAAAACAAAACAGCATCCAAATCTTACCTTTTCTATATTCTAAGGTTACGAATTGGAGTTGGGATTGGAGTCCAATACCTATCTTATACTCCAAGAAACATTTTAGGGTTTCCTATACCCTATAAATACACCCTCTTATCATAAGAAAATCATCCTTGGCCAGTCCTTAGGCCAGGAAGAAGCTACAACACAAGAAGAGAAGTCTGGAAGGAGCTGTGCATCAATTATGTCTTCTTCAACCTTCAATTCTGTAATTGTTTTCTTTTCTTTCTTAGTATGCATTAAATAAATTTAGCTTGAGTTTTAGAATATATGTATGAACCCTAGTTTTGGTTGACATCTATCTAATTTGAGATTATATGTTTTAAATTGAATTCATGTTTTATTTCTCTGTATATGTGTTTGATTTATAGTCTGTTTTCTATGCGGATGGCAAACCGTATAGGATTACCTTCATAGTAGTTAGATATTCATTAGCTAAGGCATATTTTAACTATGGAAACAACACATAGCGTCTAGTGTAAGGTTTAGACCTGACAAATCAACCTAACTAGACAGTCATTATGGTTTGGTGTTAGCATCATTAATCAATTGTAGGAAAAGTTTGCTTAGGACCCCTTATTGGCACTGGTTAACCCTAATTTAAACTACCTAGCACAATTGAAACCGATTGTTGGAATACTACATGATTCACCCTTACATGTTTAGAACAACAAGACTAGTGGGGATTACTTGCTAATTACGCAGGCTAAACTATCATACTATTTGCTCTTTTCTTTTATTTTAATTTTCTGTCTTTAATTTATTAGTTTAATTTTCTCTTATAAAAAACCAAATAAAAATCTATCTATCTTTTCTTTTCTTGTGTATCATTATTCTAGCTTTCATATTTGCACTAGATAAATTGCATAAATTCTCTCTAACTTTCGTAGTCTCTGAGGAAATATTTCTATTTATCATTAAAACTTGCATACATCCTGTAATACTTGCAGAATCGTGCTCAGCCTAGGGTGTTTATTTGCACTTATTTTATCCATTATTTTATCACACCTTAGGCGACACCAAGTGTAAACATCCCAGGTACATGTATGACATTGGAACCCGAGATGAACCCACGAGGTAAAAAAGTGAAGAAATTACTCTGGTTAAGTCACAACAAGAGCCAAGAAGTCCAGTTTAAGCTCAAAAGGCGACAGAATGCTTCTGTCGAACTTGTAAATATCATAACAAATAATTAGTAGTGAATTAGCTGACGAAATTTATGCAAAAGGTCGCTCTTATTGTCTAGTACACAAGGTGAAAAGGCATTTTACTCCAAGTTGTGGTGTGAAACTAATGTAGGTTTTACTGAAGAGACCCAAAGTTGTCCAGGTTTAGAAGAGTCCATTACCCACTTTTAGGTCATTTAAGTAAGCCTAATTTCTGCCACACATTTTCAGGGGCTATAAGTAGATGTTTTCAGCAGCTAATCAAACCATTTATCATTATTAGAGAGATAAGGAAGCCTTGTATAAAGGGAAAGAGGAAATGAGATCAAGAAAAACACTTATTTCCTAAATTAGTATAATTATTCCGTAAACTGTGTCTTTTCTTTATTTTGCTTTCTTTTCTTCCATTATGACTTAAATTCCTACTTGCTTGATATACTTCGATATGAACCCTAACTATTAATTAGGATTTATTTGTATAAATTTATGGTGGGTCCTGGGGTGTTATAAAATAAAGTGCAAAATAAAAGGAACCACAATACCGCAAGTGTACGGTTGTCCAAGTAATACTCCGATAAGTCGGATTCATTCTCAGGAATTGGAGTGGTATAACCCAAGTGTTCAACAGATAAGTAGTAATAATTGCAAATACAGAAAATAAAAGAGAAAAGATATTTATTTGGTTTTTATATTAATCCTAAGAATGCATGAAAATAAATAACTGAAAATAAATACTAAAGGACTAAGATGCAGATATGAGCTATACTTGAGTCTCGCAAGGAATCCACTTAATCAATATAATCTATGCTATGTTTAAGGGTAGAATTGGAATTATAATATTAGTCGGGACTCTAATATCTCCTAGCCCCCTGTCGGGTGGACCTAGAAGCTATCCTAAAGTATCATAAAAACCTGCATGGTCGAATATGGCTCTTCAGATGATAAGATTTTACCTCTTTGGCTATGTAACTAGTTAAGCCTGTCGGTCAATAACGGACATTACACGGGTATTACCTAGATCTGTATTCAAACCCCCCCTGTCGGATGATCACTTCGCCACTAAAGTGAATAGCCCAAATACTAAAATCTATTTCTAGTTGTACGGAAAAGAAATAGTGATTAAGAACAAAGTAATATCCAATATCTAAGACCTAATTCAATTTAAATCACAACAATCCCAAATTCAAAACATAAATTAAATTAATTAGGGTTCATCCCTTTATTGCGATTCTCAAGCAATTAAGGTTTAGCTCATATCGAAAGTAAAAATAGTAAAGAAATTAATACTATACATGTCCTAATAACAGAAATAAAATAAGAACCTAGATAGAGGAATTGGCTTGAACTGTTGTTGGAGATATAGACAGTCTCCAGCTTCTGCTCTTGCTTCTGCCTCTTTGACACTCTCTCTAAAGATGTATATATTAAATAAATTGTGAGAGGTACTGAATTATGAGGTCTAAGGGGTGTATTTATAGGTGTTGGAAGACCCTAGGTCGAATTTGCTTGGAGTGGAAGACAAGTCAAGGACTCTCAAATTCGTAGCTCTAAAAGATAAGATTCTGCTGATTTGATTTGGTCATATCTTTTTCAATATTTATCCGTTTGAGAAGTTCCAATATATGAAACTGCTTGTCTTGGAAAGCTATTTCTATTGGTGCAGACCATTTGTCCAGAATCCATGCCAATCTTTTATTATGATTTAATCTCCAAAAGGTGGCTGGATTTTCAGATTTCAAAAGGCAGCTTTATCTTTTCCTCCTTTGAATAAATCTTTCCTAAATCTTCTTATTTCCATGTAAATCTTCTTTCCTTTCATCTTTATCTTGACTTGGTCTCTAAGTAATTACCATTTATCTTTTAAAGCTTCACATTAAATAAATAATTAAACCGCATATGCTTAAAAAGAATAAATCAATAAACCAAGAAATCGAAATAGGAAACTGTACTCTAAAAATAGAAACTCGACTAAAATTCACTTCCTAACACTCTAAAATGCACTAAGACTTTATTCTTACTTCTTCTCCTTGGATTGGTCTTTCATGAGATTCAAGAACCAATTAACTTTGCATTAAAAATAGTCAAATTTAGGCACAAAAGCTCAGATTCTGCAAATAGTTAATTTCCAAGGGGAGAAAGTGCAATATGATCAAATAAGCCTAAAAGTCTATCAAATAAGTAATTTATTCACCTAAAAGGATGTCTCCAAGGGGCTAATAATTAGAACAAATCGGGAGACATCAATTTATATTTTCTATATAAATAAAATAGGGATTGTTGTTGTTGTAATTATCTTTGTGCTTCATGTTAAATTCTTGTAGTATGGTCATATGCATAGATTTTTTGATAGTTATTAAATTGTGCCCGGAAGGGAGGTTTGGTAGTGAATCTAATATAATTACGCCTCTTGGAGTTGAAGACGTGGAAGAGATAAACTAATTAGGTAATCATAATGGGTTTAAACTTTAAGAATCTAGATATCATTGCGTAGAGTCACTCAAAAGAGGCTCCTAGGGTTAGATAAAAGCCCCTTACTTGTCTAGAAGGAACTTAGGGAGACTTTAGAACCCCGATTAGAATCGATACTCCATTTTCCCCTTATTATTTCAAGTAAGTCCAAGCTATAGTTAGTGGGGATTACAAGTGTCTCAAGCTACACTTTCTTCCCATTCTCACAAACTCTTTTAGATTATTTGCTTAGTTAATTTAGTTTTAACTATTATATTAGTAGTAATCCTTAAACAAGAAAAAACAAACAAATATATTTACTTTTTAATCTTTTTATTATCAACAACTGCTAATTTTAAACTAGAATCCTCTATTAACTCGTAAATCCATGTGGAGACGGTAATTTACATACTTTTTATATTACTTGGTGGCCCGTAACTTGTGGAACACAACACCCCTAGTGCTGATTTATTATCATGCTTCGGGAGTATCGTCTTCCAAGGTGCGGCCAAATAAGCTAACAGTCAACGCCCTGAGAGATCACTCCCCGCAAGTGCACGGGTCACTTGCAAGTAATAAAGTAAGAAATAGTAGCGTTCTCCACAGAGACTAAGTTTGTTAATGTAGACTCGTGTTCTCAGAGATTGTATATGATTCAGTTGTTTTAACTAAAAAACAGATTTAAAGATATAAATATTAATTTGGTTTTCTTTTAAGTTAAGATGCAATAACTAAACTAAATAATTAACTACTAAAACGAGTAAATAACGACGAAGAGTGAGATAAGAGAGTATAGATCAAGTTGCAAGTAATACCCTATCATGACAATGATTGATTCTAGTATAATGGTGAATTTTGGGTACTTCTTTGTTAATCAGAATTCTAAATTCATTCTAACTCCCGCCAGGGTAGCTTAGAAGGCTTCATATCTATTACTAGAGTCCTCGGGTGAGATTATTCTACATAAATACTCGGTGCTAGAAAGTAATTAACCTATGTGATTATCCGGTTAGACAAGCCCGTCAAGATCACTACTGCACACCGGACGAATATGAACCAATATTGTTCCAAACCCCCCCCCCCCCCCTCCCCCGCCAGGGTGACAGTTTAAGATACTAAGGTCAAACTATATTTTATTAGGATATAGACAACATAATATAATTTTATTCATATGCAACAAAATACTAAACCCTATTTAATTAAATCAAAATATCTCAAATAACATTAAACACGAATCAATTTTCATTCAAGGTTCATACGATTATTCAACTCAAGCTATAAGGAGTTTGATTCATAATTAAAGAAATAAAACTAAATAGTAAAACTATTAGAATCATGTTTAAGACAAGAAACTAATACTAATTACCAGAATACTGGGCTGGAATGGTGTAGAAGTGGTGCAGTAGGGCTCCAATTTCTAGTCTCCAAGCTTTTCTACCTTTTCCAGGTGTGTGACTTGATGAATAATGAAGTAGTATTAACTAAGGACCCTTTTCTAATGATAAAAAGTAATTTATAAAAGTCGAATTATGTTTTATGGGTTGTGTTCCCCCTTTAAGGGGCCTAATCCAACCCAAAAACCATGTCAAGGAAGAGTGGATTAATTCGAGCCACGACAGCTGCAACTTAAGAACTTCTTCGACTCAACTTCAAATCACGAACCATCAGTTCATACGCGCTCCTAACTACAATTAATATATAGGAACCTGAGGGCTCCTTCAGAATCTTCATAAATTTCACATGGTGACACCAACAAATCGATTTTTACATTTGACTGACAATTGTTCTCGTTTTCCAAAAGTTGATTTTTGGTCCTTTAACGCCTTAACTTGGGTTTGACCTTCCTTTCTCGACTTCTTATAATCGTCTAGAATCTAATAGCATCAAAGTACCTAATATATGCACACTTAACACATAATTACGCACAAATAGCTTTAAAAGTAACTAATCTCCAAAACTAGATAAGAAATGAGAAACTATCAAAATATAGGGAATAATCTATCAATAAAACAATATGGCCCTAAAAATATGTCTCATGGCTAGCTTAATCTATCGCAATAAAAGAGACATCATGACCCCCAACTTAAATTTTTGTGTCTCGACTGAATAAAAAATACTCCCTCCGTCCATTTTTATTTGTCCACCTTTTTGGTGCACAAGAATTAAAAAGAGCATTTAATATTTTTCATTTTTACACAAACACCCTTAATTAATATACATGATATCATTTATTACATTAATTTTTCTACTATTTAAATAGGGTTAATATTAGAAAAAGTAGGAAAAAAGTGTCTTGGTAATGATAAAGGGACAAATAATATTGGACACCCTCATTTAGAAAGTTGGACAAATAAAAATGGACGGAGGAAGTAAGAGCTAAACTAGGGAAGTTTCTATCAAACAAGTCCAATAAGAATGGGAGAGAAAGAATGTAAAAAATGATACCAAAGAAACTACCTAGCAAGTTTCATGTAATAATATCTACAAACTAAAACACACGTACACTTGTCATACAAACAATCAAGACGATATGATTTCAAGATTAGATTAGCTTCGTAATGCAAGAAAGATAGGTTTTTTGCTTAGTCTGATACGGTGGCTATAAAGTGCTCCGCGGGATCTCAACATAGTAACCAATGGTCCACTCAAGTACTCTATGTCAGCTCAATCATTTCTAGATCACAAGAGTCATAAGGTCTTTAAGGTTGTAATGTTGGCTTAGGGATGGTATAATAGTATATTTGGATAATATGAGTGGGCTTTTAGCTCTATTTTCTCTAGCCATCAAATAGTCGACCTAGAGCTTGAGTTTATACTCAATATATGTTCTCACTCAACCCAGTTGATGCACTTAACAAGCATCCCCAATAACCCAATAGTAATTTTCCGATGATTACATAAGATTTTCATTTTGTCGGTACTTTTCTTTCAAATTTTTTTGTAAGTTAGCAATGACACTCTTTTTTATGTGAGATGTAATGCTACTTTTTTCTTTTTTCTTTCTTTTTCAATAGACCCCGATAAAGGGTTACAATAAAAGCGCATCATCACATAGCACATACATATAAGATAAAAAAAATCACCCAAGTGTTACCCATAATCGTACCCATCACCCAAACTCAAGCTCTAAAGATGAATATCTTAGCGTTGCGATTCGGGTGTGGGTCATATAGAAAAGTCCTATAATCTAAGGGGTGTGGTGTATAATGTGGCTACAAATAAAGGGATATAAAGTCTATAAGGGTATATAAATGATATAACAATCATATTTGGTTAGCAAGCTAAAAGGAAACTAATCTTATCATTTTCTTAAATGTGAAAATGAATATTTACAATGTGTTTTTTCTGGGCTCAGCCACAACCAATCTTCCAAGACTTTTACCGTCTAAGTCATACCCCGAGTGAGATTTTTTTACTAGGCTAATTATCAAGCTTTAAACCCAATATTCTATAATTTAGAGAAATAGCTAAATCCTAAGTGTTTGATTAATATATTACAACAAGAACAACCACTTCTAAATGAGAAAATAATACAATTATATTCTCAGACTCCTTGATGAGTATATTTGCATATGAAGCTTGATTGGCTCCTTTTTCATTTTATTTATACAATCAAGCATGTACATAAACTCATTGATGAAGATGATAAATTGAATATCTGTATGAAATCCTTAATTAGTTGATATTAAAGTGATGATCTTGATAAAACTTAGATGATAAAGATTGACTTGATTTTGGCTTGGATTGACGGATTGATTTGTTCACCAAATATTTATAAAGATGGCGGTGAAGAAGGGTTGGGTTTTGCGCTCTAATTGCTCACTATTTAGAGGCAAAACACCCTCAATGGATTTGTCTATGTGGCAACATCAATATCTACAACAATGAAACTGGGGTCCCGGTTTTCCAAATTGTACTTTATTCCCGTTAAAATCCAACATATTAATTCTAACGACTACTTTAGTGGGGTACCTGTTTTGGCTTTATTTTGGGAACCTGGTTCATATCAGGGTTCCGAATCATGCGTAATTTGAGGCCTCATTCTACAATGTCGTGTGTTTTTTAGATTTTGATTTGTTGCATGTATGGAAAATCTTCCTTCATGGGATATATTCAAATACAATTTAAGGGAGTTCTTAGTTCAATCCATCTTTAATTTCATAACACATAACAAGTAATGGCCAAAAAATAAAAATATATATGTGATGTCTCCCTAAATGTTCTAATTTTATGTCCTTGGGAGACATCATTTTTGGTGTTTATTCGACTATTTTGACATCAATATTTAGAGGCAAAACACCCTCAATGGATTTGTCTATGTGGCAACATCAATATCTACAACAATGAAACTGGGGTCCCGGTTTTCCAAATTGTACTTTATTCCCGTTAAAATCCAACATATTAATTCCAACGACTACTTTAGTGGGGTACCTGTTTTGGCTTTATGATGTCTCCCTAATTGTTCTTATTTTCGACCCTTGGGAGACATCATTTTTGGTGTTTATTTAATTAATTCGATAGACTTTTGGACCAAATATGCAATATTATGATTTTCCTCTTTTAATTCTAGCATTTTTAGTTTATTAAGCTTTTGCGCGTAATATTGGTATTTTTAGTGTAAAGTTTACAGGTTTTAGATGTTAGCTAGAAGAGGAATCCAAGGAGAAAGTCAAAGATCACGAGATAGAGTCAAGACTTGAAGATAAATCCCGAAGATATTATTTTTAGAGCTGAAAATCCATTTTCCAGGCCATAGATTGCTGATTTCGAGGTGCTTAAGCGATGATTTAGCCGCTGACCTTTGAAGAGAAAACATTCCTTATCGAGTTACGGAACTTTAGCAACTGGAATGAGGTCAATCGGAGTTATAACGCATCGGGAAAAGCCGTTTTAGTGAAGGTGTATCAGCAGTTACGGGATTTTGGGCTTAGAAATTGGGCTTGGACATTTAATTATTGATTTATTCTTAAGTCCAAGCCCTAATCCGTTTTTAAGCTTATAAAAGGAGCTTTTGACCTCATTATTTCTCACCTCTCAATTTGTTCTTCAAATCAACTCAACCTTAGAAGAGAGTGTCAACACAATTCATTCTTTACAATTAAAAACACCAGAGAGAAGCAACATAAGGAAGGAAGAAGAAGCTGCTAGAGCTGGAGTGGGTCTATAGCTCCGTTCTCAGTCATTCCAATTCCGGAAATTAGGTTTCTTTTATCTTTTATTTGTAATCAGTTATGAATTCCATTTATTTTAATTTAGTATTTCGTTTTAATATGAGCTAAATAATTCATAGTGCTTGAGAACAAACAATGGGTGAATCCTAATTTTATGAAATAACGAATGTTGAATTTGGGTTTTTATTGAATTAAACTAAATTAGGGCTTTTACTCTTTTCAATAAATTGAGATTATTTTACTGTTTTTAGCGTCATGAACTAGGAACAGGTGTTAGTATTTAGGCTATTCCAATTAGTGGCAATTGGATCATCCTGACGGAGGGTTTAAATACAGAACCATTTATTCAATCTAGGATAGAAGCTATTGATTCTGACGAACTTAGCTAATTCTAGGGCCAATGAGGTAATAAAACTTAAACATCCAACGGTGGATCATATTTACCCTGACGGGACTAGTGACACTTTAGGATCGCCTTATAGTCCACCCTGACGGGGGTATAAGGAATTTAGAATCCCGACCATTGTAATTGACCGATTTAGCCCTTAAACAACATAAGTTAGGAAATAAGATTAGGAGGATCCTGGCGTTCTCAAGTACTACATCTCATATTGCGTTTTACATCATTTTACTTGCGTCTTAGCTTTTACTTGCATTTATAATTTGTCTTTCATTTAGTAGTTTTAATAAACAAAACCAAACAAACATTTTATTATCTTTTACTTTCATAAGTGCATCAATCACTACTTGCTAAACATTGTGATCAACCATCCGTCCTTGGAACGAATCTGTATTATCATACATACTACTTGGGACAACCGTACACTTGCGGTTGTGGTTCGATTATTTATTGCATTTATTTTTAGAACACACAAAGGACCACCAAGTTTTTGGCGCCGCTGCCGGGGACGGTAGCGTGTGACCACGGTGTTTATCCTTTAGTGATAGTTGCATTTATTTTTATTTTTTAGTTTTACGCTTGTGTTTGCTTGTTTTGTTTTTTTACAGGTACTTTATTCAGGTAATGATCAAGAAATTTAATTAACGATGTATAGAGAACATAACCCAAATCCTGGTCCATTTGACTATTGGGAAGACTCTTCGGGACAACAACAATGGGGTATAAATCCTTACCAACAACCATATCAATACCCGCAAGAGCAAGGATGGAACAATCAATGGATCGGGAATAATCAACAACAATCATCATATCACTATCCCCAGGAGCAAGGATGGAACAACCACTGGGTTGAAAACATTCAACAACCCTCACCTCAACACTATCAGCAAGAGACACTACTAGAGAGAGTTAATCGCCTACGCGGGGAATTTCAAGCAGGAGAACCACAGCGTAAGGCAAGAGATGAGGAATTCAAAGCCACCCATGCACTCATACAACAGAGCCTAGATGAAATGGCTGCCCGAAACAACCCTCCTAACTTAGTTGAAACTGGTAGTATGTCTTATGAAGATTCCACTCCCCCGAGGGATAGAAGAGATCAACTTGAAGAAGTAGTTGAGGAGGAGGTGTTGAAGGAAGATACTATTGATAGTGATATGACCATCATGCCGGTTATAAATGAAGACCACCATGTGGTTAACAATCCTATTAGTATGGTGGAAGAAGGAGTAGCAACAAAAATCCTAGAAATTGAAGCTGAGATTGCTATTCCTATGGTGCGTGCACATGATCCAGATATTGAACGCAAACAAGAAGAAGAGGTGATCGAGATTCAGATTCCACATCGAGAATATGATGAAGTAATAGTGGAAGATTGGATTGAAAGCGAAGACGAATGTGAAGTGGTTGAGAAATCAATTGAAGAGTTAAAGCTTCATAATAAAAGAGAAATCGAATTCCCACCACAAAAAGTTCACCAATCCCTATATATGTATTTGTTATTTCACGACTCTAAGGATGAATCAGTGACTAAGTGGCTCAAAAACAGTGATTTGTAACAGCCTTCCAGGTTTCATTCCCATCTAATAAATTCTTCGGATCAACTTTTCTTGCATTTGACTTTTACATCGGTCTATGAATTTAGTTACCTTTTCTCCTCCTAGTCTTGGTGCTCCATCTAATCCATAGACCTAAGAACTTAACACTAAAAACAAACAAATTAACGCACAAAAGCTCTAAAACGCAAATGATACAAATCTAAGGAAAGAAAACGCAATATAACCAAATAAGCTTAAAAGTCAATCAAATAAGTCAATTAATCACCTAAAATGATGTCTCCTAAGGGCTAATATTTAGAACAAAACAAGAGACATCTACCTCAATCAATCACCGGTTCCCTTCAATATCAAAAGTAACTTAGCTTTATTTTGTCTTTTAAACATATATATGTTCTTAGTTTTAATTAGTTTTTCTTTATTTGGTCTTTAGTCTACTATGAAATAAGCCTTAATTTCTTGATGATTCCATTGTAAGACTTTGTGTTAGATTTTTAATAAGTTATTGTATTTATGATGATATTTAATTTGAGTTGGGTTCATTGTGTTATTACATTGCCTTATGTATTTGTTATAAATACTCCTATGCTTTAGCCAAGTAATAGGTAACTGTCGTAATTTGGCTAACACCTAGATGGGGGAGGGGGAGGGGGTTAATTACAAACCTAGTGCATAAGCGCCTATTGCAATTCATCGAACTAGAAGGTCGTGTCCGCTAGATAGTGGTGGGTCCTAGGGTGTTATAAAATAAAGCGATAAATAAAGAGGAACCACTTAACCGCAAGTGTACGGTTTTCCCAAGTAATATATGATAATCAAGTTCGTTCTCAGGGACGGAATAGGTTCAACCCAAATATTAATCAAGTAGTAAGAATAATTGCTAAACAGAAAATAAAAGACAAGAATTTTTTGTTTGGTTTTTGTAAAATAAAAATGCAAATAAAGTAAAGACTAAAATTAAATAAACAGAAAGTAAATAAAGAAAATAAACAACTAACTCAGATAAGAGAGATACTTGAGTCTCGCAAGGAATCCACTTAATCAATATAATCTATGATATGTTTAAGGGTAGAATTGGAATTATAATATTACTCGGGACTCTAATATCTCCTAGCCTCCTGTCGGATGATCACTTCGCCACTAAAGTGAATAGCCCAAATACTAAAAGCTAATTCTAGTTGTTCCTAAAAGAATTAGTAATGAAAACAAAGTAATATCCAATATATAAAACTCAATTCAGTTTAAATCTAAACAATCCCAAATATAAAACATATATTAATTAATTAAGGTTCATCCCTTTTATGCGATTCTCAAGTATAAAGAAATTTAGCTAATGATAAAATTAAAGACTAACATTAAATGAAAGGAGTTCATGTTCAAATACAAAAGATAAATTGATAACCTAAAGGGTAGGATGACTGCTGATGGAAGAACAGGATTCCTCCAGCACTAGCTTCTCCTTGCCTTCTTGCTCTGACTTGAAAACCTTAAGCTTCTTGTTTAATTCTCTAAAGTGTGTGAAAAGAGGAGGCTAAGGGGTGTATTTATAGTTGTTAGGGAACCCTAGGTCGAATTTACTTGGAGAGGAAGACAAGTCAAGAACTCTTAAATTCGTAGCCCTAAATTCTAGGAAAGGTAAGATTCTGCTTCTGATTTGATTTGGTCATATCTCATTCAATACTTATCCGTTTGAGGAGTTCCAACATATGAAACTGCTTGTCTTGGAAAGAGATTTCTATTGGTGCATACCACTCGTCCAGATTCCTAGTCAATCTTAAGTTATGGACTTGTCTTTGAAACGTGGCTGGAATTTCAGATTCATAAGGCAGCTTTACCTTTTCCTTCTTTGCATATATATTTCCTAAATCTTCTTATTTCCATGTAAATCTTCTTTCCTTTACTTATTTATCTTGACTTGGTCTCTAAGTAATTACCATATATCTTTTAAAGCTTCACAATAAATAAATAATTAAACCGCATATGCTTAAAAAGAATAAATCAAGAATTCAAGAAATAGAAATAGGAAAGTGCACTCTAAAAATAGAAGCTCGAGTAAAAACATTTCCTAACACTCTAAAATACACTAAGACTTTAATTCTTACTTCTCCTCCTTGGATTGGTCTTTCATGAAATTCAAGAACCTATTAACTTTGCATTAAAAACAATCAAATTTACGCACAAAAGCTCATAAAACGCAAATAGTTAATTTCCAAGGGGAGAAAGTGCAACATGATCAAATAAGCCTAAAAGTATATCAAATAAGTCATTTATTCACCTAAAATGATATCTCCAAAGGGCTAATAATTAGAACAAATAGGGAGACATCAGATAGTCAATAAAGGTTTGGGGATTTAATTCATCAAATAGCTGACGGGTGTGTAAGGTTGATCTCTAGTTCACCAAGATGGGGAGTTAGAGTGAATTTGAATCCCGACTAATGTGAACGCACCCACTCACCCTTAGCGGTAACAAGATTTATTAGCGGCAAAAACTATTACTAGCAATTCCTCAATCAATCATATCTCACTAGTTCCTATTCTAGTTATTTATTTATTTATCTTTATTATTAGTTTAATCATTATTGCATTTACGTTATCATTAGTTTTTAATCATAATTGAAAACCAAACAAACGGTTCCATCTTTAAACTCTTAGTATTTTGTTATTTTGATTACAAGCTTCACGCATTTACACTAGATTAAACATCATTAATCACAATTAATCCTGAGGAAAACGATAACCCTACTTATCACGTTTACTTGCCTTCGATCCGTACAATGCAGAGCGTCACCCCACTCTTATTATTGTATCATTTTTATATCACACACTGGGGAACAACAATAATGCACATATAATCAAGATGAAAGAAGTTACATTTAAGCAAGTAAGAAATTCTTTGATTCTATAGCACCTAACTTTTAGAATTATCTAATGGGGCATACAAGAAAAATCTTAGTTGATCACTTATGAAAAATCAAAGCATATAACAAGTTATAACCTATGGAGTAATAAACTCATGTAATGTCTATATAATAAAGATAATCATGCTTGAGATGATTCAATTAGTACCAATATACATGTTGCATAAAATGATAGATAGTCAGTCATTGGTGGGTCCTGGGGTGTGATAGAATTAAACAATAAATAAAAGGACCTACTGACCGCAAGTGTACGGGTCGTTCCAAGTAACAGATAAATAATAGGGATTTCGTTCTCAGGGATTGGACTGGTATACCTCAAGTGTTCAATGAATAAGTACTAGTGATTGCAAGTACGGAAAATAAAAGATAAAAGATATATTTCAAAGATTAAACTACTGGACGCAAGAAAATAAAGCAACTAAAGATTAACAGAATGAAAATAAGTAATAAAGAAGTAGACGTGGATATGAGAGCTATACTTGAGTCCCTCTAGGGATCCACCTAAATTCATACATTTAGTGCTTTCGTATAAGGGGCAAGTTGGTAATTCTATATTAGTCGGGACTCTACAATCTCCTAACCCCCTGTCGGGTGGACTTAGGATCTATTCTACGTACTAAAAACCCCTCCCGGGTGATTATATCTACCTTCAGATGATGAAGTCTTTTACCCAATTGGCTACGTGGTTAGTCAAGTATGTCAGTCATTGACGAACACCACACGTCTTACATATGTCTGTAATTAAACCCCCCATGTCGGATGATCACTCGCCACTAAGTGAATAGCCTAATTACTCAAACCTAATTCTAATTCCAGTCTCAATTAAAATTAGTAAATAAGCATGAACTAATAAACAATATGAAAAACCTAACTTGAATTAAATTAAGATAATCTCAAATCCAAAAATACTAAATTAGATAAACTAGGGCTTAACCCATTATGCGATTCTCAGGTATAGTTAAGTTTAGCTCATCTGAAATCAAAAACAGAAAGGAAATTACTAGAATACATTTTCCTAAAAACATAAATAAAACCTAGGTAGAGGAATTGATTTGAGTTGTTGTTGGAGAAAGGAGTGTATCCAGCTTCTGCTATTCTCTTTGTCTTTTTGTTGTCTTCTAAAAGTTAGAAATTGTGAAGCGTACTGCAAAATAAGGTCTAAAAGGTTATTTATACTACGCTAATTTGGGTTGGGCTTTTATTTAATAATATTAAGTCAAATGATAAAAAGTCTAAGTCCAAATTAGTGAATCTCGCAACTACCGTACACCTTTTAGTAAAGCAGTCGTAACTTTTGCGTCTCACGTCCAAATCACCTGATTCCAGTCCTTAATTCACGCTAACTCAGAGGCGCAACTTTCTCCTGAATCTAAAAACCTAAATCAGTGCCGATGTGGCTCGAAATCAGCAATTAGTAACATCTATCCAGATTTTCATATCTTTCATCAACTCTTTGGGTGATACTTTCTCTCTTTTGACCTCTTCCCTTGATCTATGACTTTAAACTTCACTTCTCCTCCTCATATTGGTGCTCCGTAGCATCCATGTACCTAATAATTTTATACTAAAAACAAAAAAATTAATGCACAAAAGCTCTAAAAATGTAAATACATAATTCCAAAGGGAGAAAGTGTCATATATTAAAATAAGCATAGAAGTCTATCAAATAAGTCTAATTTCCACCTAAAATGATGTCTCCTAAAGGTATATATTTATCACAAAATGGGAGACATCAGCTATGTATATAAGTGAAATTAGCATGTTAAACACATATGTATTTGTCATATAAAATTAAACACAAAAAGGGTAATATGCCAACAGTCTTCTAGCTCCACCTTCAATAAAATCTCTTGAGTCTTGATCATCATAAGCTTGTTACTCTTGAGTACTACATGCTCGGTTGATCATCGCTTGTATTTCTTCAATTGTACATGATCTTGATCCTTCAAACTCCATGTATCTCTACTCATCATGGTCATGTACTTATTTCTCAACACATCTCAAATAGTTCAACTATGAGTAGTTAACACTAAGCTTAATCATTGTTTAAACATTATTAAAACCCTAAAATAAAGTGAGGCTAACAATCCATATCACAAAAATCTTTTATTTCAATAATTCTACAAGTGACACGTGGTATGCGGAATTCAAAAAGATGCAAAGACCATAAAGGAAGAGTAACACTTGGCGAGAATGATAAAGTGAATATTTCAACCATCCATTAAAGGAAAATGCATGTCCTCAAAATTTAAGGCGTAACTGATATGCCAAAAACACCCTAAGTGATTTACAACAAGCGTGGTACATTTTGAAAGATCCAACCCGTAGAGTAATAGAAATTTCTCCGGGAAGAAACCCCAAGGAAGAACATGAACTTCGAGCATTTGTTATAAAGTAGCAAGGTCCATGTGACATGATAAATGTTTGGCTTGACGAACACGGGCATTTCCCTTCGATCTCGTCCTAAAGTAGAATATGACAAAAATGCATTGTTTACCAATTGATCTTAACCAAATATGAATATCCCTCACTTACTCGTAAAAAAGGTAGATAAAACATGGTATTCGCTTATACTATTCTAACTCCCTTAGCACTCTTGAACACTAATTTGATTATTGAAACAAAGTTCGCCTCCCTTTGGCCCTAACCTTGTCTAATATTAGGAAGTAGGGTCGGAACATAAAGTTGGAAACATGAATAAATAACAAATATTATATTACAGTGTAACCATAACCAAGTCGGTCAACCAAGTCTTGAACACTAATCTTTGGGCTTGGGGTGCTTCTAGAAGGGGATCATCGAGACGACGGGAAGGAGTAGAGTTGATAGGGTAGTGCAAATCACAAGGGTGGAAATTGAACACAGATGGAAACATCAACCCCATGCACAACCGTGGGGAGTGGGTTGATTAATATGAGACACCAAAGAACTTGGATAAGATCATTTTCTTTGCGGATCGCCAACACCAAGTTGATGGTTGCAAAGCCGATAGCTATATACGTGGGGTCGATATTGGCCAAAAAATATGGGGCTACAGACCTGTGTGTGGAAGTTAATTCCATGGAAGCCATCACAACCTTTGAACACACGACTCAAGGGTGAGGGACAAAGGCTATGTGATCAACCGACATTGGAGCTATTCTTGGCAGGATCACATCTTACAAGGTTAAGGGTATGTATAGAGAAGCAAACATGTGTCAACTGGTTGGCGCATATCAAGGTTATACAAACGTATCCTAGGTTGACGTATGTTGATCCCAGTGACGGAGCCACGTGAAGGGTAGGGAGGGCGATGCCCCCGTGTTATTTAAAAAAAGAAAAATCCCCTTATAAAAAAAATTACATGCTATTTTATCTCTTAAATTTTAAGAAAAAATTTATTTGGCACCTCTAAAATATTCAAAACATTTATCTAGCCCTCCCTAAATTTTAGAATCTTCATTTAATCTCTTAATTTTTAAAATTTATTTTATTAGACATATAATTATATTATTTTTTCAATAAATTATATTTTATTTTATATTAAATAAAGGATTATTAATTAAAAAAATTATATTAAAACTTATAGTGCAGTTTTATATAATATAAAGATTTAATTTACAATTTTTTTATAATATATGGACCTAGTCTAAAATAAATTTCAGATACGTGGCCCCCTAACTCCCTTAGCTCATTTACTAAATATTTCTAGCTCCACTCCTAGTTGATCCCAGTTGATCCCAGATAAAATATGGAGACATATAACATGTGATAAGTGCGTTGGATTAGGTTGAATAAGGATTTATCATTCTGGAAGGATTTTTCGATGTCCGGAGCTCGCGTCTTTTTTAATCCGTAGTTGTATCTAGTCTTTTTTATTTGACAAAAAAAATAAGTGCGGTTGGATGACTCCGAACTAATCTATAACCCCACTTTGGAAAAGAATTAGAGCCCGTTTGGGATTGATTATTTTGGAGCTAAAAGCGCTTTTTGATTAAAATTTAAATATTTGTAAAAAATATTAAAAAAATATTTTGACATCTAAAATCACTTTAAGTGATTATTTTAATAATCACTAATCTAGTGCTTTTCTTAAAAGTGATTTTTAGAGTCTAAAATATTGTTATAGATCTAAAATCACTTTAAGTGATTATTTTAAAAAACAATCCCAAAGGGGCACTTAGTTTTTTCATTCCATTGATTTTAATAATGCTACTTTTCTCAAAACTCTCATGCATAAAAAAGAAAAAGAAATCTGTTTATTGGGTTCGGGTAGTTGGTTCAATCAAATACCTTTTGATTAAAAGGAGAGAGAGAGAGAGAAAAAATCAATACCTAACCAAAATAAGAATCTGAACTACTCTAGAAATACTCTGGCCAAACTTAACGATAAGATTAGTTTGTGGGCACAAACTCATAAGTTGTTTAAACTCGGAGGGTCCTTATGAAAATTCGTACAAAACGTAACCCGTAAAAATGCTCCGTCGTTTAGGAGCATGCCAATTTTACTTTTCCGTACAATACTTGCACTCTTTTATCTTTGTTGTTACTAAAAACTCTTCACATTTTTCATCTCTTGTTTTCTTCAATCCTCTCTAATCTCCACACTCCTCTGTTTCAGGTACGTATAAATCAATGTTTTCTAAAATTTTAAAAACTCAACCTTTTTGCTGAAATCTAACTCACTTCTAATTTTCTTTGTCTATATCAAACAGATGGAATATCAGCAAAATGCAAGGAGGAAATTTGATCCTGTAACAGAAATAGGTAAAAAAAAGTGTTTCTTTTGTCTTTTCTTTTTCAAAATAACATTATTATCCATGCATTTTAGTTGACAATCTTTTTTTTTTTTTTTTTGCGTTCTATTGAAGTCTCTTCACCCTTATGGTGGGTAGTACTAATCTTTGTCTGTGTTAGTTTGTGGTTCCCTTTTTCTTGTATGAAATTGTCAAAAAGTTCAATCTCTTCTGTTTTTGCTTTTTGGATTTTGCTTTTTCTTTTAGAAAAATAGGTGTATGAATTGATTTTTCTCTTATTATGTTTACTTTTTTGGGTTATAATTGCATCATTGATCCTTGTATTAGCTGGAATAGCCAAATATAACTGTGTTTCATAGTAGTAATTACCATGTTTACTAATAGAGCTATTTACCCTGTTTTTTAGATTGTAAGGAAAAGTTTTATCTTTTTCTGTTTTTGCTTCTTGGGTTTTGTTTATTCTTATGGGTAAATTGATCTAGGAATTGTATTGTTTATAATTAGTTAACATGGTGTACATTTGATACATTACAGAAAAACAAGAACTTTGGTTTGCAAATGATGATATACCAATGAATATTCTATCTAGATTATCTACAAAAACGTTACTATCATTCAAATGTGTTTCAAAACCATGGAACAATCTAATATCAGATCGTACTTTCATTTTCCATCAGTTAAAAAAAACAGAACCAATTTCAGGTTTCTTCTTCCAATCAATGTATCAATGGTCAAACAATGATATGGATTCAGTTAACTACATTCCTATCGAAAAAAACATCATTAAACTTAACCAAACTGTCCTAAAATTCTTCCCAGAAAGTATCGTTATTCTCTCTTCATCACATGGTCTACTATGTTGTCGGAGTTTTTTTCCCTCTTCAGATCCGGTCATTTATATCTGCAATCCTTTGAAAAAAGAATGGATAAGTGTACCATGGCCTAACCCAGGTCAAGGACGTAACCTAAACCTAGTCTTGGCTTTTGATCCGTTCAATAATCCGATTAATCAATCAACTATGTTTAAAATAGTTTCCGTTTCTCGAACCGGAGATTTTCAACTCCGGTTTAATTTATATTCATCGGAAACGAAAATATGGAGTGGATCGGAAGAAATATGTCGTTGTAAACACGTCTTGGTAAAGAATAAGGGTATTTTCGTCAACGGAATTTGTTATTGGCTTACAGATGGAGATGAAATACTCTCGTTCGACGTTGAAAATGAGCGATCATGGTTAATTAAAGTACCACTTCCAGCTATGGAGTTATCTATGGTGACGCAATTTTGTGTAGGTGAATCTGAAGGTAATGTATATTACGTGTTACTTTCGGAATATGGACTTCAATTATGGGTTCTTGAAGATTATTTTGGGTCTCAATGGAAGGTTAAATATTGTGTAGGTTTAGATGAATTAGAAAAAGAGAATTCAGAGTTTGTATATCATTTAGCTGAGAAATGGTTGCATAGAAGGAATGGTGATGTGCCATGGGTAGATCCGTTGTGTTTTAAAGATGAGATTTTGCTTATGAGAGTGTCAATGGATATTTACTCTTTTGACTTTGAGACAAGGAAGATGCGAAAGCTTTGTAATATTGAAGATCTTAAACCACCTTCGTTTTCTTCGATTATTGTACCTTATACAATGAGCCTAGTTCCTCTTAATTAAACATAGAATTTGCTTTGTTTTTTTGTCAAACAGAATTTGCTTTGTTAGTTAGACTACTCTATGAGATTTTGGTGCTATTTTTACTATTGGTAGAATATTTACAACCTCGAACAAGGGTAGAGAAGGGAGATCAGATCATTCAGGACAACAGATTTTAAGTGAGTTAGTTTAATTTTTGTAATCTTAATATATAAAAGATTGACTAATCTCAAATTTTAACTTTATCTTCTCAACATAATTTCATTTTATCTTTAAGATTTCTTTCGAAACTATTCATTAATAGATAAAAATAAATATTACAATATCATTGAAACAAAATTGACTACCTTAACCAGTTGGGTTAGCTCAACTGCCATGACATTGTATCTTAACTGGCTAGCCTAGAACTCACGTATAAAAAAAATGACTAGCCCAAATCATAATCTATAAACATTAAGAAGAAAAATCTTAACCTTAACATAAAACAACTATGAATAAACTGAAAAACAAATAATGTAACTCCTAATATTATCACTATACAAAATATTAGTACTTACCTTTTTAATTTTTCAATATTCTCATGTCGACTAAGTCGAAAATAAGAATGAACATCGAAAATGTTAGGTTAATATATGGTTATCAACAACTTTAACTTCAATGACATCGATGAGTTCTCAAGGTAAAAACTACCATGGACTTGTCCAAATACTCATTAATAGTAAAGATCCAATAGTAAAAAAAAAAAAAAAAGTCATGTAAGACCTGTATTGAACGATGTGATGTAAGAGACTAAAGGTTACATTAGCACATCAATCATAAAAAAAACAAGAGAAGCTAAGGGATAATGTAATCTCAAAGTTCATATGATAGCTATTATCCATAAGGTTCGACGTGAATGAGAACAACGCCCTGGGAACCATGGCAACGGGGGGCACAAAACTCCCCCGAAGACACAACCTCACGGGATTAATAGTTGGAGGTTGGCCTTTATCGGACCAACCCTCTTCCAGATTAACATTCATCACCTCCCCATATTCATAGTTGGAGGTTGACCTCTACACGACAACCCTTCTTCCATATCATCCTTTGTCACCACATATGTTATCACTCTTCTTTTTTTGTCTTTTTTGCCTCAGCCTTTCTGTTTGTCATTGATGTCAATTCTATTCAAGTGGTTTATCCCTTTGTGGATACATTTTGAACTCTTCTTCTCTGGATTATTGATTTGCGTGTATCCATAAGACCTCAAAGAATATCTGAATTTATCAATATTTTGGTTTGTCTTTTCCTTCTTGTTTGTTCTACTTCTTTCCTAATTTTTTCATGAGTTTTGTCTATGTCCAACCAAAGTTCTCTCTTTCTTGTATGTGAGTACACTCACAATTTTTTTATTAACCGATGAACATGATTATTTTTCGCCTTTCTTCACATACATGCTGATATAAGAGATTATGCCAGATAAATAAAATAATAAGAAATAAAGCTTCACAATGAATTTAATATTTACATTATATTATCAAAGTTTTAGGGTTCGGATTTTTTACATCATCTTTCTATTTATATGAGATACTAGCATTTATCATCTGTTTTATCAAACTATCAACAGGTTGGCAAATGTAAACTACTTTAAGTTAGCACGATGCCTATATCATTGTTAAGAATACCACATTGGAGAGGTGGTTTCCAAGTGATAAGAGAGAGTTGTTAAACAACTTCCATGTCTCTCCTACATTGGGTTGTACTGAAGAGGTATTACTCGTTTGGTACAAAGACATGGCACCATATTTATGTGTATCCTCGTTATATTTGAACCATCTTTGCACAAGATGGATACACGTTTCTCATTATCACTTATTACTATGTGTTATTAGCTTCTTCGAATAAGTGTTTATCTATCCTATGCAAAGATGGTTCGAATATAATTTGTTATTAGCTTCATCCCTATTTTAATTAACAACACATAAAACGTTTCTCATTTTAGCACATACTTCAAGACTATCTTTTCATTACCTCCTACAACCCATGCTTACCTTTTCAGTTTTTGTTCATGATGTTTTCATTCTCGCTGGATGTGATCAAAATAGCTTTAGTACCTTTAATTGTTTTGTCATATATCCTTCCCTCCCCATTTCACCCTAGGCTATTGCCTAACATTGATAAACTAAAAAACGTGTATCTAATTTTCATTTCAAGGAACGATAATCAAGTCACAATATTTATCTTTGCGACATCAATTCTTTTGTAAAAGCTTATCCTTATGATTTTCCTGTACTATCTCATTTTTTTCATATATTAAAAGTCATTATTATTGTTACTTCTAGTTAGAAATTGATAGAATTATGGTATACATCTAGCCAAAAAGATCATTCAAAATTTATTTCTATTTTTAGTCGATTCCATTAATTATTTTTTGTCTTTCCATACCTTTAATCAATTTAAATTTTACTCCTTTTTTTTGAAAAAATAACATAATGGGTAATAGACTAAATGACTTGACCCAAAAAGGTCAATCATATGAGAACATTAATTTGGACAAAATGCCCATATATAATAAAAAAACAAAAGGATTAAAAAATATCCACTAACCCACGTAGAACACAACCAAATTATCTTTCTCCTACTTTTGTTTCATTCGGAAAAAATTATAATCATTCCAAAGAGGAAGACAACTATGTAAGGCTTTTTTTTGTTGAAACTATCAACAAAAATACAAACCTGTCATCTTTAGAGTTTTTGTTTGTTGGTTCAGCATTGTAGAGGCAAAAAGTTTGATATTTCTCAACGTGCATTCCTTAATTTTCAATGGTACAAAACTTGATTTTTTTTTCTAAAATATTTTGGATTTGTTCGTTTGCCATCCGTGGAAAAAGAATTGGCTTGTTTTTTTTACATATAAGACAATATTACATTGTATATGACAGGTTAATTTGTTGCATTGTTGGTTGTGGACGGTGTTTTTATTTTATTGTGGTGATAGGTTTGGTGCATATAAACACTTACAAACCAAAGTACAAGTTGTATTATATATGGTGGTATTGTTACCCAACCATATGACTAGGTAACCAACCACGTACTAGTTATATTAAATATCATTGTATTGTTACTCAACCATATTATTGGGTAACTACATAGTAATATATGGACTAGTAATTATTTAATCATATATGGCTTGAATTTTACCCATTCATGTGGTTGTGTAATGACCTTGGATTACTGTTACTGGGCAATAATTAATCATAAGATTTGGTAATTGCCCAACAATATGGAATCTCATATACCTACTAATAGCAACCATAGGCATTTCAATCTTTTAAAATGTTATTACCATGTTCTTGTTGATCCTTCGTGAGACATGACATATGTTAGGGCTCTGGTCATATAAGTCTTTTGAGCTATGGACCTTATGATATGAACCATGTACTCTAAATAGTTGAAATTTGTGTGAGTGTTTAAGCTACGAAGCAATAATTGTGTATTTAGTGGGTGAATTCAGGTTTTCACTAATCCCATATCATTCAACCTAAGATAACATATGGTTGTGTTCATATAAGATGATTATCTAATACCTACCCATGATTTCTCTATGAACCATAATGGTTGTAGGCATTACCCAATGCATAAAGTCATGTAGTTTACTTTAATTTAGGTAATTTATTTTATACATATATCTTACATTACACCTCTTAGATTTCTTACAATATTTCTTCACCAAAATCTATCTTGGGGATCCATCATAAATCATGATTGTCTTGAACGTTAGAGTGCCATCATGAGTCTTGCTCCAAACTTTCCTAATATTTTCCTTGCACGGGTTTGAGGTGTTATTTCTATTAGATCGATCAGCTTTATCTAGCCATGAAGTGATTCCACAATAACACGGTATCTGATGGAGTTAATTTTTTTTCCATATTAAGTTGGTGTCATATTGTGTGAACATAACAATTTCCAGAAGATCCATTGAGTTGTCATATGGATAACAATTTCCAGCATTTGATCCATTGAGTTAAAATTTCCAGAAAGAATGTGATATGCATGTTGATGATGCAGTAAGGAAAAATACTAGTGGTCCTACTACCTTAATCAAAGTTATCAATTTATGCAACATATGATCATCTTGTTCCTCTTCAACAAACCACTTTCTATTCCACTAATATGGCCATAATGACATGGGTAGTCCTAAAAGAAAATGAAAAAGAGACATATTCTTAAATGCCTCGCAATCACCTTGTCTGAGGAAGGTGATGCTTAGTGCTTCCTTTTTCACAAATTTAGCCATGATTTTTTTACTTGTGCATAAATGGAGATCAGATCATAATCAAATATTAACTTCTTGTTCTCTTTTCCTTTGTCGTTATTTTGAGTAAACAAATTCATACTAAATGCCAATGCCAATTTGGAAACTTACGACTGCAGATGACAAGATTTGACCAATGACAGGCAATAAATACACCTTCTTTAGTAAATGAGACACTCGTAAATTCCTCACAATCACCTCGTTTGAGGAAGGTAAAGCTTATTGCTTCCTTAATCACAAATTTATCCATGTGTTTTTCGCTTGTGCATGAATGGAGACCGGATCATCATCAAGTATCAACTCCTCCTCTCTTTTCCTTTGTCATTAATTTAGGTAAATAAACCCATAATAAATGCTAATAATGACATTGACGATTGCAGATGACAAGATCCAACGTATAACAAAAAATAAATACACCTTCTTTAGTAAATGAGACACTCTTAAAAGCCTAGCAATCACCTCGTTTGAGGAGGTGAAGCTTAGTGCTTCCTTATTCACAAATTCAGTAGTTTTTCACTTGTGCATAAAAGGAGACCAGATCATAATCAAGTACCAACTCCTCGTTCTCTTTTCTTTTGTAGTTACTTTAAGTAAAGAAATTCATACTAAATGCCAATAATGACACTTACGATTGCAGATGACAAGACCCAACCTATAACAAGAAATAACTACACCTCTTCTAGTAAATGAGACACTCTTAAATGCCTCGCAATCACCTCGTGTAAGGAAGGTGAAGCTTAGTGCTTCCTTATTCATAAATTTAGCCATGAGTTTTTCACTTGCGCATAAATGGAGACCAGATCATAATCAAGTACCGACTCCTCGTTCTCTTTTCCTTTGTCGTTACTTCGAGCAAATAAATCTGTTGGCATATAGCCTCCCTTAATAGGTTGTTTTAATATGACAAATACTCTTATGATTAGTGTGCTAATTACTCTTGTTTTATACATCCTTACTTGCACTATTATTCATCAAAAACACTTTGCATATCATTCGTATTATATCTCATTACATTACTTTTATTCATATCTTTATATACCTTGAGATATAGCCTTAATGATCAACTGCAATGTTTTACAGAATGGTGTTATCTACAACTTTCGTAAAGTAGATTTATTGATCCGAGCATCAAAGCATAGGTCAAATCCATCAAAGATGTTTGGTGCGGTACACCGGACCAATGGCGCGGTATACCTGACCAAGAATGCGGACTAGGGCACGGTGCATGGCTAGCCCGCCAGTTAGATAGAATATTAAGACGAGGAGAATTGCGGTGCACCGGACGATTCCTGCGGTACACCGCAAAGAAGGTTTTTTTGCACAAAGTTAAGTCATAAGAAATATATCCGTTGGGAGATTAATAGATCCGTTGGACTCAAGCCTTATGACCGTTGGAAGCTATTTTCTGCTATAAATTGAAGCTCTTTGAAGGCTACAACTACACCAACTAATTACAAACATTAAGGGGCTTAATTGTTATCATTCAAGAAGGTGTCAAGAGCTATACATTGTCAAAATCAATCTTAGTGAGCTTATTAGTCCTATCCAACTCATCCAAGGAGTTAATCAAATAAGCCACAAAGTTTTATCTACTCAAGAGGAATTTACAAGCTTATAATTATATCCACTCTTTAGGAGATTATCTAGCAAAGTAGTTTCACCCCTTAAACACTTTGTATCTATCCTCTTAAGTCTAGGTCTTGTAATAGATAGATTAAGAGAGAATTCAAGTATAGGGAGTATACTTGGTGTCCTTGTGTTGTGATTACACAAGTGTTTGTCCTTCGTGTTATCGAAGAGGTTGTAAGGGTTATTGTGTTCTCGACCCGGTTAAGAGAGACACGGGAGCTTAGTGAAAAGCTTGAAATCCTAAGGAGGCTTCCTTAGGTAGTGGATGTAGGGAAACCGAACCACTATAAATCGCGTGTATCTTTCTATCCCTACTCTATTTACTTTCCGCACTTTATATGTTTGATAATATGCTAGCATGAATATTGTGATATTGATTATCTAGTTTATCTAACATATAGTCTTCTAGAGTAGTAAGAGATTAGATTGTCGATTTACTTGTTTAACTTATATATCGAACCTTTATCTTATCCTTTGTATGATCCCATAAGTGTTTGATATATTTAGTTGACTTAGAAGTTTTCTCCTAAACTTATAATTGTCCAAAAGATTTTTAATTAGGCATTAATCTTATTAGTAATCCTATTCACCCCCCTCTAGGACTTTCAATTGGTATCAGAGCCTAACTCTACGTGAATAGCTTAATCGTTAGTAGAGTAAACGATATGGAATTTAATCTTTTGGAAGGTTCGTCTTCTACCCGACCTCCACTTTTTGTAGGAACTTACTATTTTGCTTGGAGAACAAAAATGGAGGAATTTATCAAAACCGAAGATCCCGATCAATGGAGAATCGTTATGGAAGGTCCTTTCATTCCATATAAAGAGGAGTTAAATGAAGCGGGAGTTCTTAAGCTAAATCAAGAAGAAAAAGATTATGATGAACTCACCGTTGAGGATAAGGCTAAGCTCACTCAAAATGCAAAACCAATGTACACTCTAATCTGTGAAATTTCCGAAGAAATTTTCTCACAAATGTTAGATTGTAAATCCACAAAAGAGCTTTGGGATCGTTTGGAATTTCTATATGGAATTGTCGAAAATGATGAAGAAAAAGAAATCTTAATCCATGATGAATCTCATGACAATCCTAAACCAAACCATGAGGTAGCCATCTATCCTAACTCTTTATCTCTTCCTTATAATTATGATGATATTAGGCAAATTTCATCCCTTCTCAAAATTCTTGATTCTCAAATCCATTTGAATAACCTCATGTTAAAAAGGGCTAAAGTTGAGCAAAAGAATTGTTTTAAATGTTGTATCACTTTAGATGATATTCTTGGTAATACTAAAAACCCTTGTTTTGAAAACATTTTCTCTTCAAATAAAAGTCAACATCCTATGAAGAAAAATATAGAAGGTTTTAAAAACTTGGATGAAGCTTTTTCCCTCGCTCTTAAAACTTTAGAAAATCATCCCTTTTCAAATGTCACTCCTTTTGATCCAAATGGTCTTTTTAAAGAAAAATTGTATTTGAGTGATATTTTGGATATTGAAAAGAATGAGGAAAATTCGTGTTCAAAACCCTCACATAATAGTTCTATTCGAAAAAGAAGTTCTTGCAAATATTGTGGTAAACCCGGTCATCATGCTTCTACGTGCCATTATCATGAACAACTTGAAAGCGGATCTTTGATACCCTCGTGGGAAAAGCCAATATGGATCGTGACTAATGCTAACAACATTTCCGGATCCATTCCACCTCGGATACCATAGTAATATTTATTGAAGGTGTTGAGCGTCAAGAAAATGGAATTATATGCAAAAGGACGTTCAAACCTCGTAAAAGGAAAATACGGTGAATTCATTCCTTTCTTCTTTTTTATCTTTATGTGTTATTATGTGTTTATGTGCTTTATCCTCTATGTGCTAATATCTTGTGTTTCTTGACCTTTTCATGCTTAATATTGCTTTGTTTTTTTTTACATTGGGTCTTTTTGTACTTTTAGAAAATATAGGGGTATTTGTGAAATAAACTGTTTTATGTGTTTTCGGGCTTTCCTTGGTGTTTCTTTTCTAAACAAAAGTCATCCTATTAGTTTTATACCATTCCGAATCTTTTGGGGAAGTTTCGAATGTGTTTCGGGTGTTTTTAAAAGAACCAAAAATTTCCATCTTCTTCACTTCGTCGAGCGCTTTTGCGGTGCACCGGACGAATCCGCGGTACACCGCAATCCAGGGTTTCACCCCTTTTATTTTTTCTTTATTTTTTCGCCCAGTTTATTGTTGCAGTGCGGTACACCGCACGACTGCCGCGGTACACCGCAGGATAGGTTTTGTCAGCGTTTTAAACCCGTTTTCTCTTCTTTTCTTCTTCATTCCCCTTTTTTAAACAGAACCTAACCCACTCCTCCTCCACTGCTGCGATTTCCGGCGATCTAACCACCACTCCTCCACCACCTAAAGGTATAATCTCTCCACTAAATCACTTCTCTCTCTCTCCTTCATTACCCACTTCCTATTTTCACCATGAGAGAAAAGAAATCTACTCCAAAGAAGAAAGCCACCACCGGAGCCTCCTCCAGCCGCCGCCGTGCGCCATCTCCGGCGAGGTCACCAACACCTCATCCACTCCGGCCATTCGATCCTCTCCCGGGAAGAACCATAAGTGCTTCGGCTTTTCCTTCCGGTGATAATTCTCTCTTTGAACTCCTTTCATTTCAAGGTTGTAATCAAATCTTTCAATTTACGGGTAGTCATTTAGCAAGCGGTTTAATCGAAGAGTTTTACTCTAATTTTGAATATAATTGTGCTACTAATTCGATAAAATCATTAGTTTCGGGTACTCCTTTACGATTAAAGTTAGATGCTATATGTGCTCGATATAATATTCCTTCGGATAGTTTTAGTGGTTTTTGGTCAAGTGGTTGGGATGGTTCTAGTCTCGATGTGGTAGCTCAAAACGAGGTTATTGATTTCGTTAATAGTAGGATGCTTGTTCAAGACGGAAATTGGAATTTACGTAACTTTGATCCGGAGTTCATTGTGGCTCATAAATTTCTTATTTCGGCCGTGATTCCAAAGGATAAGCATGATGCTAAACTAATCCCTTATGAAGCTTATCTAATATATTTGATCTTCGCTAAACAACGGATTAACATTATTGCGATAATGTTTAAATGGATGAACCATGCTAGAGCATCTCGGGATAAAGTCCTATACGGTATTTTTCTAACTAAAATCTTTGATGCAAGTGGAATTTCTTTAGGAGGAACAAATGTGAAACCAATAGATAGAGCTTGGTGTTTCGATTATAGCACGATTAAGAGAATGAAATTTGATATCTATAATAACGCCTATGTTTCGCATTCACATATTAATCGTATTTCGGATGCTTCAATTCGTAATCGTATCTTACAAGCTAAAGAAAGAACTTTCGGTCCGGAGCTTAACTCACTTGAATTATTGGATAACCCGGCCCAACAAAATCCTATCCCAAATGAGCCTACTCAAAACCCACCCATTCATGAGGATCCTCCTAATCCATCTCGTTTTGAAAGCACAATAACTCGGTTTATGGATTATATGGGTAGAAAATTCGAGGCTTTGGAAGAGAAATTAGAAAGGAAATTTGGAGTGTTAGAAGAGAAATTGGGAACTCTTGCTAGTGAGTTATCTTGCGTGAAAAATGATGTCTCGTGCATTAAAGATGATGTGTCTCATTCTCGCCATCGTTCTAGAAGCCGCTCTCCCCGTGAAAATCGTTAATTGGTCGTGTTGGGTGTTTGCTTTTAAATCTTCATTTTATCCTTCTTGGTGTTTATGTGTTTTATTGTGGTTGTTTTGGACTAAGTTTGTGGTGTTTATGCTTTAATTATTTATGGGTCCGTGTTTTGGACATTTAGGATATTATTGCTACTTGGTTTTATTTGGATAATGTTTTAGGATGCTATGTGTTTTATTTGGTTATTTGGTTAAGTTTGTTTTGTCTTATCTTGAATGTTAGATGCTTAATTTTTATGCTTCGGATATTGATATTGCTAACATTTTCTTTAATGATAGGTACTATTGCATCTCTAATCCTTGATCCTATCATATATTGCTCTTTAGTCCCTTAAGATAATATTGTTGAAAATTGCACTTGGGTCCCTAAATGTTTTAAATTGCCTTTTAGTCCCTAAACTTTTTGAAAAATGATTTTAGTCCCTATACTTTTCAAAAAATACATTTTACCCCTAACTTTCTTAAAATGATTTCAAATATTCTTTATTAGGGAGAAATTGTAGATCAAACTTTTTCAAATTGAAACAAACTCTTTGCATTATGTAAGGGGGAGTTTTTTGTTAAATCATATTTAAAAACTCTAATGCTTTGGCTAATCATGTATCTCATATATTGCTACTAATCGTTTGTGTCATTAGAAAGCATATGAAATGAAAATCTTTCGATCAAGAAGTTGGTAAAATGTCTCTATCTCTTAGCTCTTATCTTACTTTGTGCATCTCTTGCAACTCTCTTAAAATCGTTGTTTAAAATCTATTCACTTGAGTTTTAGCTCTTCCTTTCTTAGTTGTTTTTACCCCGTCTTTTTGATGAAGACAAAGGGGGAGAAATATGTGCACTAAAACTTTCAAAAATTGCACTTTTTAAATCTCACAAATGCATCTCAAATCTTATATGCTTTTTGTGAGGGGGAGCTTTATTTCATTAGTGCTTAAACTTTCATATCATTCCTAAGGTGTTTTAGTGAAGGATTTGTCATCATCAAAAAGGGGGAGATTGTTGGCATATAGCCTCCCTTAATAGGTTGTTTTAATATGACAAATCCTCTTATGATTAGTGTGCTAATTACTCTTGTTTTATACATCCTTACTTGCACTATTATTCATCAAAAATACTTTGCATATCATTCGTATTATATCTCATTACATTACTTTTATTCATATCTTTATATACCTTGAGATATAGCCTTAATGATCAACTGCAATGTTTTAAAGAATGATGTTATCTACAACTTTTGTAAAGTAGATTTATTGATCCGAGCATCAAAGCATAGGTCAAATCCATCAAAGATGTTTGGTGCGGTACACCAGACCAATGGCGCGGTACACCGGACCAAGAATGCGGACTAGGGCACGGTGCATGGCTAGCCCGTCAGTTAGATAGAATATTAAGACGAGGAGAATTGCGGTGCACCGGACGATTCCTGCGGTACACCGCAAAGAAGGTTTTTCTGCACAAAGTTAAGTCATAAGAAATATATCCGTTGGGAGATTAATAGATCCGTTGGACTCAAGCCTTATGACCGTTGGAAGCTATTTTTTGCTATAAATTGAAGCTCTTTGAAGGCTACAACTACACCAACTAATTACAAACATTAAGGGGCTTAATTGTTATCATTCAAGAAGGTGTCAAGAGCTATACATTGTCAAAATCAATCTTAGTGAGCTTATTAGTCCTATCCAACTCATCCAAGGAGTTAATCAAATAAGCCACAAAGTTTTATCTACTCAAGAGGAGTTTACAAGCTTATAATTATATCCACTCTTTAGGAGATTATCTAGCAAAGTAGTTTCACCCCTTAAACACTTTGTATCTATCCTCTTAAGTCTAGGTCTTGTAATAGATAGATTAAGAGAGAATTCAAGTATAGGGAGTATACTTGGTGTCCTTGTGTTGTGATTACACAAGTGTTTGTCCTTCGTGTTATCGAAGAGGTTGTAAGGGTTATTGTGTTCTCGACTCGGTTAAGAGAGACACGGGAGCTTAGTGAAAAGCTTGAAATCCTAAGGAGGCTTCCTTAGGTAGTGGATGTAGGGAAACCGAACCACTATAAATCGCGTGTATCTTTCTATCCCTACTCTATTTACTTTCCGCACTTTATATGTTTGATAATATGCTAGCATGAATATTGTGATATTGATTATCTAGTTTATCTAACATATAGTCTTCTAGAGTAGTAAGAGATTAGATTGTCGATTTACTTGTTTAACTTATATATTTAACCTTTATCTTATCCTTTGTATGATCCCATAAGTGTTTGATATATTTAGTTGACTTAGAAGTTTTCTCCTAAACTTATAATTGTCCAAAAGATTTTTAATTAGGCATTAATCCTATTAGTAATCCTATTCACCCCCCCTCTAGGACTTTCAATTGGTATCAGAGCCTAACTCTACGTGAATAGCTTAATCGTTAGTAGAGTAAACGATATGGAATTTAATCTTTTGGAAGGTTCGTCTTCTACCCGACCTCCACTTTTTGTAGGAACTTACTATTTTGCTTGGAGAACAAAAATGGAGGAATTTATCAAAACCGAAGATCCCGATCAATGGAGAATCGTTATGGAAGGTCCTTTCATTCCATATAAAGAGGAGTTAAATGAAGCGGGAGTTCTTAAGCTAAATCAAGAAGAAAAAGATTATGATGAACTCACCGTTGAGGATAAGGCTAAGCTCACTCAAAATGCAAAACCAATGTACACTCTAATCTGTGGAATTTCCGAAGAAATTTTCTCACAAATGTTAGATTGTAAATCCGCAAAAGAGCTTTGGGATCGTTTGGAATTTCTATATGGAATTGTCGAAAATGATGAAGAAAAAGAAATCTTAATCCATGATGAATCTCATGACAATCCTAAACCAAACCATGAGGTAGCCATCTATCCTAACTCTTTATCTCTTCCTTATAATTATGATGATATTAGGCAAATTTCATCCCTTCTCAAAATTCTTGATTCTCAAATCCATTTGAATAACCTCATGTTAAAAAGGGCTAAAGTTGAGCAAAAGAATTGTTTTAAATGTTGTATCACTTTAGATGATATTCTTGGTAATACTAAAAACCCTTGTTTTGAAAACATTTTATCTTCAAATAAAAGTCAACATCCTATGAAGAAAAATATAGAAGGTTTTAAAAACTTGGATGAAGCTTTTTCCCTCGCTCTTAAAACTTTAGAAAATCATCCCTTTTCAAATGTCACTCCTTTTGATCCAAATGGTCATTTTAAAGAAAAATTGTATTTGAGTGATATTTTGGATATTGAAAAGAATGAGGAAAATTCGTGTTCAAAACCCTCACATAATAGTTCTATTCGAAAACGAAGTTCTTGCAAATATTGTGGTAAACCCGGTCATCATGCTTCTACGTGCCATTATCATGAACAACTTGAAAGCGGATCTTTGATACCCTCGTGGGAAAAGCCAATATGGATCGTGACAAATGCTAACAACATTTCCGGATCCATTCCACCTCGGATACCATAGTAATATTTATTGAAGGTGTTGAGCGTCAAGAAAATGGAATTATATGCAAAAGGACGTTCAAACCTCGTAAAAGGAAAATACGGTGAATTCTTTCCTTTCTTCTTTTTTATCTTTATGTGTTATTATGTGTTTATGTGCTTTATCCTCTATGTGCTAATATCTTGTGTTTCTTGACCTTTTCATGCTTAATATTATGACTGAATCGCTCATTATCCTTATAGATAACTGTATTAATGAGGGTAAATTGTCTGGCATCCAAATCAATAAGAAATGTCCCATGATCTCACACTTACTTTTTGTTGATGACTCTCTTTTCTTCTTCGAAATCGATAACACCAACTTTGAATCCTTTAAAGAGTGTTTACATATTTATTGCTCAGGATCGGTACAGAATATCAATCTCCAAAAATCCTCTATGATATTTAGTAAAGAAACCACAAATGAAAAGAGAAAGGTAATATCAGATGCAATGAATATAAAAGAAACGAATGACCTAGGTCTCTACCTAGGCATTCCCCTCTGCCATAAGAGATAGAAAGTTAAATCACTAGAATGGATAGAAAATAAGTTGTTCAAAAATACAGAAGTATGCAAAGCGAAACTTTTATCAGAAGGAGGGAAAGATGTCCTAATCAAAGCCGTACTTCAAGCAATCTCAAACTACTATATGTCAATTTTTTCTTTCACCATTAAGTTTTGTAATAAACTTAAGAAACAGAATCCATTTGATAGCTTGGGAAAAAATTGCAATTGGAAAACTTATAGGGGGACTGGGCTTTAAAGACTTCAAAAGAATGAATATAGCGCTCTTGTCACAACAGGCTTGGAGACTAATGGAAAATCCGGACAACCTTGTGGCTAAGCTTCTCAAAGGTATTTACCTTAGCAATAGCTCTCTATTGGATACTAAACTAAGACAAAATAGAACTTGGAGTTGGGCTAGCATTATTGAAGGCAGGGATCTTATAAAAAAACATGGTATACACTTAATAGGAAATGGGGAAAATATTAATATATGGGAAAATCGCTGGATAGATACCGAATGGAAATTTGAAAAATTGAAAAATTGCAAAATCACAAAGGTCAACCAACTATTTGTTCAGGGCACTAAGGAATGGAACTTGGAAATTCTCGATGACCTTTTCCCCGAACCTATTATACATCTCATCAAAAGAATTCACGTACTTGATACATCTAGGAATGACAAATTTATATGGCCTTTCACAAAAGACGTAACATACAACACAAAGATGGGATATAAAGTAATTACGGAAGAGAAGGTTATTAACAAACCTAGTACGACATCAGAAGAAACTAAATATGTATCGCAAATCTGGAAGACAATGTGGAGATCTAATATACCAAATTTGATTTGTTTTTTATGTGGAGAATCATCACTAACGCAATACCAACAAGATTAAACCTTTATAAAAGAAAATGGGGAGACTTCAAGAGTTGCATTTGGTGTCAACAAGCTGAAGAAACAGTTGAACATCTTCTACTCAAATGCAAAATGTGTAAAGAAATATGGGCTGGTACAACGCCCCAAATAAAAATAGGGGAAAATAACGAGGAAAATATAGAAGATTGGTTCCTTAATGCCATTAATTTTTTTACCAAAGTAGGATGGGCGGAAGAAACAATAAGAGATTACATAATGATAAACTTGTGGAATATCTGGAAAGGGAAGAAGAAAGCTCTACATGAAGATGCTCCGATAGAAGCTAGTTCAATCATCCAGTCTACGAACAAGCTTATGTCAGAAATACATGGAATATATTGGGGGAATGTCAATAATAAGAAGAGTTTTTTAACCAGCAAAGAAGAAATCCAACCACAACAAAGCCTGGAGACGGAAGAAGATATTATCTTTCACTGTGATGCATCCTTCAAGAATAAATATGAACCAACAGTAATCGCAATCACAACTCAACAAAACAGAATAAACACTAATATAAAAAAAGACTCATTGGAATGCAGCTCCGCTATCGAATGAGAAGATTTTGCAGTTCTCAAAACAGTGGAGTTGTGTAGATAATACCCTGGGAAGAAGAAAGTTATTTGCTCTGATAACCTTGATATTATTCAAGGTATAAAGCAGGTGTCAGCCCGTGTTGGAACATCCAACCCATCGTTTGAAAAATTATCCAAGACTCTGTTGAGGCAGGACCAATTTCATTTGCTCATGTCAGAAGGAGCCTCAACAACGAAGCAGACATATATGAAAAAGAAGCTAGGCACGGAGCACTTCAGGATCGGCAAGATTCCTTCAGTTTTTTTGAACTAGCTAATAGTTTTAGCAAACTTGGTATAGGTTAATCTCTTTTTGTCTGCGGGTGCATCTGCACCCCCCCCCCCCCCTCTTGTCCAAAAAAAATCATAATATAAAAACATTCAAAAGGAATCTTTAACCTTAACAAAGAACAACTATGAAATAGAAGTAAACGAAAAAAAATAATGTAACTCCTAGTATTATCACTATACAAAATATTAGAACCTACCTTCTTAATTTTTTAGTATTCTCATGTCGGCTAAATTAAGAGTAGGAATGAAAATTTAAAAAATTAGGTTAAAATATCATTATCACTTTAGCTTTAGTGGATACCAATGAGCTCTCAAGGTAGAAACTACCATGGACTTGCCTAAATATTTATTAATAGTAAAGATCCAATAGTCAACAAAAAAATCATATAAGGCATATATTTGAACGATGTGAGTATAAGAGACTAAGGGTTACATTAACATATCAATCATTAAAAATAAGAGGGACAAAGGGATGGTGTAATCTCAAAGTTCATATGATAGATATTATCCATACGATTCTAAGTGAATGTGCATAACGCCTCGGGAACCATGGCAACGGGGGGCACACAACTCCCCCGAAGCCACAACCTCACGGGATTAATGGTTGGAGCTTGGCCTCCATCGGACAAACCCTCTTCCAGCTAAACATTCATCACCTCCCCAGATTCATAGTTTTTTTTGGTACATAGATGGTCCGGGATTGCTTGTGCGCACCACGACTAATCCCACGAGGATATACACGCCCCCCATTTATATATCCAGGTAAATCAGAACTAGGTTACCCATGTTCAGGGAGGGTTTCGAGCCTTCTACCTCTTACTTTACACTCGTTAGGGAGGGGTTTCGAACTCTAGACCTCCCCTTTAAGTGCTGAAGAAATAACAAGGCTCTGGCCAGTTGAGCTAACCCAACTGGTTCCCAGATTCATAGTTGGAGGTTGGTATCCACTAGACCAATCCTCTTCCATATCATCATTTGTCACCACATATGTTATGACTATTCTTTCTTCATCTTCTTTTCCTCCTACTTTCTGATTGTCATTGATGTCAATTCTATTCAAGTGGTTTATCCCTTTGTGGATACATTCTCGACTCTTCTTCTCTCGATTATTGATTTACGTGTATCCATAAGACCTCAAAGAAAATTTGAATTTATCAATCTTTTGATTTGTCCTTGTCTTATTGTTTGTTCGACTTCTTTCCTAATTTTTTCACCAGTTTCGTCTATGTCCAACCAATCTTCTCTCTTTCTTGTATGTGAGTACACTCACAATTTTATATTAGTCGATAACATGATTATTTTTTGTCTTTCTTCACATCCATGCTGATATAAGAGATTATGCAAAATCAGCAAAATGATACGCAATAAAGCTTCACAATGACTTTAATATATAAATCTTATTATCAAAGTTTTAGGGTTCGTATCTTTTACATCATCTTTCTATTTATATGAGATACTATCATTTATCATTAGTTTTATCAAACTATCAACATGTTGGCAAATGTATGTGTAACCACTTCAAGTTAGTACGATGCCTATATCGTTGTTAAGAATACCACATTAGGGAGGTAGTTTCCAAGTGATAAGATCGAGTTATTAAACGGCTTACATGTCTCTCCTACATTGGGTTGTAATGAAGAGGTATTACTCGTTTTGTACAAAGATGTGGCACCATATCTATGTGTATCCTCGTTATATTCGAACCATCTTTGCATAGGATAGATACACGTTTCTCCTTATCACTTATTACTATATGTTATTAGCTTCATCAAATAAGTGAATCCATCCTGTGCAAAGATGGTTCAAAGATGATTTGTTATTAGCTTCATCGCTATTTTAATTAACAATACACAAAATGTTTCTCATTTTAGCACAAACTTCAAGACTGTCTTTTCATTACCTCCTACAACTTGTGCTTACCTTTTCAGTTTTTGTTTACGTTGTTTTCATTCTCGCTGGATGTGATCAAAATAGCTTTAATACTTTCATTGTTTTGTCATATATCCTTCCCTCCCCATTTCACCCTAGGCTATTTCCTACCATTGATAAACTAAAAAACCTGTATCTAATTTTCATTTCAAGGACCGATGATCAAGTCACAATATTTATCTTTGCGACATCATTTCTTTTGTAAAAGCTAATCCTTATGATTTTCCAGTATTATCTTGTTTTTGTTTTCATATATTAAAAATCATTATTATTTTTACTTCTATTTAGAAATTGATAGAAACATGATATACATCTAGCCAAAAAGATCATTCAACATTTAGTTTCTATTTTTAGTCGATTCTATTAATTATTTTTTGTCTTTACATACTTTTAATCAATTTAAATTTTACTCCTTTTTTTTGAAAAAATAACATATTGGATAATAGACTAAATGACTTTGACCCAAAAAGGTCAATCATTTAAGAACATTAATTAAAAAAAGTGCCCATATATATAATAAAAAAAGAACAAAAGGATTAAAAAAAATGTCCACTAACACACGTAGAACACAACCAAATTATCTTTCTTCTACTTTCGTTTTATACGGAAAATATTATAATCATTCCAAAAATCTATAGTTTTTTGTTGAAACTATCAACAAAAACACAAACCTGTTATTTTTAGATTTTTTGTTTTTGTAGAGGCAAAATTTTGATATATTTCAACGTTCATTTCTTAATTTTCAAAGATACAAAACTTGATTTTTTTCTAAATTTTTTTGGATTTGTTCGTTTGCCATCCGTGGAAAAATAATTGGCATTTTTTTACATATAAGACAATATTACATTGTGTATGACAGATTAACTGTTTTATTGTTGGTTGTGGACGGTATTTATTATTTTGTTGTGGTTTGCATAATTGTTTAATATACAAACCACTGATAGATAGGTTTGGTGCATATAAACACTTATAAAACAAAATACAAGTTGTACTATATATGGTCGTATTTTTACCCAACCATATGACTAGGTAACTAACCACGTACTAGTTATATTAAATATCATTGTATTGTTACTCAACCATATTATTGGGTAACTACATATCATATATGGAAAAGTACTTATTAAATAACTTATGGCTTAACTTTTACCCATTCATGTGGTTGTGTAATGACCTTGGATTACTATTACAGGGCACGATTAATCATAAGATTTGGTAATTACCCAACAATATGGAATCTCCTATATCTACTTATAGCAACCATAGGCAATTCAATCTTCCAAAATGTTATTACCATGTTTGTATTGATCCTTCGAGATACATGACTTATGTTAGGGCTCTAGTCATATAAGTCTTTTGAGCTATGGACCTTATGATATGAGACATGTACTCTAAACAGTTGAAATTGTGTGAGTGTTTAAGCCACGAAGCAATAGTTGTGTATCTAGTGGGTGAATTCAGGTTTCCACTAAGCCCATATCATTTAAACTAAGATAACATATGGTTGTGTTCATATAAGATGGTTATCTAGTACCAACTCATGATTTCTCTATGAACCATAATAGTTGTAGACATTACCCAATGCATAAAGTCATGTAGTTTACTTTAGTTTAGGTAATTGATTTCATACATATATCTTACATTACAACCTCTTAGCTTTCTTACAATATTTCTTCACCAAAAACTATCTGGGGGCTCCATCATAAATAATGATTGTTTTGAGCGTCAGAGTGCCATCGGGAGTCTTGCTCCAAAAGTTCCTAATATAGGTGTTTCCTTGCACAGGTTTGAGGTGTAGTTTCTATTAGATCGAAGAAGCTTTATCAAGTCATGAAGTGATTCCACAATAACACGGTATCTGATGGTGTTAATTTTTTGCATTATTAACTTGGTGTCATATTGTGGGCACATAACAATTTCCAGTATCAATCCATTGAGTTGCCATGTGGACAACAATTTCTAGAAGTTGATCCATTGAGTTATAATTTCCAGAAAGAATGTGATATGCATGTTGATGAAGCAGGTTGGAAAAATACTAGGACTTTTACTACCTTAATCAAAGTTATCAATTTATGCAACATATAATCATCTTGTTTCTCTTCAACAAACCACTTTCTATTCTGCTGATATGGCCATAATGACATGGGTAGTCTTCAAGGAAAATGAAAGAGAGACAGATTCTTAAATGCCTCGCAATCACCTTGTTTGAGGAAGGTGAAGTTTAGTGCTTCCTTTTTCACAAATTTAGCCATTATTTTTTCACTTGTGCATAAATGGAGACCAAATCATAATCAAGTATTAACTTCTTGTTCTCTTTTCCTTTGTCGTTACTTCGAGTAAAGAAATCTATACTAACTGCCAATAAGGAAACTTACGATTGCATATGATAAAATCTGACCAATGACAAGCAATAAATACACCTTCTTTAGTAAATGAGACACTCTTAAATTCCTTACAATCACCTCGTTTGAGGAAGGTGAAGCTTAGTGCTTCCTTACTCACAAATTTAGCCATGAGTTTTTTACTTGTGCATAAATGGAGACCAGATCATCATCAAGTACCAACTCATCGTTCTCTTTTCTTTGTTGTTACTTCTGGTAAAGATATCCATAATAAATGTCAATAATGATAGTTTCAATTGCAGATAACAAGATCCGACCAATGAGAAGCAATAAAAATGCACCTTTTTCAGTAAATAAGACACTCTTAATTGCCTCACAATCACCTCGTTTGAGGAAGGCGAAGCTTAGTGCTTCCTTACTCAAAAATTTAGCCATGAGTTTTTCACTTGTGCATAAATAGAGACCGGATCATCATCAAGTACCAACTCCTCATTCTCTTTTCCTTTGCCGTTACTTCGGGTAAAGAAATCCATAATAAATGCCAATAATGAAGTTTCAATTGCAGATGACAAGATCTGATCAATGAGAAGCAATAAATACACATTTTTTTAGTAAATGAGACACTCTTAAATACCCGCAATCACCTCGATTAAGGAAGGTGAAGTTTAGTGCTTCCTTGCTCACAAATTTAGCCATGAGTTTTTCACTTGTGCATAAATGGATACCAAATCATCATCAAGGACCATCTTCTTCTTCTCTTTTCCCTTGTCGTTACTTTGAGTAAAAAACCATAAAAAATGCCAATAAATACACTTAAGATTGCATATAACAAGATTCGACTAGTGACAAGCAATAAATACACCTTCTTCACTAAATGAGACACTTTTAATTGCCTCTCAATCACTAACAATCAAATACACATACGAATTGTAGTAAGTAGGACAATACCGTAGCCCAATTTACAACTCAAAATCAAGTTCTAAGTAGAAGTTTAGAAAAGACTAATACAAGTAATGAAAATGTTAAGTGTGAATGAAAAGAATTGGTTTATATTAGGTGACAAAAAGAGAGAGAGATGGGATAATGGTGAGTCGTGACATTGTGGTGGTTTAATGGTGGCCCCTTAAGAGTAAGAAATGGTTAGGCTTAGGTTTTTTTCCTACGTATAGGAAGTAGTTAGGCTTGGGTTTTTTTCTACCTGTATATATATATACTACATGATTGTTTTATATATATAGCAACTCTTTTGAAGAGAAAGAGAAAAAGATATTATCACATCATGGTTCAAACATTCTTAATCCAATCTCCAAGGAGACTACTACAACTATTTTCCCCTCCCATGTTTTCTTCTCCTTCCCTTCTTTTGGGACATCATTACTTAACACTATGCAATGAATTGTGTATGCCAAAAAAGTCCCATCTTCTACATTCAACTATACAACACACAACAAACATTAACAACTAATGTAAAAAAAAAGAAGCAAAAAAACATTAAGTTTAAAATTATCACATAAACCATAATTTTCAGTCATGACACAAATCTTTCAAAAAAGTCTGAAAAACACAGTCGTCTCATCAATCATCATATCATCATTCAGAGACATTATTATTATAATAATAATAAAATCCATTATATCGTCTAAAAAAAAACTTATATCATTAATAAAACTCAAAACTCTCAACTCAAGAACGAGCAAAACGTACATTAATACGTCTCTGAATTATACTTCTACACGAAGGACAATCTTTCATACCTTGTTTTTCATGTAACTCATTGCAACTTTTACACACAACTTGATGTGCACATGGTAAAAATACAACTGTCATTTCTTCAGATAAACACATCACACATTCTCTTTCACGTTTTACACCACCACAATCCGATATCTCATTACGTAATACATTCGGGCCCGGGCCCACTTTACTTGCATAACTTCCATCTATACCGTTTCTTAATGCAGCTATTTTCGATGAATCTGTTTTCAATCTTATCTCCGATATTTGTTTTTCCAGCTTTTCAATATCATTTTTATATTTCTTTAAATTCCTTTCTGCTTTCGATTTTATTATATCCGTTTTTAATTTTGTCGAATTTTCAATTTCTTCTCTTTCCTTTTTTAGTAAATTCGCTTTTTCGAGTATTTCTTCCTTTGTTTTCTCTTCTTGTTTCCATTTTGTCTGTCATATAATATAACATAAAATAAAATAAAATAAAATAAAATAATATAATATAATATAACTTACCTCAACAAGATCTTTTCGATTTTTAGCTTGATCTAAATTTAACTTAAGCTGTGAAAAACTACGTTTTTCACTTAAAAGCTCTTCATGTAAAATACTCTTTTGTTTCTCCCAAGATTGAATTTTCATCAAAGTTAATTTCTCACGTTTCGTAACTTCTTGACAACTCAGCGCTGACTCAGCAGCACGTAATTTAGCTATTTCCATTTCCCTTCTCAAAACTTTATTCTCAACGTTTAACCTATTAACAGCATCTTGAGCACGTGCCACCTGTCCAAAAGCTTTACCTAAAGCATTATCCATTTCCGAAAGCTTCTTCATAGTATTCTCTTCTAAATTTAGTTTTTCCTTTTTTAACCTTTCAATTTCATCTTTCTCTTGTTTTAACGCTTTTAATTCAACTTTATCTTTACCAAGTCTTTTAGCAGCTTGCATAACTTTCTGATTTGCCCATTCAGTCCATTCTTGTAACTGATTTTGCAATTCACGTGCCCTCGGTACTAATTTCATTATCATCTCATCTTTTCTATCTTGTGGGACCCACTTTGTTACCGAACAAGAATTATTATTATTATTACTCGATTCCGCACTGAAACTAATCGGTACCGGAGCCGCCACATTTCCATTTCCACCACCACTTTTCGCCGGAAAACCAAGTGAAAGTTCAGTATCAGCCACTGTTAATGGTGAAGTTAAAATATTCGAGTTATTTCCACTTTCCGTAACGATTTTTTTACTTTCGGACACGGATTTTAACTTCTTATCAAGAACTAAACCACCAAAACTCGTGATTTTTCCCGATCTAGTCCCTGATTTTGAACCGTACGATCGATAATGTTTCTCTAAATGAAGCGATTTTTGACGAAGAATATATTCCCTTTTCGCTATACCCGATACTCTTTTATTACCCACATATTTCTCTTCAGTATTAAACGGTTTATCCGTATTTGACAAGTTTGACCACTTTTTCTCCAGTTTCGAGCTTTGATCACTTTGACCACTTTGACCACTTTGACCACTTTGAACATTCGATATATTAGCCTCGGCTTGAAAAGTATGACCACAAGATAATGAAGAAGTAGTAACATTATGTGTTTCGGTTAAACAATTATGAGTACAAGTAAGTTTAAAAGGCTGAGGAGGATTAATATTAATATTTTTTTCATCAATAATTAAATTATTAAACTCACTATCCATACCACAAGCTTGTGAAACATTCATATCACATATTAATAAACACCACATAGCATCACCTGTACTAAAAAACGGTCTAACTTCACGTAAAACACACACTAATTCAGCTAATATATACTTCTCCATTTCCTTTAAATCTTCGAAAAAATGATCATTTTCTTGCCCACTTTTAATAAATGATAAAGTATTATCAACTATATTCGTAACTGTATCTTTACATCCATAACATAAACCTGATTTTAATACAGCTTTAATAGCTTCTTCTTCAGTAAAATTACTAACCTTCATGATTTTTTTAATCGCGCTTTTAAATATCATGTCTAGATTGTTTAACACAAGCTGTTCAAGTTGAGTTTCAGTTAAATCACTCCAATCTGCGTTTTGTAACTCTTCGATTTGATTCTGTGTGGGTCCCACTGAAGATGATGATAATCCAAGTTCGAGTTTTAAAGCTTCGGAAACATTTGGTTTGATACTACATATGTTACATCCATTTGAATGTCCATGATTAGACATGATTTCGAATTTTTCAGCTGTAAATTCATATTCATTTTGTGGTAATGGAATGATTTTATGTGGATCTGAAATTGGAGTATCAGCTCTGAATTTTCTCTTGTTTCTACTTCCTTTTTCTTGTGATATCATATCTTGTGAAGTACTATTACAAGCTTTAGCTACAATTGATGCCATTTTTTATCTGTAATTCATAAATTATGTTAAATTAAGCTACGGAAATTGAAAACCCATATGTTAAAATTGATTAAATATACTCGGAATTAAGTTTTAATTACAAAATCAGCTCAAATGCAAATCACCGATTTAAATTGAATAAAAATTTAATCAGATTAGATAATAACACTAAAAAGAAGTCACGCGGTGGAATCGATTACAAACAAAAGTAATAAATCAAGTTTTTGATCAAATGAAGCATAACCCAGAATCAAAAAATTGAAGAATTAAGCAATAGATATCGATATATCAATTAATATCAATCTATAACACTAATTAAATGATCAAAAACATGAAATCAAGATTTAAAAATGATAGTCAATATTTTGATCTGTTCATACCAGATTTGAGCTGGGAGCTATGAGTATAAATCAAAGGTGAGATGATGTTGACGATGATGATGATAATAATAAATCTAAGAGCATCGACAGAGTAGAGAAATTACAAAGTTTTTTTTGTGATATATTTTTTTGGTTTCTTTATTTTTGATATATATGCCTTTTTTTAGACCATTGAACGCCTCTCTCTCTCTCTTTCACCTCTGTGTTAGAATTGTTTAATATAAGTATTTATATTATATAGCCCATGTATACTACTAGGGTTGGTGTATTGCATACGTGTGTGTGCGTATCTTGATTTATTTTAACCAAGCTTCATCTTTCTCTCCTTGGAAGGGTATTATAGGGAAGATATTTTATTTTATTTTGGAATTTTGTGGTAATGAAACGTGTTTTTTCATCTTTATGGGGTGATTGCATGTTTTATATTATTAGTTATATGGTTTTTGATGGAAATAATTTTTAGTTTTCTAATTTAACGTAGATCGTAATCTGTATAATTATATTAAAATATTTAATAATATTATGATTTGACTGTAGAAGTATAGATTTCATATTATTACTTCGTTTTCGGTAGTTTGGAGTTGAGGTAAGGAAAGAAATTCAACATTTTAGGTGAATTCTACACGTAAATACGTCATACTATGCGAATTTCATGTGATGCCCTTGCAAATTTTCTATTTCTTTTCATACTCTTTTGGTTTTATCTTGCATTTGATTGTTTTCGAAAAATCAGGTTTTACCCCTTCGGAAATTGTTTAAATCATCTGAACTAAGGATCTGGTTGTTGTTCTTACTGATTTTATTTCTGCATGGCTTGTTTTGAGATTTCTCTTGGAGGCCTTCTCATTGATACTGGGAAATTTGGGCAAGATAATAAATGCTCTCATTTGATAAAGTTTCACTGGTCTTGTATTATGGTAAGGTGAAAGTGATGGTGTAGTTGACTAAGATTTAATAAAGTTTCTTATATGTGGGTAAGCCCTTTAACACTTTGTTGTCTCGGTATTTAATCTTGTGGACCTCCTTATCAAAATCTCGTGATCACATATCCATTCGCTATGATTACCGGAATGTTGGTAATTTTTATGAAGAGAGAAGACAGATCAATTGTTACATTAGAGAAATTGTTAAATGCATTTACGCACGTCTTACCCTAACCTCGTGTTTCATTAAACTTTCATCTAGGTTACACGATATCTTTTGCCTATTTAATCGGAGTTACCTTGGTATGTGTGCAACGGTTGAAATTTGTTGCAATAGTTGGCTGGAAATAGGTGGTTATAACTTAATGTTAGGATGTCTTTCACTGATCCTTGGAAATTTGGCCAAGGATGTAAATGCTCTCATATGATAAAGTTTCATAAGTTCTTGTGATATGGTAAGGTGAAAGTGATGGTTCAGATGACTAAGATTTGGTATAGTATCCCATATGTGGTAAGCCCTTTAATACATTGTTGACTCAACATTTAATTTTATGCGTTTTCTGATCAAAATCATGTTATTATATATTCAGTTTCTTTTATTACTGGATATTGGTACTCTTTATGAAGAGAGAAGGAAAATCAATTATTACATTAAAATAATTGTGAATGCATTATGTGCGTTTTATTCTGGCCTCGGGTTTCATTTAAAATTTATCTAAGTTACACGATACCTTTTTTCCTAATTAGCTAGAGTTACCTTAGTCTGTGTGAAACGGTTGAAATCCATTGTTGTGATTGGATGTAAATAGGCAACTATATATTAATGCTTAGGCTAAGTTATCTTTCATTGATCTTGGGAAATTTTTTCAAGTAACTAAATGATATTGTCTGATAAAGTTTCACTGGGTCTTGTACTACGATAAGATAAAAGTAATGGTGTAGGTGACTAAGATTTGGTACGGTTTCTTAGATATGGGTAGGCCCTTTACACTTAATTGTCTCAACATTTAATTTTGTAGGTCTCCATATAAAAAACTGTTATCATATAACTAGTCTATTTGAAAGAGGATTGTTGGTACTCTTTGTAAAGATAAAAGGCAAATCAATTATTATGAAAGTAATAGTTAAACGCATTTATGCACACGTTACCCTAACCTTGGATTTTATTAAAGACTTATTTAAGTTACATGATATACTTTTCCTAATTATCTTCAGTTACCTTAGTCTGTGTGAACCGGTTGAAATCTATTGTCGCGATTGGCTTGAAATAAGCAATATATATTAATTATTAGGCTAAGTTGTCTTTCATTGATCTTAGCAAATTTGGCCAAGGAAGTAAATGCTCATCTAATAAAGTTTCATATAAGCACATGAGGAGAAGAATATGAAGAATAATCCCAAATCAACTACCTAAAAAGTTTCATGTAATAATATTTACAAAACAAATTACACATACACTTATCGTATAAACAATCAACACGATGTAACTTTAAGAACAGATTAACTTTGCAATGCACGAAGGATAGGTTTTTCTCTTAGTTTGATATGGTAGTTATAGGGTGTTCATCGATCCTAACATAGTATCTAAAGGTCCATATAAATACTCTCTATTGGTTCAATCGTTCCTAGATCACACAATTAAGAATCAAAAGGTCTTTAAGGTTGTAATGTCGCCTTAGGGATGGTATGATCGTATATTTGGATAATATAGACTGAGCTTTTGAATCTCTCCTCACTAGCCATCAATTAAACTCCCTAGAGCTTGAGTTTACTCTCAAATATATTCTCACTCGACCCAATATGATGTGCTTAACTAGAATCCCCAATAAACTAATTACAAATCATGACGATTACATAAGATTCCACTTTGCCGGTCCTTTTTCTTTCAATTCTTTTCATATTCATTTTTCCTTTTGCAAGTTAGCTATGACTCTCTTTTTTATGTGAGATGTCACGCTACTTCTTTTCTCATTTTTCTTTTCTTTTCAATCACTTTTTTCTTAGATAGACCCCGACAAAGGATTACAATATAAGTGTGCATCATCAACATAGCACAAATTCGAATACAAAATCAAAAACCCACCCCAGTGTATCTCGTAATAGTCACACCACCCCAAACTCAAGCTCTAAAGACGAGTGTCTTAGTAAGGTGATTCAAGTGCGGTTCATATGGAAAAGACCTATAATCTAAGGGTATGGCTATAATGTGGCTAATACAAGGCTTATGATAGGCTAGAAGGGGATGATACAGATAATAACAATTAATATTTGGTCAACAATCTAAAAGGAACAAAGGGCTTATCAAATAACCGCCTTAATCACTTTCCTAACTATGCAAGTTCATTACTTTATCACCTCTTGCATGTTCATTAAATGGGTATCAACTAGCCCGGATCTCACATTCTACACATCACCCATTCTTCTGAAGTTTAAACTTACTTCCACCTCATTGCTTACTAATCCTTATTTACTATTAAGGTGTGTTTTCATGTTCAAATTTTAAGCATACAATATAACTAGTTCATAAACATACTACTTACTATTATTAACTCACTAAGGTTTATGCTTTTAGGCTATTATACACATTCTGCCACTAATTCCATCTATGTAGTTCTTAATTTTTACATAAAAAGCAGTACATAAAATGGGAATGAGGGACAACCAATCCCCACACTCCCAACTACAAAATAAGTCATGTCTCCACGACTCGAAACTGACTTGATAAAAAATTAAAAAGTAACACATATATTATAGATAATGAAATGCTAAGGAAGAAAGATAACATACTCTCGAGGCTATTACCTTGCATGATAAATACCCAAGGTAGGGTTTGGTGGATCCTTCGCTAGATCATGACGAATTTGCTCTAGGAGTGCAAGGATGCGTGCTTGGTTTGTGCCATATCTTCTGCCAAGAAATTTTGAGCTACTTCTACTCGATTAAATCACTCACTCAACCTTTCTTGCCATGAAAGACCCTCTTATCTTGAACTTGATTCATTCTTGATCTTTTCACGAGAAGTCTCTCTACTTGAAGGATTCTTTACACGTGCTCCTCTATAAATTGTCTTGATCCACTCGCTATTGATGTTGTTGCTCGTTTTGTACGTAAGCTTCTCATTCGCACCATGACTCACATTCGATTACCTCACTAGGCTCGATATAAATTTTGGGTACTTCATATTAAAATCTGACTGTGGTGTACTTGTGAGTCACATTATCGCATCAAACATCACTTACGCAACATCTATCTCCTCCACTCAAAAAACACAATTCAAGAAAACGACAAATTTCTTACTTACATTCGAGGTTCAAACATTCCCAAGAGTTGATGGTGTGAGGAAGTGGTTCCATACTCGTGCATTGGCTTTTAGGTACTTGTAAGGCCAATGCTCCATCAACTCTCCTTTGTGTTTCTGCACTAACTCTTTACTCAACACATGATCGTATAGTAGTCTAAATCAAAAGTCCTGATATTCTTCACCACTTCTTGATACTTGCATGCTCCAACTAATTCCTTGAACTTGAAGTTGCTATGAATCTATTTAACTGCGGAATGAATCAACTTATCTCTAAGTGGAACTCGAACTTCTCTATCTCGTCTAAAGAGGCCTAAATAGAACTCAGATACCAACTCAATGCATAAACTTTATTTCTCCATCATGAATGTAGTCTATACCAATCTATCACCCATCTCTAAAAATATCTTGTACTCACCTTCTCTCACTTCCTCCTCAGATACTCTCTCATGTGAAGGTGTTAATCTGGGAATGTTTATTTTGGCGATAGCTAATAAGCACTTAGAAGCTTTGCTCGTCACAGGTTTAAGAATATAGAGTTGAAGAGGTCGTGGCACCTTTGGTTCCACAATAACAATAACTTGCTCTTAAATACTCAAACTCACCATCACCGGCTCCTCTCTAATCACTTGACTCAAATTACTCCTTTTCTTCTTCCCCTAATTCAAATAACTCTCACTTGTCTTCCTCTTGACTTCAACCTGTTCTATGTCTTGATTCTTTGCCATCTAGTACCTTCGTTCTATTTGTGATCTCTTTTGAACTCCAACTCAAAGTTTCACCACTTTTACAATTACCCCTTTAATTTGGGTGAACATGGTGTTATTTGGGTTATGAAAGGTGTAAGGATGATTATTCTTGAAGTGGGTTTGATGGATCTTGCTTGGGTGAAAAGGATTTAAGGAACATTAGAAAAAGGTTTTGGATTGTTTTGGATTTTATTTTTGATCTCTAGGTGTTTTAGAATGATTTGGATGGGTAAAATTTGTTTATGGGAATGAAAAGATGAATTTTGATATGAATTTGTGGTGGTTTGGTGATGGTTTGATGTGTGGTGAAGGTTTTGTGAAGTTCCAATGGAGTTTGGGTGGCTAGAGAAAAATTAAGGCTTAAAAATTTGGTCATTGGTATGAACTGTACCTCTTCTTCAAAGATGTTTCGAGACCTTGTGTGGTATAACGCAAGATATGGGTGATATACCAGTCTATATTGTAGACTTTATACGTATTACGATCATCGCTTTGCTCGACATGGGTTGCCTTGCGGTATACCGTCGGATAGGCGCGATATACTGCTGAAATCACTTACTCTTGACATGGGCACCATAGTCCATAAGGGTCATGAAAGGTTGGTCTTTGAGTGGTACACCGACGGATGGCGTGGTATATCGCTCCTCATTAATACCGTAGACGACATGGGTTGTTGGGCAGTATATACCGTCAGATAAGTGCGGTATATTGCATGGAGGTGCGGTATACCGTCGCTCGTAGCTGTGACCTACGATTTTTCCTAGAAATTCACCCCCAAACTCATTCTTTACACTACCTGCATATTAAAAACACATGTACAGTTCTCATTACATGAAATATACACTAAAAACACACAAATTACTGATATACACTAAAATAAAATGCATACAGTTTATAAATCTAATTCTCTAATTTTGTAGAAGAAAAGCATTAATAATGACTTTGGGTACTTAATAGTGGATACTCTACACACATGATGGGAAATGATTCACTCTTTTACAAAAATACAAGTAAAAATGAGATGGTGGAAAAGTTACCTTTTCCAATAATACTTCTTTTTTTACGTTAAAACATAATTTAAATTAAAATAAAAGACGCAAATACAATAAGTTTAGAGTTAGTGTACTTAGCCTATTCTAGATACAACGAAATCAAGTAAGAGAAGATTAATAAATTATGGAGGTGGGTAGAAGACCCAATTGCTATGAAAGTGTGATGATACTTGCTTCTTCGCAGTCCAATCTATCGCTTGATTTAATTTCCGAGCAACAAAATAGAAATTTATGTTGATGTTGCACGCCAAACTCTGAATATCTTCAAAATAGTGAAGAGATGACGATTTTCAAACTTTGCACCGGTCATGGGGGGCTGCATAAGGCTAAGACAATCATTTCACAAAGCAAAATTTCAAGCTTCCTTTAAAGCGTTTCTTATCATGATCGGTTCAGCATCTTTTGGAGTATTTGTAGTGAATTTCCATGATTTACCTCCCAAAAATTGGCTCTTTTGTCACTAAAAATACAAGAAGATGCAGCATGATTAGTATTTTTAAGATAAGAAGAATCTATATTAATATAAGTGATGGGATTATTTAGTGTCTCCTATTTTGGTTTGTATTTGTTAAGTCCTCAGCAGTTTTTGTATTCGCATTTGCCTCAGAGTTTAGGTTTGTGTACCTGCTAAACTAATCATAATAATTATAAGCATTTTTCACATTTATCAGTAGGAAAATAGTATGATTCTCAAATATTTGTATCTCTAGCCTTCCAAATGAACCACAGACTCTCGATTGCCAACTCAAGTTGTGGTCCATCCTTTTCATCATTTGGATTTTATTTTCCATAATCCATTGAAGTCATTTATCCATTTTGTGTGTATATCATTTGAAGAGTATAGACCACAGGGAGTTGCAATCCATGTGGCTTTAGAGCTTGGGCAATAGAAGAATAATTGCTTACTTATTGATTGCACTTTCAGTTCCACAGACTTTACAAATGTTGTTTAGGGCACATAATCTGTGGAATTTATTTTGTTCAGTTGGGATTGCATTTGATATTACCCTCCAAACAAAGTTCTTAAGTTTTGGGGGCAAATTTCATTTCCAAATGATCTCCAAGAAGTTTTCAATAAGTTTAAAAGAAGTAGATGGAAGATTTTTTTATCAATCTGCATTCTTTCCTCATAGAGTTTTTGTGATATATTATTATAGACTCGTTTTACAATTACGTTACCATATTTGAATGGTTTCCAAATTTGAGTATCAAGAGCATTTGTAATACTAATATTGATATTACAAACTTTCTTAGTTTTTTCTGCTCCTAATGTATTTATAAGTGTTTCTTTATTCCAGATTTTATCAGAATTTATCATTTCAGATTCTTTAGTGATAGGGAAATTAGTTGTATTTAAAGGTTTGTCAGATTGGGGGATCCAGTCATCATTCCAAACCTGTGTGTTTTCACCATTACCAACTATCATTGCAATATCTTTTAGATAAGTGTTTAATATCTTTTACATAAGTGTTTCTTCCCAAAATCAAACTTCTCCAGGCCCAAAAAGGATTGAATCCTACTTTTGCTGAATCAAAGTTTTCGTTGGGAAAATATATTCCTTTGATGACTTTATAGGCAATGTAAATTTTATTGTTGTTAAATTTCCAAGTAGAAGAAGCTAAAAGAGATATATTCAGTTGAGCAAAAAATTTGAAATTCATACCTCCTTCAGTTTTAAGCATTTCCGTATATTTCGAACATTTCTAATGGATTCTAGTTTTTCCATTATTACCCCACCAATATGAAGCAATTAAAGATGTTATTTTGTGACATATAGATTCAGTGATGTGGAATATAGACATGATATAGTTCATGACAGATTGTATTACATCTTTTATTAGAGTTTCTTTGCCTGATTCAAAAAGAAGTTTACAATTTTAGTTATCAAGCTTTGTAATAATTCTTTCAATGAGCCATTCAAGTGCCTTGGTTTTTTATCTACCCTAGTCAAATGGTAAACCAAGATAATTACCAAGAATAGCCAGTTGGTTCATTTGAAGAATGGTTGTAAGTTCATAAGCAATATTAGAAGGTGTGTTTTTGCTATAAAAACACCACTCTTATTTAACTTTATGGTTTGACTAGAAGCCTATCTATACATGTTCATAACATCATTAAAATGATGAAATTCATGATGATTTGCTTTTAAAAAGAATAAGCTATCATCTACGAATAATATATGAGTTAAGCTTGGGTAGTTCCTACTAAATTTCATACATGTTATCATCTTTTTGTTGACTTTATCATTTATTATAGCAGTTAGAGCCTCGGTGTCAATACAAAATAGAAAATGAGACAATGGATCTCCTTGTCTAAGTCCTTTAGTGGCTTAGGTATTTCAACTGGGCTCCTATTAAGATAGAGTAAGATACTGTTTTTACATATTTTTCAATCCATTGTATCCAAGTATTTGAGAACCCAAGTGCTTTCATTGTGTCAAAGAGAAAATCCCATTCAATTATTTCAAAAGTTTTGAAAATATTTTCTTTGATAGCAGTTGAATAGTTTTTCAAGAGTCTTTTATTTTTCAAGTATTGAACTTATACTTCTATAATTTATGAAAGATGATTTTTCATAAGATATAACAGTGCTCATAAATGGTTTGAGTCTTTTACTAATATTGTAGCTATTAGCTTATAGAAAGAAATTGGGCAATTGATTGGTCTGAAATGACCAATGGTTGCTTGTGTTTTTACATTAGGTATAAGTGTAAGGTAAGTTTTGTTTATTGAGCTTAAATCACTTTTATTCCACATAAAGTCAGATATACTTTGCATTAGGTTATTTTTTTATAGTATGCTAATGTTTCTTATAAAAATTATCTGAGAAGCCATCTAGACCAAGGGATTTGTTTTTTCTTCGGTCCCATACTACCTCTTTAACTTCATGTAGTGAACATGTGCTTCAAGAGCTTTGTTCATAGCATCTATTACAATAGATTTATTTTTTCTAATTATTGTATCATAGTTTCTAGGACCAATAGTTGCGTAAGTTTGTGTAATGTTCAATGATATGGTTTTATATATCTTTTTGTTTATCAATCCATATTCCATCATATTTAGTAATCTTAAGATTTTGTTGTGTTTCCTTTTAGTTTACTTCTTCAAGTTTTTTTATAAGTGCTTTGATGATATTCCTATTATTTTGCCTTTTAGTTGTATTCCACTTTGTTATGACATGAGAGATATGATTTTGTTTGCTACCAATTTTAATGATACCTATGTATATATTGTAAGTATAAGAATTCCAATGGGATTTTATGAATTTTTCCACTTCTTCTTCAATGTTCTAGTGTTTTTGGTATATAAATCTATCAAATATTTTGTATTTAGGTTTATCACAATGAAGAATGAGAAGATTGTGATTAGAGCCCACAATTGGAAGTGTAGAAATTTATGCTTCAGGATAAAAATTATCCCAATTATGGTTAGAAATACCTCTGTCCTGTTTTTGTTTGATTAATTGATCTCCACTTCTCTTATCACTCTAGGTGAAAAAGCACCCTTTGTTGAAGATTTAAATTAAGTTATTATGTTGTATAAAGCAATTAAGCATATTGTTGTTGATGTCTTAGTTCTCATTGCCTCCTACTTTTTATAGTTGTATCTAATCATGTTTAGGTCTCCATTTAAGAACCAAGGTGCATCAATGTGATTTATCATAATATTGTTTATCTCAGTAAAGTTTTTTCCTTTTTCATTATCATAATATGAGATGTAGGTATACGTATAGTAAGATAATTCCCATGTCATCAGTTACGTAACGCTGAATATAATTTTTTCAGGAATTCAACACCCTAATGTTAAGTTCATTTGTAGTCATTAAAACAAGGCTGCCTGATTTACCTTCACGTTTAATTATGCACACACTACGCATATTTAGTGTATTAATAAGGGCATTAGTTTTTGTTTTACAATTAAGATTTTTCAAAAAGAAAAATTACCTCAGGATGATGGGTTTTGACTGCATCTTTGAGTGTTAGAATTGTCAAGGGGGTACCGATCCCTTGACAATTTCAACTGAATTTCATCATTTACCTATGTGGATTTGTTCAAGGACAAACCTGCAAACCTCTTTTTCAGCTTCATTCTCTTTGATTTCCATTTTTGTATCAGCTATAATTTTTTCTTCCTTATCTGTGATGGAGTGCAATTGTTAATGTTTGTTGTTTTTGCAGATTCACTTTTTTTCCATCTATTAGCCATAGTTTATCGAATCTGGTATTCTCGATCGAGCTCCTATTTGTGTTTTGTTTATCCATCTAAGTTATATATTTATAGATTATGTGATGGATTGGGTCTTAATATCTTCATAGAGAGAATGGTATTATTTATTTTGAGGTATCTGTTGTTACATCGTTTGATTGTTGTTGATGTGTTGAAGGGTGTTGATTTCAGATGTGAGTGTGGTGTCTCCCTATTTGTGATGAATTAATCTAGGTTGGAGACATCATTTTAGGTGTATCTAGTCAATTAACATTAGATTTTTATTTGTATTTTAATATTTTCCTATTTTTTGTCATGATTTGAGGAATTATTATTTTTAGAGCATATTTGGTTTAATTTGTGTGTTAATGTGAAGCTTTAAATATATATATGGAAATTAATTAGATGCCAAATCAATTTTAAAGAGATAAGTAAAGAAGATATGGATGGAAATTGGAGATAAAAGGAAGTAGAGATAAAATAGGAAAGGAAAAATTGTCAAGTAAATCTGAATTTCAACAGCCACGTCCACTAAAGTGATTATAACTCATAGGATGGGAATTTGAAAGAACTATTTGAAGAAGAAGTGTAGATCTTTTCGACGCGGCCGTTTCGATATAAAGTATGCGAAAATCAGAGCAATATTGAAGAAGTTACGGCCAAAACAAGACAATAGCAGTTTTTCCCTTCTCCTATATTTTAGGAAACAAATTTGATTTGGAAAATAAGTCCAATTGCTTGCCTTCTACTCCAAGATATTCGAACCAGGTCTTCCTAAACACCTATAAATACACCCTTTAACTATTGTAAACATGTCCTTGCCTACCACAATTAGTCCTTAAGTTTTATTCATCATTAGAAGTCATTCAAGAGAGCAAGTTGAAAGTATTTATCTTTCTTTTAGTTTATTTTCTAGTATGAACTAATTTTCACATAGCTTGGGTTTTGCATATGTTTAGTCTTCTATTTTCTTCTATCTAAGTTTGTTTGGGATAACTATTTTAAATTTATTATAGCTTCTTAACCATATTTTTGTTTTATTTGCTTTGACTTATTGTCTGTCTTAATCTTGATCTCATTAGGGTTGTGCTAATAGTAGTTAGATGGTCACCCAGAAGAGGTGTACGAGAGCTCAATCCGAGCAATCAAAGTGGCTAGTTATTTTTCGCCTAGGTTTTTCTCAATACAAATAGCTGCAGCAACTGCAATCTTTACGCGATGTGTTTGCGTCTGCTCCTCAATCTGGCTTCAAGAAAATGGATAGGCCTTAGCATAGGAGCTAGGAGAAAAGGTTCCAGAGTACGGAAAGATATTGATTTCCAGACCAAATTGAAGAAGCGATTCTCCAGCAACTGAAGGAGCATCAACTCTTTCCTCAACTTCAGAAGTTTCGGTTAAAGAAGGATCTCCAACGGAAGCCATAGATCTGAGTCGGTCGCAGAAACTCTATTAGAAGTTGGAACTGAAGACATCAATTCTATGGAAATTGTTTAAGAAATGTATTCCTCTATGTCCGTTTTTGCCTGTGAAAAGGGTTCCTACTAAAGTGAGTTAGCCGATCCTTAAACTACTAATTTGAGCTCTTCCTGTCGATCAGTGCGACTCCAAAATCCACATACAGAGAAAGCTGATGTGCCCTTATTAGCGCAGTTGCAATATATAGCGTAGTTGCAAGGCTTTCTTTTTGAAACACCACATAAACGTCAAGTGTGCGGTAGTGATCTGGAAGGGCTTGCCTAACTAGATAGTCATTAGGGTTTGATTTAATCACCGATCATTATTTGCAGGACAGTATCATCTAAGAACCTAGTGGCGTAAGAGAACCTTAGTTAAGTCCCCTGGAAATTGTGAGGTCGCCACCTAAGTCCACCCGGAAGGGGGTTAGGTATAGAATCCTGGCTACTTATCTAAGATCTATAATCACCCTTATTAACTAGCAGAAGTAATAGAAGGATTAGTGTATACTAGCAAAACCTGAGCTATACTTTCTCATCTCATTCTCTCGTACTTTTATTATTTGTCTTTAATTTTATTTAGTTAATCATTAATGTCCTCATCAATCATCTTTATTTATTTTTCTTGTCTTTAACTATTATCTTCTACGCTATTTTTTTACCCATTCGTATAACGCACTAAGTCTCTGAGTTACGAATCTTACTTACTAGTAAAACTTGCATACGATCTGTGATAGTTGCAGTGCGTAACGTGTTTAGTCTAGGGTGTTAGTGCATCATTTATTCTATTTTATTATCTTATTTTTATCACACCCTAGGCGACACCAGAGTGTTTGATTTAGGTTTTTTTTTTCATTTGGGGTTTTGATTGTGTTATCGATAGGAAGAAAATGTTTTCGTGTTATAATAACCGGGATTTCATTTAAACCAAATGTGAGAGTAGTCTGTGTGGTTGGGTTAAGATCCTTAGTGGAATGCTGAGGTAGAGTTTTTAAAACATTATTTTTCAATTCTTAATTTATTTTAACCCAAGTCTTAGCTAGGCCAACCTTTTCAAAAGCAAAAGTCTTAGGTTTTAAAATCCTTTCTCTCACAGTAGTCAAGTCTATCCCTCTCTCTTTCTTCTTTCGGTTGTATAGTGTCCCTATTTTACTCCTCCAGGCTATTTTCTTTTCTTCCATAGACATATTATTGTCAGAAGCATTGAATGTGTGAAGAGGGACCAATTCACCGTTTTAATTTTGTTCTTTTTGTCTAGGGTTTCGTGTTAGGTGAGCGAGAGATTTGGTATGGGTAAAAATGTTGTGACATGGTGGTTGTTTTGACTCGGTGGTAGTTGGTAAGTAGGGTTTCGATTTGGGTTTTTTGATTCATCCTTTTTGGTTCAGATCTGAAGACATTTTTGGTAATATGAACTTTAATTTCTCTTTTCTTTTGCGTTATCTTTCTTCATGATCTAACATACCACAAATATAGCATAAATCCATAGTTTTTCATACTTAAGAATACCTCTGATTGTTTGTCCTTGTCCAAGCTTGATGTTGTAGGAACCTTGAATAGGTTTAAAGATGTTCAAATCAACCTCGACTCGGATTGCACTAAACTCTTTGAAGCTTTCAATTGGCGGTAAGAATATTTCTTCTACTTTTCCCAGTTTGGTCCCAATTTTTCTTGCATCATCTTCATTAATTAGTGTTGGTGGAATATCATGTATTTGTATAATAAAAAATGATGTAGTGAGTTGAGCATCCAATTGCAGTTTTTCAATATTCCATTTTTACAAAAGGACGTGTTTTCCCACCAAGTTCTAGGGGCGATTTCTCCAAACTTTTTCAAGGTCTTGCTCAGATTCAAATATGATGATGCAGGTATAGAAACCCTTTTTTCAGTGTGTACTTTTTCTTTTACACCCTATAGTTGATTATATTCTTTTCGAGGTAGTTAAAATTGATACCTTTGTCAGCAATGATTTTTGCGTACAACTTTGGACCTTCAAATTGAGCATAAACTAAGTTTGGGCCAGCTGTGAGTATGAGAGATTCATCTACAGTGTTTGAGTTGCTTCTTGTGTAGAACTTCATCTTGTAATAATTTAGTTTAACTAGTTTTTAATGCGTAATATAGAATTTTTGTAACAAATGAGCTTGTAGTTAATATAAACATATTCGAAAGCAAAAGTAGATAATATACTAGAAGATGGTAGTGATTGTAAACTTAATAACGCAGTCTAGATTGATGTGTATGTAGATTATTTTTGTAATTTGGATGAATTAGTATAAATGACATAGTGAGATTGGTGGTGACAATGTATAAGCTGGTAGTGTTGTGGTGGAGCTCTGAATAAGAATTCAAATCTAGCTATCTTAGGGAGATGTGCCTGAGAGCTATGCTATAGATGTCGGTTTGGCTGCCTAGGTGGTCGACCGGGGCCTAGCGCCTAGGTGGGATTACACGGGGTTTAGGCGGAATTATACGGTTTTAAATTCTGTTGTGTAATATTGTATATTTAGTAATATATGTAGTAATTATAGAAATTTTAACTATTTTAGTCATAAAATTCATTTAACAGCACTATTGTAAATATAAAAAACTAAAAATTGAGTTATAATATCAATTACAGAATTCTCGAGATTAAGAAAAATAACAAGAATGCCTATGTGAGCATGTTTTTTCATTAATCGACGCCTAGGCGGCCATTTTTTGCCATTAATCGGCACCTAGACAGGCTAAGCGCATATTCCACGATGATTAAGACGCTAGGAAAAAACGTCTAAAGTTTTAACTAGGCGTAAGTGGCTGAGGAGGGAGTTGGCGCCTAAGCGACGCCTAGGTGGGGAGATCTACAACATTTTTTTTAATCAAATATCTACAACATAACCCGAGAGAGATATAATATAATATAACTCAGTAAATCTCAGCTATCTAAGAATCTAGTTGCACCTTTTTCGATAATACAAGAGAGAAAGTTTTGGGCAAAGGAAGTTAAGAGGACAAATTCATCTGGCCACATTTCATAAATGGGGAATATACAACAAAAACAGGGTATAAAGTTCTCACGGATCTCGAAGTACTTAATAGACCACTAACAGTGACAAGTACGGATAATATTAAACCATCCTTATGGAAAGTCATTTGGGAGGCGAATATCCTCAAAAAGATCATTATTTTTTGCTGGAAGGCGTGTAATAATGCTATTCCTCCCGCAACAAACTTATATAATAGGAAATGTATCGATTCACCAATACGCCATTGGTGCCAAACTGAAGAGGAAACCACTGAACACGTCCTTCTCCATTGTACTATTAATAAAGCAATCTGGGCGGCTTCAACCTAACAAATTAAAATCCAAAATGAAGAAACAAACAACTTGGGAGATCGGATCCAAGGAGTTATAGAAGCATACACTTCAGGAGGCTGGGACAAAAACAAGGTAACTCATTACATTCTTATTCTTCTTTGGAATATTTGGAAAGCCAAAATGAAAGCCAATCACGAAAATACAACGATAGATATTGATCATATTATACAAATCACTCACAATGTTATGAATGAACTACACAGATACAACTGGGAAAGACACCAAAATCAACACACCCATACCCGGCAGCAACCACAAGATCCAATTACTCAAATAACAGAAGACATAATTTTTAATGCGATGCCTTTTTCAGTACACGATATGAAAAAACATGTATCATCATATCTCAAGAAAACCGGAGGACATGTGAAATCAGAGAAATCGTCACAACTGCTAGCTGCAACTCAATTCTGGAAGGGGAAGCATTAACAGTTCTGGAAGCAGTTAATATTTGTAAAGAAAACAAAGATACATCGAAAGTAATTTTTTCTGATAACCTTGAGCTCATACAAGGTATTTGGCAGATGTCAGCGGCAAGATGGACTTGAATTATCCGCCAAATTCAGCGAGAACGGAAGAGGAAGAACAGAAGAGGCTGGACCGATATCCTTTCGACACTTACCGAGAAAGATGAATAGTCTTGCAGACCATCTAACTAAACACGCTAGACATGGAGCCAACGATAGGAAGGAATCCTGTATTGATCTTATTCCAAACTTCACCAAGATGGACATAGGATAATCAATTAGGGAAGAATTGTTTTCTCCTGTCAAAAAAAATAATATTGATGGTCTATTGATGTCTCCAGGGTGGGTATAGTTTTAAGTTGAACCGGTCATTTAAATCAAGATGGATGGCCGAGAGTCCTGCATTTACTAAATGAGACGTGCTGACGTTTTTGGACTAAAATCCAAAACAAATACTAAAACCACTCATCCCATTAAATCCAAATGATTATAAGGCTTTTTGACAAAAAAAAAATGATTATAAGGCTGAATATAACAAACATTGGACTAACCAGTTGGGTTAGCTCAACTGGCCAAAGCATTGGACCGTGTACCAAAAAAAAAAAACAAGCATTGGACCGATCCAAATATACACACCGACACACTTCACCTAAATAAATACTACCACAGTTTTGAAACACTTTTTGATTAGACTATGGGTTACTGTTGTCACACTTTTTGACAACTTGATAAATCCTGTATTAGGCTTTTGATCTTTAGACTTTGTGTATATAAATGTTGCTTCTTTCAATTACTAATTCTAAAAGAATATCTTCTCAAGACAGAAAAACAAGGTTTTATTAGCATATCAAAGGTTATATTAGCATATCAGATCATAAAATTATACAATGTTTTCATAGAACAACTAAATTTAACAAGTCTCTTCACACATAATCACATTAAAACATTACACATTGTTAGAAGGAACAAACTTAACGGAAACGCTGTTAACACAGTGACGTTCATCTGTAGGTGTTGAAAATCCTTCACCCTTGAAAACATGTCCCAAATGTCCACCACAAGCTGCACAAGTTATCTCAGTCCTTCTTCCATCAGGATCAGCCTGGTAAAATAAGACTAAGTAACAAAATATAGATTAAGACTTGAGAAAGACTATGGATTATACTTACAGTGCGGTTAATTGTGCCTGGAAGACCCTCGAAAAAAGCAGGCCAACCACATCCTGAATCGAACTTAGTTGAAGATTTATATAAAGGTGTTCCACACCCACCACAATTATAGATCCCTTCATCGTACAACTTGTTATATTCCCCAGTTCCACGTGGCCTAGATAAAACGGTTGATATCAAACCAATTGTAGAAATTGACAAGACAGTAAAGAGATGAATTATTCTTAATCTATTACTATTCAGCTTGTAAATCAATAGAGTTAATCGATCATGAATAAATATGAATAACGTGAATAAATCATAGTAGCGGAAAATATTTCTTATAATTATTGAAATGAGTCGATGAGATTCTGTATTGATGTGATAATTTAGACAAAATGTAGGAGTACGTACTCAGTGCCTTTCTGGCGAAGGATACGGAACTGTTCAGGAGAGAGAATGGCTTGCCATTCTTCTTCTGACTTTTGAATTTGAGATGCTGGTGGTGTCGCTGCCATGGCGAAAAATTTCAGATTTTGGTGAATTCTGTACTAACAAATCTGGACATACGCGATGGGGGGTTTATGAGCAAATTGAATATTTATGTGTTGTCTGCTGAGATGAATGTGGACGACTTTTTGGGATTATTAGAAAATTATATTATTGTTTAGTGGTCCCCACTTGAAAATGGAAGGAATGAAAAATTGTGAACTAATATGATTAATAAAATATCAACGGCTATTGGGCTTGGACTTTCCCTCAATAAGGTCTAATGGCTAGTCTGTATGGTGGGGAGGGGAAGACCGCCGCCGCCCAAGCCGCCGGAATCAGCAAATCAACGTGTAATCCACCAGAAAGATGGCGCTGGACGGTCTGCTTCTCTTCCAGCAACACCTACCCCTCGAAATCACTCACCTAACCCAAATAGCGTGTGAAAGCTGTCCACCAAAAGGCTGAAATTGTTTTCTAATCCACCGTCGCACTCGACAAGGAGGAGCCCAGGCGAGGTCGGGGTCTTCGACGAAAGAGAGGGATTGCAACGTGGGTCCAAAAGAGCACTTAGCTATCCTGATCGTGATGATTTGTCACCAATCAACTCCAATATGGGGGGCGAGGGGTCGGAGGCGAATAACAATGACAGTAATCTAGCTGCTGTGATGGTGAAAGATGGAAATGAACCCACCTACCCTCTGTCTCACATTATACATAACCCGACCTTCCTGATATGTGGCGAGCAACATGTTGGGAGTGAATTAGATGTCCCGATTACAGTGGCTGAAAACGCTAAAACCGCTACAGCACCCCTGCCCTCGAGGCTAGCAGGTAATCCGGTAATTTCTGAAACAGTATTAACTTCTTCCCATTCTTGTGATGCAGATAATGTCAACAGGACTACCACAGAGGCTCTGGCTATGCGTTTGCCATCAGAACAAGTAGGGAACTCAACTCCGATATCGTATAAGGCAGCAGCTCTTAACTCCAGAATGGATGGAGATGATAGGGAGGTGTTAACATAGAATGTTCACGAAGTTCAGACTAATTCTAAGAGTTCTCATGAGATGGGGGAGGATTATGATAAATATGGAATGGTGGATGATGTATCTGCAAATGACGATTCCTACCCGCAATTACTCCGAACCGCGAAGCAAAAAGCCAAGGGGTGTAAGGTATGGGATAGGTCTCTTATTATCCGTCTATTGGGCTATAATGTTGGTTTTACATATCTACTAAACAAATTAAAGCAAATTTGGTCACCAAAAGCCCATATCGATTTAGTGGAAGTAGGCTTCGGTTATTTTATGGTCAATTTCTTGAATTTGGAAGACTATAACAAGGCTTTGGGGGGTGGGCCGTGGATGATATTGGATAGATATCTTATAGTTAGGGCTTGGGACCCGTATTTTATGCCTCATGATGCACCGGTAATCAAGACTACGGTATGTGTACGTTTCAGTGGCTACCTCTCATGAATTACACAGAGGAAATCCTAACAACGTTAGGGAATATTGTGGGGCGAATGGTGAGAGTGGACCCGGTTACTAGAGCTAGAACAAGGGGTAATTTCGCGCGAATCGCGGTGGAGGTAAACTTAGACAAGCCTTTAGTTTCGATTATTCGGATCGGGGATCATTTACAAAAAGTGGAGTATGAAGGACTACATCTGATTTGTTTTAGCTGTGGTAAGTTTGGACACGTAAAAGACAATTTCCCAAGCCTTGGCGGACAAAGTGTAAAGCAAGGGAAGGATAGTGACCTTCCTCTCTCGGATGGACAAAAAGACGTTGTGAAGGAAAACCCTCCCCCTCTCTATGGGGAGTGGATGACTGTAGAAAGAAGTAGAGGTAGACCTCGCCAAAGCAATGGTAATCAGAATACTCGTGGAAATACCAAGGGTACGGGTCTGGGTGGAAGTAAAACTAGTGCTACTCCAAGTAAGAGGAGGAATTTAGCCGCCGCGGAAAAGAACTCGGGTTCTAGATATGAGGTGTTGGTGGATTTGGATGGGGTTGAGACTAGTGGTGTTGATCCGATTAGTAGGGAGGGAATTCCGACTGGTGGTACGTGTTGGCATATAGCCTCCCTTAATAGGTTGTTTTAATGTGACAAATCCTCTTGTGTTTAGTGTGCTAATTACTCTTGTTTTACATATTCTATCTTGCACTCTAATTCATCAAAAAGATCTTCTTTATCATTTAGATCAAAGCTTTATTGTTATATCTTAAGAAACTAATTCTCTTACAAATACTTTTATTCATATCTTTGTGTACATTGAGAATTAGCTTTAGTGATCAACTACAAAGTTTCTTAAAATGATGTTCTCTACAACTCTCGTGAAGAAGGTTTTTTGATCCGGGCATCATAGTAAAAGATATACTCACTAGAAGGTGTTTTAGACCTTTGGTGCGGTACACCGGAGGTTCTGTGCGGTACACCGCAGCCCACGGACTACTCCACGGACCAGGGGGCTAGCCCGTCAGAGAGCAAGTGAATTTAGCAAGCTCAGTGCGGTACACCGCACCAACCCCGCGGTGCACCGCAGATTAGGGTTTCCTGCAGCAAAATGAAGACAAAAGGAATATATCCGTTGGGGATATTAATATATCCGTTGGAGACAAGTCTTATGACCGTTGGGAGCATTTTGCAGCTATAAATTGAAGGTCTTTCAAGGCTACAATTATACCTTCAACCCATATACACTTAGGGGCTTAATTGTTATCATCCAAGAAGGTGTCAAGAGCTATAATTGTCATATCCACTCAATTAAGGAGTTAATCCAAGGAGCTTCAAAGTTATTATCAACTCAAGAGAAGTTTTAAGCTTATAGTTATATCATCTCTTTAGGAGTTCATTAGCAAAGTTGTTTCACCCTTTAAACACTTTGTATTTATCCTCTTAATTATAGTTCTTGTAATAGATAGGTTAAGAGAGAATTTGAGTATCGGGAGTATACTCGGTGTCCTTGTGTTGTGATTACACAAGAGTTTCCTTCGTGGTTTCGAAGAGGTTGTCCTTCGTGTTATCGAAGAGGTTGTAAGGGTTATTGTGTTCTCGACCCGGTTAAGAGAGACACGGGAGCTTAGTGAAAAGCTTGAAATCCTAAGGAGGCTTCCTTAGGTAGTGGATGTAGGGAAACCGAACCACTATAAATCGTGTGTATCTTTCTATCCCTACACTCTTTATTTTCCGCACTTTATATGTTTGATAATATGCTAGTATGAATATTGTGATATTGATTATCTAGTTTATCTAACTTAGATCATCTAGCATAGTAAGAGAATAGATAGTTGATTTACTTGTTTAACTTATATATCGAACCTCTAACCTATCCATTGCATGATCCCTTAAGAGTTTGATATATTAGTTAACTTAGAAGTTTTTCTCTAAAACATATAATTGTCCAAAAGATTTTTAATTAGGCATTAGTCTTATTAGTAATCCTATTCACCCCCCCTCTAGGACTTTCAATTGGTATCAGAGCCTAACTCTACGTGAATAGCTTAACCGTTAGTAGAGTAAACGATTTGGAATTTAATCTTTTGGAAGAGTTGTTTTCTACACAACCTCCATTCTCTTTGTGGGTGATCGTTACTTTGCTTGGAGGAAACAAATGGAAGAATTAATATACGAAAGAACACTCAAATCTCGAAAAAGGAAAATCCGGTGATTTCTTTTCTTTATCTCGTATATAATTTTGCGTTCCTCCTTATGGCTTGTGTTTATGTTTATGATTCGGTTGTGATTTGATTAGTTGTGTTTGTTGTTATCATGTTTTATCTTTGGATATTATCTTGTGATTCTAATCATTGTTTTAATGTTATTAGTGATATTGCATCTAATTCTCATGAATGATGTTTTTGCACTTTAGCTCTTAGAATTTTGGTAATTGCATTTTAGTCCCCAAAATTTTCAAAATTGCACTTTGACCCTCATATTTTTTAAATTCTCCAAAGTGTCATAGTTTGGACTTCATAATCTTTCACATGTAAAATTTGCCATTTTAGTTCATATTTTTGAAAAATTGCATTTTTAGTCCCTACTATGTGAAATTGCTTTTTTGTCCCTCAACGATTATAAATTGCACTTTTTATTCTTACAAGTTTTTATATCTTTCAAAAGTGCCTATTGATTCTTTTTATCGTTGACAAAAAGGGAAGAAAGATCAAAGATACTAGTTTTCACTTTCAAATCTTTATTTATCTTTGAACACAAATTTGCATTTTCATACGTCTTTTAGTAAGGGTGAGTTTTAAAGAAATTGCTTTTCAAAATATTTTTCCGATAATCTTTTGAATTTCCCATAGCATTTCAAAATTGTTTTTATGCATAGAATTATGGGAAGTTAATCCATTATTGGCCATTAACTCATTTGCATGAAATTGTTTAGCCTTACTATCTATATGTTGTGCTTCATTATGTGCTTATATGGTTTATTCCCTATTGTGCAAATATCTTGTATGACTTGACCTTTTCATACTTAAAATTGCTTATCTTTGTTTTTGGGTCTTTTCGTATTTTTTAGAATATATAGGGGTTTTTGTGAAATAAATCGTTTTATTTGTTTTCGGGATTTTCTTGTTGTATCTTTTCAAAACAAAAGCGTTTTTAGTAGTTTTAAAATATTTCTAAACTATTGGGGAGTTTTCGAATTAGTTTCAGGTGTTTATGCAAATTGCCTATTTTCTATTCTCTCTTCTTACACCTTTAGTCGAGCTTTAGTGCGGTGCACCGCAGCAATGGTCCGGTACACCGCAATTCGGGGTTTAGTATTTTATTTTGCATTATGGTCCTTATTGGTTCAAAATATTTATTTGAGGTCCCTTTAATTAGGAACAAGTTGCATTTTGTTTGAAAATTAGACCTAGGTCCCTATTGTCTTGAGAAAGTTATACTTAGGTCCTTGATGTTCTTCAAAATTGCATTTAGTCCCTAAACTTTTAAAAAATGCATATTGACCCCTATACTTTTCAAAGATTAAATGTTACCCCTTGATTTCTTAAAATTGGTTCAAATATTCTTATTGGTAAAAAGGGGAGAAATTATTGGTCAAACTTTTTCAAAATTGAAACAAACACTTTATGCATTTTGTGAGGGGGAGTTTTTCTTAAAATTATCTTTGAAAACTCAAATGCTTGGTAAATCGTTTGTACTAATCGTTTATCTTATAATTGCACTAATCGTTTGTGTTGTTAGAAAGCTTTTAAGATGAAAACCTATCAATCAAGAAGTTGGTAAAATGTCTCTATCCCTTATCTCATTGTTTCATATTGTTTCATGCTTTACATTGTTTAAGGGGTGAAACTACTTTGCTTAACAATCTCCTAATTGAGTAGATATAACACTTAAGCATGAAAGACTCCTCTTGAGTGGATAGAACTTTGTGGCTTCTTTGATTTACTCCTTGAATGAGTAGATATGACAATTATAGCTCTTGACACCTTCTTGGATGATAACAAAAAAGCCCCTAAGTGTATATTGGTTGAAGACAAAGGGGGGGAAATATGTGCACTAAAACTTTCAAAATTGCACTTTTTAATACTCACAAATGCATTTCATATCTTATATTCATTTTTACTTAAATGCTTATTGTGAGGGGGAGCTAAATTTCATAAGAGCTTAAACTTTCATATCATTCCTAAGGTGTTTTAGTGAAGGATTTGTCATCATCAAAAAGGGGGAGATTGTTGGCATATAGCCCCCCTTAATAGGTTGTTTTAATGTGACAAATCCTCTTGTGTTTAGTGTGCTAATTACTCTTGTTTTACATATTCTATCTTGCACTCTAATTCATCAAAAAGCTCTTCTTTATCATTTAGATCAAAGCTTTATTGTTATATCTTAAGAAACTAATTATCTTACAAATACTTTTATTCATATCTTTGTGTACATTGAGAATTAGCTTTAGTGATCAACTACAAAGTTTCTTAAAATGATGTTCTCTACAACTCTCGTGAAGAAGGTGTTTTGATCTGGGCATCATAGTAAAAGATATACTCACTAGAAGGTGTTTTAGACCTTTGGTGCGGTACACCGGAGGTTCTGTGCGGTACACCGGAGGTTCTGTGCGGTACACCGCAGCCCACGGACTACTCCACGGACCAGGGGGCTAGCCCGTCAGAGAGCAAGTGAATTTAGCAAGCTCAGTGCGGTACACCGCACCAACCCCGCGGTGCACCGCAGATTAGGGTTTCCTGCAGCAAAATGAAGACAAAAGGAATATATCCGTTGGGGATATTAATATATCCGTTGGAGACAAGTCTTATGACCGTTGGGAGCATTTTGCAGCTATAAATTGAAGGTCATTCAAGGCTACAATTATACCTTCAACCCATATACACTTAGGGGCTTAATTGTTATCATCCAAGAAGGTGTCAAGAGCTATAATTGTCATATCCACTCAATTAAGGAGTTAATCCAAGGAGCTTCAAAGTTATTATCAACTCAAGAGAAGTTTTAAGCTTATAGTTATATCATCTCTTTAGGAGTTCATTAGCAAAGTTGTTTCACCCTTTAAACACTTTGTATTTATCCTCTTAATTATAGTTCTTGTAATAGATAGGTTAAGAGAGAATTTGAGTATCGGGAGTATACTCGGTGTCCTTGTGTTGTGATTACACAAGAGTTTCCTTCGTGGTTTCGAAGAGGTTGTCCTTCGTGTTATCGAAGAGGTTGTAAGGGTTATTGTGTTCTCGACCCGGTTAAGAGAGACACGGGAGCTTAGTGAAAAGCTTGAAATCCTAAGGAGGCTTCCTTAGGTAGTGGATGTAGGGAAACCGAACCACTATAAATCGTGTGTATCTTTCTATCCCTACACTCTTTATTTTCCGCACTTTATATGTTTGATAATATGCTAGTATGAATATTGTGATATTGATTATCTAGTTTATCTAACTTTGATCATCTAGCATAGTAAGAGAATAGATAGTTGATTTACTTGTTTAACTTATATATCGAACCTCTAACCTATCCATTGCATGATCCCTTAAGAGTTTGATATATTAGTTAACTTAGAAGTTTTTCTCTAAAACATATAATTGTCCAAAATATTTTTAATTAGGCATTAATCTTATTAGTAATCCTATTCACCCCGGATGGGTTAACTGTTGTTTTCTACCAAAAGTGTTGGAACATTGTTGGAGTGACTGTCACTAATATGATTAGGATTGCTTATAGAGAGGGTTGCTTTCCGAAGGAGGTGCTAGGGATTTTAGTCCATCTCATTCCCAAGATTAATAATCCGGAATATATCACGCAATTCAGACCTATTAGTTTGATAAATGTTTGTTACAAAATCTGTATGAAAATACTCGTGAATCGTTTGAGACCTTTACTTGCGGCCCACATTGGCCCCTTTCAAAGCAGCTTCTTGCCTCAAAGATCCACCCTTTATAATGTGGTTCTAGTTAGTGAGATGGATCATTTATTTCGTCATGCTAAGGGAAAAAAGAGTTACATGGCAATAAAGGTGAATTTGGCGAAAGCGTATGACAAAGTGAGGTGGGATTTCATTCAAGACTCTTTATTTTCGTTAGGAATGCCGCAACCGTGGGTTTCCCGTATTCTCCAAGGGATGAGTGAAAATGAAATTAGCATTCTGTGGCGAGGAATCCCGCTGAAATCCTTCAAGCCGGATAGAGGAATAAGGCAATGTGATCCGATATCACCCTATCTGTTCGTTATTTGCATGAAACGGTTATCGATCCTTATTCAACATCGAGTGGAGATGGAAGAATGGCAGCCTGTTAGACTTTCACCAGGGGGGTTTCCTATCTCTCACATTTTTTCGCTGATGATCTTATTTTGTTTTCGGAGGCTACTGTGCATAATTTTGTTATTTTACAGGAGACTCTAGGCATATTTTGCAAGGATGCGGGGCAAACAATCAGCAAGGAGAAATCAATGGTGTATTTTTCGGCGAACGTGGATGAGGGAGTGGCTAGAAGTATCGAATCAATCAGTGGATATAAGAGGTGTACGAGCTTGGGAAAGTATCTTGGTGTACCAATTCTATCCGCTGGCCGCGAGATTTTTATGGAGAGATTATTACAGATCTTCGGGGTAAGCTTGCTAAATGGAAAGGTAATGTTTTATCACTTGCTGGACGCATTACATTAGCGCAAGCAGTATTAAGTGCGGCTCCGATGTATATCATGCAAGTAGAAAAATTACCAAGCTATGTTTGTCAAGAAATCGATAAGATTAGGAGGGAGTTTATTTGGGGTATCACGGAAAAAAAGAAACACATCAGCTGGATATCGTGGAAAGATTTATGTAAGCCCAATTCTATGGGGGGACTTGGATTCCGATTCACGGAGGACATGAATAGAGCGTTACTTGGCAAGTTGGGTTGGAAGGCGATTCATGATGATAGTACGATTTGGACTATTGTTATGAGACAAAAATATTTCCGAGTGACTCATTTACACTATGTTTCGAGAGCTATGGATTCGAGGATTAGTAGAGCCATCGTGGAAGGTATTGCCGTAGTTAGACGGGGATCCCGATGGCTCTTAAACAATGGAAAGGAGGTGTATTTTTGGTTAGATGTGTGGATTGGTGATCGGCCATTGTTAGATGTCGCTACTGGACAAGTGGAGGAGAGTGATTTGACTAGGAAAGTTCGGGATTATGTTTTGGAAGATGGGTCTTGGAATTGGGATGCTTTTCAACATCATCTTCCAACCTCGAAGCTTTTAGAGTTCACGAATGTTACGGTACAAGGAAGTATGGCTAATAATGATCAGCTATCTTGGACAAGGGAGATGAGTGGGGTGTACACTACGAAATCGGCTTATTGGAATGTCGACATAGAAGAAACACACATGATAATGAAGTGGGAAAGAATTTGGAAATTAAGGTGTCCTCAGCGGGTCCGAGTTCTACTTTGGCGAGCTACACATGAACGGCTTGCCACTTGTGTTAATTTACTCAAGCGAGGGGTTGTGGATTCTGGACTCTGCCGTTGTTGCGGCTTGGTGGAAGAAACTGCCCTTCATATTTTCAAAGAGTGTTCACAGGTTCGAGGGATATGGGATGAAATTCGAAATGAGATAAGGCTGCATTTGAATGGAACAGGGCCTGTTCTTGATTTTGATTTACATAGGAGATATAGCTCAGGGACCTTAGAAGCAATTTCGGACAATTCTGGGGATTTAAACGAAAGCTTGTACAGGGGTGCTAACTTAGGGACCTTCGGTGCAATTTTGCAGCATCAGGTCCCTGTACAGTTTTCTGGTGCAGGTACTCGGGATCACAGAGGGACGACACCAGCGATTCAGGGAAGCTCTGGACCAGGTCAGGCGAGTCAACTTCATCAGCGGGAGCGCGATAGGGTGGCAAGGAATAATCGGATCAGCGTTGTGCAGCTGGACAGGGAACCTCGAGTGGAGACACTGAATGGTAGACGAACCGATCGTGTTTCTTGGCCTAACACAGTGATGACACGGGATAATACAGCAGCTGGAGGATCAGATTCTGGTTCCGAGGCACGAAGATATGCGTGGTGGATGAGGAATTTACAGTGTACATGGGTATACAAAGGTGTTTTATGGAATGTATTCTTTAGTGCATTAATAGATGTTATATTGAAAACTAGAAATGACATAATCTTCAATGGTGGAGTATTTCCTATGGCACTAGTGGTAATTCGGAAGGCACACTACATTGCTACTAATTATTCTAGAGTTTGGGGCATGACGCCGAATAGTACACATAAAGAGAAACAACAGCTGCATTTTGTGGGATGGTCCAAGCCGAAGAAAGGTATTAAGTTGAACACAGACGGAAGCTACAACAAGTGGACAAAACGTGGAGGTGGAGGAGGGGTATTAAGAGATGTGGAGGGTAATTGGCTATGCGGGTTTTCGATGAGAATAGATTGGGACTTGGTAACTGGTTTGGAGATCATAGCGCTTCATCAGGGACTTCATTTAGCGGAGGAGTTGGGGTTGATAGATGTGGAAATTGAGGTGGATTCTCGTGAAGCAATAGACGTGATTTGAGAAGACGGATTATCATAGAGGGCCGACAGCGTATTGGATTCACCAGATTCGTGAGTTACTTATTCGTAATCCTTCGTTCAAGATTCAAAATATATTTCGAGAAAGTAACGCGTGTGCGGATTGGCTAGCGAAGAAGGGTTCATCCCAAGAGGAGCATGTTGTGCGTTATGAACATCCACCAGAGGGTATTTGGGGAATTATTACGCGTGATCGTATGGAGTGGAAAACCCCACGATTGGTTTTCACTCCTGGTTTGGATTCTATTATGCTAGATTGATTTTCCTAGTTATTATTGCTTGTATCTCCTGATCCTTTAGGGTCTCCCTTGTAATGGAAAAAAAATATCAAGTGCCTCCTTAATAACATTTTAAGGACAAACAGCAAATATGTAATTTTTAATTATTTTTTAAATATTTTAATTTTATTATAAAAGAATTTTTTACTCTAAAATAAGCACTTTCAAATGGGTTTTAATAGATCTTTTTTTCTCTCTCTTCTCTCTTTTTTCCTCCTATTTCTACAAAATTTCTCATAAATTTGCAGAGCTTCTTTACTAAAATTAAGTTCTTACAAATTTCTTCTTTTTCTACTCCATTTATCCTTTAATCTCCCATAACCTTTCCTGTTTTTTTCTTTCTTTCTGTTTTCCTTTTTGCACCTCAAATCATGAATTTCTACTCTTCGAATTGCCCACATGCTAGAGATGTGGAAATAGTAATTACACATGAAAGCAACACAAAATACAAAGTGTTGAGTGAACCCAAGTTGATTGATAAGCTTATGTTTCGAGAAAATGTCAATTTCGTCTACATTAAGAACCAAATTAACGAGTATTGGGCTCTGGACCAGTTGTAACTGAAAAAATTAGGAAGCAATGAACTTAAATCAAATTCAAGTATGAGGAAGATACGCAAAAAATTTGGTCTCAAAGACCATGAAAGATGGTGGAAAACACTTCGCCATTAACCATTACAAAAATGGTGCTAAGAACTCTATGAATCATACAACATTGTCGGTGCAATTATCGGGTACTCCGATCAATTTACTTACCCAATAATCTATAGAAAATCTCATGTCTTACTTCGGGGAAGTTCATAAAGTCAAACTGCCTGAATAATCTATTATCAATGAGAAATCAGTGACACGAGTGCAACTTGATTGGAATTTTACTAAACCCATTATCTTGGGTATCAACTATTGGAAAGATGAAGCTTATCAAGTCTGAATAAAATTTAGATATGAAGATATTGGACAAGTGTGCTATGGATGCAGCTTGTTTGACCATGAGGAGAACAATTTTGGAAACAAGAAAATTGAACCAAAACTTGGTAGTTGGGTTAAATTATCTACCAGGGCCCTTTTAATTCAACGTTGTTCTATAAAGCGAAGAACAAATTCGAAGCTGGGAACGTTTATTAATGGTGAAAAAAGCTTCAAACCGAGTTGTAACTCAAAATTAGCAAAATCCAACTCGGAGTTAGTCTCTCCGTCTAATAACAGTGAAGGACAGGTAGCGAGTACTAACGGTAACAGTTCTACGAGAATAGAGAGTGGTCAAAAAGACGACAAAAATGGTAAAAAAAGGACAAATTTGGGAGTACAATTTGTTGTTAAGTACGGTAAGGTTAAGAAGATGGAGGTTTTTGGTTAAGAAACTCTATACCCCCACCACACCGTATAGAAGATATAGCCTTTGGTTATTTTCGAGCCCAAGACAAGGAGGCCTAGTGTTTATGTCTTCCCAACCCATCCCAAACCTAACCATTTCTATCTACATATACACTAAGCCCATCATAACCAATGTTATTAAGCTGGTACATGACTCTACCTAGCCTAATCATTTCTACCCCAACTACAATTAAGAACTCTAACCCTTCTCTCGTCTCTCAATCTACCCCGTTCACCCCTAAATCATCTCTAACCCTAATCAACCTTCAACTTCTCCCCTCAATACATGCCTTACCTTTTAACACCTTTCACCCCAAAACCAAAACCTAGAAGCAACTTTACTAAGTATGAAGAAGACTATACTATGGCTAATGGTAGAGTCTTTATCAGGATATATAATAAGTTGGAAAATACTTCAAAGAAGGCAAGGTTTGAGGTGAATCAAAGTACTAATGTCTTCGACTAAGAAACAACTGAATGTTGAGGTGATTGAGAATCAGAAGATAGATTTGGGTAAAATAGCGTCTGGAAAGGTTTAAGTATCTAAAGCTGCTATGGTTTGTGGGATTGACCGTATCTAGTCCCAAATTGAATCAGGAAATACCTAGTCTAGACCTGGGGATTGACACACCTCTAGCAGTCCAAACCCTAATCGATATCAGCTCTAGACATCGACATGAGGTTATTTTCTTGTTGGAACAAAAAATCAATTCTCTATTCTTAGTGAACTTACAAGTATTATTAAAATGGAATTTATCACCACAGTAGAACCGGTGGGGAAAAGCGGGGGATTAGCTTTATTTTGTAAAAATAAATCTGGTATAAAAGTCATTGACAAAAATGAGGATTATATACATTGTGAAATTAAATATATGGTGAAACATTTCAACCTACTTTCGTATATGGCTCCCTGTATGATGATGGAAAAATAAAGTCTCTTAATAAATTTACCTCTTGTGCGCCCCATAGTAATATTGCATGGAATTTGATAGGGGATTTCAATAACATAAGGTATTTTCATGAAAATTTGAGGGTGGGGTGATAAAAAATTGAAGAATACTATAAAAAGCTTCAATGGGTTTATTAAACATAACAAAATGTATCAGCTAGTGAGTAAAGGTTGTGCCTTTTCTTGGTCTAATAGAAGAATTGGGTCAAAACGTAATAAAATACTTCTGGATAGATTCCATTGTAATGAAGCATGTACTATGTTATTCACATATGCTTAGGTAACTCTATTGCAAGCATTAGACTCTGACTATAGTTCTCAATTGCTTCATTTTGTTAAGTTACATGATAAAAAATATAAAAGGTTCTATTTTGAGAATTTCTGGACAGATGAAAAAAAGTGTCATGAAATCATAAAAAATGTCTGAGAATCCAAAAACACTATTAAAAAATTACTTAAAATAGACTAAAATCTAACTTACACATGTGTAAAAGTTTGCTGGTAGTATGGAGTAAAAGAAACTTTAATAACAGTAGGAAAAAGATTGATATACTTATGGAGAAATTAAAGGTTATAACTAATAACACTACCTTAAATGAGGATAATAAGGAAGAATATAAAAAAATAGTAAATAAAATTGAAATTATATGGAAAAATGAGGAGAATATTTGGATTTGAAGGTCTAGAAATAACAGGTTAGTAAAAGGAGATAGGAATACTTCTTATTTCCATACTTCAACTAAGGAGAGAAGAAGTATTAATAAAATAACTAGAATAAAAATGATAATGGTACTTGGTTAAATGAGGCTAATGAGGTTAATGATAATATTCTTAATTACTTTAATAATATATACAAAAGTATTGGATTTAGAGATTTCTCTAGTATCCTTGAAGTTATAAAACATGTAATTACTTCAAATATGAATAAAGCCCCTGACCCTGATGGTTACTTGTGTCTCTTTTATAAAAATATTGGAGTAATTAAGTTGGATGTAATAAAAGTAATGAACAATTTTTAATATAATAACGAAAGTCTTGATGATTTAAATCAAACTTTTATTTCTCTTATACAAAAAATTGACAGCTTTGGGTCCATTAAACACTTTAGACCTACAAGTGTGTCAATTCTTATTTATAAAATCATAAGCTAGAATTTTGGAAAAATCAATCTGTCTTTGTCCCTGGAAGGCATACTCAAGAGAATCCAATGATAGCTCATAAAGTGTGTAATTTTGTAAAAGAAAACTGATGTCTCCTCATTTGTGAAAATAAAATCTATCTCTGAGACATCATTTTAGGCGTATTTATTAGAGTATAGGTCGAATTTAGCTTAATTTAGTGCACTTTCCTATTTTGAGTCTTGATTTAGTAACATAATATTTTTAGAGCATATTGGGTTTAATTGATTATTTAGTGTGAATCTTTAAAGATAATTATGGAGATTAATTAGAGTCCAAGTCAAAGACTACAAGATATGGAAAGAGATTAGCATGGTAATTGGAGATAAGGAAACAAAAGCTAAAAACATGGAAAATGAAAAGCTGCCTAAATCTGAATTTCTGTAGCTACGCCTAAAGAAGTGGTGATAACTCCAAAACCAAGCCGATTTTGGAAGATTCCTTTCATAAGGACGTAGATAATTCTGTGACGATTCTTTTGGTATATTGTGGAGCAAAAACCGACCAATAACAAGGAAGATATGCTCAAAACAGTCCAGCAGTAATTATCTTTATTTCCATACGAATTTGAGTTGGGCTTGGAGTCCATTACTTAACCTCTCCTTCAAGAAACGAATTAGGTCAACCTATACACCATAAATACAGCCTCTTAACACTCTTAAATCATCCTTGGTGAAACCTTAAACCAAGAGGAAGCTTACAACACAAGAAAAGAAGTCTGGAAGGAGCTGTTCATCATTATGTCTTCTTCAACCTTTGAATTTGTAATTTCTTTCTTTTCTTTCATGAACTAAATTTCTTTAGCTTGAGTTTTAGCATATATGTATGAACCCTAGTTTTGATTGACATCTATCTAATTTGGGAATTTTATATTTTAAGTTGAATTATAGTTTTTATTCTCTGTTTATGTGTTTGAATTTATATTCTGTGTTCTTGTGGATCGCGACCATATAGAATTACCATCTAGTAGTTAGGTCACCATTGACAACGGTGTTTAATTAAATGTTTAGCACATAATGTCTAGTATTCGGTTTAGATCTGACAAATCAACCTAACTAGATAATCACCATGGTTTAGTACATGTTACTATTTACCAATTACAGGATCAGTTCGTTTAGGAAGCCTTATTGACACATGTAAATCCTATTTAAAACTACCTAGCGTAATTGGAACCGATTATTGAAATACTACATAATTCACCCTTACATGTTTAGAACGGCAAAACTAGGGGGGATTACATGCTAATAACTCAAGCTATATTCTCATACTACTTCTCCTTTCGTATTTATTTTCTGTCTTTACATTCTTAGTTTTAAGTTCGTTTAATTAGAAAACCAAATAAATATCTATTGTCTTTATTTTTCTTGCGTTTAGTTGTTCTAGCTTTAATTATTTGCACTTGATTTTTGCATAAGATTCCCCTAACCTTCGTAGTCTCTGCGGAACGAATCTTACTTATCTTCTAAAACTTGCATACGATCTGTATACTTGCAGAACCGTGCTAGTCTAGGGTGTTTATTTGCACTTTATTTATATCATATTTTATCACACCCTAGGCCCCACCAAAAACAGAACAACTAAAAAATATATTATGGTGTTAAGGCAATCCAAAAAGCATATGAGTTTGTGGAGTGGGACTTCCTTAATATCCTTATAATTAAAATGGGGTTTGATATCAAATTGTGTACTAAAATTATGAATTGTGTTACTTCAGTGTCTTACTCTGTCCTTATCAATGGTCAACCTTTCCAACTCAACAAGCCTGATACGGGGATAAGGCAGGAAGATCCTTTATCCCCCATATCGGTTTGCATTGTGACCTAAACCTTATCTTCCTTAGTTCAAAACAAGGTGGATTGTGGTTTACTTGAGGGTGTAAATTTTGCTAAAAACTGTACTAGGTTAACACACTTACTCTTTGCTGCTGATAGTGGGGTTTTCCTTAGTGTAACTTATGAGCATATAAACAATTTTAATGATATTATAAACATGTATGCTTTTGTTATTGGACTTACACTAAACCTTAAAAAGTGTGGTGTGAAGTTAAACTTCAGTACCCCTGATTACATTCAATATATTCTACTAAATATGAAGGTTACTAATAATCTTGAGGACTACCTAGGGCTACCCACTGAGTGGGGAAGGTCTAAGGTTATATACCTAAGTATATTAGTAGAAAAAATATTAAAAAGAATGAGCAGTTGGATAATTATATATCTTACTGAGGCTGGAAAAGAAAAAGGTTGTACTTTAGAGTATTCCTAACTACTACATATCATCTTACTTGTTACCAAAACAAGTTTGTGGCCTTATTTCTTCCCATATTGATAAATTTTGGTGGGGGAGTAAAGGTGAAAAAAGAGTACATTGGTGTAAATAGAATTCTCTTACAATTAGTAAATTGAAAGGTGGCCTTAGTTTTAGGGACATAAACACCATGAAACCTGACCCGGTAGTTTGAAAGATGATTTGGAATATGAAAACTCCACCTAAGGTTAGAAATTTCATGTGGAAGGCACTAAAGAAATTACTGCCTATAATTGAGAACCTATACCATAGGAAAATACAAAGTACCAAGGTATATAAGATCTGTAACATGGAGACATAAACAGTTGATCACATTTTACTTAACTGTCCTTGGGCAAGGGTTGTTTGGCTGGCTTCCCCACTTAACCTAAGGACCAGAAACCAGTGCTCTAGTAACTTAGACACTTGGATGGCTGAGGTCATTAGGGGTGCTAAAAACAAAGTAAAAAAGATAGTTTATTAATTGAACATGTGACTATACTAGCTTGGCATATAGGAAAAGATTGAAATGGTTTTATATGTAATAATCCTAAATTATGCCCCATGATTACTATACAGAAGGCACAGTATCTGTGGGAAGTACAAAGAAATATAATATATCCCAATGATAACTTATCAAGTCTGAGGGGTATACAAGTCAATCAAATGAATGGTATAGAAAAAATGGAAAATGTATGAAACTTGAGGATGACATTACATGTCTGAAGGCTCTGAGGTCTAAGCATAACACAAATCTGAGTATGAATGGACCACTTAATATAATACGAAAGGACCCCAAGGTTAGTAAGAATAGTACAAGTCAAACAAATTAATGATCAAGAGTCTGAAAATAGTAAAAACACTAAAAAAATTAAGTGGACCCCTCCACCCTTAAATTGGTATAAAATAAATTGTGATATCTCATACAAAATTAACAAATCCTCCATTGCTTGTATTATCAAGGATAACAGAGGAGCAGTTATTAAATATAATGCTTAGGAGATAGGTGCAGATAATCCTATGGAGGTTGAAGCATTAGGTATCTTGAAGGTATGTTTGTGGGCCAAGGAGTTCAAGGACACGAGATGTTTCATAGAGAACGACTACAAAGGCATCATGGAGGCTCTTTCACTTAATACATGTGTAGTTAATCCTAGTATTTATATAATTCGTAGTACTTATGTTATTTCTGAATCTTGTAATCCATTATTTTCCTTCACTCCTCGACGAAACAACTTAGTTTTTTATAGGAGTTCCATCCCAACTCAATTAGCGAGACTATTAGCTATTGATGCTGCCCCTTCGGAGATCGGCTAATTATTTTGTAATATGTTTTATTAATGAAAGATTTTAGAAAAAAATAGTTAAGATATTAAGTTAATAAAAGTATTATTTTTATTAATTGAGATTTGGATGACTTTTAATTGGTCAATTTTTACATATCAAAGTAAAATTCATAACATTAAAATTCAAAATAAGTTTTATTTTTTAAGAATAGTGAAAGGGAAAAAATCTATTATTAAGCTCTCTCCAAGTACAAATAGGAGGTCCTATTTGTAAGATAAACTAAGACCTTTTAGAAGCCTAAATTAACAAAACAAAATGTAACTTATAACAGTTACAACTTTTTCAATATTAAGAATTGAATATGCCATAATATTTATAATACTCCCCTTAGATATTTAATTTAAATACGTACTCGACGTTACCTAGTTAAAAACCTTGTTAGTAAAATCCAATGAGAAAAACCCAGTCAAGGGGAAAGAGTGCAACACGTATTATCTCCCCCTCATGTGTACAATTCATCGTGGAACTTACTCGTTAAATATTTTTCAAGAAAACTCCAATGGGATAAAAATTGGAAAAAAGAAAGATTACAATATATTGGCCGTTCTCCCCCTGATGTTGGCAATATTTCTCTGAGTAGACGCATCCGAATACTGTAGCTCAACTTCTTGAATATTGTAGTTGACAATACTTTGGTGAACAAATCTGAAAACTTGTTACATAATTGTATTTGATGAATGTCAATATCTCCATTCCTCTATAACTTCATCTATAGAAAATTTAGGTGATATATGTTTTGTTCTGTTACCTTTGATATAGTCATTTTGATTTTGTGTGATACAAGTATCATTATCCTCATAATATCATTGGTATATTTCATATTGAAGATAAGCAGTGATCTTAACCATATACATTGTATACATAAGTTAATTGATGGACATATATTCCATCAGACAAATGTTCAGTATGATATGAATATCGTACTATATATTGAAAATTGTAAGTAGTTGCATAATTACTAGCGGATGCATGCTTCATCATAAGCTGATGCAAGTCATTTTGACATGTTGTGACTTTATCGAGAATCTCCACTTAAATAAAATTACATAATCCCCCCCCCCTTGGATATTCACTGAAGGATATGTGTCATTATAACCTTATCAAGAAAACCTATTGGGACAAAACTTGATGAAGGAAAATAAGTACATCATTTCTTGGGGGTATGCCACATAATAAAGAAAATGAGAAGAGTCCATGAACCCAAAGGACATCCACTAAATATACTTATTATTTATTTATAATACTCCCGCTCAGATATTCGTCCATTATAAAATATGCCTCGTTAAAATTTTGCCATGAACAACCCTACGGGATAAAAACTTGGTCGAAGGAAAAAGAATACATAAATATGGAACTAATCATCTTGAAACACTATTTCGTTGAAACCTTACCAAGAAAACTCCAATGTGATAATAAATTGGATGAAGAAATATGAGTACAACCTTTCAAGATATTCTATCCCTTATTGCGGCATTACGTATTTCCTAAGACATTAGGTACTTGAGTACTTGTACCTTGATTGTCATGGTTAATAAAACCTTAACGAACAAATCCTCTAGATTTTCACTTGAGGGTATTGAGTGTAAGTAACATCATTTTCTTGATTAAGAAAAGGAGTATATAATTCTTTTGATAATGAATATTGGCATGCATCAAAAACTTACTAGAAAAACACAGTGAAAAAAAACCTTAGTGAAGGAAAAAGAGTACAATACATAAATATCGTATCCTCCTCATTATTATATTAATTATGAAAGCAATTATTTCGAGTATCCTTTCATAATTCAGACACTTGCCTCTTGTGCTTTAAATAAATTGTGTTCTTTAGGACCTTTTATACATCAACACTTCCCAATCTTAGAGAACTCAATATTCACACGCTCTAAGTACTTTACGCCTCTATCTTGCTTTGGGCACTTGTTGTGCTTTCGAACATCTTTCGTGCTTGAGCACATGTCATGCTTCAGGCATCTATGGTGGTTCGAGCACCTATTTTGTTTGTCGAAAACTTTAATACCAATCTAATCATCAATGCATTGTATCAATAACATAAGAATGAATACGTCTTTCAGCCAGAACTTCCATGATACAAGTAGGGGTTTAGATTTTGAAACTCATTATTATACTCTTTATCACTCTCGACATATTTCACCACTTTGTGATTTAGAGTATTTATTATTTATTTCAAGTGCTACAATAAATGAAAATATAGTGATCTCATAAACTGTCTCATAGTTTTATATATTTTCAATAGACAAATAATCTACATAACTTTTCTCGTATTCATTAACCTTGGTATCTTCCATGATCATTACTTCCTTTAAGATCAATGCATGTACCAACATTAGTTGGCTCAGTAATTCATATCATATCATGAAGAATGCATATTTCACAATATTTACCATTTCATCATTTACTCTTGAGATTTTCTTCTTTGGGGTATGGTATACTTTGAACTTACACGCTTACCACGTTTCATGTGTTGGTTATATGCATTACATATCTATCAAATTTCATGCATTTGTTATATGTATTACAGGTATACCACGCTTCATGCGTTTGTTGGATGCATTCGATACAATATATATTTGCAGATGTATTAATATATTATTTAAAATACTTTGCATATGGATAATTTTTTTAACTTCAGATTCCTATTTTTTATTTCTACCAAAAAAAATCCAATTTCCTATCTAATTTCGAATTTGAATTTTTTAGATCAGATTCGACTGGAATCGAATTTTCAATTTGATTGTCTTCCCTACGTGTGAAATACACTTTAAGGCCAAAATTGATGAAATTTAGGAGTTTAGTGCTTATTATGTGAGATCACGTGAAGAATATCTGTAATTTCTAGATCATATCGAGGTTTTGTGAAATTTAGGTTGACCATATAGTACTCGAATGTATTTCACTAAATGCTATAGTTTTTTGTTATCGTAAAGTCAATACCATATTGGAACCAAAAAAAGTCAATACCATATATTATAATTAAAAATCCTCATAAGGTTCCAAAATATACAAAAGTTTCAGAGGAAAATACAAATTGAAGCCTACTTTTGGCTACAATTATATTTTAAAGCTTAGTTACCAAAACTTATTTTTTAAAGTCTCTTTTAAAATTTCTGGTTGGACTTTTGACCATTTTACCCTCGTTCATCGTGGGTACGGACCCATCTCGTTTTGATATTTTCATTCTTTTTTTAATTAAATTCAACTAAGTTTTTATGTGTTTTCTTCCTAGTTATAGAGTTACATGGGGCTGGCCCCATAATGAACAAAACTAAATGGGGGCTGGCCCCATACTGAACAAAACCAACTTGGGGGCTGGCCCCATAAACATCAAAAACTAAATCTGGACCATAACATAGAAATAAAGCTTCAAGGGGCTGTCCCATTAATAAATTAAATAAAATTTTCAATTACACCTTCATGGGGCTGGCCCATAATACAACAACAACTCAATGGGGCCAGCCCATAATACACAAAAACCCAATGGGGCTGGCCCGTTAAGCCTAACCGTAAAAAAAAAACCAGACCCACGAACTGATAGAGAAGTTGGCGACCAACTGGATCGAGGTGGTGGCGGTTTCGAGCGCGGGCTGGATCCACGAACTGGAGCGGGGGTGATGGTGAGCAGTGGAGGTCTGGTAATGGAGGGGTTTTTCTGGTAGCAGAGGTGGGTGGGGATGGTGATCAGAGAGGTGGTGTCCATCGGGGTTTTCTGGTCACAGCGAGGTGTGGTGGTGGATCTCTCACAGCCTGAACCACCTCCACGGCAGCAGCAGCGGCTGTGGGTCTCGGCGGCAGCAGCAGCACCTGCCCTAGAACTCGACGGCAGCAGAAGGATGACTACGACGATGGTGGTTCGCTGCAGTGATGACGAGGTCGGCAGAGGTGAGATCTCAGATCTGACACGAAGCTTTGAGAGGGGGGGTGGATCGGCGCTGCGGAGATGAAGGAGGAGAGGGAGGGGGTCAGCAGTGGTGGTGGTTCTCGACGGCAGCAGCAGCAGCACCATCTTCACGGCAGCAGGGTTGGTGGTGGCGGTGAGACTAAGATCAGATCGAGGTGGTTTGGGGGGGAGGATAGTGGTGGGGAGCTCTGTGATGAAGCTCTGATCGAGGTGGGCTCGTCTATGGTGGGGGTGGTGAGAGCGCAGAGAGAGAGAGAGAGAGAGAGAGAGAGAGAGAGAGAGAGAGAGAGAGAGAATTGGGTGGGGTGGGATGGGTTCGGTTTGTATAATGGGGATGGTTTTTGGGTTTTTTGTTTTTCACGGGTTAGAGTATGGAGATAGTTTGGGCTTTTTATCAATACCAATTGGATTCTAACTAGTAGTTAGAATGGTGGACTTATACTATAACTTATATGGCATTTAGGCTTTATAAAGTCAATACCCCAAAGTTTCACTAGGACTAACAACTTAGCCCATGCCCGTCCTCGAAATACTTCCTAAAGAAGTAACTGCTAGTATAAAACAAAAGCACCGTCGATTTCTCAACTACGAGAACCATCTCTAATATTCTTGGCCAGATTATTAGTCGTTCCATTAATAGCTATTGGAATATATTTAAAGGAATAGCTATCACACCAGCGGTTGTTATTTCTTTAGTCAACATATCTTTAGTATTCCACCTTAATTTTTTTTTTTTGTCGAAAATTCCACCTTAATTTAGAAAGCACCGACGTGCCATGGACAACATCCAGTCAATTTGACTTTATAATAGAAAAATCCAAGTTGGCCTTATTGGCCCACTCATCTATTTTGAGGACATAATCTTTTTCTTCAAGAGGCAAGTTACATTTAGGCTGATTGAGCGAGCGGTATTAACATAAACACCTTCCACTTTAAGACCAACAATAACTAGACCGACCTTCTGAAAGGAAAATACAGAAGAAGTATCACATTGCATTTTTGAATTCTTGCACTTCCGCATCTGGAAACTTAGTGGACAACCCATATGAGATAAAGATGAAGAGTCAATAATTCCTTGTCATTGTCCTTGAATAGCTTTTTCTAGTAAACTCATCAATTTTATACTGAATTTTCAAAGGTAAATTCACTTTGGTGTTTCACATATTCCAGCATAAAGGAAGCAAAGAAGGTAATGACATTGTATTTTGACCATCTATTGTCCTTAGAGCTTTCAAGAAACTTCACCACCCTCATGAGAAAGCGATATTATCCTTTGGTTCAAGTTGTATATAATTGTCTCGATCTAGAAGTTAGTAGGATATACATATACTTAATCGTCTCATTATACTCCTCACATAAAGAACATCTTGGTAACAAAATACATTTTTCTCTTGAACATTGTAAGCTTAGTCTAAATGTCATTTTATTAAACATTTCCAAAAGAAGGCATTAATCTTTTATGTTCCAAATTTTTTCCATAACCATTGAGGTGTAATTGTATTCTAAATTATGTTAGTGGAAGCTTGATTAAGATAATTATAATTATCTAAGCATCAAAAGTAATATCCCAATTTTGCTATATATGGTCAATTGTTCAATTAGTCGAACACTAATTTTCCATTAACTATGAGCGTTCGAGATAATTTCCATGTATGGTATTAAGTTCATGTTTCAATCTAGCTCCAAATGTAAAAAAAAAAAAATTATAATTAACAAGGGAATATATACATTCTCCATTCATCAAGATTGTAATACAACAATTATAGCCATCAAATCACAAGGCCAAAACAACACAAGACAAATGAAGTAATAAACTAACACTACACTTCTTCTACTCTATATACAACTCAAAATCTAATTAATTCTTCAATACATCACAAAAGTTCTTAATCCGTACAATAATAATCGTTATATCATCCGTTCGATTTTCATGCTCAAGCCACAGTTTATAAGATTCTTTAGCAATCATTGAACATGCAACTCTAGGATCTTCATACCTATTCACCTACACAAATTCAATTAAAAATTAGAAATAACTTTTTTTTTTTTTTCTTAAAAAAAAAAAAAAAAGACAAGTTTGATGCTTTACGTACCATATTAACCACAGCTTGACTAGAAAGAAACTCGAAAACACCATCACTAGCTAAAACAAAGAAAGGATGAGTTGGATTAATCTGAACCGTTAAAACTTCAGGAACAGAAATAACACCAATTTTCTCAGCAATACTATCTCCTATACTCCTTGTAAAAGCCGTACCAGGAAAAAACCCATTTTGCATCCATAATCTCGGAGGATCATCACCGTCCGTTTCTTCATCACCCCACGATTGAATCTCAGGATCTTTAACCCCTTCAAGTTGATCAACGCTTAAAACTCTCGCCCCACAAAGTTTCACTCTCTCATATTCATCTTTCCTAAATGGAGTCTGATCGTTCGATAAATTGTCTGCAAGAACTTCATCTTTCTTAATAGCTAAAACAGCTCTAGAATCACCCACGTTTGCTACATATAACTTATCACCTATTACTAAAACTGTTATAGCAGTTGTACCACTCATTGAATCATCAATATCGCTATTATGAAGCTCCTCATTTGTAGCTAAAAAAGCTGTGTTATAAGCTTTGATTGGATCGTCTAATAAAGATGTATCGTTTGATAATAATTCAATTAATTTATCACTAACAAACTGTGCACATTTTGTACCCGTTTGACCATGTCCATCAAATACACCAAAGAAATGAATATTTGGATTACCTTGAATATTTGTTTGTATATGATAACTATCTTGATTCTCTTTATTAGGTGTATCTGGATAATAACCACGTTGTGTAAGAACAGTATACTCTAACTTGTAATTATGTGAAGGAACATGAACATGAACACTATCTAATGGCATATCAGTAATTACATGCGTTTCATGACGTGTAGTACTCTTAGCTTCATCTTCAGATTTTGTGTACTTGCCACAACATTTTCTATATATACAACCTATTTTGGATTTTCTCTTATCACCATTCTCAGATTTCAACTTACAACAAGATTTTCCAGGTAAACAACCCATTATTCTATACAATAACATGAATTAAACAAAGCTAACTTCAAATTTCAATATGCACATCTAATGCTTGTGAAAAGTTTTGAATGAAAAACTTACAAAAAGAAGTAATCTTGCATCTGTATGGTCAAAGGATCAAATATGGTAGCCCATTCCTTTTCAATAGAATTGAAAAACCTTTTGAACCATAAAAACGCCAAAAAAAGGCTTTAATCTTAAGGGAAAAACATGGGTTCTGTTTGAAAGAAAGTGATCAAGATTTAGAATGAACCAATGTTGAAGAAAAAAGTCGATAAAATAGAGAAATTAAACAGTAGAAAAGAGGTCAATAAAACCTCAAATCAAATCAATCTCTCATAAACAGCAGAATGGTGGAAGCTTTTTTGATTTGACCGTACAATGGGTGCTTGTGAAAATGTCAGAGACGAGAACGTGTGGGTTTTGCTTTTGTGGGACTTATGCAGAGGAAATATTTTTTGAAGAGAAAAGGAATTCTTTTGGTGGTATGATTTATTGACTGACGCGTCAAATACGCGCTTGTATAGCACGCTTTTCTTTTTCACTTATTTGTTTCGGTTGAATAAATAGTTTTGACCAGAAGAAGAAAGAAAATCTGATAATGAATGGTTAAAAAGTAATTTCTTAGAAGTCAAAGTTTTTAGTTTACCAACTTTATTACTTTCTGGTCAAACAATTATTAACAAGACATAATTTGCGGAGTTTTTTCATTTTTAAGCTTTTTTTTTTTAAAAAAAATTTACACGATTGTCTAAGTTTAAAAATGTTTGTGAATTTATACCGTTCGCACTTTGAAACTTCGAAATGGTATTCATTTCAGAAAAGATTTCCAAATAAGTAGGTAAAACAATTTTCGCACCAACTTCTTTCCACCTATTTCTTTTCTTTTCAACTACTACCTATCAATTTGACAAGAAAAAAACTACTACCTATCTTTTTTTCTCTTTTCTAATACTTTTACCGAATTTCATATTTCTCGTACTTAGGGATGGCAATGGTTACAATTAAAAACCGAAACCGATGATAACCGAACCGATTAAAAACCGAATTATAAAACCGTGGTTAAAATCATTAGGTTATGGTTTTGAAAAGTGTAACCGAGGGTTAAAACCGTTAGGTTATGATTTTTTATAAAAATAAAACCGAAAAACTGAAAACCGCTTATTATCATATATATTTTCAAATTTTATAATAATTTAGTTTAAGTTAGATATACTGAAATTCTAAAAGCAATATCAAAATACTAGATTTAACTAATTAAATAATAAATATACAATTTAATCAAATACCAACAAATTTTTTTATAAACCTTGTAGTTTTTTTTATATATGTGGTTTTTTTAATGAAATTTAATATATTTATTAAATTGTCATTTGAATATGGTTAAAAACCGCAATACCGTTTAAAAAACCGAAACCGAATAATACGGTTATGGTTTTGAAAAATGTAACCGATGGTTAAAACCGTCAGGATGTGGTTTTTAATTATAAAAATGGTTATGGTTATGGTTTTTAGAATTTGTGCAAAAAACCGACCCGTTGCCATCCCTACTCGTACTAATCTTTATTTTTTATTTTTTATATACTCATTTTTTCTTATTAATTTTTTCTCTCTCATACATCTTTATTAATTTTTAATAAATAAGTTTTATCTAATTAACTATATTTTATAATTATAGCATAAATTAAATATATAATATAATATTATCATATTTAAGTAAATTTTATTTAATTATTTATATTTTGTTTATAATTACAATGTAAATTAAATATTTTTTAATGTATACTTATATTGTATAAGTAATTTTTATTTAATTAATTATATTTTGTTTATTGTCTATAATATTATTCCCGAGACTCTATAAATAAATGAAGAGAAGTAGTATGTGAATTTAGCTCGAGAAATAGAATGTAATCTCCACTAACATTGTCTTATAATTATTACCTAAGGGAGAATTGTGTGATATCCAATAGGCAGGATTCTATATTTCTCCTAACCATCTTCCGGGTAGACTAGGATGGAACCTAACAATTAGCAGGGACTTGGGTAAGGGGACCATGCGCAATGATCGGTGGTTAATCTCAAACCCTAGTGACTATCTAGTTAGTCAAACCCGTCAGGATCACTATCACACACTAGACGTTTATGTGGTGTTTCAATAGTTGAACACCCCTTCCGGGTGACCATCCAACTACTATGGTAATCCTATACATTGTACACCGCAGGAACTACAGACTTTAACATAAAAGTAGAGTTATCATTACTAATTTCAATTAAATGTAAAAGAACATCCCAAATTAAAATAGATATAAAACAAGTCTAGGGTTCATACTCATATGCTAATTTGAAACTAAATAAATCTTGTTCATACTAAAGAAAGAAATAAAATAAATTACCAAAGGGAAGGATTGGAATGGCATGAACAACTTTCAAGTCCTTCTTCTCTTGTTACTCGCTCTTGATGATTTCTTGGTGTAATATTAATGAAAGACTGAGCAAGGATCATTCTTCTACAGTAGGAATATATATATATATATATATATATATATATATATATATATATATATATATATATATATATATATATATATATATTCCTTTGGTCGAAACATGGAGTAGTCCCCAAGTTAAGGAGTTCAAATCTTACCAAAATTGGTATTCCTAAATTGTAGGACAAGATAAACCTTTGCAGATTGATTTGGTCATATCTCTTTCGTTACTTTATCGGAATTTAATGTACTTTATATGGAAACTACCGCAATTCAAATATCTATTTTCTCATATAAAGGGATCCTCCAAATTCGTGACCGATTTTATGCAGCATTATAAGTAGTGAATGTTTTTCCAGCAAGGCAGATTCTTTACTTTCCAAATATATCTAGACTTTTCCTTTTTACTTATGACTAAGGGGTTTCCTTTGCTTTTCACTTCTTATCATTATCCCAAGGTGTAATAGCTTTCAATATCTAAGTGCTACACAAATAACACATAAATTATGCGCAAAAGCTCATAAAATAGCAAAACAGCTAAAACTAGACAATGAAGTGCAAAGTATAAATAAATGGAGAAAAATCCTGAAATTAAGTACTAAATATCCCTAAAATGACATCTCATAACTAGATTATTCTATCATATAATTGGAGACATCAGTCACCGATATGGTTTCATGATCACAAATTTGTCTGAGATATTCAACAACGTGTTGAAAGGATCAAATGGGTTGCACATGACTGCTATCGTATTGCTCACTTACAATAGGTCCAACTTTTATTTCACACTCAGACAAAAAAGAAATGAGATATGCTTTAGTTCCAGTTAACAAATATCCATTCTTGGTGCAAATTATCATTGATAAGATTAAAATGAAGGCCAGATTTTGTACATTGGTAGGCTTTCACGACCAGTCTAATCAATTTAATATTACGGCATATGCAGGTCAGACTCTAGTAGGACCGGTAACTCCAGGATACTTCTGAGTATGTATTGAATACAAAGAGTATTCTTATGGAGAATGGAAATTATTACACATTACCATGTACACAGGCAAGGGCAGTTTGTCAACAGAGAAGTTTGGTAGATGGGGAGTTAGTGTCAATGTACTACACTTGCCAAGCAAACGATAATCAGTTTGTGTTGGTTCTCAATGTCATAGATGACGAATGTTATTGGCCAGAATATGAAGGTCTTGAGGTTGTGTCAGACCCAAGGAAATTGGTCAATAAACCTGGTCGTAAAAAGAAAACACACATTCATAATAAAATGGATGCAAGAGAGAGACCTATTTCTGGAAGATGCAACAGATGTAAGTAAATTGGTCACGACAAAAAAACGTAATTGTGTGTAATCTTATAGGCTATTATTTAGTGACCTTGTGTGTAATCTTATTTGTCGTTTTAACGAGTATCTTAGATTTTTCGTCACAATTAGTATGCAATCTTAGTTGAACAATAAAAACATATTAATATTCGAAATCTCTTATAAATAGTTGTGAACAATGCAAACATATTAATCAATGTTCCTTCTAAACCGCCTTCTACGTGGAGATGTTTTGTTTAGAGGTGACTCATCATTTGAAAAATCAATAAGTCCCTTAGTCTCGCTTAATAAGGAATCCAATTCAGAGGACATTCCATATTGGGTTAGTCGATGTATGGTTGACCTAAGATATTTATTTGAACCACGTTATGCTTTAAACCACACGTTTGACTCTGATTCTGACTTGTGTTCCTCTTATTGATGGAATTAATGAATGGTCATTGGTTAAATCATGCAAAATTTATAATTTTGACCCTTGCTTGGTACAACTTCCGCTACAATATAACACTCTGGTTCCATTCATCATTCTATGTGGTGTTCCATGAATCACATTGGTCAACTTTTTGTTAGAGTGTTATCTTGACAAATTGTTTCCTTAGATCATCTCCTACTACGATAATACACTACTTGATATTTTTAGGACATCTTAATTTCCTAAAGAGAACGGGAAAACGTGACTCAAATGAGTATATTTTTCATTATCGTATATATGAGTCCAAGACAAAATAACGAGATTAATTTTACATCACTTGCTTTGATACGTGTTATCTAAGAAGTGTCTTAATAGATTGACATGATCTTGCATGTCATTCATTACACTCATACACATCTATCTATGTCATTCTCTTAAATTATGCATTCCAAACCACTAGATGAGTATCCAGAATCTTCTTGTCTTAAACTTCACTTAGTGAATGACTTTAAGGTGATCATTATCTTAGGTGAGCTTTAATTTTGATCTAGCAAAATCTAAATTTAATTTTTCATATCGCTACTTTGTCTCTTCTTTATCTTTATTTGAGAGGATCGAATCTAGATAATAATAATATTTAAGAGATTCATGCTCATATCAAAGAACGATCGTGATGATCCATTACTATGATCCATGTTCACCTAAATGTTATAGGGTTATCCAATATATCATATGCTTATTTCCAAATAGGATTGTGTTTCTCAACACTTCCTTATTTGAGGAATGTCATAACCTAGATTTTTCTCACACGTTATATACGATATGAATAAAACATATATTTATTTTAAATCAAGAGAGAATTGAAAGGAAAACATCTACCTAATATTATTGAATTTAATAACAACTAATCCTAATGTAAGTTAGGAGCTATGAATATCCAATGCCTTAAAACACAAGGCATATCTAAAAAATATTTAAAAAAAATGAAATAATCTGATTAGAAACCCTCTAATCTATTATCTAATACAGTAATATGAATTTTCTACCTTAAAACTCTCAACTAATACTAAGAAACTCGAGCTACCTAGCTAACTTTCATATATTTGAAACCTCGATCATTATTCACTTATCAACTTCCATGTTATATGTAAATCATTCAATATAAAAATGATTAGTAGATCAAGATTCTAATCAAGAAGAATCGACATGAAATTATTTTACCATGGTACTAAATGAGAACTACTTATTGGTCTGTGTAGCTTAGGATAGTCTCACTTCCAGTGACCTTTCAGTTTACACTTGAAATACTTTTCTTTGGGAGGATTATTAGGTGCTCTCTTCTTATTCCCTTTCTTGTTCTTTCTAACACTGGAACTATTGAATTGTTTCTTTCCCTTCTTGGATGAATCCTTCCCACCCTTATTATGTTCACATCCTTGCAATTTTACCAATTAGGACAAGCCTTACCTTTTCGATCGATGATGACTTCAGCTGCCTGCAATTCTTTCATCAGCTCTAGCAAGTTCATCTCCCACTTTCCCATGTTATAATTAAGTTTGAATGGTCCAAAATACTGAGGCAGTGACTCTAGTATCATATAGACCTCACTTCCTTCATCTATGTCAACGCCAAATATCGTGGTTGTGCTAAAGTTATTGATAATCTTTAGAGTGTGGTCTCTTACAATCGTCCTTCAACCATCCCGTCATTTGTCACGTTTCTAAGAGAAGCTTGCTTTGTGGGAGTGTTCTTGTATGTGAATATTTCAGATACAAATGCAATAATCTCTTTGGCAAGATTCATTCCCTCACATTCCATCTGCAACACATTGTTGATTAAGGCCATGATATAGCAGTTGACCATATGAATAGCCAACCATCTTGTATTGTTCTTATATCAAGAATGAGAGATAACTGGTGTCGCCTAGAGTGTGATAAAATAAGATAAATAATAAGTCAGAAAACAACGCACTCTCACCCTAGACAGGCACATCACTGCAAGTATTACAGGACGAATGCAAGTTTTAATGATAAGTTGAGTTCGTGCTCAAGGACTTAGTGTGTTAATCGAATGGGTAGAAATAACGAGTAAGAAGCAATTAATTAAAAGACAAGGAAATAAAGAGATGATAAATTCGAAATTATAAATTAAACTAAGGAAAATAAAGACAGTAAATTAAATACGAAGAAATATGAGATGAGAAGTATAGCTTAGGTTTTGCTAGTATGCACTAATCCTTCTAATTCTTTCTATCAAATCTAGTTAATAAGGGAGATAATTAGCTCTTAGATATTTAGTCAGGATTCTAAATTCCCATACCTTAGACCTTGAGAGCGACTAAGGGGGCTACGGACACACCACGAGGCTGGTTCAAATAGGGTTTACCTACGCTACTAGGGCCCTAAGCAATCAATTTCCATACATGGTGATAGTGATTAAATTATACCCTAATGACTATCTAGTTAGAATTAGTGTTGTCAAGACCAATATCGACACTAAACGTTATGTGGTGTTTCAATAATTAGACACCCAGCTAAGGCGATCATCTAACTACTGTTAAGGTAATCCTATACTCGTGCACTAGCAAGGAAAACATTCATTAAATCAAAAACACATAAACAAATATAAAGGTAAGAAGCTAATATTAGATTAAAACATATAATTCCAAAGAAACTTAGATAGAAAGACATTATAATTCATAGTTTATACATGATGCAAAACCCAAGCTATGGGAAGTTTAGTTCATACCTGAAGAAAATAAACTAAAGGAAATAATAAAAGAATCATCTTGCTCTTTACAATAACTCTGATGAATAAAACCCTAAGGACTAATTACTATGAGGCAAGGATGATTTTACAAGTGATATAAGGGTGTATTTATAGGTGTTTAGAAGACCTAATTCGTAATCTTGAAGGAGAAGGTAAGTAGTGGACTCCAAGCCCAACTCAAATCCGTAACCCTAAAACATGAAATCAGGTCCGTTTTTGTTTTGGTCCTAGCAGCTTCAATACTCATCCTTTTGACGCGTATGAGTAGTCGAAATTCATCGTCTCGGAAAGATCTTCAACTTTTCTCTTGACCGTTTCTCCAAATTCCACACCGATCTTGAGATATAAGCTGATTTTTGGTCGTAGGTGCAGAAATTCAAATTTAAGGCAGCTTTCCTTTCCATGTTTTTAGCTTTTCTTTCCTTATCTCCAATTACCATGCTTATTTCTTTCCATATATCTTAGTCTTTGACTTGGATTCTAATTAATCTCCATAATTATCTTCAAAGCTTCACACTAAATAAATAATTAAACCCAATATGCTCTAAAAATATTATTTTACTAAATCAAGACTCAAAATAGGAAAGTGCGCCATTTCTCAAGAAAACCGATTAGAAAGACTTTTAAATCACTAAAAATGATGTCTCATCTTAACATAAATCTATCACAAATGAGGAGACATCAATAACCCTTCTACAAATATTGGACTAGGATCCTTAGGACAAACTCGTAATCTTTTGAGGCGATAATTATGTCCAAGTTCCTCTTCCAATCAAAAAAGTTCTCTCCAATATGAATATTCTTCTTAAGAATACCGGGGATAGGGATTAATGATGACATTGTAGGATGTTAATACAAACACGTTTGTATGTGTAAAGTCAAACGTTATATATATTATGCTAGAATATGACTTGGAAAATTATTCATGCATTAGTTTCTACACTAGGTGTCAACTAGATAGATGTACCCTTCTAACTTATCAGACTTAGCGTAACGGTGTATTATTTCTCTAGTTCATTTTTTGACGTGGGTCCGACCGCATGCATTAAAGAAGATAAATTATTTGGATTTTGGTCTTATTAACCAGTTCACAACATGAAGTCTCAGAGTTAATATTCGATTTTTGTTTGGGTTTGACTTCTTAGAAGTCTAAGGAACCTTTTCTATTGTGGAGGCGAACCCTCTTTTGAGTTGAGTGAGTACCATTATCTTATAAGTTTCCTAGGAAATAATAGACCACACGCTATATGAATTGTTTTGCATGGAGAAAAAAATCCACCAATGCCCAAACTAAAGCGTGTATTACGTGGTTCACTAGCAAACTTGGAATTCCTCCCCTCAAACGTGTTCCAACTAGTACCATCAATTGGATGACGCAATACATATGCGTCTGTACTATTTCTAGTATGGTGCCAAATCATATCTTTGGCGGTGGGCCTCAAAGCATACATTCTCTTCAACCTTGGCACAATGGGAAAATAACGTAGTTTCTTATGTGACACTTTCTTCCCTTTCTTTGGATCCCAACTTGATTCACCACATACTGGACACTTCTCCAGTTATTCATTCTCTTTATAATACTAAACAAAATATTCAAACACAACAACTGATGAAGTTTGATAAAAGAGGTGTTTGTTAACTTGTTCTTCACTTTGACATGCATTAAATTGGCTATCAAATTCAAGGAACCCATTGTAGCATAACCGGGTACAATTCTGTCTCAATTTTCTCGAACAACGTGTCGAAACACCCACAACCCCGTCCAGTAAAATTCTCGTCACTCATCTCGGTAGGGCTGTAAATAAACCAAACCGCTCTCGAGCAGCTCGAGCTCGGCTCGGAGAGAAGCTCGTTCGAGATCGGCTCGAATATAAACAAGCTCAAACTTCATTTCAAGCTCGATAAATAAACGAGCCTACTCGAGCTCGGCTCGTGAGCTCGTTTATAATTATAAAAATTACAAATTAATATATTATCTACTTATAAATATATCATTAAACCTTCAATATCAAGTCGGATATTTGTAATTTCTTTAGACAATTATTTTTTCATTGATGTTATGTTTCATATTTTCATACCACACACTCCATCATATACCAACCGTTCATGAAAGTCCTATTTCAACCATAAAAAACTAATTGTTCATGAGAAAATCTTGCTCGACTCTAAAAAAGCATGTTCTATAAGTTAAACAAACAAGTTCTAACATTTCTGATTTTGATCATTGGAAGCTCGAGCTCGGCTCGTTAAAATTTGAGCTCGGCTCGACTCGTTTAAATTTGAGCTAGGCTCGGCTCGTGAAATTAAACAAACAAGCCTGTACATCTAGTATTCGGCTCGGCTCGGCTCGTTTACGGCCCTACATCTCGGTATCACCGGAGTGGCCCCAACTTCAGTAGTGGGTCTCAAATCATCCAACACATTCAACATTTCATCATCTTCAATTGGGTTATTCATAGGAATTACTTCTTTTTCCCCGTATTTCGTTCAAACCTCATACGATGATTAAAACCCCCATTTATAAAGATCCATTCTAACATCGTTAATATGAAATTTTTGTTTATTGAAACAATGATTATACAAACAAAAGATGAAACTAGATTTACCCATGTGTTCTTTCACAAAATTGATAAGATCCTTCACACCCGACAAATATTCCCTCGTAACGAAATTATTTGATTTAATCCAACTCTTATCCATAACCGGATCCATTATCTAAATTGAGTTAAACATTTAATTATAACTAAATAAAAACAATTAAACAAATTTTAAAAATAACAACTATATCCAAAAATATACATATAACACCTAAAATACACCAAATAAGACACATATCATTTATATAATCAAAACATAATACAACAAATACTTAATTTAAACAAAATATAAAAAAGATTGCATTTTTTAAAAGTATCTAATTTAGAGAATTTGATGGATTTTTTTTACTATAAGTGGGACCCACATGCGTATAATGTAGTAGAGAAGTTTTGTTAATAATGGGGCCAATCATAAGTTACGAATTAGGGAAAAAATGAGAGCAATTCATTGGTAGGTCTTTTTTGGGGTAAAATTCACCATTAATGGTGTTCAGCTCGCTGACATCTATATACTCGTCACTCAATAGTGAGGACATTTGTCCTCGCTAATGACCTAATATGTCATCGTGAATGATATCAATAGCGAGGACACCAAATTCATCGTGAAAGAGAAACACAATGGCGAGGACAATTTTAATTTATTTTTCTTCACCAGAAAAGCGGTCACACTTAGGCGAGGACAATAGTCCACGCTGATAAAGTTACTTACATAGTCGCGAAAAATCATGCGTGTAATAGTGTTGGGGTGAGCACGGTTCGGTTCGTTTCGATTTTTTGGCGAAACCAGAACCGAACCGAACTGAATATTTTGGTTTTTTGTAATATAAAAACCAAAGCGGACGGTTCGCATTTGGTTTCACATTTGGTCTTTGGTTCCGAATTTGTTCGTTTCAGTTCGCTTTTTGGTTCGCAGCAAAGTTGGATGGTTGACCAATAATTTTTTTCATACCATTTCTTGAAATACATTGTCCAATAGCGACTAATATTCTAATACAATTATGTTACTATTCTAACAACTATTATCTTAGTTTATAAAACTAAGTAAATTTATAAAATTATGAACTATATACAATCATGATTAATAAAATTAATCAAGTAGATACTTACTAATATAATCTTATGTGATATAAAAAATTCTCGCTAATAACACCGTTAAAAGTTTAAAAAAAATATTCACGTAGACAATAAATTCTCAACAAAATTTTCTCTCACATAATTCTTGTAAAAAAATTCTCAGATTCCTTATTTTTTTTCCTTCGTCGTTTTAGTTTTTATTTGGTTATTTGGTTTGGTTTTTTGCGTTGTAAACCAATCCGAACCACAAAAATTCGGTTTTCCAAAAATGGAAACCGAACCATTGGGTTTTTCGGTTTTTGGTTTTTTTAGTTGGTTTTATTTTTTTCGATTTTTGATTTGGTTTAATTTTCTAGTTTTCATTTGCTTAACCTAAATAGTGTGATATAACCTAAAAAATGATAATTTGTTTTTATTCGTCAAATTTATAGCGAATTTTTTAAACAAAATAAATTTCTTAAAAGTAGACCAAACTCAATGAACGCAATTGAAAGTGAACAAAAAGTAGCAACTAGAAGATTGTGTTAAAAATGATGAAGTGTGTAAAATAATATTTTTTGGTCTTACAAAAAATGATCAGTTATTAAAATTAGTATTCTAAATTTTTTGTTTACTTTGAATTTTAAGTAATTCTTTTTTAATTTTTTTTACTATACATTTATGATGGGTATTTTAGCAATAATGAGAATAACAATGATATTTTTTTAATATATATAATAAGGTAAGTGAATATTATTAGTAGGACTAAAAAAATATACGTGGATGAAATTATATAAGATAAGAAAAATAAAATAATTAAAGAAGAGTAGTGATATATGTTATTTAAAATTGTACTATCTAAATATCATTTAATGATGTAACATGATTTAGTTGGTTATAAATTATTAATCAAATAAAAAAATTAATAATTTATAACAAATCAATTCATATCACATAGTTGTTGAATGATATTTGAATAATATAATTATAGATGGTATATATCATTACTCTCTATATAATTACCCGTTAAAGAAAGAGTGGAGATTTCTTTAGAGTTTCAAGTCATAAAAGTATTAAACATTTCCACATATCACCACTAGGATATAGTATTATCATACAAACTCACCATTTCTAAGCGTGCGAATATAAGTGGGGTACAATATCATGATGAACCCCTCATCTAATTCATATTGGATGCAATAACACTAATAATTTTCATCAACCATTTCTTTAATAATTAAAAAGAATTAACAAATTAACCCCAAAAGAAAAGAAAACCCCTACTTCCCCTTCCATCCCGGTAGTGGTCGTTTATTTCCGACGACTAGTAAATGTTTGAAACACAACACCTCCAATGGTTTGAAAGTCATCCATAGTACAACTCCGACATTTCATTCCAAGAGGATCCATGGCACTGGAAATACGCCTCCAAACCTCATGACTAGCCCCTGTTATCGACACTGACATTGTCCCTGGCCGGAAAACTTGTACCACCTTCTTTAACACCTCTGCAATACTATTATGATCATCATAATTTGAACCAACGAATTCATAGCTTGCATAGCTGAAACCATCTTCAGGTGTAACATGTATTGTAGAGTAACGATCACCATCAACACCATTCATTGAGTATCCACATGGATCAAAAGCAAAATCACAGATAAGTGCATTAGGGTTTATATCACATATACCAGTAATCATCGTCATCTCTTTCCCGGCTGTATCACCATTTTTACCGTCGTTTGGAATGCGAAAAAACTTACGAGCAAGGACACGATCAAGCTCAGTCATGCAAACTTCAATAGTGAACAATTCATCGCGTTCTTGAAGATTATATGAAGCATCACTAGCTGAAAACACATGCCATGAATGAGAGGATAATTTTGAAGGCATAACAGAAGCTTTTCGATAACAAAGATGACTAGGTAAATGTTCTTCAATGTAAACCACTTCATCTTGGAAGCTTGTATGAGGGTAAGGTTGTTCATCAGGGAAAATAAAGCTACCCCTTGAATACCTACACTCACATAGAGTAAGCCCTATGTTGCATGCTAAATGAATCAATGGAAGGATTGATTTCAATAGCTGTGTTGTCCCACATGTTTTGATTATAATCTTTGTAGGGTATATAAAAAGGCTTGATTCTGATAACACGTATGCATCGAAATATTGATTGGCAACAGCTGATACTACAGTGCATTGCACTGCATGCAAAACTTCTTCTATAGACTCGAATTCGAGCTGTCGGAGACCCAGTCCGATCACGGAATAGTCACCGGAGAATTGCATCTCAAGTCTTTTCTCAAACCCTTCAAAACCAGATATAGCCATTAAATAAAGAGAGATATGAATCTGTTTTTTGTTTTTTTAAGGTTTAGTTGATGATTATTTCGTGCTTTTCTTGCTTAGGTATAGAGTATTTGTGGGAGAGCAGTGGAGGTGCCAGTTGATACCAAGGTTGCTCATATATATAGATGTAGAATGGTGAGAGGGGGCTAGAGAGAGATTTAGGTTTTGGGTGGTTTGGGTGGGGTGGGCATGCGGATGAGTCGACCAAGAATAATGATTTGGAGGCATAAGGACTACTATACAAGATGATTGTTATATTTTTGTGTGAAAGATCTTTTTTCAGACAGCAACATGTATCCAAATCCATTACCATGCGCATTCTTGTTACACTTAGTATAATACATTTTCATTCACAAGTTGGACAAAGTTTTTGCCTATCTGTCTAGTGGGCTGTTGCATTGCACTTCCAGATTATTACCCAGATATGAGGCAATGATGTAAGTTAAAAAAATTAGTAATTATTTTGGACAACTAATTTAACTATTCCAAAATTAGTAATCTAAACTGTTACTTAACACGGCTAAGCTAGCGCGATTTGGTGATTGTTTGTTATTGGTTGAAATCACCTCTAACCACCTTGGTCGCTAGTATTTCCTTATTGGAGGTCCACATAGACAATCAACGTGGTCACATAAGGACAAGCTATCTAGCGACTACTATGATGACTGTAAAAATGAATCATTAGCGCCACCACGGTCGTTTCAATGGTTTTCCAACATTACCGACCACCTAAGTGTTCAGTAAATATGTGAAACTTTTAGCAACCAATAAGGAGCCGTCAAATCTGTTGAACCTTCAGTGACCACTTGGTGGTCGTTGTAGATCATATGTTTTTGAGAAAATGACACTTAGGGTGTTGACCACACCCCCCTCTTCGAGTTAGCACCCCCACCTAGAGCCTCTTCTTACTAAAGACCTCAGCAACTTTTTAACACATGAACCCCGAAACTCCTGTTACCTTACTACCCTTTTAGAATTATATATATACTATTTTAGAACCCCACCAATTATAATTTTCAGATTATAATTCTCTCACCTCCCCTCCTCCCCTATCTCTCTCTCCCCTCCCCCATATCCCAAACTGCCACCACCACTATCCTCCTCCATGAGAACAACCACCACCACCACCACCACCATCTCCCTCCTCCCCTATCTCTCTCTCCTCCCCCCAGCTCCCAAACCGCCTCGCGTGTCCCCTATCTCTTGCACGAATTCGAAGCACTCCATCAGTGTGCTTGTTCCTTGTTCCTTGTTCGAGATCTGAGATCCAGCGGTGTTGGATAACCATGGCAGCAAAAGAGGGAGCTCGATCCTCGCTGCTAGCCTCGCCGGAGCTCTGCGCAGCAACACCATTGGAACGCGAAAGCCAACCCTAGCCTCGCACATATTTGTGGTTCCTTGTTCGAGATATGAGATCCAGCGGTGTTGGATAACCATGGAAGCAAAAGAGGGAGCTCGATCCTCGCTGCTAGCCTCGCTGCTAGCCTCGCCGGACTGGTTTTCGCTCGAGTGGTGGTGCTAGCCGGAGGCGCGAGAAGCTTTGAAGAACATCAGAGTGGTGGTGCTAGCCGGAGGCGCGAGAAGCTTGAAGACCATCAGACTGGTTTTCGCTCGAGTGGTGGTGCTAGCCGGAGGCGCGAGGGTTACTGTTGCTGCATTCCACCATTGTTGCGAGCTCAAAAGTCCTTCACCATTGCAGCTCATCTTCTCCAGCTCCGGCATTATGGTGATGTGGTGGTTGTGGTGTGTACTTTGGTGGTTGTGGTGTTATGGTGGTGGTGGTGTTCGTGTGGTTGCCTAGATTCTGGTGGTGTTGGTGGGGTGGCTATGGACGAGAAGACTGTGTCATGGTGGCGGTGGTGCTCGTTGACGAGAAGAAGTTTTTATTTTTTTATTTTTTTTTCTAATTTCAGATCTAGATCTGGTTTGACCAGATCTGGTCAAACAAGATAGTAATTAATTTTTTTTATTTTTTAATTGTATATTCATTTGTAATTGTTTAAAAATGTGTAATAAAGGTGAATAAAAGTTTTTTTGACTATTTATGCTTTACTTTTTAATAATACTCATCAATTTGACTGAGTACTCATCAAATTTACGGAGTACTCATCATATTTATCGGAGTACTCATCAAATTATTCGGAGTACTCATTAAAATTATTCGGGCTACTCACCAAAATATATAGAGTACTCATTAAAATATATAGAGTATTCAGCCAATTTATAGAGTACTCTCAGTTTTTTCCGATACTCTCAGTTTTTTTCCGATACTCTCAGTTTTTTCCGATACTCTCAGTTTTTTCCGATACTCTATGTTTTTTCCGGTGACTGGTGGTCAGTGGTCGGAGGTCGGTGGTCGGTGGCCGGAGGTCGGAGATAGGTGGTAGGTGGGTAGTGGTAGAGGAGAGAGAAACAGTGACATCACACTTTTTTGTCTTTTAGTGTTAGTAAGGGTAGGAAAGAGTATTGTAAAAAATGAGGTCCCTAAGAATAACAACTTTCAAGACACTACTCTATAGAGAAAAAATAGTGTCTCTAAGACCCTATATATAATTCACCCTATGTTTTTAGCAACTACGTGTCGGTCGCTAAAAGTAATTCAGATTTTTTAAAAATAAATTTAATAGTTTTTAGGTCTTTAAAATCACACCTACTAATCTCAAAATATACAAGCATATAAAATCTCATCAAATCAATACAGAACACCAAAAATGGATACTGAACACGCATTAATAATAACAAACTTATACTACTAGTCTCTTTCGTAACTGTTTCTTTAAACATCTATAAATTTGTATCATATGATGTATGCGTACTCATCCCAAGTATTATCTGACTCTTCCTTATCATCTACAGTAGATGGATCGTACTCTAATCTCTCTTGGCCGACTTCAGTGTATTCTACATTATTCATGTGTAATCCATTTATTTTTGCGGTGTCATTCACAATGGGTGTGACTATCGGCTCAGAGGCATTAAATTTTGAATCAACACCCCAAAAATACGCACTCCACCCATGATGATCACTTACCTCCCAAACAAGTTTATACGCACCGCATCGCGATCCCTCCGTATATAATAAGTCTTCAATATAAACCACATTATTGGCTTCATTGGCTAGAATGAACGATTCATCTTTCTACCAGTATGAACTAGTGTAGATTCTGGTCACTCCCTGTTCATTTCTTATATTGTTTTCCCAGTGTTATACCACTTGCACTCGAACACCATTACAGACCAATATTTACCAACACTACCTTGAACACGCAAACAATTCACTATACCAACTAACACTCTCGACAGAACAATAAACATCGCAATCTACAATGACTTATTTTGCCTATTTCTCTCGCAAGACCCATTTCACTTCATTAATTACACCAGAATTATAGCTCCACATAGTATACTTAGAACCGTCAGCCACATGTGATAAATCAATAGCTGACTTCCTTCATGTGAAACACTTATCAACGTAAAAAATTGCGAGGTTCACTAGTTTGAATAATGTTTTAATTTTGAAATATATTTTACCTTCTCCAACAACCAGTATTCAAATCTACTTCGATTATTTTTTCTACATCTGTAGGTCCTTCTGCAACTAGTATCTCCCTGTATTCCCTGAAAGGCAATAAATTTTGTATAGACAATGAATATGAAAAATAATGAAAATTGATTGTTTTAGATAATGAATATGTAAAGAACTTACTCCATATAAAATTAAATCTCATCATAAGTTCGTATAATGCACCAAATAAGCGTGTTATTGTCAATTTGAGAAAGATATACAAAACTCTTTTTTTTCCATCGGGTGACATTGGATTATGAAGATCGTTATCTCTCTTGGTTCCACCAATGGATCTGCATATCTACCATGATCATTAACTTGGGTTTTCCTCTCAAATCATGTTGCGCCTCCATACTGTCTTTATTAACTTTGTTCAAGACCCATAACTCTCCCAAGTAAAATATCACATACGTCATAACATCAATGCTGTGTTTTAACACGATTTTCGACCAATAAGGTAATTTGTAGAATATACTATTCTTCTTCTAGTTAAATTGTTGACTATCCATTCTCTTGATAACTTTTCCACCAAAATCCTTGTGTTTTTCTAGAAATACAAAGGCCAAACCATCAAGTTTTGTTTGGATACCGGCAGGACTATACTTCATGGGATGATCTTTATACTCTCTATTTGGATACACAGTAATGTTTTTTTGAAAAGGATGTGAAAGTGGCAACAACTGTTGGTGATTGAAATACATTATCCCTTTTTTAACTCTAATGAAGGCGTAGAATCCATGCATTCTGGACACCCCTTGTAACCTTGTCCCGACCAACCTCATACGTACAATCTAGATGGCTAATTATTAACTATATACAATACACATTCATGCAAAATAATTACTTCTTGCTTATATGTATCATAAGTAGGGATGCCTAGATTCGACAAAATGTTCAACTCATCAATCATTGGACAAAGGAATACATCCAAATATTTTCCTGGACAACGCGAATCATAAATCAATAATGTTAACATGAGTGTGGATTCTTTCATGCAAAACCACAGTGTTAAGTTAAAAACTGTCATTATAATTGGCCACATGCTTTACAAATTGTTTTGCACTGAAAATGGACAAATACATCAAGGTCCAAGCCTAAGCAAATATTACGAGCCTCTATGGCAAACTCCGGGTGACGCTCGTGAAACACCTTCCAGCTTAGGCCATCAATTGGATGACGCAAAACATCCTTATATGTAGATTTCCCTGTCTTGTGTCAAATTATTTCCTTCACAATGTACCTCAAAGCGCATAGTCGATGTAACCTAGGAGTGATGGGAAAAATAGCGTAAGTTTTTATGCAACACTTTTTTCCCCTTCTTCGATTTCCACCAGGATATCTTACAAATTAGACATGCCTCTAAGGTTTTGTACTCAAATCGGTACAAAACAAAATCATTTAAGCATATATAAATTATTTTTTAAGCTAAACTCAAACTCTTTAACTTCTTGTTAGATTGTTCATATGATGCGAGAAAGATATGTCAAAGCATAACTTAACAACTGTAGGAGTTCCATGAACAAATTATTCACCCACTTATTTTTTACCTTTATGTGCATCAATTTAGCAATAAAATTTAACGACCCCATTTCCATGAAACTGGAATATAACTCGGTATTCATTTCTAAAACAAACCATCACTTTTTTGTTCACTTCGTAAACAACTCCCCTCAAATCATCTAACACATTTATCATCTTCTCATCTATAATATGGTTCGACTCAACATTCAAAGAAACGTGCTCAACTTCACCATGAAAACTCTAAACTTTATATGAGGATACAAAACTATTCTTCAAAATATGAACCCTTGCCTCATTAATATCTTTTCACTATTCTTACACCAATTACACGGACATTAAATCAAATTTGAAATATCCATATGTTTTGAAGCAAATATTATGAAACTCTCTGCACCTTTCACATAAGCTAAACTAACCTTACTTATCGACTTAATTTAGTATTTATCAATAGGCATATCCATTTTCACTTTACCCAATTATACAGGAACTAAATATACAAATAGTAAACAAATTGTGAGTCATTATATTATGCACTAACAACTATATACATGCGTTATATAATTTTTTATGATATTAACTATAATATGATCATGTATTATCATAACTCACACTAACTTAATTAGACAAATTTATATTATTTGGGCAAAATTTTAATCCTAAAATAACAACAATTTCGTATAATTTAGCCACAAGTCATCAATAATTACATATAAATACAAATATCATACAAGTATATCGATTAACAAGTTTAATTTTACAATATAAAACATAAATAATAGAAATTTCTTGTAATTTTCATGAAAACGGTGGTATCTCAAATAAAATGGTGGATTAGATTATGGAAATGGCTCCTATGTGGGTGGACAAATCAAGATGGAGTCTGGTGGCGGAAGAGGTGGCTATGTCAGAACTTGGTGGCTCTAGTGGAATCAAAACTGGGAGAGAGTTATATATTTTTGGGTTAGTTTTTTAAATGTAGGTGTGTGTATTGATTGTGCACAATATCCCCAACTCTATAGATTTAGTACGCAAACTTTTAGCGATCGCCTGGGGTGGTACCTAAAGGTTTTAAGTCGCAGGTAGAAATAATAATTCCGACCACTAAAAGGTCAGTAATGTAGATTTTTTTTCACATGGTATCTTTACCGACCACTACGTGGTCGCTGATGATTTAAAGGTTACTAGCGACCAAGTGGTGGTCATTACTATTTGTTTTAAAGTTGTCGCTATTGAACTAAAAGTTTCTAGCGACCATTTACGTGGTCCCCAAAAAGTAGTCTGATTTTTTTAGATCACCGACGACCAATAATGGTCACCGAAAATGATATATAATCGACCACACTGGAAGTCGCGGAAAGTGTTGTTGCTAGAAGATCTGCATGTAGTAGTGTTAATAAACAATACTTATTAAAATATTTACAAATATTTTAACAATTCATTGTGGGAAAAATGTTAGTGTTATCTAGGGACTTAGTGATTATACAATATTTATAACCTTTTAAGGCTAGAGAGAGCTTGGCATAGGGCTTCAAGGAAGAGAAGTAAATATTTGCTCTCTAAATTTATCTTGTCATCATTTTGGTATTATTAAGGTCAAATTTTTTCAGTCAACTATATACTTATTCACGGATAAGGACGATCTAGAATTCATCTCCTGGCGGTTAAAAGGTAGTACAATCAATAAGGATGTGGACTGCAGGTCAAACCAATTTTTTAGGGTATTTCTAGTTTGAGAAGGGTATGGGGCAAATATGTAGGCTTGGGGGACAGAAGTAAACATTTTTAAGATTCTTTTGCTAAAAAGGAAATTTTGGGCATTTTCTCACTGCATCCTGGGGCCGGGGCAGCTGCCTACCCTTGTCCCCTAGATCGACCCATGTTTGCCGACATAAATTTAATTAGAAAAAATATATAGAAGTATTATAATCAAGCTTTTTAGACGATTACTTACAGGCTCACGTCCATAAAATTTACTTGGATGAAAAATTCTCAAGTCTAACAGTCGATGTTTTCAATTGACTACTTACACACTTACGACTATATATTTACTTGGATAATAATTTTTTCAAGTCATACAGACAATCTTCTCAACTAACTAGATACATGATCAGAGTCATAAAATCAACTTGTGCGTAAAATACCAAATCCTACCATCAAATATTATTCTTTGCCGACTATTTTAATATATCATGATAATGAAATATCTTAGGGAGGAAAGGAGATTGGCCACTCAATCAGATATATATATATATATATATATATATATATATATATATATATATATATATTTGATCTTTCAGTCAGACAGAAGGTATACAATAATCACATCTGGTGATATACTCGGGGTGCAAACTCATTTTTTTGTTCGAAACTCGGGTGTAGACTCAACCAAAGCATTGTGTCTCTTACTTGGGAAAAGTTCCCAATTTGTAAAAAATACTTGCTTAGGTCTTTATATACAAATAAGAGAAAATATTTTGAAAAGAATAGACTAAGTACATAAGATTAAAGTCAATTCTTCATTTAATAGAGCATGTACCCAGACTTTGGCCCATACATCAAAAAGAAAAAAACAGAGACATGAGTAACAAACATTCATTGAAATAAATGCATCGAGATATACCGTCCCGTTAATTCATTTTAAATCACAAAAAACACTAAGAATCCGATTGGTACGCAGTAATAAATTTGGATGAGAATGGAATAAGTCAATTATTAAGATTACCACAGTATTACAATAGATTTGGTAATTATTATACCATACTTGATATGTCATAAAAATGGAAATGGAAAAAATCAATTAATTATTATCATATACTTGATATAATATAACATCGTATTATAATTTAAAATACACTGTATAAAAATTATAAAACTATCCTAATTATATTAATTCTAATAAATAAATTAAATAATTTTACCTATTAATGATAGATGTTAAATTTAAAAAGTAAGCAACACTTTCGATTAATAATTGAATATTGTTTTGTGGATATTTCTAATATATCGTAGGAAAAATTTGATATTTAAAATAAATATATATCGTAGGTTTTTTTAGGTGATTAGATATAAGAATTGATTAATGACGAACTGGGTTTTGCTTCTTTATCAATTAAATAGAGTTTTATTATAGACTTAAATATAATTATGTACATGTTGTCAAGATTTATAGGTTTAAGATAAATTGTCAATTAAAAAATTAAATTTTATTCCTAATATAAATAGAATGGTCTAATACCATGGGGGTGAATGGAATGGATATTACCATATTTATGAGATTAAAATTCCTATGGTAATAAATGTCTCATCTCTTTTTAACTCCTACCAAGTATAGGATTAAAATTCATTAAAGAATATTATTCCATTCTTAATTTCATTACTGCGTACCAATTGCACCCTAAGGAAAAGCCACCCAAAAGTAGCTGAATCGTCACCGCCCAGCCTATGAAACTTGTCATCTTCTTCTAGGGAGGGCTGGGCGAGTGGGTTGCCAAAGGATATTGTAGGATCATGAAGGATTTCTAGTAAATACGAACCACCATAGCTGGGCAAAATGGTGTATTTGATGTACAAAAAACCAAGATCCTTCGTGAAAATGACTATCAATGGCAGGTTGAAGAGTGTATGGAAGCATGGAAACATAATTAGGGTATGTGATAATTTTGGTTAACTATTTTATCTCTTTAACAACCCTTATAATGGTGTCAACAAAAATTGATTGTCCTGACCTTCAAACAAAGTTTGAAAGATAGCTAGGTCTAGTATACCACATCATCAACAACCCTCACAATCTTTTTATGAAACCAATAAAGTAATGGAAAACCAGTCAATGGAAGATGCAAGTTTTGGAAAGGAATACATATCCTATGCTTAGTAGGCCAGGAAGAGGAGTGATTTAGAGAAGGCTCGGAATATTGTTTGGAGCAACACCCTTTTTTTTTCCTATAAGAGCTTGATAGAACAACCTCATTGTTGGTTTTGGCTTTCCCTTTGGCATATAGTTATTTCCTCCCCATGATGATTACCAAAAAATGTAGCAAAACAACAAGAAGAATAATAATAAGGATGGTGAAAAGGCCAACAAGGCCCTTAAGTAGTAGAGAGTTTTAAAATTTAAACCATATGCGATTTGATTATAGAAAAGAGGGAAAGGTAGTTTAACGTTCAGATATCCTAAGCTAACATTATAGATGTAATGATTGCGCATACAATTCAAAGATAAATGTCCCTAAAGACCTATATATATATATATATATATATATAGAAAAAAAATGAAAAACACGTGGAAAGAATGGTCAGGATGCCTAAATAGTAGTCAGAATTTAAAATATGGCTCATCACCTCGGTTTCGTCAAAATAAGACCTTCTTCATTTCACTCGATTCCAAGGGGGTAGTTGATAAGACAAAATTTCCCATGACATCCAGTGTCTAGAATAACTGATTAATCTAGTACTCGACATCAATCAGAGTTATCATCAACTACTTGACCAGTATACCTCGGTCACACCGAGCTTACAGGGTGGTGGGGTCTCATCTATACCAACTAGGGGTTTAGTTATAGGCACAAATTTCAAAAGGTATAGATATAGATAATGAGATAAATCACCAAATAAAAAATATGGGTGGATCCTTGGTACCCATCTCTTGGTGAGGAAATGTTAAATATAATATCTATCAAAATAAATGAGGTTAAGCGATTAACTCCAAGAAGGGTTATGCCTAGGAAGGAGTCTATTCTAGTCTAACACATTGCTTATACACATATGCCATTATTTCACATTAAAGGTATCTCACATTCTCTAATATCTGATCCCCATTGCTATATACATAACTCTCATATCTTCCTCATACTGGCTTGAGCATAGGTGCGTCAACAAAATCATACCTCTCTCTGGACGTCCATAAATTAGGCATCCACTAGATCCATTTGCTCAAAGTAGTTATTTATTTTGAGATCTAAACATTATAGTTTCATCTGGTAGAAATTTGATGTTTAAGTTAAGTGTCAACATTCTTAGGGAAGTTAAGATACTTGTAAAATGGCCGAGTATAAACTTTACTTTTGAAATATTAGTCACATTGGTAACAAAAGATGATAAACATAGAACATCCCAAAAATAACATGGTAAGTTGAAGCTTAGTTATTACCACTTGGTGGGACATATCACTATGAGTTTTATGAATTAGATATATCTTTTATTTATTAATTTATCATCTATTCGGAGGCTATTCTTTCATTACACTACCTAGACAAATAATTAGAATGCAAAGATCAAGGGAGCATGCCAGTCTTTCTGCTAAAAAATATGAAACGACTACCACTACGACTCTGCTAACATACAATAACATGACAACTCTCATGACTTTGCATGACCAAAAGTTTGCAATTGGATGTCGTGCATAATGCATGGATCTGATCATATGGCAAGTAAATGGTTCAAGAAATACCCCTTTAGAGCTATAAAAATTTGAAATCAAGAGTTCAATCGATATAAATATTAACACCCCACCCCTCAATATTTGAGCATAATCCATGAACGCAATACCTGTCTGTCATACCAACCCATTCACATAAGCCTCAGTCATTAGGAGTATTAGATTGGATTGCCTGGATGTTCTCCGTGTTCCAAATATCTCCTCTAGGGTCTCTTACATTCATGTTGTCTCAGGTTTTTAGACGATCATCATTAACAACGTGTATCAATCCATTGCATAATTAGGGTACACACGAAAAGCTACAACATCTGGTAAGTATAGATTATGGGTTGTGACTACCTAACCGTTATTTAATGATTATTAGAGTATAAAATCCTTATTCTAAAAAAGTTAAGGACACTACAACTCAACATTTATATAGCTTAGCATGGCCATATTTTATTTGGAAAAATGCTCCATGTTATGCACTTACTAAATTGGGTGTCATAGTGATATCATGAGGCTTTCTCTCAGGTGGTGCTAATGCAATTATTTGCTTCATAAATATACCGGTCACAAAATATGATAGATGTGAAGAAGTTATATCCAACATACATGGTCCCATCCTTATATCACATATTGAGAAGATCTGGGTCGATCCTAACATTTCGGGGGTCAAATCATACTCATAGAGTGAGGCCCTCTATATAAAAATAAACTATCACAAATATAATATAAAATAGTAAATATATAATGAGGAAAATAAATAAAGAAATCTAAATTTTTTCATACATATCACTTGAATATAGAAAGAATTCAAGAGAAAAAATATATTATTTTTGTAATGAAATTTATAAATTGAAAAAGTATTTTGAAACAAAAAATTAAGGTAAAGTTAGTAATATAATAGAATTAAAACTAAAAAGAAATCTTAAAAATGAAAATATAATAATTTTTTAAATAATTCAAACTCTATACCTAATGGAAGAAAATATATTTTATTACCATCAACCCAACATTACTATTATAGTATATTAACTAAAGTCAGAGATATATATCTCTATACTACATATGACAAACTAACTACCTATCCCTAAAACTCTCAAAATTCTCCCAGATTTCTTACAGATTCCCTTAAACCTCTCCAAATCTCCATCAACAATTAAGTTATTTCTCAATAAAAATCTAGATTACATTTTAAAAACTATTTCTTTATATTTGTCCAATTTATTTTCCATTTTTTAATATCTCACATCTCCACTGTTTCTTTCTCTAAAAAAAAAAACCCATACCTTATGTCTAGAGAGCCCTTCTCTAATAAATACATCCATTACAATTCTATCCAAACCCATACTATATCTTCAAGATCCTTAAAATCCAGGATTGTGATAAACATAAATGTGAAAGCTAGATAGAGGGCAAGGAAATTTATCACGCAGTCTGCACCATAATTCCTGAGGTAAAATATAGGTATCCCCCTTCCTCTATTTTGCCAGCTTCTAGAATATAGAGACAATGTATATAGTTGTGGGACTCACTAGATAACCAATATTATAATTCTTTCTCTCCAAGTACATAATGAATTTTTATTATTTTTATGTGAACTAGGAAACTGAAAGTAAGAGGAAGGACATTGGTTTAGGATTTATATAATATTTTTTCAACATTTTTTCCTAGGATATAGAATCAATCATAATAATTGTTTTCCGCATTCTCATATATCATTACTTTGAATGAAATATTTAACAACTTGTCTGCACTTTCAATAATATTTTTCATGTTGGTATAACATCTTGCCACATATTTTCTAATTCTTGGGGTTTTTATTGATTTAATAGTTTATTTATTGGAACTTTGTTATGATTTATCTAGGAAACGGTTTTAATCGGTCTATGCGATCTTTTCGACTTAATTACCACATTTTCTTTCAAATATATCATGTTGATGTGATATTAATTGTTTTTTCAGCTTTTCACAGGAATCTGGATACATTTGGACTTCTTTTATCTTTTTTTGGATATTGATCATATTCATCTATGTAGTACCTATTTTGATTTGAATCATGTAGTATATATATATATATATATATATATATATATATATATATATATATATATATATATATGTGTGTGTGTGTGTGTGTATTGTTTTCTTTGTGAAGATCTAGGAAGTTTAAATTCTTTTACATAACTAACGCATCCATGTGTCAGGGATCTATCTAGATATTATTTTATTTAAATTATAATCAAGTGCCTTCAAGCACGGGTCATACCTAGTACAAATTCATACTACATCTATATGATTGGAATTCTTAAAAATGTCAAAAAACTAGGAGCCCGAAATCGACACTTTTTACCATATCAATAACCTATAATTAATTACCATTTCTACACCGATCTATATATTCTCCTCCTTTCCTCCACCAATCTTATTTTGCTTGTCTTCGTCGATCTCCTTTTTTTATTCGCAAAACACAATTTCGATCGAAGGTTGTGTCTATGAATATATCACAAAAACTTACTGTTTTTGCGAAAACTACTCACACTCATGATTTTCGCATCTAATGTGTCAATGAAGATTTTGTGATAAATATGCTATCAAGATTTTGCACAACTTAATCAGAGGAAGCATGCTTCAAAGTTCTGGAGGATATATGTCATTCAATAGTAGACCCCTTATATTGAGAAGATGAAAACAAAATGCCCACTTTGGAGAGTTCAGGGTGGATAAAGTTCCAGTGTGGGTAAAGTTGAAAAGAGGTACTTGGTAAACTCTAGAACAAGTAGGGACTTAGTGTGGTAGCCAGTGCTATTATCAACCCAACCATGAAGTATGAAATTACTACATCCCATACTAGGTTAAGTTTTGTTAGATTCGGTGTAGATATGGACCTCAACGAAGATGTCATAGAAAGCTTTGAACTTGACAAGGGTGAAGAGAAACTTGAATATATTGAGGTGGAATGCACATGAAGACCAAAAATATGTAAATAAATATTATTGGGCATACCACCATGAAATGCAAGAAAAATAAACAAATCCGTATGCAAAATAAAGTGAAAGTAACAACTATATACACTGGTAACAAAGATCCAGGGAACTGGATAGAGTTCAGACCAAGAATCAAGTCACTATAGAGCAAAACAGATTTAGAATATTACATGATAAATATATTGAAGGAAACCTGGAGAAAATGGTAGACAAATTATTGGAGGGACCATTGGGGGAAGTGCAAGACAACCTCATAGTACCCAACACTCAATGATGTTCACCTAAAGTGTAAGGGGTATGAATAATCATATAGAGAAATTTGCTTAAGATATGAAAATATTCTATATAGTAGTATTGTATTTTTTCTAGAAAACTAAAGAGACATAAGATGACAAAAGTATGAACTCAATATTCAAAAACTGGAATATCACCCACAATTATGATCAAGATGAAACTGGGAGAATTTAGATTTTCTAGAAACCCAATGTAGTATAATTTGAGGTCATAGAAGCTACTGATCAAGCCATCCGTTGTTAAGTGAAAGATTTTGAATCAAACATAAAATCTATTTTATACCTGTGTATTCTCATAACCCACCTCCCTTGAGATTATAACCACGAGACACTTTTAGGGAACGCGACAAGATTACAATTGGCCATCCCTGGGCTATGCAGGGAGATTTCGATGAAGTAATGGGCATTGAAGATCGATTGAATGTGATGTCTCCCTAATTGTTCTTATTTTAGACCCTTAGGAGACATCATTTTTTGTGTTTATTTAATTAATTCGATAGACTTTTGGACTAAATATGCAATATTTCGGATTTCCCTTTTTATTTCTAGCATTTTTGAATTATTAAACTTTTGCGCGTAATATTGGTATTTTTAGTGTAAAGTTTACAGGTTTTTAGATGTTAGCTAGGAAAGGAATCCGAAGATAAAGTCAAAGATCAAAAGATAGAGTCAAGACTTGAAGAGAAATCCCGAAGATTTTATTTTTAGAGCTGAAAATCCATTTTCCAGGCCCTTGATTGCTGTTTTCGAGGTACTTAAGAGCTGATTGAGCCGCTGACCTTTGAAGAGAAAACATTCCTTATCGAAGTACGGAACTTTAGCAACTGGAATGAGGTCAATCGGAGTTGTAACGCATCGGGAAAAGCAGTTTTAGTGAAGGCCTGTCATCAGTTACGGGATTTTGGGCTTAAAGAGTGGGCTTGGACATTTAATTAGGCTTTTAATTTCTGGTCCAAGCCCTAATCCGTTTTTCTGATTATAAAAGGAGGTCTGGACTTCTATTTTTCAGACAATTCATTCTTTACAATTAAAAACACGAGAGAGAAGCAACAGAAGGAAGGAAGAAGAAGCTGCTAGAGCTGGAGTGGGTCTATAGCTCCGTTCTCAGTCATTCCAATTCCGGAAATTAGGTTTCTTTTATCTTTTATTTGTAATCAATTATGAATTCCATTTATTTTAATTTAGTTTCTCTTTTTAATATGAGCTAAACAATTCATAGTGCTTGAGAACGCATAATGGGTTAATCCCAATTTGATTTCATTCTATACATTTGAATTTGGGATATTTATTATTTAAATCAAATTGGGTAATTCGTATTTTTCTTTAATTTGCATTTTAATTACTATTATTGACGTAATTAACCAATGATAGGACTTAGTATCTAGGCTATTCCAATTAGTGGCGATTGGATCACCTTGACGGGGGGTTTAGGTACCGAACTAGTTAATGAATGTAGGTTAGAAATTATTGACTCTGACGAGCTTAATTAAACCTATGGCCTATTGGGTAATGAACATTTTAACACTTGAGAGTGGACTATAATCGCCCTGACGGGGTTTGTAGCATTTGATAGTTGCTCCTTAGTTCACCCTGACGGGGGTAAGGAGATTATAGAATCCCGACCAATACCAATTTACAAATTTGTCCCTTAAACAATGTATGAAGTGAATGATAGTTAGGAAAACCCTTGTGTCTCTCAAGTACTACTTGCTCATACTTGCGTTTTAGCTTTTTACTTGCATTATTATTTTGTCTTTCATTTATTTAGTAATAAATCACAAAACCAAAACAAACAAATTATCCTCTTTTATTTTCATAAGTGCATCAATCACTATTTGCATAGACATTGTGATCAACCATCCGTCCTTGGAACGAATCTGATTATCAGAATTACTACTTGGGACAACCGTACACTTGCGGTTGTGGTTCGATTATTATTTGCATTTATTTAGAACACACAAAGGACCACCAGAATGCAATAGAGCTAGATAAGAATTCTAAACACATAACAAACTATGCAAATGACCTTTTACTCACACATTTATAAGAAACTAGGCATTTTCACTCATGGATAAATAGATCATCATGAAAGATACCGGAGCTAGTAGAATAGACAGATTTTTAGTTATTTTGGATTTGAATACCTCTTCTCCAAACATATGAAATGTCAATCCACCAGGTCTTTTAAACTATTACAGTCTAATCCTCAAGACAAAAACTAGAAGAAGATCTAGACAAACTCCCTTAAAATATTTCTCTATATGGGAAAAGAATGATAATTTTAACAACATATTAGAGATGGTATGGGCAACTACCTTTGAAGGTGATCATATGTACCATTCAATATAGAAACTAAATATGTTGAAGAATGAATCGAATAAGTTTAAAAAATATCAATATATCAACATATATGAAACTATTTCCAAGCAAAGCAATGAACTAAAAAAAGTACATATCAGTAGATTTATGGGAATGACTCAAAAACTCTGCTTAATGAAGAGAATAATATTATACTTGATATATTTTAAGAACTAGCCAAAGAGGAATCCATGTTAAACAAATAACAAGGATCATGAAGATCAAAGAAAGTGATGAAAATTTAAAAAATTCTTCTTTTATAGTATCCAACAAAGGAGGCAACAAAATTCCATCCTCCAAATTATATCATGAGATGGAACTTGAAAACAAAGGAAGAGGATATTGGGAAAGAATTTGTTCAATATTACACAATATTATATGGTACAATAAATGTATAAGAACCTTACTCTAAGGAAGTACTGCAAAAACTATGCCAGAATAAGCTCGTACAAGGCTCACCTGAATAGATCACCTCTCCTATAAGAAACAAAGAAATCAAGGTAACACTTAGGGGTAAAAATATTCAAAAAGTACTAGACTAATGGGGTCACATCAAGTTTTTTAAGCATTCATGGAATATTGTGGGAAAAGATATTATCATTGTTGTAAAGAGTCCATTAGAGGAGGGGAAAATGCTCAAGGATATAAATGTTGCTAATATTACCTTTGTACCAAGACTTCATAACCCCACAAATGTCAAGAATTTCAGGACCATAGAATATTACAATGTTATCTATGAGATTATTTCTGAAGTGATAGCCAACATATTATAGCAAGTATTGAATCAATTCATCTCCCCCAACCAATCTGCTTTTGTTGTTGGAAGGAACATTAGAGAGAATATATTAATTGCTCAAGAAATTGTCAGAGGATACAATGTAATTAATATATATTAGAGATGCACATTGAAAATAGATACCATGAAATATTATGACTCTCTAATTAGTTATTTGTACTCAAAACACTGATGATTTTGGGGTTTCCCACAAATTTATCACATGGATCACGATGTGTCTTGAGACAACTTCTTATTAAATTATGATCAATGGAAGCCCTCATGGCTAGATAAAAGAGGCAAAAGAGTTGAGACAAGGTGATCCCCTATCACCCTATCTATGTTTTATTTTCATGGAAATTTTTGTCTCAAATTTTGCCGAAAGTGGGGGCAAAAGAAAGGGTTCAAGTGGCACCTAGAATGCAAAAGTTTACAACTAAACAACCTTATGTTTTTTGATGAACTTTTAATATCTTTTAAGCTTACAAAAGAGTCTTGATAATACATTCAGAAAGGACGTTACTTATTGACTAGATTATTTGGCTTATAGTTAAGCAAAGAAGATAGTAATACCTTCTATGGGAGGTGCATACAAAGAAATAAGGATGATACATCATAAATTTTGAATATACTGAGGGATATCTCCCTATGAGATGTCTTGGATTTTCACTTATCACTATAAGACTATCAAATGCAGAATTTTCCTCTCTAATTGAAAAAATTACAAAAAAAAAGACCACTGGACTACAAAATTTCTATCTTTTGGGGAAGACTTCACCTAATCAAATTTGTTAAGTAGTATCTCAGTATACTGGTGTGGCGTCTATTCTGTACCTAAATGGTTATCAAAGAAAATCAATGGGACCATGAGTGCATTTCTATGAAAAGGGACTAGTCACTAAATAGGGGGACCTAGGGTGTCCTAGTCTGAAGTTTGTAAACCAATGGTGAAGGGGGTCCGGTGATTAGATACATATACACTTAAAACAAATTTACTATTTTTTCCTTCATCCCATAGATAATGTCCACTTAGCAAAAATAGTGTCCCAAAAATATTATTCACTTAGAATCTCAAAGATACTTTATCTCACCTTATCCACCTTTACCCTTATAAAAATATTTAAATGTATGTTTCCAATGAACATGTAAAATATCAAGACACTTTATCAGGGGAATTTTAGTAATGGTGAATGTAATGATTGTGTTTCTTAATCTATGTGAAAAGTTAAGTGGATATTATATTTTTGGGACGGAGGGAGTAAAAAACTTTATTTGGCAATTTGTTTCCCTAGAGATTCAATAAGGTCAAAGTTGGGTCCACTAGACATTGCTTAAGAATAGATCTTTTTGGAAAGCAAATAAACCTCAAGGTATGGTGGCGGTATATGTGTGATAAAATAACGAATAAATATATATAATAGAAGAACACACGCCCAATACTACCACGAGAAACTCACTGCAAGTGCACAAACCGTTTGCAAGTTATAGTTGATAAATAGATTCGTTCTCAAGGATTTAAGTAGTTATTCTAAATTAGTGTTCAGTATTAGAATAGATGGTTTTAAATGTTTAAATTATAAAGACAAGCAAAGTATTTTGTTTTCTAATAAGATATAAATAAAAAATAAACAATAAATAATTATAAAATAAGATAAGTAGATCCTATTGAATTTATGATTTCTAAGAATAAGGGTGAATGAGTCACAATAATCGGGATTCTGATGTCTTCCTATCTCCCGTCAGGGTAGGCTTAGGAGCTATTCTACGGTATTACTAACCCCGTTAGGTGAAAATAAGCTACTTTCGAATGATTAAGATTTTACCCAATTTGTTACGTGTTTAGTTAAGCCTGCCAGACTCAACAACGGACACCACACGCCTATATCCTACTTCTGTATTTAGACCCCCCCCCCCCCCTTTTGGATGATTGTCGCCACTAAAGAATAGCCTAATTTTTAAGGGCTATACCTAATTGATCAGAGAAGATATATTTAATAATGCAAGAACATAATCAATGGAAATTAAGAACCAAATCAATTGAATACTAAAATCCCATATTCAAATTAAAACAAAAAACAACAATCAAGTGTTCATATAATTATAAACCTGAAGAGAAATTATGCATAGTAAAACTTGGAATAAATATCTTAGAAATACCTCATAGACAAAATGAATCTAATACTAATTTACCCAAATAATAGAGATGGAGAAGTGTAGAATTGATGCAAAGAAACTCCAACTCTTGATTCTTCGTTCTCTAGATCCTCCTGATTGCTTCTATGATGATTTATAGATGTATATTAAGCTTATGCAGCCAAGGAATAATGTTTACATAGGTAAATAGCTGTATTTATAGGTTTTAGGTTTTAATCTTGGAGTAGAAGTCAAGTTATTGGAGTCTTATTCCTTTTCAAATTCATTTCCTAAAATATAGGACAAGATAAACATTGCAGATTGATTTGGTCATATCTCTTTTTACTTGGCCAAATTAGTGTATGACCTATCAAAACGACCGCAATTCAAAGATATGTCTGACCATATAAAGTCTCTTTCAAATTCATAACCGATTTTCTGCAGTCTTCAAAACAGTGGACGTCGTTACAGCTTTGGCGTTTATTTGGTAGTTTTTCTTTCCTAATTCAACTTTGTTTCCTTTTAACTCTATATTTCACCTTGGATCTTCTTTCCTTAACTCCTTGACATTTATTTAGCATCTAATATAATTAATATACCTAAGATCTTCATATTTAACACACAAATTACACTAAGAAGGTTTTAAAAGTAATAATTCTCCAACTCAATATAAGAAACTAGAATATATCAAATAATAGGGGAAAAACCTCAAATAAGCACATAGTACACCTAAAATGATGTCTCACTAATATATTAATTCATCACAAATTTGAGATACATCAAGACCCCCAACTCAAAGTTATATCGTCCTGATACAGTAAGAATGAAGAACATAGGCTAGTCTATAATATCAGCTAAGTCAATTAAGCATGTAAAGAAAGAGAATGTAAAGAATAACCTTAAAGCAACTACTTAGCAAGTTTCGTTTAATAATATTTACAAACAAATTAATATTTATATACTTATAATACCAAAAAATCAACACGGTTTAATTTTAAGATTAGATTAGCCTTGCAATGCACAAACTTTTCTTAGTTTGATAAGGAGGCTATAGAGTGTTCTTCGATCCTAACATAGTCTCTAATGGTCCATTTAACTACTATCTATTGGTTCAATCACTTCTAGATCACATAGCTAAGAATCCTAAGGTCTTTAAGGTTGTAATGTAGGCTTAGGGACGGTATGATCGTATATTTGGATAATTTAGAGTGAGCTTTTGGCTCTCTCCTCACTAGCCATCAACGAATCGCCCTAGAGCTCGAGTTACTCTCATAAATGTTTCCCACTCAACCCAAGATTTGATGCACTTAATTCACGTCCCCAATAACCCCATATAAAGCATCAAGACGATCACATATACATTCCAATTTGCCACTCCAATTCATATAATCTTTTTCTATTCATTTTTTTCTTTTGTAAGTTAGCTATGACTCTTTTGATGTGAGATGTCATGCTACTTCTTTTCACATATTTCTTTTCTTTTCAATAACTATTCTTTGACCCCGGCAAAGGGTTACAATATAAACAAGTGAATCAACATCAAGAGCACAGTTACATAGCTCGAAAATACCCAACCCAATAATGTTTTCCATAATCTGAACCCACCACCCCAAAATCAAGCTCCAAAATGATTGTCTATGCATCACAATTTGAGTGTGGGTCATATGGAAAAGTCCTACAATCTAAAGGGTATGGCTTGTAATGTGGCTAATAAAAGGCTTCAAAAAGGCTAGAAGGGCCTGAGACGGATAATCTAAATCAATTAAATTTGGACAGCAAACTAAAAGGCAACAAATGGCTTATCAAAGAACAACTTTAATCACTTTCTAAACTATGTAATTTCGTTACTTTCTCACCTCTATCATGCTCATTAAATGGTTTTATCAACTAGCTCAAATCTCACGACCTACACTCTCCTCAAGGCTCCCTAAGATCAAACTTACTTCTACCGCATTGCATACTAATCCTTTCTTTACTTTTAATGTGTGATTTTATGTTCATACTTCAAAGTATACAATACTACTAGCTCATAATCATATTACTTCTATATCATTAACTCACTAAAGTTTATTCTTGTAAGCCATTAAAATACATTCTTCATCTTATTCCATCTCAAAAAAATTTGAATTTCTCCTAAAAAAAATAAATCACATAAAATGGAGATGAGGGATAACGAATCCTCACATCCCCAACTCAAAAATGAGTCGTGTCCTCGTGACTCGAAACAGACTAGATAAAAAATAAAAACTAACACATATATTGCAAGTAGAGAAATGGTAGGGAAGAGAGAAAACATACTCTTCGAGGATATTGCCTCGTGTGATAAATACACAAGATAGGGTGCAATATTTCTCTTCTTGTATCATCACATTCAGATTCACTTACCTCCGAGTGTGCTCCATCCCAATCAATCAACCAACTCTAGAAATCTTTTATGTTTACCTTTTTCTATCTTCTTTCTTGAATTCGTGTTGTGATAGCTAATATGGACCTTAGACTTCACTTGTTTTCCTCTTATTCTCACCCAATTTCTTTCTTTGATTCTTCTTTATCTTCCTAACATTAGATAATGTCTTCGTTCTTCGCACCATGTCCCTTGACCTTTAACTCAAAATTCTACCACTTTTGGAATTACCCTTTGATGTGGATGGATAAGTTATTATTTTGAGTGGGGAAGGTGTAAGAATGATGTTTATCTATATGGGTGTTATGTAATATTGCTTGGATGAGAAGGATTTAAGAAATTTAGTTTTGAATTTTTTTGATCTTTGATTCTACGTGTTTTAGAATGATTTGGCTGGGTAAATATTTTTTATAGGAGTGTAACGATGGATTTGGATATGAACTTGTGGTTATTTGGTGTTGTTTTGATGGTAGGGGAGGTTAGGTACAACTTTAATGGAGTTTGGGAGTTTTGGGGAAGAAATCAGCTTAAGGTTTATGATTTAAAAGTGTAATATAAGCATACGTCTTCTTCTTTTTTGTTGTCGCCGGCTCGTGCGGTCCACCACGGATGTGGTGCGGTATACCACATAATTACTTTATTCCTTAAACGTGGCACGGTGCGTCGCAATTCACAATAGGTTATTGGGTGCGGTGAACCGCACAGTACATGCTTTGCTCGCAGAATTTGACATGATTTCATCAAATACAGTGACGGGTTTCTGTGGTGTGTTGCATCGTAGCTATGGTGCAATATATACTGCACCTAGCAGTTGGTTTTCGCAAAATATCTATTTTTTATTTTATCTCTAAACCAGGTTTTCTCTACTTCATTGGATATATCTCGAAAAAATATGCAATTTAGACTCGAGAAAAAGTGAATTCCGATATCGAGCGCAAAGTTATGTCAGTTCGAAGTTTTGGTCAATTTCTCTCGCTGATAGGTGCGGTGCACCACGATCAGATGTTGTGTACCGCAATTTCTCTCTATCCAGCACTCCTTAACTTCAAAAAAAATTCAAAATTTTCACCCCAAACTCGAAGTCTTGCATACCTACATAAAAAATACTCATTACTGCAAGGTACACTTAAAACACGTAAACTAACGAATACACAAAAAAAACTAAACTAATAAAGCAATTAAAAATTGGGGTGTCTCCCAAGAGCACTTTTATTTAACATCATTTAAAGTTTGACGTGTTACCTCCATTATCCCTTGAGTATGTAGCATCCCTAACAGTGGGTGAGGCTATGAGTGTCTACAATTCGAAGCCTTTGACCTCTCGAAGGTTGTATCTCTATTAATTTTGTCGTCACCACTCGAGTAACACCAAATGGCCCCATTCACGCATTCTTTAAACCTCGTGGCATATTCTCTTGTTTGGAGGCCTTCCAAGCAACCATGGATCCAACCCCAAACTCATATTGAGCTCTCTTCTTCACGGGTTCATGGTGGTTTTCCTTCTTTTTAACCTCTTTATGAACTTCTGTAACAATGGGGAACTCAAGTCACACCTCCTTAAGCTTCTTGTCCAAAACATGGGATGTTTCAGATTTTTCTTTTGTTATGATGGCCAAGTTTTCAACCTCGATCTCAATACTCGCATTCTCACTTGTTTTTAAGATAGCTTCTGTGAATACTTGTTGCGGTGTGAGTTATTCTGTATGACTTTCAAGCATTTGGGTGTAGGTTTCATCTTCTTTGAACGCCTATACAAATGCTTTATCGATGTCACCTTTTGAATGATTCGTCTTCATAGGGTTGGATGGTGACATCAATGGAGTACTAGGTGGCGAATCCATCCTAGCCTCTTCTTCTCCTCTCTCTTTTCTAACCAAGATCTCAATATTTGACTCCTCTAAACGTGGCTTGGTTGGGTTTTTAGTGGATGAAATCTTCCCTTCACAAGTTTCAGTTTCAACTCGATTACCAACAATTATGTCATCTATACTTAGAGTGGTTGGTTCTTTTGTCGTTGGAATCTCCAGTTCACTAGGTGTAACTTGTGGCGATTCCACTTCCTTCTCTTCTTGAAGGCTAAACTCTTCAACCACATCGAAACGAACATCGCTATCTTGACTGGCCTCATGATTAATATTTGTACCTTGGAGAATTTGCATAGATTGTCTTTGTTGTAATTTCTCAAACATTATAGTGAGTTGCGTCAATCGTTGCTCCATAACTTTATGTTTTTGTTGCATACTTTGCACTAATGATATAGTAGCATCGATCTTGATGAAATGATTGATGGAGTCTTCCAACTTCCTGAGCCTTTCCTCAAAAATTCTAAAGCCCCCTCGTGTCAAATTCATGAAAGTTTGTATTTCATCAATAGAGTTTTGCAATTGACTATACCAGTACTGTGGTGGATCTTGAACTTGATAAAGAGAATTCTCCATACCTAAAGAAAAACCTGAAAAGAGATTAACAGAACAAGCGTAAAATTGAAAAATAAATAAATCTACTAAACTAACTTAAACACAAATAAAATAACTACAATAAATCCTCGGTAGCGGCCAAAAACTTGGTGGCGGTAAAGGTGTGATAAAAATAATGAATAAAAAATGATAATAAAAGAACACTCACCCAATAAAACCACGAGAAACTCACTGCAAGTGCACAAATCGTTTGCAAGTTATAGTTGATAAATCAGATTCATTCTCAGGGATTTAAGTAGTTATTCTAAATTCGTATTCAATGTTAGAATAGATGGTTTTAAATGTTTTAACTATAAAGACAAGCAAAGTATTTTGTTTCATAATAATATAAAAATAAAAATAAACAATAAATAATTATGCAAATAAGATAAGGAGATGCAAGTATGAACCTATCCTATTGAATTTATGATTCCTAAGAATAAGGGTGGATGGGTAATTTCACAATAGTCGGGATTCTAGTGTCTTCCTAACTCCCGTCAGGATAGACTTATGAGATATTCTACGGTATTACTGACCCCGTCAGGGTGAAAATAAGCTACGTTTGAATGATTAATATTTTACCCAATTGGCTACGTGGTTAGTTAAGACCACCAGGCTCAATAACGGACACCACGCGCCTATATCATAATTCTGTAATTAGACCTCCCCTTTCAGATGATCATCGCCACTAACAAATAGCCTAATTACTAAGGGATATACCTAATTGATCAAAGAAGATATAGTAGTTATGCAAGAACACAGTCAATGGAAATTAAGAACCAAATCAATTGAATACTAAAATCCTAGATTCAAATTAAAATAGAAAAATAATAATCAAGTGTTCATATAATTACAACCCTGGAGAAAAATTGTGCATAATAAAACTTGAAATAAATAGCTTAGAAATACCTCATAGAAAAAATAAATCTAAAACAAATTTCCCAAAGAATATATAGAGAGAAGTGTAGAATCGATGCGGTGAAACACCAACTCTTGATTCTTCCTCCTCTATTTCTTGATTGCTTCTATGATGATTTATTGATATATATTAAGGTTATGCAACCAAGGGATAATGTTTACAAAAGTAAATAGCTGTATTTGTAGGTGTTAGGTCGAAATATTAGAGTGGACGTCAAGTTATTAGAGTCCCATTCCTTTTCAAATTTGTTTCCTAAAATATAGGACAAGATAAACACTACATATTGATTTGGTCATATATCCTTCGTTACTTGGCCAAATTCAGTGTACGACCTATCAAAAAACCCACAATTTAAAGATCTAACTGACCCTATAAAGACTCTTTCAAATTCCTAACCAATTTTCTGCAGTCTTTAAAACAGTGGACGTTTTTATAGCTTTGGCAAATTTATTTGGCAGTTTTTCCTTTCCTAATTCAACTTTTTTTCTTTTAACTCTATATTTCACCTTAGATCTTCTTTCCTTAACTTCTTGATATTTATTTGGCATCTAATATACTTAATATACTTAAGAGCTTCATATTTAACACACATATTACACTAATAAGGCTCTAAAGTAATAATTCTACAAATCAAGGTAAGAAACTGGAATATATTAAATAATAGGGAAAATCTCTCAAAGAAGCACATAATACACCTAAAATGATGTCTCATGGATAGATTAATTAATCACAAATAAGGAAAAATCAAGGTGCTTTATACGGGTGTAGGAAAATCCTCCAATACGGAAATCTAGTGTCTACACCATTTGAACATAAAGTGGGAAGTGGAAAGCAAACTTTCTTATGGTGGGATGGTTGGTTGTCTAGTGGGAATAAAATTAATGGTATGCAAGCAAGTAATAATGCTTCAGGTTATCATCTAAACAACAAACTATCAGACTTTTACAAGCAAGGAGCATGTAGATAGCCCCATGTACTTACTTTGTTTACACATTTATTCACATAATATTATAAGGCCTGAGTTGAAGGAAAAAGTGAGATGTAAATGCTCAAAAAATGGACAATTTAGTACATCAATGATCTATGAATAAATAAGAACCAAAACAACAAAGAGCACATGACACAAAATCATATGGAACTACAAATTTCATCCTAAAATGAGATTTATAATTTGCTTAGCGTTTAGAGATTGGTTACCAACAAAGCAGCGACTTTGTGCTAAGGGCATTCAAGTATCTCCTACTTGTAGATTTTTGAAATCATATCAATGAAAACATTGAACACCTAATATGGGACTACTCATTCAGAACCCGTATTTGGAGAGTGTGTACCCGGAAAAGATACCTTTAAATGGAGAATCAAACCATAACACCCTTCGTGGAATGGTTAGCAGTGCATCTCAGAGACAAATCGAGTACCTCTCCGTTGAACCATATTTGTCTTGCGACAATGATTTACTTGGTGTGGAGAGAAAGAAATTAATAATCCATGAGGGTCTATTTCGATTAGATAAGATATCTAAGTTGAGGAAGGCAAACAAAGAAGTACTATGAAGATGGAAACTCGCGGGGTTGGAGATCAGGGAGACACGTGAAGGTGGAGGGTGAGGTGATAGTGTAATAACGAGTAAGCATTATTAGCTTTAGTTTTTAAATTATTAGAAGTACTCTTTGTGTACTTACTTGAACTAGTTGAGGTGGCATTTTACGGCATCATAAATTAGTTTTGACTAATCTAGTGGGTATATTGACCTTAATTATGCGTTTTTATTTTTATTTCACATTACATTGTAATGGGATGTTGATCTATATAAATGAGAATATTATCTTTAAAATTCCGTGAAAGTCGGCCAAATATTTATGCAAATATGTGGTGCTTATGTGAATAAAGGAGTCATGAAGGAAAAATGTACCAATTCATGGTCCCCTGGTTCTTGATTGAAGGTTCTATTGAGTGGTTAGATCTTCAACCACCTGGGATGTTAAATGATTGGAACCAAATCCAAAATGTATTTTTTGATTGCTATTATCCCCATAGCGTGCGAGTCAATTCTCAAATGGGCCTTGCTACATTCAAGAAACATCAAGGCGAGCCCTTTGGTGAGACATGGACTCAATATTAAACTCTTTTGAAAAAATGGACAGATCATGGGTATGATGTGGACATTCAACTTTCTATGTACTATAAAAGTCTTGATGAATTTATAATGGAAAATAGATGTTATTTGTGGAAGGGGGGGGGAGGTCATGATGGTTCCCTATAATTTTGCCCTTGTGGTGATGTATATAATTTTGAAGATCGAGGTGAGTTGGAAACCTTCAAGATCACCCATCCATGGAGAAAATCGAGGCAATGTCCGAGTCTATTCCGAGATGGAAATAAATGCAAAATTAGTGATAATTCAAAATCAAATAAAGGTGTTGTAAATGTAAATCCAGGTGGGTAAACTAGTGTTTGGGTTGTACACGATGCTATTATGTGTCAAGTGTGCGGAAATGGAGAGCATCCGTGGGAAGAATGTAGAGGATATCCACAATTAGTTTATTTTATGGGTAGTCGTGGTGATTATCGAGGTGGAAAAATTATCACCACCAAGGTAACCAATTCCAAGGCAATCAAAATAACTAGCCGGTTTTCTAATGGTAAAATATTAGTGGGGAGGAAAATCAGTTTCCAGCTCGGCCTCAACAAAACTAATATCAAGGTGGAAAATATTATGGAGACTACACGAAAACGCCTCCCGTTTAAAATTTTTATGCAGATATTTTAGCTCAAAGTCTCTTTCTTGAAATCTACAAGAAGATGAAAGTAAGTTTGAGGAAACAATCGTAAAGGTCATGTGTGAGAAGATGGTTAAAACCAATGAGTCTCTTAACTTTGTATGTACTAAATAAAAAATATGTCAACTTACCCAAAAATATAAATCTCGAAAACAAGGTCAACCCCGAGTATCATAAAGGCATAAATGTTGGACAAAACGTGGAATTGTGTAATGTCGTCAAGCTTTGGAGTGGAAAAGTAGTAGCACCACCACCAACGTGAAAAGTGAAAAGTTTTGATCACCATTAGGATGAGCCTCACAAGACGAATTTAAATGAGGTAATTGTAGAGGATTGGGTTGATGACGAGGACAAAAAGTTGGTTGATTAATTGGTTGAAGTACCAATGGTGCAAGAGGAAAAGAAATTCAATCTCCTCCAAAATAAGTTCGACCACCACCACCCTTTACATTGAAATAACATCAAAGAATGATACTTCAGACTGTATTAAATTCATTGAGATGCTAAATAAGAATGGACAATTTAGTACATCAATGATCTATGAATAAATAAGAACCAAAACAACAAAGAGCACATGACACAAAATCATATGGAACTACAAATTTCATCCTAAAATGAGATTTATAATTTGCTTAGCGTTCAGAGATTGGTTACCAACAAAGCAGCGACTTTGTGCTAAGGGCATTCAAGTATCTCCTACTTGTAGATTTTTATAAACCATATCAATGAAAACATTGAACACCTAATATGGGACTACTCATTCAGAACCCGTATTTGGAGAGTGTGTACCCGGAAAAGATACCTTTAAATGGAGAATCAAACCATAACACCCTTCGTGGAATGGTTAGCAGTGCATCTCAGAGACAAATCGAGTACCTCTCCGTTGAACCATATTTGTCTTGCGACAATGATTTACTTGGTGTGGAGAGAAAGGAATTAATAATCCATGAGGGTCTATTTCGATTAGATAAGATATCTAAGTTGAGGAAGGCAAACAAAGAAGTACTATGAAGATGGAAACTCGCGGGGTTGGAGATCAGGGAGACACGTGAAGGTGGAGGGTGAGGTGATAGTGTAATAACGAGTAAGCATTATTAGCTTTAGTCTTTAAATTATTAGAAGTACTCTTTGTGTACTTACTTGAACTAGTTGAGGTGGCATTTTACGGCATCATAAATTAGTTTTGACTAATCTAGTGGGTATATTGACCTTAATTATGCGTTTTTATTTTTATTTCACATTACATTGTAATAGGATGTTGATCTATATAAATGAGAATATTATCTTTAAAATTCTGTGAAAGTCGGCCAAATATTTATGCAAATATGTGGTGCTTATGTGAATAAAGGAGTGATGAAGGAAAAATGTACCAATTCATGGTCCCCTGGTTCTTGATTGAAGGTGCTATTGAGTGGTTAGATCTTCAACCACCTGGGATGTTAAATGATTGGAACCAAATCCAAAATGTATTTTTTGATTGCTATTATCCACATAGCGTGCGAGTCAATTCTCAAATGGGCCTTCCTACATTCAAGAAACATCAAGGCGAGCCCCTTGGTGAGACATGGACTCAATTTTAAACTCTTTTGAAAAAATGGACAGATCATGGGTATAATGTGGACATTCAACTTTCTATGTACTATAAAAGTCTTGATGAATTTATAATGGAAAATAGATGTTATCTGTGGAAGGGGGGGGGGGGGGAGGTCATGATGGTTCCCTATAATTTTGCCCTTGTGGTGATGTATATAATTTTGAAGATCGAGGTGAGTTGGAAACCTTCAAGATCACCCATCCATGGAGAAAATCGAGGCAATGTCCGAGTCTATTCCGAGATGGAAATAAATGCAAAATTAGTGATAATTCAAAATCAAATAAAGGTGTTGTAAATGTAAATCCAGGTGGGTAAACTAGTGTTTGGGTTGTACACGATGCTATTATGTGTCAAGTGTGCGGAAATGGAGAGCATCCGTGGGAAGAATGTAGAGGATATCCACAATTAGTTTATTTTATGGGTAGTCGTGGTGATTATCAAGGTGGAAAAATTATCACCACCAAGGTAACCAATTCCAAGGCAATCAAAATAACTAGCCGGTTTTCTAATGGTAAAATATTAGTGGGGAGGAAAATCAGTTTCCAGCTCGGCCTCAACAAAACTAATATCAAGGTGGAAAATATTATGGAGACTACACGAAAACGCCTCCCGTTTAATAATTTTTATGCAGATATTTTAGCTCAAAGTATCTTTCTTGAAATCTACAAGAAGATGAAAGTAAGTTTGAGGAAACAATCGTAAAGGTCATGTGTGAGAAGATGGTTAAAACCAATGAGTCTCTTAACTTTGTATGTACTAAATAAAAATTATGTCAACTTACCCAAAAATATAAATCTCGAAAACAAAGTCAACCCCGAGTATCATAAAGGCATAAATGTTGGACAAAACGTGGAATTGTGTAATGTCGTCAAGCTTTGGAGTGGAAAAGTAGTAGCACCACCATCAACCGTGAAAAGTGAAAAGTTTTGATCACCATTAGGATGAGCCTCACAAGACGAATTTAAATGAGGTAATTATAGAGGATTGGGTTGATGACGAGGACAAAAAGTTGGTTGATTAATTGCTTGAAGTACCAATGGTGCAAGAGGAAAAGAAATTTTAATCTCCTCCAAAATAAGTTCGACCACCACCACCCTTTACATCGAAATAACATCAAAGAATGATACTTCAGACTGTATTAAATTCATTGAGATGCTAATTCATTTGAATATTAACCTTACTCTACTCAAAGCAATCAAGAAAGTGCCAAAATATTTGAAATTCTTCAAGGAGACACTCTCCAAGAAGAACAAGTTTGAGAAATATGATCCCGTGGCACTAATGGAGGAGGACACTTCTATGAGGAAAGAGAAGTTACCGTTTAATCTCAAGGATCTAGGAACTTTCAATATTTTTATTATGATCGGGGGGTACATTCGAAGGATAACCACTATATGATGTGGGGGAGATTATACCCAAGAGTGTGTTTGATAAGTTGGAGATTGGAGACGTAAAGTCAACTTCCTTGATACTACAAATGGTGGATCGTAGGAGAGAATGCATGAGGACATGTTGGTAAAAGTCAGTAACCTCATAATACCCACATATTTTATTATTATTGGGTATGATGCAAATGAAAGTGCCCCTATTATATTTGGGTGTCCAGTTTGAGCCAAGGTACAAAAAATGATGAATATACACGGGGGTGTGGTAACATTGAGTAATGAGCATGAATCCTAAACTTTCTTTAGTTCGGGAGAAGCATATAGGAAACGAGTAAAAAATATCTCCTTGATCCATAGGTTGTGAAGTGTATGGGTTCGAGAACCCAAAAAAATGGGTCGAATGAGAGCAAAATAAAAGTTTGAGGTAGGAGTCGAGGTTGTGTTGAAAGGGTTGGTTGAACTGTCAGATAATAAAACATGGAAGCATCGTTTAGTAACTTCGTAAAATATTTCAAATTATTGGGGAGGCTATTTAAAAGGAAAAAATAAGTTGATGCACAAGCGTCAAAGTTAACGACGTAAAACAAAAGTTCTTGGAAGAGGCAACCCACACTTAATTGATTTTTACATAGTATTTGCTATTATTTTGAGTCTTTGTCTTTAATTTATTGTTTATTTACTTTATGATAGAGGTATGGGAGTTCCCCTTTGATGTGTATGTGAAATTTGAGGATTTTTAAAGCTTATAGAGTTCTTGAAAATGAAGAATGGCAAAATCGAGACACTGGGGTGTCTATTGAAATTTCGCGAGATCCGGTACGTCGCGAGCGATTTTTCCAATAACAGGAAAAGTGAAATTCGATTTTTTTTTGAATTAAAAGAAGTGGTTTTTTAAAGGGGCAACACCGGCTGGGGTTATCAAAAGTTTTGGTTAGCATGAGGTAGATTCAGCACCATCGATTGTCCAAATGATCGGTTGTTCCAGTTGGGGCATTGGACAAAAAAATCGAACCAAACTCTTAGTGCTGGTCCAAAAACCAAAAACATTGAAATTGTTTTTTTTTTGTCAAATATTAAAAACTAACATCGATGTCTGGTACATCTCGTATATAAGTTATTGATACTAGCATAAAATTCTTCCAAGGACCTATTAGGAAACTTAGATACTAAATTAAGCTTGGCACTTTTAGCGAGGATATCCGCCACTCCATTAAAATTTCTTCTGACATGGTTAATTTTCCATTCTGGGAATCTTCCTATCCACCTCCATGCCTCAGAAACCATGGGGCGGATCCTCCAGTCGATCCCTACACCTTGCTTAATACCTTGAATTACCTCAAGGTTATCTAAGTAGAAAGACCTACTCTTGATTCCAAGATTCGCGGCCGATCTATAGCTAACAAAATCGCCCACATTTCCCCTTCAAGGCTACTGTTAATTCTTGCTCTCTTCGTATTAATATTCTTTACTTCACCCTCCTTATTAACTGCGATAGATGCCATACTTGTTGGTTCCCAACTATTAATGTGCGATGCATCACATAGCCATATCATATCTGCATCATCACTTAAAATCGGATTTTCATTAACTTCATCTGACATTGTGTCTTAGATATACCATTACTATTTAACCCTTCAGTCTCCTTTTTCTCAAATAGGTGTTTCATGGTAAATTTTGTTTTTTCTAAGATTTCTTGTACTGCCCATTTCTTTTTTTTAAAGAAGCCTTTCATTCTAGCCTTCTAGATGTTCCACAAGGTAAGTAATACAACTGCTGTCACATATCTTTGGTCCCATCCATTTTTCGAATAACTTTCAATGATTTTAATTATCCAATCTCCGATCCTAACTTCTAACTTCTCTTCAATCTTGATTTGCAACTGACAGTTTGCCCATACACTTTTGCTGAATTGATATTCCAAAAATATGTGTTCCACATTTTCTATCCCAGATTCACACCATTTACAGATATCGTTTTCCATACATTTCCTCTTTTTTAAATTACTTTTTGTTGGTATGGCATTATTATGAATTTTCCAAACGAAATTTCTAACCTTTGATGGAACATTAGACTTCCATATAAGGTTGTATAATCTCTTGTTAATCACCTCGCCTTCCTATGATGAGGAACCTTTCTTTTCTTCTTCTATCTGTACTAGACGATGGTATCTTGATTTGGTTGAGTAATTCCCATCTTTTGTTGCAGTCCATATAATTTCATCTTCTTTATCAAGTTGCATAATTGGTATTTTCCTAATCTCCATCATATCTTTGCTTGTGCATATATTATTAAGCATGTCAAAATTCCAGTTAGACATATCGTTGTTGAAGCATTTGGCGACCTTATTTAGTTCACAATTTATTGGTATTTCCAATTTATAACCCTTACTAATCCAATTATCATCCCATAAATTTATATTTAGGCCGTTACCTATTTGCGATAAACTCTCATTTTTTATAAACTGCAAACCTTTGCATATACTTGCCCAACTCCATGATCTCTTGTTTTTAGTTTGGTGTTCCACATGTATGTTGTTGGGAAATAGATCCCTTTAAGGACTTTAAAAACCAAAGAATCTTGGTTATGAAATAGTCTCCAGGCTTGATTTGCCAGCAGGGCTAGATTCATTTTTTGGAAGTCTCTGAAACTAATACCACCCATATTTTTTGATCTGGCTATCCTTTTCCACGCTACCCAGTGAATTCTTTTTTTTGTACCCGCATTCTACCAGAAGTTTGCGACCATACTACTCATTGCTTTACATATATTAACCTGGAACTCAAAAACTGACATCGCGTAATTCAGAATAGCTTGTAGTACCGCTTTGATTAGTATTTCTTTACTACCATCTGGAAGAAGTTTAGCAATCCAGCTTAGGGATTTATTTAGTAATTTATCCCTTATATATGCAATATTCTCGCTCTTCGATCTTTTGAGGGTAAGTGGAATCCCCAAATACTTCCCAAACTCATTTGTACATTTTATATTAAGCTTCTCTGCTATCTCTATTGCCTTACCTTCCGAGAAACCTTTGCTAAACATGATGGATGACTTTCCAAAGTTAATTTTTTAACCCGAAGCACTACAGTATAGGTTAAGAACCCTCGTGAAAGCTTCAATTTCATTATCGTTTATCTCCAGGAAAAATAATGCATCGTCCGCAAACAGTAGATGAGTAAGCCTTGGCGCCGCCCTAGTTATCGAAATTCCTTTGATATTACCTTCTCGGCATTCATAATTAATAAGGCCGATAAGGCCTTCAGTTAAAATAGAGAAAAGAAGTGGAGACATCGGGTCGCCTTGACGGATGCCTCTCTCAGGCTTAAATTTCTTTAGTCGTTCCCCATTAACCTTAACTTGGTATGATACCGAAAATATACATTTGTAAATTAATTCAATCCATTTATCACAAAAACACAATTTTCTCAAGTTGATTGGAAGTTCTTGTTGGAAAAAAATTGAAATTCAAAATTAGAATTGTGGATACCTCTTTTGTCGGTGTATGGTGAAATTTAGAACGTTCATAACTGTTCGTTCGGGTGTCATAATCAACTTTTTCGCAAGGTTAGACTATATAGTTTTTTGAGATCTATCCAATTCTGCAAACCATGCCTTATTTAGAGTTCGTATTGGAAAGTTAGGGCCAATTATTTCTATTTCTACACATTACGCTCAACTTCACAAATGAACTGCACGATTATTTATGATGTCATAGCCCATGAAGTCTCATATTTATTCTCCCAGAAAAAGAAAAAATTAAATAAGCAATATGCTGCAATAAAAGTAAACATGGTGAAGGTGTTTGATAAAGTTTAAAAATATTTCCTTTAAGTAATACTTCAAAATATTGGTTTCGATGCCAATCTGAGTCATTGGATCATTCAATGAGTCACCATAGTATCTTTCCAAATTATTTTCAATGGGGGACACCTCATAAAATTCACCTCCTCAAACTAATTCGACAAGACGACCCTTTATCTCATGTCTTTTTCTACCTCCTTAAGCCGAAGTTTTGGCAGGAATTATTAACGATCAATGTAGATCTAGAGTTAAGAAAGGGCTAAAAATGGGTAGATATTGCCCCTCCCACTCACATATTATTTATGGTCGTCTCTCTTTGTGATCATCAACTAAAGTATTGAACTAAAATCCTTCAAAGAGATATAACTATGGCTCAAAGACCAAGTGATCAACAATTTTTTAGATGAAAATAATAAATTTACTACGGCCATCTAAATTTATCCCAAACCAGCTATGTATATACTACAATTTCCCAAAAATCTTTGTAAATCACTCTCCACATGATTGCTCAGTTTTAGGGTGAAAAAAACAAGTATAAGCACATTCATTGGTAAGCCGGGGATAAATTTGCAAAAGCGAAAAAATATTGGTGGGCTTAGCTTTTGAGATTTTAACAAATTCTTCTTGCTAAATAAGCATGAAATGTTCTATATCACCCCGAACTACTAGTCTCAAAGGCCAATATCATGAAAAGTCATCCTTTTGGGATGCTATTAGGAAAACAAAGAGGTCATGGTCCTAGACAAGCCTCCTAGCAGGCCATGATGTACTCCCTACGTCTCCAAGTTTTAGTCCACTTTTATTTTACACATATATTAAGAAAGATTATTTATTAACTGCAGAAAGTGAAGCTGCGGTTTTTCGAGAATGTTGTATTCAAGCGAAAATTATGAATATCGCAATAGGAGCGATTGATTCAGATTGGCTTAATATTTTTCAAAACTTCGTTTGTCCGTAAAAAACTAAATGGTTATTCAAACCACTCATGTAAAAAACTAATAGAATCCTGACATTTGATAGCCACGACTAAGTTAGACATATTTAACACTCACTGAATGAAATGACAAATAAATTAGCTAAACATGTTGGTAGAATTTCTTTCCAAAATGTTGGACTGTCACTTCACTATCAAATCACTATCATGTCGTTCATAGAGAGTGATCAAGAAAGTGAGTAAAAATGGATGTTGTCGAGTATTTTCTACTTAAATGCCCTTTTACTTGTACATAGTGTTCCTTTTCAAGAATGCGAATTAAATCTAATCGCCATTTTAATATCCCGATTGAGGAATTTATCACAACAACTATCAGAAGTTTCTCTTGTAATGGTTGGGATAATACAATCATCACGACAAATAAACTAAGTACCCTTTGCTTTATTTGGAAGAAAAAAATGGAAGGCTTTTTTAGAAGAAAAAATAGAATATTACATCAAAGTTAATAGACTAACTGGTGACAAGTTTTAGGAAAGAAATGACACAAGAGAGAATATTAAAGCCAAGTAAGGAATAAACGATGGTGAATAAAATATATCAGTTTGTCAAGATAATGCGGAGATCGTCTAACTTGGCGACTCATTATTTACTAAGTAATGGGAAACGGTGGGAGTTACTTTAGTTTTAGTCAACTATGAGGGAAATAATATTTATAAAATCATGAAAAAAGAAAGGTTAAAATCGTATATTGAAGGGGAGGCTTGGCTGTCCTTTTCGCCACGAGGTCAGCTGCAGACCTCAATTATGCGAGTTAGGGGTGTGCGCGGGTCGATTTTGGATGAAAAATACTCAACCCACAAACCGCCCGTTGTTGTGCGGGTTTTGAAAAATGAGACCCGCACCCGCCCAATCCATTATATAAACCATTGAGTTTCGGGTTGAGCGGGTTGCGGGTGCATTACGGGTGATTTAGTTTAATAAATGAACCAAAATTGTATCCATAATCATTCGGCAGGATAATATCACAAATGCATGTTGCAACACAAATATAGTTTATGATACTCATATACATTTTAAATCATCTCTAATTTTAAAAAATATAAAATGAGATTTTAGAAAGATAAATTTATGAATTAAACAAAAGATTGAGATAATATCATAACTGAAATGAAAACAGATTCATTTGAAAAAATATATTTGAAATACCAAGGGATTAAAAAAATTTAAAAGGGAAGGAATAAAAAAAGAAATATAGAGTGAGAATCACATGACCATACAAATTTATTTGAATAAAATGAGCAATACAATTATTTATAATAATTTATACTACATGGTAATCGGGTATGCGAATTTGCGGGTTTCAAGTTCAAAATCCGCAACCCGCAAAAAGTGTATACTTTTTCTAAAATGTAAACCGCAAACCACCCAATAGAAAACTAACCCGTATTATTTCGGGTTAGTGTAATCGGGTTGGTCGGGTTATGCGGGTTTACTAACCCGATACACACCCCTAATGCGAGAAGCTCATTGTACTTGGACAACATTGAAATTTTTCAAGGGATTTAGGAGAATCCAATCAATCATCAATGAGATTTGAAAATGGATGAAAAAAATTACCGAGATGAAAAGCGTGTCACGTTAAAAGAGATATGAATGGTGTTGCTGACCTCACGACTAAGTATGCAAGACTAAACGTAGATGTCTCACGATGGAAGTGTGTCCCGATTATCAATATTTATGAATTTTTTTATAACTTAAGTAAACATAAAGGTGTTGAATAGTTGTGTTTTTATTTGGCTATACGTATTTCTATGAAAAAAACATTATTTATATTACGTCTGTCTTTCTATAGTGTTATATCAAGATGCGATGCATTTTTTTTTTTGATATTATGGGTGTCTGGGCTAACTTCCGCGCACCACCACTAATTTCATGGGAAATATACACGCCTCCCATGCATATTTCCAAGTTAATCAGAACTAGGCTACCCATGTTCAGGGAAAGGATTCGAACCGTGTACCTCTTACTTTACCTCCTTTAAGGGCTAAAAAAATAACAAGACTGAGGAGATTCGAACCCTGTACCTCCTAAATGAGAGACAAGATCCTGACCATTGAGTTAGTCTCAATGGTTAAATGAAACAAAAAAGAAATGCTATTTTTTATAATAATACATTTCCATTTCGAAAAAAGCTGAATTTTTTTTATTAGATAATTATTTCTATAACATGTGAGAGTTAGATAAGATCAACTAAATAGGTTCATCTAACATTATAGGGAGTTGGAGAGTATGGCTTACACAATGATGCTAGATTGCGAGTTTAGAATCAAAATATGGAGTTTATTAGGGCATGAAATGATTTAGAATTGTAGGCGTCATGGACAATCTTATGGGTTATTGGCACACTCACATTATGACATATCTCCATGTCTCATGCTGCACGCGCACCACCAAACATCACGTACGCAACAAGCACATTACCTTCCCTCAAATAGCCTATCGAATCAAAACACAAAATCCACTCCTTAGCGTGCATGAACATAGATTAGGTAAAGGCCAACCTTTTTATACTAAGTTAACTTTTCCAACATTTTATTCCCTTTTCCAATTAACTCGTCTTAGTTTGTAAAAAAAACAATTAACTCCTCTTAGAAAATCTCCAACGGAAAATAACTTTCAACAAATTTTTACACGCTCAAAATTCCTCCAACCATTAAAATTCATTTTTTTTAATCAATAAAAATTTCATAAAAAAAGGAAAAAAATATCAGGTTATATAGAAAAAAAAATCAACCTACTTTCAACCGATTGTTGTGTTTTATTTGTATAAACCAGTAAAACAATATAGGAACTAATGCAGAAATAAAATAAACGTAAATAATTAAATAACAATAATTAAATAACTTTACTTGTCGAGACTCGGATTGGATCTGATGTCTTTAAGGTATTTAGGCCACGTACATGTGTCTTACGTTTGTTGGCTTCAACCTCCAGGATACAACGACAAAACTATTCAAAAGAAACTGACACACGAATTCTTAAGAATCTAAACGAACTTAATAATGCTGCTTCTTTCTATCTCTCTATTATAATTTTAATACTTTGAAAAATAAATGAATGAAAATGTTTGAGTTGGCCAACTATATAAAGGTGGATTTGGCAAAAGAGATGTGATGGTTCATTTGAAGATACGTTATATTAAACGACACAACGTTTAGTTTAGTTTAGTATAGAAGACCAAAACATAAGCTGCTCCAGATGGTATGAAAGTCTGGCCCAAAAGCCCACTAGCTTGGAGGCCCAGATTCAAAGCCCAGTGGTACCTTTTTTTTTCTTGCTTTGCTTTGCTTCATAACCAAAAGAAAAATAAAATAAATAACATGTATTATTTTTTTTTCTTTTCTTTTAATTTCTTCAATTTCTCATTCAACTTCAAATGATTTTTACCAGATGAATGTATTACGTTAATCTTTATAAACAGAATAAACGATCATCAATATTCGAATCATTTATTTAAATTGAGTCACCCAATGTCATCGTAAACATGGTCATCCCTTGGGTAAAAATCTGATTTGACCAACACCGATACCGCTACGTTTATATAATTCTAATAGGAAACCGAAACCATTGACTGTGGATTTGTCTACCTTAGTAATTAGATCAATGTTATGTCGAACACATTTGACAAGAATATCAACAACTCTATTGTTCGATCTGCGTATGAGGTTAACTCTCTAACAGAAAACTTGCAAAGCTTATTTCGCACGTGATAGGTTGGTCATACCCCGGATAACTTCCAGGTTATCTGAGTAAAAAGAATCACTCGGTTGATATATTTCGACTACCAACTTAATGATACCAATAATATCAAGGTTTCTCTCTCCGCGACTGATTTGGTTCGAAATTGCTTTGTCACATTTTGTATATTGTTTCCTTGTTTGTTGAAGCAATTTCAGATATTTCCCATGGGTTAACAAAGGACGAATCATTGAACGAACAAATTTTGTTGTCCTCTTGATCGATCTGCACTCGTTGGGGTTGATTTGGCTCATTGATATGATTTTGGGTGCTATCTTGATGCAATGTAATGTTAAGATCCCCGAAAAAATTCATAATCATATGTCGGTCTTGAGAATGATGAGCTTTGGGTTTCATTTCCCTTGTTGAATAGTCTATGCATTTTCATTTCAGACGGTTTACATTGTACATAGAATATAAGTCATGATAATTTTGGTATTCCAACCATTCTTAGAAACCCCTTCAATAACGTTAATGATCCACTCTTTGATCTTGGTATGCTGGTTCAAATTCAAAGAATATAAAATTCAAATCTTATAGAAATGATAGGTTTGAGTATGGAAATAATTTATGAATTAAGCGTGTAACTTTGTGTGTACATGGGGTTAGAAAAATAGTGGTAGATTTTTTATTTTAGCAAAAAATTGCTTTGTAATATCGTTAAACCTGTCGTTGGAGTCAAACTAAAAATTGATGGTTGTTATAGACATAACCTAGAATGTATAGTTAGACGAGGATTATTTTGAGATATAAATGTTGAGTTTTGAGTTGATTTTTTAGGGCGTGTATGAAAGACTCAATCATGTCTGAGCTTTATGAACTTCACTTTAGGTTTAAGATGATAGGGGAGCGAGGTAATACTAAAGTATGCATTGAGATTCATTTAAAAAGTTGCAAGCATTAGAGAAAGGCGGTGCAAACTCTTGTGATAAGTCCAGTGGGGATTTCCATGAACTTTTGGATATTATGAACAAAAAAGGAGAATTTTTAAATATGTCATATTTATCTAGATGCAAATAAAAGCGCATATTTGGTGGCCAAGGCAGAGCAAAATCCTTTTCAAGACCAAAGTAGTATGTTGACCCCTCTAGATAAATTATGGAGAAATATCACTAGAGACTGAGTTATTGAACGATATCTAAAGTATTTTTGAGAACTAGTTTCCCCCATATCAAGTACTCAATGAAGTGTTTTACACCACACATCTATCCATGTAAAAAGAGTGAGAGACTTATTGTAAGTGTACAGTTTGTTTCCAAGATATACAAGATAAGTGGGTATCGTTCTCAACATGGATAAATCTGAGTTATCTGAATCAAATTTAAGTGTATAAATTAATTGCAAAATAAAACTAAAGTAAAAAAATAAGGCAGTTATTTGATAGCCACTTGAATCCTTTAGCTTTCTAAACCGATTATAACTAGCCCCCTTTCTAGCCTGTAGCCTTCTTTGGTCGCCTCATGATAAGCCATATACCCTTAGTTTATAGGACTTTCCATATGACCTGCATTTAAATTGCAACCTGGATACTTGTCGTTTCTAGAGCTTGAGTTTGTGGTGGTGGGTTTCATCATTGGGAAGATACGTTGGGTGGGAATAATATGGGTTTAGATTTTGCGCGATATTGATGTGTTAATTGTAACCCTTTGTTGAGGTCTTCGAAAAAAAAGAGATTGAAAAGTTGTGAGAAGAAAGAGAAAATAAGAGACATGAAAAATCACATCAAAACGAGTGTCATGGGTATCTTACAAAAAAGTGAATAAATCGAAAAAGAAATAAAGTAACCGAAAAATTAGAATGATTTTGAAGTCATCATGAAATCTTATTGGGATAATTGGGGATGCTAATCAAGAGCATCGAATTGGGTTGAGTGAGAACACATTTGAGTAAACTCAAGCTCTAGGGCGATGTGTTGATGGTTAGTGATGAGATAGCCAAAAGCTCACATAATATTTTCCCAAATACATACTATAACGTCCTTAAGCTTACGTTATAACCAAAAATACCTTAAGATTCTTAACTACATGGTTGAGTTAGATTTTAATCAATTAGGTAATATCTAGGTGGACCATTACATTATATGGAGGATCAATGAACAACATATAGCCTCCATATCAAACTAAGTGAAAACCGCTCCTTCTTGCATTACAATATTAATCTGATCTTGGATTTACTATTTTCTGATTGATTTTATATTATATGTAGGTGTATATTAATTCTTGGACATCTCTATATGAAACTTGTTAGGGTAGGCCCACTTATTATTATCTTCTTCGTCTTTGCTTAGCTTGCTTTAGAGATCCCCTCTAGTCTTTAGTTTTATTTTGTCGCGATGACAAAACTTTGAGTAGGGGGTATTGATGTCTCGTCTTTTGTGATAGAATAATAGTATCACGAGACATATTTTTGGGATATTAGTGGACCTAATAGAGGGATTATCCCATAATATTTGATGTTTCTCACTTTTTTGTCTTATTATGGGCTTTTTACTATTTTTAGAGTTTTTTGTGCTTTAATCGTGTGTGAAGTGTGTAGCTTAGTAGGTACATGGTTGACATGGAATTAAAATATGATATGGAGAAGTCAAGAAGTCAAATACACACCCATGTCAAGGCGTAATTATAGCAAAAAGGTCATTTTGGAAGCACTTGAGCATTTACCGAAACAATTGACGTAACTTGTTTCAATCACCGTAGAAATTTGGCAAGAGATTTTGACCTGATTCCTTTTGATTTGGAAAGAACTTGGAGGCAGTGTCGCGTGAGAGGTGACAAAAGTCAATTTGGAGTTGAGTCGCAAAAATTATGACGATTCTACCATAGTGACTCAAGACTGTCCAACATTAATAAAAACGGGTTGGGCCTGTTGGAAGGGGCCCATGTGACCTAAAAATGACCTGGAACTATAAGTACCTTTTATTAGCTGGAAACACACAATTTATATCAGAGAGAAGCTAGTTACGCTTGAAATCTAAGGACGAGAAGGAGGAAGGGCTTTCAACAACAATTCCACAGTTCTTCACCATCTAAAACCTGTTTCATCTATTTCTGTAGAGTAATTTATATCTGCTTTTAATTTTAACTATGAATTCCTTAGTTTTAGTTATTTCTTTTCAATATTCTAATATTAGATAAACCCTTATGTTCTTGAAAATTGCGTAGTGTATGAACCTTACTTAATTAATTGATGATTCCTAGTTTTCAGGATATTTTCAGTATTTAAATAAATTGAATTATATTCTCGTTGATTATATCATTATTCTTGTAATCTGATCAAGTATATGATAGTCATAGTATTTAGATTGTTTCCCAGGAGGAGGATTTAATTATAGACATATGATATAAGTGCTTGGTATATGTTATTGAGCCGGGAGGCCTTTATTAATCAAGTAGTCAAGAGGGTATAAACCAATTTGTCCAATATTATTATAGGGTCACCCTGGGATGGGTCTTTAGTAGTGGAGGATATCGTCTTATTCACCCGGGAGGGGTTAGGAAGATAAGTGAATCCCGACTAACGTAGAATAACTAATTTACTCTTATTTCTAGAAACATCTAATTAAGCAACTTAGGAGATTACCAGCAAGGATCAAGCACTACTCTCTCATATACTCATCTTTTCTTAGTTAGTGCATTTATTAATAGTTAAACAATCCAAATTCCTTTAGTTATTTAAATTAATCTTTTAATTATCGCAATTAGTTTAATATTTAGAAAACCCAACACACATTTATCTTTCATTTATCGTTACTCGCAACTAAACCTTGATTTCCGTAAGCACAACTACGTAACATTGCTAATATAAAAACAAAAAACCCTTTTCTTACCATTTTCTATTACTTGTCAAGGAACTACGTGTACTTGCGGGTGGTTAAAGTCTGTTATTATTTTGGTGATTATTTATCACAATCACAGGACTGACATTATCTCTTGCCGAGTTGGTTGGTTAGAAGATGTAAGAAATACTTGGTTTGGTTTTTTGCTACTTGTACCTCGTTGACATGTCACCAAGTTAAGAGATAGGTGTCAAGTTAGAGACAGAATCTTGTTGTTTCTCTGTCCATTGGTCACTTATCTCTCGTTGAGTTGGCGTTAGATATTAAGTAGGTTACACATCTTATGGCTTAGAGGGTCTAAGAAAGAAAATGGCTTAAGTCTCAGAGGGGCTAAAAATGAGAATCAATTTCATTTGGTCAAAAGCTAAAGGGAACAAGTGGCTAACGAAGAACTACCTTAGTCAATTTCCTAGCTATGCGATATCATTAACTCATTTACATCAAAGTTGCAAGTAAAATAGGTTTTCAACTAGGTTGGATCTCATATTCGACACACCTACTAAGTTCTCGCTTACTTTAAAGGCCCTTATATGCATTGTGCACTAATCACTCTTTACACACTAACATTTTCCATGCAAGCATTCAAGTACACTTACGGACAAAGTACCTAAATACTATCATGGACTTGTTTGTACATACTTTCAAGGTACATTAACTAATTCACACTATTTCCTAAACTATTTTTTTTTTTCCTTTTTTTTCTTTAGTAATTTTTTTGGTCTTTAATTTTATTTCAAAGCATTAAATACATATACGGGGACGACGAGTACCACACCCCTAACTCAAAGTTGATTTGTGTCACCATGAGTCGAAAAGAATCAAAAAACAGTAAAATAAGATTATACACCTAAAAATATAATATACATGGCTAGCGAGAGGTGATATAGTACTTAACTTCGCGGAGAATCCATAAGTTAGGAATTGATTTTCTCGATCAATGATGGACCCTTGATGATGTATGTGGAGTTCCTCGGCCTTGTGGTTTGACTCAGAGCCAAAGGAGAATGTGAATGTGGGAATACTACTTCATTTTTAGCAACACACCTCACAATTTTTATCATAATGTTTTCATAAGATATCCAAATAAGGTTTGGTTTGAGGAATTAGAAATAATATTTCTCTAGATATCCAGTGGTACCAAGATCTCCACAAAAATTCTAGCCAATCATTCAAAGTTTATTTTCAAAGTTGGTGTGATATGCAAAATCTCAAGGATTTGGCCATAAATTTATGATGAGATATTCTATAGTGTTGTGGTCACTGACATTGGATAAATCTAAAAAGTTGCGATCTAGGCTCTAAAAAAAGTTTATTCCAAGCTTCAAAGGCAAAATGATTTTCTTTCAAACAATTTCAAATTTTGTTTATATCCAACTATTTGATCTGGTTTGCCTGGATATTGAAGTACCCCTCAACCTCTTCATTTCATAGGATCCAGAACCCCATATTTTATAATCCGATCCAACCTGATCTCGCACTTTCCCTCTTCACGGTCATCTGGCTCGACCAGATGTGAATCCGGTCTAGCCGGATCTCCCATTATATATACGTATTTCCTTTTCTCCTTCACCTTTCAACCACAAGTCGAATTGCCTCAAAATAGTTTTTTATTCTTATGAAAAACATCACTTCCGACACCCCGATCCCCCGTAATTAATGGAGGCTGTGATATTCTCGTATATCACAGTTTCTTTGTTTTAACCTTTATTTTCGACCCCCAACCTAGACTATTTTGACATGAGCACCATCTAAACTGTAATACCCTTAGTTTATGCATAATATAAATTAATTAACTTTAAACTACTTGAAATAGTGTACATTAAATTAATGAAATTACAAGAAAGAGGTTAAAATGTGGTTGTCTATTTCTTTTGGGTTGCCTCCAAGAATCAATTTTGTTAGTCACACCTTTAAGCTCGACATGTAAACTTACTCTAAAATTCTCTTGAGGCCCTTGTGTTAAAACCACCTCCTCCTTAGAATAGTTGAATTCTGAATCACTCACCTTTTACTTTTTATGACAAATCGTTTTTATGGGGTTGGGTAGCTTCCCTGTTTTACTCCCTTATTCTCAGGAAAAAACAAATTTCTATCATACAATTTGATAACTTTCTTTGACGGAATAAGCTCTTTATTATCTTTGATTACTAGTTGATCTTCGATGAATTTTTCTCTAATCTACTTCATTGCAATAAGGCATTCCTCCATAAATTCTTCTAGCCCAACAAATACAATATCTCCAATTACATACTTATTATCACTATACTCTACATATTTCTTTAACTCTTTGCTTTGGTGTATTTTTTGTGGTGCAAGGTGAGCGTACAAAGTATCCATGATTTCCATTTGAGTTCCAAGCGTTGGAGTACACCCCTAATATAGCTCTATCAGAAAGAGGTTCAGATTTTGTTCATATTTTTAACCGCTTGAGTCTAGTCCATTGATTTTTTTGAAACTTTTCCTCTGTCTTACTAGACTCCACCATCAAAATTTCCCCATATACCTCTTGCCGCTCTTTTCTCCTTTCACATGATACACAAACATACACTCTAATGAATTATAGTAAGAAAAGGTCGTTGTTCAATTGGTTGTTTCACTTCAACAAATCATGGATTGTTCTCTCCTTTCGTTTCAGGTATTTCTAAGGTGCTTGGTAGTAGTTACAAACCCGTTGTTGATAACCTGAAAAGTTTTTCACATAATTAGATGGGACGTTATTAGAATAATAGACTTCATACATTTTTATATCAATCCTCCCAAGCAGTTGGTGATCAGAATCACCGATCGGGGGGCGTGCTCATACGTAGGGAGAACAAGAAAAAAAGCAAGAACAAGTGCAAAATTTTACAACGAATATCCAAACTAATCCTAAAAATACAATTAACAAAATATTCTTAGGAAACGGCGCCAAAAATATGTTGTCCGCCAAGTTGTGATGTAAAATCAACTATAGGAGAATGACAAATCACAAGTGCACGACTCATCACCAGTAGTAAAAAGTGATAATTTATTATCTCTACAAGTAATAAAAAGTTAAACGCATAATTTTTGTCTAATCTAGATTTTGGTGACGAATAAATAAAGTAAAAATATTTTTATTTTATTTTGTGAATGATTAGATACTAACGATGAAGTAAAGATAAATATTAACTAAAAAGAAATTAAATTAATTTTTAACTATATGGAGAAAAGGCGTAGCTCGAGACACTAGTACTTACCACTATCTATGACTTAGACTTCTTCGCAGTTTAAGGGAACAAAGGGACATTAATTTCTAATCAGGATGGTGTAAAGTTTTGTGATCTCACCTAAAGAGACACAAAGAGTTCTAGTGGAGAACATTGAAATCCTAATGGTGCTCATACCTTAGGTAGTAGATGTAGGGAAACTGAACCACTATAAACTATCATGTTTATTATCTCTCCCTTAATTCTTAATTTTTTGCATTCCCTTGGTATAATCTTACCCTTTACTTTGCATATATTCTTAGGCTTAAAATATTACATGTGAGATTCTTGTATAATTGCCTCACTTGATTCTTGATTAGTGTTCATCATAGATTATATCCACCTACAATTAAATTGAATATTCTTACTAATATATCTCACATCTAAGTGTACCTCTATCCTACTTATCCCAGTCCACCAAAGCTTGGACCTTAGGTAAAATCAAATGTTTTGACTTCGAGTTAGAATTTATAATTTTGAATTGTTCTATTCAAACCCCCCTCTAGGACATATTATAGGTTTTTATTTGGTATTAAATCATATATTTAATATTAATTGTGCTCAATCACACCTAGAGTTTAGTACAATATGAAATCTAACAAATTAGAAGGAACAAGTGCTAGTAGTCCTTCATTGTTTGTATGTACAATTTTAGCCTTTAAAGAAGGTTCATGGAGGTTTTTCATAGATCACTTGAAGAACGTTGCCAGATAATGATGGATACAACTTGCATCCACAAGAAATTACTACCTACTTAGGCCACTATGTAGTGTTTCTTAAATAGTCACCCGAGAAGAGTAGAAGAAGAAGAAGAAGAAGAAGAAGAAGAAGAAGAGGAACAAAGAAGATGCATTGATCATTGGTGGATGGTAGGGTGTGATAAAACAATGACAATATAAGATAAGAACTATCACCCTACCAATCACATAACTCTATGCAAGTATCACATATCGCATTTAAGTTTTAATGGTAACTAGAATTCGTCCTCAGAGACTACGAAAGTTAGGTAGAACTAATGCAAATATAAAGTGCAAATAAAACAAGTTAGACGAATAATACGCAAAAGACTCTGAAATATTTGTTTGGTTTTATGACTCTAAATAATTAACTAAATAAAATAATGAGAGTTTAGAAGGAAAGAAGTAGTATGAGAGTTTAGTTCGAGATATAGCAGGTAATTCCCACTAGCCTTGTGTTATGACCTATTTATATAAGGGAGAATTGTGTGATATGCAATAGCCAGGATTCTATATTCCTCCTAACCCCCTTTCGGGTGGACTTAGGTAGCGACCTAACAATTACCAGGGGACTTGGGTAAGGGAACCCTGCGCACTGATCGGTTGTTAATCTCAAATCTGAGTGACTATCTAGTTAGGCAAGCCCTTTCGGATCACTACCGCACACTAGACGTTTATGTGGTGTTTCAATAATTAGACAACCCTTTCGGGTGACCATCTAACTACTATGATGGTAATCCTATACGTTGGCCACCGTAAGAACTACAAACAATACATCAAAGCACATAAAAACAGAGATAACACTACTAATTTCAATTAAATGTAAAATGGCATCCCAAATTAAAATAGATATAAAAAAGTAAATGGTTCATACCCTTATGCTAATGTCAAGTTAAAATAGATCTAGTTGATGCTAGAGAAAGAAAGAAAATTAATTACATAGGTGAAGGGTTGGAATGACATGAATAGTGTCCAAATACTTCTTGTCTTCTCTTCTCTTGATGTAAGCTTCTTCTTGGTCTTTATATGATTAAGGACTGACCAAGGATGATTTATCTAAGGTTGGAATGGATATATAGGCCCTTGGTAGAAATATGGAGTAAACCCCAAGTTAAGGAAACCTGATCTTACCAAAATTCGTATTCCTAACTTGTAGGACAGGACAAACCTTTACAGGATATTGATTTGGTCATATCTCCTTCGTTACTTATCAGAATTTAATGTTCTTTATATGGAAACGACTGAAGTTGAAAGATCTATCTGTTCATAGAAAAAGATCCTCCTAATTCCTAACCGAAATCCTGAAGAAATTAATTAATGGATGTATGTGCAATTTTGGCAACTTCTTTACTTTCTAAATATATTTAAACTCTTTTATTTTGACTTTGACTAAGGGATTTCCTTTACTTTTCCACTTCAAATCAGCTTCCATAGGTGTATTAGCTTCTATATACCTAAGTGCTACACAAATAATACACAACTTATGCGCAAAAGCTCACAAACACCTAAAATTAGACAAGAAAGTGTATAGTATGAATGAATATGGAAACATCCCAAAATTAATTACTAAATACTCCTAAAATTATGTCTCGAGTATAGATTAATATATCACATATAGGGAGACATCATGACCCCTAACTCAAAGTTCTATCTTCCGGATACAATAAAGATAAGAACAGTAGGGTAGTCAATAATAAATATAGAAGGAGAAGAAGAAGAAGAAGAAGAAGAAGAAGAAGAAGAAGAAGAAGAAGAATATAAAGTAATAAATGATCCTAGACAAATTTCCTAAAATATATCATGTAGTAATGTTAAATTAATAATGCACATATATGCTTAAGATACACATAATCAACAATCCTTAAATTCAAGTCCAGATTAACTTCGTAATGCCAGAAGGAGAGGTCTTCAACTCAGTTTGTGCTAACGACAATAGGGTGATCGCAGGTTCTAATATAGTATCCAATGGTCCACTCAAATGTACCCTAATTGTTCCATTATTCCTTCACCCAGTATTTAGAAATCGTAAGGTCTTTACGGTTATAATGTAGCTTAGGGACGATATGATATATTTGGATAATGAAAAGTGAGATTTTGGCTCTCTCCTCTCATCCCATCAACGAATCGCCCTAGAGTTGAGTTTCATTCGAAGATGTTCTCACTCAACCCAATTTTTTGATACTTCTTAACATGGAATCCCCAAATAACACAAATAAAGTTTTTTATGATGATTACATAACAAATTCCACTTTTTCGATCCAAATCTTTTTAATCTTTTTCATATTTTTTTTAAGTTGGTTATGACTCCCTTTTTGAGGTGGGATATCATACCACTTGTGCTCATATTTCTTTTTTTTCAACTTTTTTTTTCATTTACTTTTACCCCACCAAAGGGTTACAATAATAAACTCATAAATATTAATATTACAAGTATAATCTTCCCAATCCCAATGTTTCCCAATGATGAAACCCACCACCCCAAACTCAAGCTCTAAAACAACTTGTCTTAGGTTTTGCAATTCGAGTGCGGGTCATATGGATAAGTCCTATAAACTAAGGGGTATGACTTGTAATATGGTTTAATGAAAGGTTTAATAAAGGCTTAGAAGAGCTAAGACGGATAATAATAATAATCAAATAAAAGGGTGAGATAGCAAAAAGGCTTCAAGTGGCTTCAATATGAAAGAACTACCTTATTTACTTTTCTAACTACCAGATTTCGTAACTTTTTCACTATTAGTTCATAGATAAGCGGGTTTTAAACTAATTTCAAACCTCACGTTCTACACACCAACTAACTCTCCCTAAGTTCCAACTTGACACTTCATACACATTTCTTATTAATATTCCCTATCTTTTACTTCTTGTTTTCGTGCATGCATACTAAACATATTTGTGACACTAGTCAAAAACATACTACTTAATATCATTGATCTAATTAAAACATGCTCAATAGGCACATTCACCATATTCTATGCCAATTCTAACCCTAAAAATTTAAAATTTTATGCTAAAAACAAAAAGGAAGATGAAGACAACAAATCCCCACCCCCAACTAAAAAATGAGCCGTGTCCCCACGACTCAAAAAGCAATAAAATTTAAACTAACACAAATATTGCACATAAAGAAATGGTAGGTAAGAAATAACACATACTCTTGAGGCATAATGCCTCACATGATAATACCCAAAATAGGGTGTGGTGCTTTTCTTGTATGTAAACTTATAGTATCACCAATTTCGCACATCCTTACCTACTCTTGTGATTTATCGCAATCAATCATACAACTCTAGAAGTCTCTTGTTCTCACCTTCTCCAATTTCTTATTGAATAGCTTCGCTTCATCTTGGGTGTAGGGATCTTGATATGAAGAGGTTATGGTGTTTTCTCCTTGAAAGATGTAAATGCTTTGCTCTTTTATTTCACCATTGTATGCTCCTCTCTAATTACTTGACCCTTTTTTCCCTTATGTTTGTTCCCGAACTAGTACAATCTCACTTGAAATCTTCTTGATCTTACCCAATACCTTGCTTTGATTCTTCATCTCCCTTAACACTTAAATAATATCTTTTTTCTTTTTGTCATCTGTTTTGACCCCCAACTCAAAGGTTTGAACACTCTTGAAATACCTTTTGATTATAGATATATAAGGTGTTGTTTTGGTTTGGAAAGGTGTAAGGATGATGATTCTCTATGTGGATATGATGAACTCTTGCTTGGATGATATGGGATTAAGGAATTTTGGAAGAAGATTATCATTTTGATTCTTCGATTCTATGATTTTTGGATTGATTTGGGTGTTTGAATCTTGTTTATAAGAGTGCAGGGAAGGATTTGAATATGAATTAATGGTGATTTTGTGGTGTTTTGATGCGAGGTAGAGGTTTGGTGAAGCTTTCATGGTGTTTTAATGAATTATGGGGTTGAAATATTCGTTTTTGTGAAGTTGGAGGAGGCTAGGATTAGGTTAGGCACCATTATAGACCATAAAATCTCAATAATAATCTTTTTAGACGCCTACCGGCCGGTATACCGCTCATATGGCTGGTACGCCGGTCACTCTCAGCTTTGGACTATCGTAACCCTTTTTTCGCGTTTGTCGATACGGTCGGGCCGGTATACCAGGCTTAAATTTTTTTCACCATTGGATAGATCTTGAAAAGATACACAGTTTACGATCAAGAAAAAGTGAATTCTAACTTTTGAGCGCAAAGTTATGGTCTTCCAAAGTTTTCTGGAGTGTCGTGTGGTGTACCGCGTTAGGGGTGTGGTATACCTCAACTTTGTATTCTCACCCTCACGTGATACGGTATTGTGCATTGGTTGACACGGTTCTTGGGTGCGGTGGACAGCGGTAGAGGTGCGGTACACCTGATGTCTCCCTATTTGTTCTAATTCTTAGCCCATTGGAGACATCCTTTTAGGTGAATAAATGACTTATTTGATAGACTTTTAGGCCTAATTGATCATATTGCACTTTCTCCCCTTGGAAATTAACTATTTGTAGAATCTGAGCTTTTGTGCGTAAATTTGACTATTTTTAATGCAAAGTTAATTGGTTCTTGAATTTCATGAAAGACTAATCCAAGGAGGAGAAGTGAGAATAAAGTCTTAGTGTATTTTAGAGTGTTAGGAAGTGATTTTTAGTCGAGTTTCTATTTTTAGAGTACACTTTCCTATTTCGATTTCTTGATTTCTTGATTTATTCTTTTTAAAGCATATGCGGTTTAATTTTTATTAAATGTGAAGCTTTAAAAGATAAATGGTAATTACTTAGAGACCAAGTCAAGATAAAGATGAAAGGAAAGAAGATTTACATGGAAATAAGAAGATTTAGGAAAGATTTATTCAAAGGAGGAAAAGATAAAGCTGCCTTTTGAAATCTGAAAATCCAGCCACGTTTTAGAGATTAAATCATAATAAAAGATAGGAATGGATTCTGGACGAATGGTCTGCACCAATAGAAAGAGCTTTCCAAGACAAGCAGTTTCATATATTGGAACTTCTCAAATGGATAAGTATTGAAAAAGATATGACCAAATCAAATCAGCAGAATCTTATCTTTTAGAGCTACGAATTTGAGAGTCCTTGACTTGTCTTCCACTCCAAGCAAATTCGACCTAGGGTCTTCCAACACCTATAAATACACCCCTTAGACCTCATAATTCAGTACCTCTCATATTTTACACAATTCATACATCCTTAGAGAGAGAGTCAACCACTTCAGAGCAAAAAGGCAAAGGAGGAGCTAGAGCTGGAGGAATTCTGTTCTTCCATCAACAGTCATCTAATCCTTAGGTTATATATTTCTTTTCTGTAATTAAATATGATGTCTTTCTATTTAGTTTCAGTCTTTAATATTGCCATGAGCTAAACTTTTATATACTTGAGAATCGCAATAAAAGGATGAACCTTAATTAATTATATCTTTGTTTTGAATTTGGGATTGTATGATTTAAATTGAATTAGGTCTTAGATATTGGATATTACTTTGTTCTTATTTACTAATTCTTTTCCGCGCAACTAGAATTAGATTTTAGCATTTAGGCTATTCCATATAGTGGCGTATGGATCATCCGACAGGGGGGTTTGAATACAGATCTAGGTAATACCCGTGTAATATCCGTTATTGACCGACAGGCTTAACTAGTTACATAGCCAAAGAGGTAAAATAGTATTCATCTGAAAGTAGCTTATATTCACCCTGACGGGGTTTGTAATACCGTAGGATAGCTTCTAGGTCCACCCTGACGGGGGCTAGGAGATATTAGATTCCCGACTAGTATACTAATACCAATTCTACCCTTAAACATAACATAGATTATATTAGTTAGGAGGATTCTTTGCGAGACTCAAGTAATTCTCTTATCTGAAGTCAGTCTTTTATTTATTTTCTGTTAATTTATTGCATATTTAGTTATTAGAAAACCAAACGAAAATCTATTATTTACTTTTTTGAAAACAATTATTCTTGCTATCTGATTAATACTGGAGTTGAACCTAATCCGTCCCTGAGAACGAACTTGATTTATCGAGTATTACTTGGACAACCGTACACTTGCGGTAATTGTGGTTCCTTTATTTTTGCACTTAATTTTATAACACACCAGGACCCACCAAGTTTTTGGCGCCGCTGCCGGTGACGGTAGCGTGAGACCCCGGTGTTAATCTTTAGTAGTTGTAATTGTTTATTTATTTTTTCATTTTTACGCTTGGTTTTTGTTTTTTTTTTGTACAGATTTTTATTCAGGTAATGATCAAGAGGTTTTATTGAAAATGTATAGAGGATATTACCCGGATCCCGATCCATACGAATATTGGGAAGACTCTTCGGGACAACAACAATGGGGTAGTAACTTCTACCAACAATCCTATCAATACCCGCAAAAGCAGGATTGGAAAAACCAATGGATCGGGAATAATCAACAACAATCATCATATCACTATCCCCAGGAGCAAGGATGGAACAACCAATGGGTTGAAAACATTCAACTACCCTCACCTCATCACTATCAGCAAGAAATTGACGATGAGATACGTTCTAAACTCCAGCACTTAGTTGAAGAAACAAACGCCACCGTTGCACGCATGCAACAGATGGTAGAAGAATGGGGTAGTATGTCTTATGAAGATTCCACTCCCCCGAGGGATGGAAGAGATCAACTGGAAGAAGTAGTTGAGGAGGAGGTGTTGAAGGAAGATATTAGTGATAGTGATATAACCATCATGCCGGTTATAAATGAAGACCACCATGTGGTTGAAAATCCTATTAGCATGGTGGAAGAAGGAGTAGCAACGAAAATCCTAGAAATTGAAACTGAGATTGCTATTCCTATGGTGCGTGCACATGATCAAGATACTGAACGCAAACAAGAAGAAGAGGCGATTGAGATAATTGAGCTTCCACATCAAGAATATGATGAAGTAATAGTTGAAGATTGGATTGAAAGCGAAGACGAATGTGAAGTGGTTGAGAAATCAATTGAAGAGTTAAAGCTTCATAATAAAAGAGAAATCGAATTCCCACCACAAAAAGTTCACCAATCACTATCTCCACCACAAGTCATCATTAGAGATAAAATATCGGAATCACCTCTATTATTAAAAATGATCAATAGGTGCTACGCAAGAAAGGTGCTACACCGCGAGAGTAAAGCGGCAAGGAGGAGCACCTACCCACCACACTTTAAAGAGGAACGCGAGATTAAAGAGAATGAAAATGAGCTTATACCGTTGAGGACGGTTATCTACTATCGTGTGGTGAAGAATACGTTTCGTCATGAAAGTAGGAAGGCAAAACGGAGATACTACCCTCCCCCTTTCAGAGATCGATTGAATAAAATTTTAAGGGGGAAGGTTCTAAAACTTACATGCCAAGGACGAGGCGAATTCAAGCGGAGGAGAACCGCAAGGGCCTCATTACCATCTTCATGGAAGGTAACGCGTCGAACTTAAAGACGTAATAAACAAAAGTGCTTCTTGGGAGACAAACCATGTTTAATTTGCTTTCTGTTTTCAATTCCTAATGTATAATTCTAAGTTAGTGTCGAGTTTTAGTGTCTACTTTTAAAATAAATGAGAAGGGTAGTGTGTTAATGGTGCAGGAATCGAGTTTGGGGTGCTAGGAGGGAAATTCGGCGCGAGGTCCGGTATACCGCCCCAGAACCCCGGTATACCGCAAGAAGAAAACCCGTGTCACGTGTTACTCACGCGGGTTTTAATCAGAAAGGAGAAAATAATTTCGATGCGCGGTCCGGTATACCGGGTGAGATGTCCGGTATACCGCAGGAGGGAAAAACCCGTACCACGGGTTAGGTACAGCGGGTTTTTGGACGTAAAAGAGATATTGAACAATAGCAAAAACCCGTGCCACGGGGTATATACTTCGGGGTCTTTGCCGAGACGAAAAAAATGAAGCACTGATGGGTCCGGTATACCGGAGGTTATGCCCGGTATACCGCAGCTATGTCGGTTTGAAGAGTTTGTGCCTTATAAACTTCTTACTTCATCAAGAAGTAACCCTAGCCTCTTCAAAAACGAATTTTCCAGATCCTAACCCTTATATACCTGTACAAAGACCACTACAACACCCAAAGACATTAAATCCTTCCTCCTAATCCATTCCAAACACACATCCAACACCACAATCATTCAAGAACATCAAGAAATCTTCTCCTTCAACCTTAAGCCTCTTCATCAAAGCTTCAATCCTATTCATTAAACCTTCCCCAAGCTATTACATATTGATTACCCATCTCATATAACACCTAAATCCTTCATTACAAATCCTCAAAACATCAAATTTCAAAACTCTTCTCTAGTTTTTGATTATTTGAAGTTTTGAGTTTGGGGTTCAATGAGATGACGAAGATTGGGAGGTCAAGAATACCATGAAGAGGAAGAAGAAGTTGAAGAACCTTGTATTAATTTTGGTGTTGAAAGATGTAGTTGAAAGAGTAGAAATTTTGGAGGATAATCATGAATAGGTGTTGAAACCCATAGGAAAAATCACAAAAGAGTTGGAGCTTATGCAAATCATATTACGTGGAGTGAGCAATGTTCAACATGCCACCTACGCAACACAAGGAGCTCAACCTACACGCAACCATGGAAACCAGCTTTGTGCTGGTTCAAATACGTTTTCCTATCCCTTTCTCATTTGTTTTATTAAGTTTTTATTTGCTTTATTGAGTCTTTTTCGAGTCGTGGGGACACGACTCATTTTTGAGTTTGGGGTGGGGTTCGTTGCCTCATCCCAATTTTATGTGTTTACTGTTTTTAAAAAAAAATTAATCTAAGGGTTGCGTTGACTGTAGAGTGTGTTAAATGCCCCCATCAAGCATGCTTTTTGTGAATTAATGATAGAAAATAGTTGACTTTAGGAGTTAGTATGAAGCTGAACTTTGATTGCATGCAAATATGAAATAATTGATAGGAAAAATTAATGAACAATGCAAAAGAAGTAAACTTGTACTTAAGGATAATGGGTGGTTTGTAGAACGTGAGATCTAAATGAGTAGAGAACCCACTTAGGTATGAACTAGAGACAAGTTGTGTAAATAGGAAGATGATAGAGGCAGTTCTTTGTTAGCCCTTTGAATCCTTTTTGGCCTTCTATCCCTGAATTAATTTTATCCTTCTTAGACAAATTTTTAGCCTTTAAGCCTTTCTTTTGTCGCCACATTATAAGCCAATATCCCTTTAGATTGTTAGGCATGACCATATGACCCGCACTTGAATCACGATCCTGAGACTTCCTGTCTTGAGCTTGAGTTTGGGGTGGTGGGTCCACTATATGGGAATTTACATTGGGATTGGGAGTTTTGAGCTTATCAATGATGCTTTGTGCTATACATATGATGATTCACAGGTTTATTGTATTGTAACCCTTTGCCGGGGTAATAGTGAATGGAAAAGAAGCTTCGAGCTCAAGTCATGAATAGGCATAACTATGAGAAATAGCATGATATCTCAACATCATAAAGAGAGTCATAGCTATAAGAAAAGAAAAGAATAAATGAATGATTTGAAAAGAATATACATATTCGGACCGGCAAAGTGGAAATTTTTAAGTGAATCATCCTTAGTGCTTATTGGGTTAATTTGGGGACGCTAATTAAGCGCGTCAATTGGGTTGAGTGAGAACGTTATTCGAGTGTAAGCTCAAGCTCTTGGACAGTTTTGTTGATGGTAAGTGAGGAGAGAGCCAAAAGCTCACTTCAAATTTACCAAATATACATACCATACCGTCCTTCAGCCTATGCTAAAACCGTAAAGACCTCGTGATTCCTAGATGCACAGTGAGTTAATAGGGATTATTCTAAGTAGAACATTCGACACAAGTAAAGATCGAGGAACACCCTATAGCCACCATCTTCAGATAAGTAATTAAGCGTAATCTTCTAGCATTGTGAAATTAATTTTTGATTGATATTGTTTTGTATTTTATTTTGCATGATAAGTGTAAGTGTATATTAATTCCTAGGTTAGACTATACGAAATTTGTTTTAAGCTTTGCTTTGGGATTATTTACTAGATTCTACCTTCTGCGTTCACCTAAAAGATCCTTTGTTTTTATTTTACTTTGTCAGGACGACAAAGGTTTGAGTTTGGGGTCTTGATGTCTCCCTATTTGTTCTAATTCTTAGCCCATTGGAGACATCCTTTTAGCCCATTGATCATATTGCACTTTCTCCCCTTGGAAATTAACTATTTGCAGAATCTGAGCTTTTGTGCGTAAATTTGACTATTTTTAATGCAAAGTTAATTGAATCTTGAATTTCATGAAAGACCAATCCAAGGAGGAGAAGTGAGAATAAAGTCTTAGTGTATTTTAGAGTGTTGGGAAGTGATTTTTAGTCGAGTTTCTATTTTTAGAGTACACTTTCCTATTTCGATTTCTTGATTTATTGATTTATTCTTTTTAAAGCATATGCGGTTTAATTATTTATTTAATGTGAAGCTTTAAAAGATAAATGGTAATTACTTAGAGACCAAGTCAAGATAAAGATGAAAGGAAAGAAGATTTACATGGAAATAAGAAGATTTAGGAAAGATTTATTCAAAGGAGGAAAAGATAAAGCTGCCTTTTGAAATCTGAAAATCCAGCCACGTTTTAGAGATTAAATCATAATAAAAGATAGGAATGGATTCTGGACGAATGGTCTGCACCAATAGAAAGAGCTTTCCAAGACAAGCAGTTTCATATATTGGAACTTCTCAAACGGATAAGTATTGAAAAAGATATGACCAAATCAAATCAGCAGAATCTTATCTTTTAGAGCTACGAATTTGAGAGTCCTTGACTTGTCTTCCACTCCAAGCAAATTCGACCTAGGGTCTTCCAACACCTATAAATACACCCCTTAGACCTCATAATTCAGTACCTCTCATATTTTACACAATTCATACATCCTTAGAGAGAGAGTCAACCACTTCAGAGCAAAAAGGCAAAGGAGGAGCTAGAGCTGGAGGAATTCTGTTCTTCCATCAACAGTCATCTAATCCTTAGGTTATATATTTCTTTTCTGTAATTAAATATGATGTCTTTCTATTTAGTTTCAGTCTTTAATATTGCCATGAGCTAAACTTTTATATACTTGAGAATCGCAATAAAAGGATGAACCTTAATTAATTATATCTTTGTTTTGAATTTGTGATTGTATGATTTAAATTGAATTAGGTCTTAGATATTGGATATTACTTTGTTCTTATTTACTAATTCTTTTCCGCGCAACTAGAATTAGATTTTAGTATTTAGGCTATTCCATATAGTGGCGTATGGATCATCCGACAGTGGGGTTTGAATACAGATCTAGGTAATACCCGTGTAATGTCCGTTATTGACCGACAGGCTTAACTAGTTACATAGCCAAAGAGGTAAAATAGTATTCATCTGAAAGTAGCTTATATTCACCCTGACGGGGTTTGTAATACCGTAGGATAGCTTCTAGGTCCACCCTGACGGGGGCTAGGAGATATTAGATTCCCGACTAGTATACTAATACCAATTCTACCCTTAAACATAACATAGATTATATTAGTTAGGAGGATTCTTTGCGAGACTCAAGTAATTCTCTTATCTGAAGTCAGTCTTTTATTTATTTTCTGTTAATTTATTGCATATTTAGTTATTAGAAAACCAAACGAAAATCTATTATTTACTTTTTTGAAAACAATTATTCTTGCTATCTGATTAATACTGGAGTTGAACCTAATCCGTCCCTGAGAACGAACTTGATTTATCGAGTATTAATTGGACAACCGTACACTTGCGGTAATTGTGGTTCCTTTATTTTTGCACTTAATTTTATAACACACCAGGACCCACCAAGTTTTTGGCGCCGCTGCCGGGGACGGTAGCGTGAGACCCCGGTGTTAATCTTTAGTAGTTGTAATTGTTTATTTATTTTTTCAGTTTTACGCTTGGTTTTTGTTTTTTTTTGTACAGATTTTTATTCAGGTAATGATCAAGAGGTTTTATTGAAAATGTATAGAGGATATTACCCGGATCCCGATCCATACGAATATTGGGAAGACTCTTCGGGACAACAACAATGGGGTAGTAACTTCTACCAACAATCCTATCAATACCCGCAAAAGCAGGATTGGAAAAACCAATGGATCGGGAATAATCAACAACAATCATCATATCACTATCCCCAGGAGCAAGGATGGAACAACCAATGGGTTGAAAACATTCAACTACCCTCACCTCATCACTATCAGCAAGAAATTGACGATGAGATACGTTCTAAACTCCAGCACTTAGTTGAAGAAACAAACGCCACCGTTGCACGCATGCAACAGATGGTAGAAGAATGGGGTAGTATGTCTTATGAAGATTCCACTCCCCCGAGGGATGGAAGAGATCAACTGGAAGAAGTAGTTGAGGAGGAGGTGTTGAAGGAAGATATTAGTGATAGTGATATGACCATCATGCCGGTTATAAATGAAGACCACCATGTGGTTGAAAATCCTATTAGCATGGTGGAAGAAGGAGTAGCAACGAAAATCCTAGAAATTGAAACTGAGATTGCTATTCCTATGGTGCGTGCACATGATCAAGATACTGAACGCAAACAAGAAGAAGAGGCGATTGAGATAATTGAGCTTCCACATCAAGAATATGATGAAGTAATAGTGGAAGATTGGATTGAAAGCGAAGACGAATGTGAAGTGGTTGAGAAATCAATTGAAGAGTTAAAGCTTCATAATAAAAGAGAAATCGAATTCCCACCACAAAAATTTCACCAATCACTATCTCCACCACAAGTCATCATTAGAGATAAAATATCGGAATCACCTCTATTATTAAAAATGATCAATAGGTGCTACGCAAGAAAGGTGCTACACCGCGAGAGTAAAGCAGCAAGGAGGAGCACCTATTCACCACACTTTAAAGAGGAACGCGAACTTAAAGAGAATGAAAATGAGCTTATACCGTTGAGGACGGTTATCTACTATCGTGTGGTGAAGAATACGTTTCGTCATGAAAGTAGGAAGGCAAAACGGAGATACTACCCTCCCCCTTTCAGAGATCGATTGAATAAAATTTTAAGGGGGAAGGTTCTAAAACTTACATGCCAAGGACGAGGCGAATTCAAGCGGAGGAGAACCGCAAGGGCCTCATTACCATCTTCATGGAAGGTAACGCGTCGAACTTAAAGACGTAATAAACAAAAGTGCTTCTTGGGAGACAACCCATGTTTAATTTGCTTTCTGTTTTCAATTCCTAATGTATAATTCTAAGTTAGTGTCGAGTTTTAGTGTCTACTTTTAAAATAAATGAGAAGGGTAGTGTGTTAATGGTGCAGGAATCGAGTTTGGGGTGCTAGGAGGGAAATTCGGCGCGAGGTCCGGTATACCGCCCCAGAACCCCGGTATACCGCAAGAAGAAAACCCGTGTCACGTGTTACTCACGCGGGTTTTAATCAGAAAGGAGAAAATAATTTCGATGCGCGGTCCGGTATACCGCGTGAGATGTCCGGTATACCGCAGGAGGGAAAAACCCGTACCACGGGTTAGGTACCGCGGGTTTTTGGACGTAAAAGAGATATTGAACAATAGCAAAAACCCGTGCCACGGGGTATATACTGCGGGGTCTTTGCCGAGACGAAAAAAATGAAGCACTGATGGGTCCGGTATACCGGAGGTTATGCCCGGTATACCGCAGCTATGTCGGTTTGAAGAGTTTGTGCCTTATAAACTTCTTACTTCATCAAGAAGTAACCCTAGCCTCTTCAAAAACGAATTTTCCAGATCCTAACCCTTATATACCTGTACAAAGACCACTACAACACCCAAAGACATTAAATCCTTCCTCCTAATCCATTCCAAACACACATCCAACACCACAATCATTCAAGAACATCAAGAAATCTTCTCCTTCAACCTTAAGCCTCTTCATCAAAGCTTCAATCCTATTCATTAAACCTTCCCCAAGCTATTACATATTGATTACCCATCTCATATAACACCTAAATCCTTCATTACAAATCCTCAAAACATCAAATTTCAAAACTCTTCTCTAGTTTTTGATTATTTGAAGTTTTGAGTTTGGGGTTCAATGAGATGACGAAGATTGGGAGGTCAAGAATACCATGAAGAGGAAGAAGAAGTTGAAGAACCTTGTATTAATTTTGGTGTTGAAAGATGTAGTTGAAAGAGTGGAAATTTTGGAGGATAATCATGAAGAGGTGTTGAAACCCATAGGAAAAATCACAAAAGAGTTGGAGCTTATGCAAATCATATTACGTGGAGTGAGCAATGTTCAACATGCCACCTACGCAACACAAGGAGCTCAACCTACACGCAACCATGGAAACCAGCTTTGTGCTGGTTCAAATACGTTTTCCTATCCCTTTCTCATTTGTTTTATTAAGTTTTTATTTGCTTTATTGAGTCTTTTTCGAGTCGTGGGGACACGACTCATTTTTGAGTTTGGGGTGGGGTTCGTTGCCTCATCCCAATTTTATGTGTTTACTGTTTTAAAAAAAAAATTAATCTAAGGGTTGCGTTGACTGTAGAGTGTGTTAAATGCCCCCATCAAGCATGCTTTTTGTGAATTAATGATAGAAAATAGTTGACTTTAGGAGTTAGTATGAAGCTGAACTTTGATTGCATGCAAATATGAAATAATTGATAGGAAAAATTAATGAACAATGCAAAAGAAGTAAACTTGTACTTAAGGATAATGGGTGGTTTGTAGAACGTGAGATCTAAATGAGTAGAGAACCCACTTAGGTATGAACTAGAGACAAGTTGTGTAAATAGGAAGATGATAGAGGCAGTTCTTTGTTAGCCCTTTGAATCCTTTTTGGCCTTCTATCCCTGAATTAATTTTATCCTTCTTAGACAAATTTTTAGCCTTTAAGCCTTTCTTTTGTCTCCACATTATAAGCCAATATCCCTTTAGATTGTTAGGCATGACCATATGACCCGCACTTGAATCACGATCCTGAGACTTCCTGTCTTGAGCTTGAGTTTGGGGTGGTGGGTCCACTATATGGGAATTTACATTGGGATTGGGAGTTTTGAGCTTATCAATGATGCTTTGTGCTATACATGATGATGATTCACAGGTTTATTGTATTGTAAACCTTTGCCGGGGTAATAGTGAATGGAAAAGAAGCTTCGAGCTCAAGTTATGAATAGGCATAACTATGAAAAATAGCATGATATCTCAACATCATAAAGAGAGTCATAGCTATAAGAAAAGAAAAGAATAAATGAATGATTTGAAAAGAATATACATATTCGGACCGGCATAGTGGAAATTTTTAAGTGAATCATCCTTAGTGCTTATTGGGTTAATTTGGGGACGCTAATTAAGCGCGTCGATTGGGTTGAGTGAGAACGTTATTCGAGTGTAAGCTCAAGCTCTTGGACAGTTTTGTTGATGGTAAGTGAGGAGAGAGCCAAAAGCTCACTTCAAATTTACCAAATATACATACCATACCGTCCTTTAGCCTATGCTAAAACCGTAAAGACCTCGTGATTCCTAGATGCACAGTGAGTTAATAGGGATTATTCTAAGTAGAACATTCGACACAAGTAAAGATCGAGGAACACCCTATAGCCACCATCTTGAGATAAGTAATTAAGCGTAATCTTCTAGCATTGTGAAATTAATTTTTGATTGATATTGTTTTGTATTTGATTTTGCATGATAAGTGTAAGTGTATATTAATTCCTAGGTTAGACTATACGAAATTTGTTTTAAGCTTTGCTTTGGGATTATTTACTAGATTCTACCTTCTGCGTTCACCTAAAAGATCCTTTGTTTTTATTTTACTTTGTCAGGACGACAAAGGTTTGAGTTTGGGGTCTTGATGTCTCCCTATTTGTTCTAATTCTTAGCCCATTGGAGACATCCTTTTAGCCCATTGATCATATTGCACTTTCTCCCCTTGGAAATTAACTATTTGCAGAATCTGAGCTTTTGTGCGTAAATTTGACTATTTTTAATGCAAAGTTAATTGAATCTTGAATTTCATGAAAGACCAATCCAAGGAGGAGAAGTGAGAATAAAGTCTTAGTGTATTTTAGAGTGTTAGGAAGTGATTTTTAGTCGAGTTTCTATTTTTAGAGTACACTTTCCTATTTCGATTTCTTGATTTCTTGATTTATTCTTTTTAAAGCATATGCGGTTTAATTATTTATTTAATGTGAAGCTTTAAAAGATAAATGGTAATTACTTAGAGACCAAGTCAAGATAAAGATGAAAGGAAAGAAGATTTACATGGAAATAAGAAGATTTAGGAAAGATTTATTCAAAGGAGGAAAAGATAAAGCTGCCTTTTGAAATATGAAAATCCAGCCACGTTTTAGAGATTAAATCATAATAAAAGATAGGAATGGATTCTGGACGAATGGTCTGCACCAATAGAAAGAGCTTTCCAAGACAAGCAGTTTCATATATTGGAACTTCTCAAACGGATAAGTATTGAAAAAGATATGACCAAATCAAATCAGCAGAATCTTATCTTTTAGAGCTACGAATTTGAGAGTCCTTGACTTGTCTTCCACTCCAAGCAAATTCGACCTAGGGTCTTCCAACACCTATAAATACACCCCTTAGACCTCATAATTCAGTACCTCTCATATTTTACACAATTCATACATCCTTAGAGAGAGAGTCAACCACTTCAGAGCAAAAAGGCAAAGGAGGAGCTAGAGCTGGAGGAATTCCGTTCTTCCATCAACAGTCATCTAATCCTTAGGTTATATATTTCTTTTCTGTAATTAAATATGATGTCTTTCTATTTAGTTTCAGTCTTTAATATTGCCATGAGCTAAAATTTTATATACTTGAGAATCGCAATAAAAGGATGAACCTTAATTAATTATATCTTTGTTTTGAATTTGGGATTGTATGATTTAAATTGAATTAGTTCTTAGATATTGGATATTACTTTGTTCTTATTTACTAATTCTTTTCCGCGCAACTAGAATTAGATTTTAGTATTTAGGCTATTCCATATAGTGGCGTATGGATCATCCGACAGGGGGGTTTGAATACAGATCTAGGTAATACCCGTGTAATGTCCGTTATTGACCGACAGGCTTAACTAGTTACATAGCCAAAGAGGTAAAATAGTATTCATCTGAAAGTAGCTTATATTCACCCTGACGGGGTTTGTAATACCGTAGGATAGCTTCTAGGTCCACCCTGACGGGGGCTAGGAGATATTAGATTCCCGACTAGTATACTAATACCAATTCTACCCTTAAACATAACATAGATTATATTAGTTAGGAGGATTCTTTGCGAGACTCAAGTAATTCTCTTATCTGAAGTCAGTCTTTTATTTATTTTCTGTTAATTTATTGCATATTTAGTTATTAGAAAACCAAACGAAAATCTATTATTTACTTTTTTGAAAACAATTATTCTTGCTATCTGATTAATACTGGAGTTGAACCTAATCCGTCCCTGAGAACGAACTTGATTTATCGAGTATTACTTGGACAACCGTACACTTGCGGTAATTGTGGTTCCTTTATTTTTGCACTTAATTTTATAACACACCAGGATCCACCAACACCGCATGATCTTTCTTGTTCTTGGCGTGGACCCTGATTTCTTGACAATGGCGACGGTTTTCTTTAGGCACGGTGCTCTGCGGATCTGATACGGTGAACTGCGTGACTCTTCTGTTTGGCAGCGTGGCGCAGTATAAGCACTAGTGACAATACAATTTTAAATTGGAAACCTCACAAGTGTACCTAATTCCTTGACTGTCGTGACGCTTTTGTGGGTTGCGGTGCACCGCGTGAAGGTGTGGCGTACCGCTAGGCACTGCTGGATTTCGCAATAACTCCAATTTTTCACCCCAAAATCGATTTCTAAGGTACATGCGAATCAAAAACATTTCTACCTTTCTCATTACTACAATATCAACTAAAAATAATTAAAGTTAACATAAACTAAAACCGGAAAAAGATTATCGTTTTGATTCTTCAATTCTATGAGTTTTGGATTGATTTTGGTGTTTGAATCTTGTTTATAGGAGTGTAGTGAGGGATATGAATATGAATTAATGGTGATTTGGTGGTGTTTTGATGTGAGGTAGAGGCTTGGTGAAGATTTCATGGCGTTTTAATGAATTTTGGGGCTGAAATATTCGTTTTTGTGAAGTTGGAGGAGGCTAGGATTAGGTTTGGCACCATTAAGGACACTAAAATCTCAAAATTAAACTTCTTAGACGCCTCCGGGCCGGTATACCTCTCATATGGCTGATATGCCGGTCAAACTCTCAGCTTTGGACCATCGTGACCCTTTTTTCGTGTGTCGATACGGTCGGGCCGGTATACCAAGCGTAAATTTTTATTTCACCATTGGATATATCTTGAAAATATACGCAGTTTAGGCTCAAGAAAAAGTGAATTCCGACCTTTGAGCGCAAATTTATGGTCTTCCAAAGTTTTCTTCCGTGTCGTGTGGTGTACCGCGGTAGGGGTGCGGTATACCGTAGCTTTCTATAGTCTCCCTCACGTGACATGGTATTGTGCATTGGTTGACACGGTTCTTGGGTGCGGTGCACCGCGGTAGAGGTGCGGTACACCACATGATCTTTCTTTCTCTCAGCGTGGACCCTGATTTCTTAACAATGGCGACGGTTTTCTTTAGGCACGGTGCACCGCGGATCTGATACGGTGTACCGCGTGACTCTTCTGTTTGGCACCGTGGCGCAGTACAAGCGCTACTGCCGATACAATTTTCAATTGGAAGCCTCACATGTGTACCTAATTCCTTGAGTGCCGTGACGCTTTTGTGGGATGCGGTGCACCGCGTAAAGGTGCAGTGTACCACCAGGCACTGCTGGATTTCGCAAAAACTCCAATTTTTCACCCCTAACTCGATTTCTAAGGTACCTGCACATCAAAAACATTTCTACCTTTCTCATTACTGCAGTATCAAATTAAAATAACTAACCTAAACATAAATTAAAACATAAAAAACATAAAAACTGTGGGATGTCTCCCGGAAAGCACTTTTGTTTAACGTCATTAAGTTTGACATGTTACCTCCAAGTTTATTTCTTAATAATACCTCCCTAGCAGTGAGTGAGTTTATCAATAGCTACCACGCGGAATTTGAATCCCTTTCCTTTCACTCCCACGAACTTCTCAGAGATAATACTTTTTTTTTATGTGTGGGTGTCCGGGCCAGCTTACGCGCACAACGACTATTTCCATAGGAAATATACACGCCTCCTCATGCATACTCCTATTTAATCAGAACTAGGTTACCCATGTAACAATGAATGGTCGCATCCAAGAACTCTTGAGCGTACGCGCATTTTGTGGAGTATCAGGCTTTTCAATGAGACTTCTTCGCCTATTCTGAACTCCTCCTTCTCTCTTTCTTTTTTGTATTTCTCGGACTTGCCATCCGAATAACCTGAATTAAACAAAACTAAAAACAAAAGCGTAAAATAGAACTAACTAAAATCAAAACACTAAATAAAAACACTACGACTAACGATGTAGTCCCCGACAGCGGCACCAAAAACTTGGTGGCGGGTAGGGTGTGATAAAATAATAATAAATAAAGATACAAACTACCACCTTACCAATCATGTTACTCACTGCAAGTATCACAGTTCGTACGCAAGTTTCAATGATAAGTAGAATTCGTCCTCAGAGACTACAAAAGTTAACTAGGAACTAATGCAAATATAAAGTGCAAATAAAGGAAGTTAGAAGAATGATACGCTAAAAGACTCTGACATATTTGTTTTATTTTTTTAAAGGCTCTAAACTATTAACTAAATGAAATAAAGACAGGAAAATAAATAGAAGGAAAGAAGTAGTATGAGAGTTTAGCTTGAGATGTAGCAAGTAATCCCCACTAGCCTTGTGTTATAACCTATTTATGTAAGGGAGAATTGTGTGATATGCAATAGCCAGGATTCTATATTCCTCCTAACCCCCTTCCAGGTGGACTTAGGTGGCGATCTAACAATTACCATGGGACTTGGTTAAGCGGACCCTGCGCAATGATCGTTGGTTAATCTCAATCCTTAGTGACTATCTAGTTAGGCAAACCCTTTCGGATCAATACCGCACACTAGATGTTTATGTGGTGTTTCAATAATTAGACACCCCTTCCGGGCGACCATCTAACTACTATTATGGTAATCCTATACGTTGGCCACCGCAAAAACTACAGACAATACATCAAAGCACATAAAAACAGAGATATCAACACTAATTTCAGTTAAATGTAAAAGACACCCCAAATTAAAATAAATATAAAACAAGTCTAGGGTTCTTACCCTTATGCTAATCTCAAGCTAAACAGAATTAGTTCATACTAGAGAAAGAAAGAAATACAAAGGTGAAGGGTCAGAATGGCATGAATAATATACAACACCTTCTTGTCTTGTCTTCTCTTTCTTGGGTTCTCTTGGAACCTGCGTGGAACGTTTTATGGTTCTCTTCTCCGCAAGAGCAGGGTATGGGCCATCTTTAAGATCTGGACGAACTTTAATTGATGGTTTCTTCCTGTGCTTTATCTCCTTCAATCCTAAGGTCTCCATAGGCTTTGTTGGCTCTTTATCAACCTTTTTAATAGTGTCTAAGAACAAACAATCTCCTGGAGAACCAGAGAACTTCATTGATTTGAATACCTTAAATTTAATCTGTTTGTCTTAGACCCTCGTGATCAATTCACCATTCTTAAAATCTATTAGTGTAAACCCCGTGGCTAAGAATGGTCTACCCAAGATGATGGGGACATTCTTATCCGCGTTATAGTCAAGAATAATAAAATCAAAAGGAAATATAAAACTATCAACTTTAACTAAAACATCTTCAATTTTACGTACTGGTTGGGAGAGGGAGCGAATACCACTGAAGTGGTACTACCTCTCCTATGTTGAGCTTCTCGAACAGGGATTTATGCATGAGATTGATACTTTTTCCTAAATCACATAAAGCTTTCCCGGTCCATCTTTCACCAATGGCAATAGGATCTGTAAAACTTCTGGGATCTTTTAACTTTGGTGTCAACTTGCTTTGACATATAGCACTACACTCCTCTGGTAAACTAATCAATGCCCTAGTTTTTAAACCTAGTTTGTTAGAAGAACGTCCTTCATGAATTTAAGATATTTTGGCATTCTCCTGAGAGCTTCTACAATTGGTAGTTGATATCTAATTTTCTCACAATGTCAAGGAACTTCTTGAATTCTTTTTCATTGTTCTTGTTTTTGACACATGATGGGAATGGTGGTGGAGGACGTGTTTTGTTTACCACTATGCTTTTCTTCTTTTCTGGTGTCTTCTCTGTAGGGACACTTTTTGGTTCAATTACCTCTTTAATTTTATTTTCAACAGTTTCTTCAACCACCTCTTCAGGAATAGGGGTTGGTTCTTTTGATTGTTCTGTTTCTTCCACTCTGGGTGGAGGTAATTGTTTTCCACTTCTTAATTCAACTGCATAATAAGCATCATCTTGAGGATTTATAGTATCACTTAGAAGTTGCCCTTTTTGTTTGGTTTGTAATGAACTATCAATTTGTGACAACTGATTCTCGAGTTTCTTAATAACCATCTGTTGTTCTTTAAATATTTGTTGACTCATCTTCATGCTTTCCTTCATAGTATCCATAAATTTATCTAGACTTTGTTCCAAACTGTTACTTGAAGGTTGCGGTGAAGGTTGATCATATGTAGCTTGTTGCGTTGAATATGAATTATACTGTGGAGCTTGAGTTGACAATTGTTGATAGATTGGTTGTGTTTGAGTTTGATAATAATATTTTTGAGGTCGAGTTTGATAATAGTTAACTTGATTTTCGACCCAATTATGATTCCGTGGGGAGTAATAATTAGCGTGATTTCCTATAGTGTGATGATTTCCATTCGAATAATGGACTTTTTGATGAGATATGAAGGAAATCGAAGCTGGATTATTAATGCAATTCTTCCACGAATGAATACTTTCTCCACAACTGGGCTACGAAACCACTCTCTAAGCGTGATTATGATTGTAATTCTTTGAGTTGTTGGCTTAATTCTTCGATCCTTATTGCCTCTAAGTAATCTTCTTCTTCTATCTCTAGTGGTCAACTTCTTTCGGTTTTAATAACTCTTTCCATAGTGATACGAGCATATTCTGGATCTAATAATACAAAAATCCATCTCCTAAATTATTTACCTTTGCCTTGGGCTTGCTGTTAAGCCCTCTATAGAACATGGTTAATTGATATTTGGGCGAGGAGATATGAATAGACACCTCGTTTTCTTTTCATTAAAATGTAACCATGCTACACCAACACTTTCCCCTTCTACTTGCATGAATTTCTCTAACTCCAACATGTCTTTTAAGCATCTACGTATCAGATAGAATCGATCTCGGAAGTTCGCTTGGATTTATCCCAATCTGGAATTGAATCAGGGTGTTGGTAGTCATACCAATCTATTGCACTTCCGGAAAAAAAGAATTTGAACATAACGTAATACATCTGTTCCTGTGTGACACCTTTAGTTATATAGGCATCACAGATCTGCATGAATTTCTGAACATAACGAACCAGATCCTGATGTGTAGCACCACTAAATCAGCAATAACTCGAAAATTGTTCAATCATGCATGAATCAAACCTGAATTTAGCGGCTTGGATTTCTGGAGTGCGGATTCCTCTAGGATGCACTATAAATGAGATGCGAAGATCTAGTTTTCTTGGACTTGCCATCTAAATAACGTGAAATAAACAAAACTAAAAACAAAAGCGTAAAATAGAACTAACTAAAATTAAAACATTAAATAAAAACACTAGGACTAACGATGTAGTCCCTGGCAGCGACGCCAAAATCTTGGTGGTTGGTAGGGTGTCATAAAATAATGACAATACAAGATAAGAACTATCACCCTACCAATCGCGTTACTTACTGCAAGTATCATAAACCATATCCAAGTTTTAATAATAAGTAGAATTCGTCCTCAAGGACTACGAAAGTTAGGTAGAACTAATGCAAATATAAAGTGCGAATGAAAGAAGTTAGAAGAATAATACGAAAAAACTCTGAATATTTGTTTGGTTTTATGACTCTAAACAATTAACTAAATAAAATAAGACAAGAAAATATTTAGAAGGGAAGAAGTAGTATGAGAGTTTAGCTCGAGATATAGCAAGTAATTTCCACTAGCCTTGTGTTATGACCTATTTATGTAAGGGAGAATTGTGTGATATTCAATAGCCATGATTCTATATTCTTCCTAACCCCCTTCTGGGTGGACTTAGGTGGTGACCTTACAATTACCAGGGGACTTGGGTAAGGGGACCCTGCGTAATCATCGATGGTTAATCTCAAACCCTAGTGACTATCTAGTTAGGCAAGCCCTTCCGGATTACTACCGTACACTAGACGTGTATGTGGTATTTCAATAATTAGAGACCTCTTCCGGGTGACCATCTGACTACTATTATGGTAATCCTATAATAGGTAAGTCTATAATGGTGAAAATCCCAAATTTAGTTACTAAATAACCCTAAAATGATGTCTCAAGTATATATTGATATATCACAAATAGGGAGACATCAATCATGCATTTAAAGCTCACACCACGATAATGTCGAGGAGGTATTGATATCTCCTCATTTGTGATAGATTGATATTAGGATGAGACATCATTTTAAGTGATTTAGAAGTCAATAATGTCGATTTTTTTGAGTTTTAGTGCACTTTCCTATTTTGTGTCTTGATTTGTAGAATTATTATTTTTAGAACATATTGGGTTTAATTGTTTATTTAGTGTGTAGCTTTAAAGATAATTATGGAGCTTAATTAGAGTCCAAGTCAAAGACAACAACTTATGGAAAGAGATTAGCATGGTAATTGGAGATAAGGAAAGAAAAGCTAAAAAGATGGATAAGGAAAAGCTGCCTAAATCTGGGATTCTGCATACACGTCCAAAGATAGGCGTTTTTACCTAAGAAATAGGCCGAATCTGATGATTTCCTTTTATTGGGCCTAGATAATTCTGTTGCGATTCTTTTGGTATCTAGTGGAGCAAAATCCGACCAATAACGAAGAAGATACACTCAAAACGGTGCAGCAGTGTTTATCTTTATTTCCATACGAATTTGAGTTGGGCTAGAAGTCCATTACCTTAACTCTTCCTCAAGAAAACGAATTAGGTCTTCTAAACACCTATAAATACACCCTTATATCACTTGTAAATCATCCTTGCCTCATAGTAATTAGTTCTTAAGGTTTTATTCTTCCAGTTTATTGTAGAGAGCAAGATGATGTCTTTTATTATTTCTTTTAGTTTATTTCCTTCAGGTATGAACTAAACTCCCCATAGCTTGGGTTTTGCATATGTATAATCTATGAATTCTAATTCTTCTATCTAAGTTTCTTTGGGAATTATATGTTTTAATCTGATATTAGCTTCTTACTTTATATTTGCTTATGTGTTTTGATTTAATGTCTTTCCTAGAACTGATCACTTTAGGATTGTTTTAAGAGTAGTTAGATGGTCTCCTTGATAGGGTGTTTAACTATTGACCCACCACATAATGTCTAGTGTCGATAGCAGTTCTGACAAAACATACTTCTAACTAGATAGTCATTAGGGTTTGTTTTAACCACCGTATCACCAAGATTGCAGTATTTGCTTAGGGCCTTAGTGGCGTTTGATAACCCTATTTGAAATCACTTCTTGGTTGTGACGTAGCCCCCTTAGTCGCTCTCAAGGTCTAAGCTTGGGGAATTTAGAATCCTGACTAAGTATTACCAAGAGCTAATATTCTCCCTTATGAACTAGATTTATAGATAGAATTAGAAAGATTAGTGCATACTAGCAAAACCTAAGCTATACTTCTCATCTCATATTCTTAATCTTTTACTTTATTGTCTTTATTTTCTTAGTTTTAATTGCTTAATTTCGAAATCTGTTCCCTTTACTTTTCTGTTTTCTAATTATTCACTTTTACTCGTCATTATTTCCTACGCGATTAACACACTTAAGTCCCTGAGAACGAACTCTACTTATCATTAAAACTTGCATACGTCCTGTAATACTTGCAGTACTGTGCCTGTCTAGGGTGAGAGTGCATAGTTTTCCATACTTAAATTGATCTTATTTTTATCACACCCTAGGCGACACCAAGTTTTTGGCGCCGCTGCCGGGGACTTGTGTCTCGTTAGCGTGTGGGTTATCTATTTCGAGTTTTAGTTTTTAATTAGTTTTACTTTTATGTTTTTAGTTTAGTTTTTATTTTTCCAGATTTACGCATGTGGTTTGCTTTAGTCTTTTTCAGGTTTCACAGTGTTTAATTCTTGGCCTCCCTTATCGGAGCCTGAGAGGAGCTTCAGACCTTACAACAAACGAGTTCGTGAGGAAAGAGCCTTGATAAGAGCTATGGCATCCCAACAAGAGCCACCACTTGGTGGAGTTCAACAAGATCCACCAGCAGGAGGACAACAATTACCGGGAGGAGATCCACCACTTGGTGCACCTCTCGGTCAACAAGAGCCACCACTCGGTGGACTAGAAGGACAACAACTACCAGCAGGAGGAGGTAATGTGCAAAACAACCTTAATCAACAGAACCGAGTTGAACAAGACCTTCCTGGCCTTAATGTACCATTCCATGTTCAACCCATCGGTTACCGCCCTCCTAAGATTCCGAATATCAAATTTAGACCCGATCCGGGCATGCTCAGTCAATTTCAAAGTTTCGGACTCTATACTGGTACAGCCATCCAAGATCCGGTAAAAGCGATTCAGAAGTTCATGCAGGTTTGTGATGCCTACATTACTCCTGGCATTACACGCGAGCAACTGTATTGTTATATGTTTTCATTTTTCTTGACCGGAAGAGCTAGCGATTGGCTAGAGAGACAGCCAGATGGAACCATTCACTCTTGGAGAGAACTTCAAGCCGCATTCTTTAACCGATTTTATCCGAAGAGCATGAGACTTAAAGATCAAACCGAACTTGCAAGATTCTGCCAAGAGGATGGAGAAACAGTGGGAGAAGCATGGACAAGGTTTCAACAAAAATTAACAAGATGTCCGCTCCATGGTTATACACCTGCTCTACAACTTGCTATGTTCTATGAAGGCCTTAATGATAAAGGTAGAGAAAAGGTGGATAACATCGGAAAGGGTAATTTTGTATCCATGAATCACAATGAAGCTTCTGAGGTGTTGGAAAATATTATGGAACAAGAAAGAAGTTGGCCTTCAACGCGATCTTCTGTAGCAAAGACCCGAGGAACACTTCGTTTAGATGCAGAAACTGCAAACTCAGCTCAAATATCATCACTAGAAAATCAAATCAAGGAGCTGAGAATCGCGATGGAGAAGAATTTAGCTGCTACAAAGGTAGTACAAGAAGCACAAGGTTGTCAACAATGTGGAGTTAACGATCATGTATGGGAAGAGTGCGAAACAAATCCGCAATCTGTGTACTTCATATCCAACCGATGGGGCAACCGCAATCATCCGGGTATGCAGTATTCAAATCCACAAGGGGCCGCTAATCCTGGTCAATATCAACCGCGTCCCCAGAACAACTCTTACCAACAGAGAGGTCAGTACCAAAACCAATATCAGAATAGACCTGCTCCTCCACAACAACCTGCTCAAGACGCCTATACCGATTCCTTGGAGCAGAAAGCTTTACCTCAGTATCCGCAAGAAGGATCTATGGACAATACACAGATAGTACAAGCTCTAGACCGTTTAAACACAACTCTTAATGCTCAAGACGAGAAGGTCAGAGGACATGATGCCATACTTCAGATGCTAACTACTCAAGTGACACAGTTAAACAAAGTGTTAACAAGTGTTGTAGAACAAAAGGAAGTGAAGGCAATCGAAGGAGGTGAAGACAAGGATGAGTTCGAAGCTTGCAAGGCTATATGCCTTGAGATTGAAGAAGCGAAAGAGGAAGCACCACATGCTGCCATTAGTGCCGTGGAAGTTCCCAGTACTGAAGAAGAACCAACCAAGTCTAGCCCCGAGGAATCTGACTGTTTAGAAGTTTATGTGGAGGACGACCAAGAGAAGGACGAGTTCATAGAGTTACTAAGGAAGGTACAAGAGGAGATTCGATCGGTAGTGGAATATGCAGCTGAGTTGGCTAAAGAGAAAGAGGAAGAAGACTCAAAGAAGGAGTCACAAGTTGAAGATAAAGTGGCACCTGCTGTGCTAGAAGAGAAAGAAGAAGAGAAGGTGGAATCGCCACCTATTGCTCAACCAGTGTCATCAACAATTCCTGATACAAATCCTAAAGATGACACTGTTCTCAAGACATTTGTAGAGGCGTACCAACCTGAAAATATCAACGCCCAAATGCTTGAGATTGCGAAGAGAGGACTTACACCGCAACAAGTTTATACGCAAATTATTCCTGAGAAAGAGGCGAGTGTAGAGATCCCAAGAGAGAACCTGAGGGTTTCGAGAAAAAGTGAGAAAGAGCTACCATTAAAGCTTAAAGATCCGGGAAGTTTCAACCTTCCTATTCAATTACATGGTATGCTCAAGGTGAAAGCTATGTACGATGTGGGTTCTGGTGTGAATCTTATGCCTAAGTCCGTGTTCGAAAGACTTGGACTTCAGAAATCAGAGAAGACTCCAGTGAAGTTGCAGTTTGCTGACAACTCAGTAAAGAGGACATGGGGAACAGTAGAGGACGTCTTAGTCCGTGCAGGTAATATCGCCATCCCTACTGACTTTGTTATACTTGAGTTTGATGCAGATAAGCAGGTTCCGATCATACTTGGACGGCCTTTCATGGCTACAAGTCAAAGTGTGATCAACTTCCAAGATGGGACCATCACCCTTCATGCTAAGAATGTATCCGAGACTTTCTATGTCTTGGGTAAGAAACCGAGGAAGTTGGATCCCACCGTGCCTATCATCCACAGCCTTTCACATCACAAAGTCCCTCCTGAGGAGATCCACTTAAAACCTGTGGATACTGAGCCAAACATTGAGTTTGGGGTTGGCCATGAAGTCCTATGGAAAGCCCACAAACGCGAGAACAGGCCATGAAGTTTCAAAGACTCGTGGATGGGACCATTCATTATCACTAAGGTTGTTTCAGCCAAGGTGATAGAAATTCGCCCCAAAACTGGGGTCAAGCGCAGATTAGTTGACGTTCATAGCCTTACTCGTTGTTGGGGAGGCTATATTCGCAAATCTTGACAGAGGTAACACGTCTAACTTTGAAAGACGTAAAACAAAAGTGCTGTACGGGAGACAACCCGTAGTTTTTTTATGTTTTCATGTCTTTTACATTTTTAGTTTAAGTTTATTTTAGTTGTTTTTAGTTGATAATGCATGTTTGAGAAAGGTATTAGTGTTTTTGGTGTGTAGGAATCGGAGAAATCGAGTTAGGGAACGCGAGGAAATTTTTTTGGAGCAAAGGATGCACCTCGCGGACTACCCCCACGGACTACCCCATGGTCCGTGCCATGGTCCGCGAGGTCAAAACACGTGCCACGGGTTGCACCGCGGGTTTGATCCAGAAACCAGAAAAAATTGACCGCGGACTACCCCCCTGCAGCGCACCATGGTCCGCGCCCCAAAAACGCGTGCCACGGGGTAGGTGCCACGGGTATTTTGACGGAGTCAGCTACAGAAGGCGCGGTGTACCCTCCGGTACACCGGACCCTAGTCCGCAACCCAGAAACACGTGCCACAGGGTCCTACCACGGGTCTTATCCAGTGAGCAAAACTTTTCGAGCATCAGATGTCGCGGACTACCCTGCGGTGCACCCCATGGTCCGCAGGGGTAGTCCGCAGCGCCGCCAGAGAGAGAAAAACCTACGGGATTTGTGTATAAAGGAGGTATTATGCTTTTAGTTCTGAATATATTAAACCTCAACCCTCTTTTTCTTCTCCAATACTCTCCTAACTCCATTGAAGCTCATCGAAACCTTCACCAATCACCAAAACACTACCCAATCATCAAGAAAAACACATCAAACCTTCTCTCCACATCATTACAAGTGAAAATCAAATACCCAATCTTCACCAAATCCATTCAAATTGAAGAATCAAAGAGCCTAATTTTCAAAATTCATCCTACAATTTCTAAAATCCAAGCCTACCCATTACAAATCATCCTCACCCACATAGAGATTCATCACCAATTCACCCATCCTAAGCCAAATCAAGCTTGTTCAACCATTAATTCAAGAGTTTAAATTTCAAGGCTTGCTAAAGCCTTGAGTTGGGGGTTAATTGAGGATGACTAATAGAACAACAATCTTAGCTAACAAGAGGGAGGTGAAGAGTAACAAGGGATTGGATTTAAACAAGAAGAAATCAATTGACCAAGGTGCTAGTTCTAAATCAAAGGGTAAAGAGAAAGTGAAGAGTGGGAAACCTTCGTATGATAGTAATGGTAAAAAGCTTTATTATTATGCAAAGGAGAGAACACTACCTCAACAAGATCTTATACCTATAGAGAAAGTGGATGCTTCAAGAGCTCTGAAGATTTCTGCAGAGAAACAATTAAAAGAACTACCTTTTGCTTATGAGAAAGTATTCAAGGAAGAAATCAGAGATGGAGAATACAAGAGATTCTTAGAGCTTGGTGAGAAATTGGGTTGGTCTACATTCATGGTAAGACGTTCTGAATTATGTCATGAGTTAGTTTTGGAATTCTATTTAGGCCTCTTTAGCCGAGATAGTAATGGTGTTCCGATTAGAGGAAAGTTAGTTCCTTTCACAGTTGAGGAGATTAGGAACCACTTCAAGTTTAAGAAACTGAAAGGTTTTTGCAAATTTGAAGAAGCAGTTGCTAAGCGAAAAATTGTTGATGAGGAATTACTTTTTGAGCATGTTTTAGACAAAGAGAAAGTGCAATCACATAAAGGAGAATTGAAGGCACCTCGGCCTTACAAATATCTTCAAGCAGATGCGCGAATTTGGCACAATTTCCTTGTCCCTAATATCTTCGGAAAAACACGAACTTTGGATGTGACTATGAAGTATGCTCTACTGTTGGACTGTATTTTGAGAGGAGAAGAAGTTGATGTGGCACAGTTGATCTATGAGGAGGTGATACGATTTGCGGTCTCTCCTAAATCAGTTTATAATGTTAAATTTCCAACTATGATCACGTGTCTTGTGCGAAAAGAGAATGTAGTATTGGGTGAAGAAGAGAAACTCGAGTTTAAAACGAGTTATATTGATGATACTTGGATCAAGGAAATTCTTCGAAGAACGGGTTCTACGCAAGTCTCGAAGGTAGAAAAGGAGGAAAATTGGCAAGAGAAGATGGAGGAGCGTTTAACGAAATTTGAAGCAGCTCAAACTTCCTTAGTCAATGATGTGGCACAAATCAACGCTAATCAAGTGCACATCATGAAACTCCTTGAGAAATTAACGAAAGGTCCAGCAATTCCAACCTTGGATATCAATGATGCGAGGCAATAGCCTCGAGAGTATGTTCTCTTTCTTCCTTACCATTTCTGTAAATATGTCTATCTGCTAATTTTAATTTCTGTTTTTCGAGTCTTTTTTTGAGACGTGGGGACACGGCTCATTTTTGAGTTGAGGGTGTGGGGATTCGTTGTCTCTCATCTCCATTTTTTCTGTTTTTTGGGTGAAATTAAAATTTTTGATACATGGGAATTAGATGTAGAGTGTGTTTAATAGCTTGAAAGCATGAGCTCAGTAGATTGATGATAGTAAGTGATATGTTTATGAGCTATGTATTTGTATGCTTTGAGTATTTGCAGGAAAACACACATTGATAGTAAAGAAAAGATTAGTGGTGGTCCTTTGTGTGTTCTAAAATAAATACAATAAATAATCGAACCACAACCGCAAGTGTACGGTTGTCCCAAGTAGTATAACTGATAATACAGATTCGTTCCAAGGACGGAATAGTTGATCACAATATTTAGCAAATAGCGATTGATGCACTTATGAAAATAAAAGACAATAAAATGTTTGTTTGATTTTGTTGATTAAAGCTAATGAATGAAAGACAAATAATTAAATGTAAGTAAAAGCTAAGACGCAAGTAAAATGAGTGAAACGCAATATGAGAAGTAGCACTTGAGAACGCAAGGATCCTCCCTATCCTATTTCTTAACTTATGTTGTTTAAGGGCTAAATTAGTCAATTACAATGGTCGGGATTCTAATTTCCTTATACCCCCGTCAGGGTGGACTATAAGGCGATCCTAAAGTGTCACTAGTCCCGTCAGGGTAAATATGATCCACCGTTGGATGATTAAGTGTTATTACCTCATTGGCCCTAGAATTAGCTAAGTTCGTCAGAATCAATAGCTTCTATCCTAGATTGAATAAATGGTTCTGTATCTAAACCCTCCGTCAGGATGATCCAATTGCCACTAATTGGAATAGCCTAAATACTAACACCTGTTCCTAGTTCATGACGCTAAAAACAGTAAAATAATCTCAATTTATTAAAAAGAGTAAAAGCCCTAATTTAGTTTAATTCAATAAAAACTCAAATTCAACATTCGTTAATTAATAAGATTGGGATTCACCCATTGTTTGTTCTCAAGCACTATGAATTATTTAGCTCATATTAAAACGAAATACGAAATTAAAAATAAAGGAATTCATATTGTTTACAGAATTAAAAAGATAAAAGAACCTAATTTCCGGAATCGGAATGACTACGAACGGAGATATAGACCCTCTCCAGCTCTTGTAGCTTCTTCTCCTTCCTTCAGTTGCTTCTCTCTGGTGTTTTTAATCTTGCAGAATGTGAATTGTGTGTAAAATAGAAGTCCAGACCTCCTTTTATAAGTGCAAATTCGTTCTAGGGCTTGGACCAGAAAATAGAATATTAATTAAATGTCCAAGCCCACTTTCTAAGCCCAAAATCCCGTAACTGCTGATACACCTTCACTAAAACGGCTTTTCCCGATGCGTTATGACTCCGATTGACCTCATTCCAGTTGCTAAAGTTCCGTAACTGGATAAGGAATGATTTCCTTTCAAAGGTCAACAGCTAGATCATCGCGTAAGCACCTCGAAATCAGCAATCTATGGCCTGGAAAATGGATTTTCAGCTCTAAAAATAATATCTTCGGGATTTCTTTTCAAGTCTTGACTCTATCTTTTGATCTTTGACTTTCTCCTCGGATTCCTCTTCTAGCTAACATCTAAAACTTGTAAAATATTCACTAAAAATACCAATATTACGCGCAAAAGCTTAATAAATCAAAAATGCTAGAAATAAAAGAGGAAAATCATATTATTGCATATTTAGTCCAAAAGTCTATCGAAATGATTAAATAAACACCAAAAATGATGTCTCCTAAGGGTCGAAAATAAGAACATTTAAGGAGACATCAATTAGTGAGCAATGCGATAGAAAGTATGTTCGATCTCAGGGAACCTTGAGAAGTGTGTAGGTCGTGAGATCCAAGCTAGTTGAAAAACCATTTGATGAAAGTGCTAAAGGTAAAATTTTCTAAATTACATAGTGTAGAAAGTGATTAAGGCGGTTCTTTCATATTTTGAAGCCCTTGAAGCCTTTTTATACCTTCTCACCTTGTGATTTTTGATTTTATATATCCTTCTCAGCCCCTTCTAGCCTTTCTAAAGCTTTTTATTGAAACACGTTATAAGCCATATCCTTTAGATTTTAGGACTTTTCCATATGACCCGCACTCGAATCGCGATGCATAGACAGTTGTTTTAGAGCTTGAGTTTGGGGTGGTGGGTCCACCATTATGGGAATTGTTATTTTATTGGGATTTTTTAGCTTATTAATTGTGCTTTGTGCTTTATATTAATGATGTTTCACAAAATTGTATTGTAACCCTTTGTCGGGGTAATAGTGAATGAAAAAGAAGCTTCGAGCTAATTTTGCCAACAAGGGCATTAAAAAGAAAAATATATATATAAGAATTAGCGTGATATCTCAACATTAAAAGAGAGTCATAGCTATTGAAAAATTGATTTGAAAAGAAAAGAAAAAATATATATTCGGACCGGCAAAGTGGATTTTTATGTGAACATCTTAAAGCTTTAATTGGGTTATTGGGGATGCTAAATTGTGCATCAAGGAAATCATTGGGTTGAGTGAGAAACGTTTTATGAGAGTAACTCAAGCTCTAGGGCGATTTGTTGATGGCTAGTGAGGAGAGAGCCAAAAGCTCACTCCAAATTATCCAAATATACTATCATACCGTCCCTAAGCCTACATTACAACCTTAAAGACCTTTGATTCTTTGCTATGTAATTGAGAAGTGATTAAGCCATTAGAGATTAGTTAAGTGGATCCTTGGATACTAGTGAGGTTTGATGAACAATCTATATCTCTCTTGGGGAACTTAGTAAAGTTTCAATCCTTCTTACATTGCGAAATTAATCTGATCTTGAATTCAAGCCGTGTTGACTGTGGATATGAGAAGTGTACAGGTATGTAGTTTATGAATATTATTGCATGAAATTTTCTGAGTTATGTGCTTTAGGTTTATTCTATATATTCTGCTATGCTTTTCTCCATTGTGTTGAGAATTTTATAAGTGTGTATTTCTAGACTTCCCTATGTTTTTATCTTTATTGTATCGGGACGATACAACTTTGAGTTGGGGGTCTTGATGTCTCCTCATTTGTGATAGATTAATATTAGGATGAGACATCATTTTAAGCGATTTAGAAGTCAATAATGTCGATTTTCTTGAGTTTTAGTGCACTTTCCTATTTTGTGTCTTGATTTGTAGAATTATTATTTTTAGAGCATATTGGGTTTAATTGTTTATTTAGTGTGTAGATTTAAAGATAATTATGGAGCTTAATTAGAGTCCAAGTCAAAGACAACAACTTATGGAAAGAGATTAGCATGGTAATTGGAGATAAGGAAAGAAAAGTTAAAAAGATGGAAAAGGAAAAGCTGCATAAATCTGGGATTCTGCATACACGTCCAAAGATAGACGTTTTTACCTAAGAAATAGGCCGAATCTGATGATTTCCTTCTATAGGGCCTAGATAATTCTGTTGCGATTCTTTTGGTATCTTGTGGAGCAAAATCCGACCAATAACGAAGAAGATACACTCAAAACGGTGCAGCAGTGTTTATCTTTATTTCCATACGAATTTGAGTTGGGCTAATAGTCCATTACCTTAACTCTTCCTCAAGAAAACGAATTAGGTCTTCTAAACACCTATAAATACACCCTTATATCACTTGTAAATCATCCTTGCCTCATAGTAATTAGTTCTTAAGGTTTTATTCTTCCAGTTTATTGTAGAGAGCAAGATGATGTCTTTTATTATTTCTTTTAGTTTATTTCCTTCAGGTATGAACTAAACTCCCCATAGCTTGGGTTTTGCATATGTATAATCTATGAATTCTAATTCTTCTATCTAAGTTTCTTTGGGAATTATATGTTTTAATCTGATATTAGCTTCTTACTTTATATTTGCTTATGTGTTTTGATTTAATGTCTTTCCTAGAACTGATCACTTTAGGATTGTTTTAAGAGTAGTTAGATGGTCTCCTTGACAGGGTGTTTAACTATTGAACCACCACATAATGTCTAGTGTCGATAGCAGTTCTGACAAAACATACTTCTAACTAGATAGTCATTAGGGTTTGTTTTAACCACCGTATCACCAAGATTGCAGTATTTGCTTAGGGCCTTAGTGGGGTTTGATAACCCTATTTGAAATCACTTCTTGGTTGTGACGTAGCCCCCTTAGTCGCTCTCAAGGTCTAAGCTTGGGGAATTTAGAATCCTGACTAAGTATTACCAAGAGCTAATATTCTCCCTTATGAACTAGATTTATAGATAGAATTAGAAAGATTAGTGCATACTAGCAAAACCTAAGCTATACTTCTCATCTCATATTCTCAATCTTTTACTTTATTGTCTTTATTTTCTTAGTTTTAATTGCTTAATTTCGAAATCTGTTCCCTTTACTTTTCTGTTTTCTAATTATTCACTTTTACTCGTCATTATTTCCTACGCGATTAACACACTTAAGTCCCTGAGAACGAACTCTACTTATCATTAAAACTTGCATACGTCCTGTAATACTTGCAGTACTGTGCCTGTCTAGGGTGAGAGTGCATAGTTTTCCATACTTAAATTGATCTTATTTTTATCACACCCTAGGCGACACCAGGTATCTTCTAATATTTACTCTTCTTTATAGAATTTTGAAGATCTTCAAGATGCTTTCTTTTCACTACAAAAAGATTTATTTCTCTCCATAACACAAAAAGATGATCTCGTTGATAGATTTAATAATGAGCAAATAAGGCATCTTGAAACATCAAAAACGTTAATGGATTTTTAAAATCGAGCTAAGATCTTTGACAAGATAATTTTCAATGAAAATGATAAAGATATCTTAGTCGAAAACAGTTCTTTGAAAAAGAAGATTGAATAACTTAAGATCATCATCTCAAAATTTACAAGAGGTTGAGATAGCTTGAAATCCATTTTGAGTATGCAAACAATGCCTTTTGAAAAACATGAAATTGGATATGAGCCTTCTTTTAAACTAAATGATTCAAAAATCTTTTTATAAAGGTGTCCTACTATAATGTTGCAGTTGCCTGTGAATAATAAGTCAAAAGTAGGTGAACTATGTGCCGCAACTTTGCTCACGATAGTTGAAGTAGTGGAACCATTTATCCAGTATTGGCTGGTAGAGAAGGTGTCAAACCATACATTTCACCAATGCTAACAGTAATTGAAGGTGTTGAACCACATATTCCTGCCATACCAATAGTTTTCCGGGGTACTGAACCTCCACCGATAGTGTCACAATATTTATTTAAGTTGTTATAGAAAATTTCCAATCAGATTCGGCCTATGACATCCCAACAAAGAAGAACACCTCTGATAGTTCTAATCCTGGATAATGTCAAAGGGGTAGTTGAGAGTACACATCCTCAAGATTCGAGGTTATATATAAATCCACATGCAAGGGATGTAGGAAAGGAAGAACAATGTTCGAGAGAAATACGCCAAAGAATACGAGGTCCAATAGGTTTTGGAATAAGTCAGAGGGAAACAAAAATAGTCGATCAAACATCAATGGTAAATAAATTGAATCCACTATCTTAGGAATTCTAGAGGCGCCGAGGCTTAGGAAATTTAACTATTCCTTGATATCGTCTTTTGATGGAACTATGGATCGCAAAGCTCATGTGAATGCGTATAAGAGAAATATGGAGTTCATTTAAGAATTTGGTGCAGATTATTGTAGAGCCTTTACTGCTACTTTAGCAGAAATTGTACAAAATTGGTTCTCTTGGTTAGAGCCCAAGTCAATAAATAATTTCTCATAATTAGTATATGGTTTGCGACATAGGTTTTTGAACATGTCTAATGGCCAGACAAATTTGTCCATACTGGATATATGCCAAAAAGAGGATGAAAGTCTCCAATAATACATTGATGGATTCATAGAGATTGCGAACAATATGAAGGATATAGTATACTATGCTTTCACACTAGGATTGTTCAATCCCGAATGTCAGATTTAGTTGGTATAAAGGACTAAATCTACGTCGTGTGATATAATAGACGAGTCAGAAAGTTTATCCAGTTAGAAGAAACACAAAGGAGTGTTCTAGTGTAGGTCAAAGAAAGAGAAAACACATCGAGTAATCTTCTAAGTAAGGTAAGAAATGACCAACAACATAAGCTATTGAGAAAACGAGGTACAAGGGTTTAGATGTTGGTGGTCCTTTGTTCGTTCTAAAAATAAATGCAAATGTAATCGAACCACAACCGCAAGTGTACGGTTGTCCCAAGTAGTAATAATGATCTAGGATCGTTCGCAGGGACGGTTTGGTTGACTACAATGTTTAACAAGTAATGAATGGTTGCACTTATGAAAACAGGTAAAGAAATAATGATTGGTTTGATTGTTGTATTAAATCTACTTAATGAAAGACTAATGATAAAGTGCAAGTAAAAGGTAAAACGCAAGTAAAAAGATGTAAAACGCAGTATGAGAAGGTAGCACTTGAGAACGCAAGGGGTCTTCCTAATCCTAGTTCATAACATATTCTGTTTAAGGGCTAAATTGGTCAATTACAATGGTCGGGATTCTAAATTCCTTATACCCCCGTCAGGGTGGACTATAAGGCTATCCTAGAGTGTCACTAGGAATTAATTAAGATTGGGAATCACCCATAAAACATTCTCAAGCACTAATAAATATTTAGCTCATACTAATTAAAAAAAAAACTAAATTAAAAGTAATGGAATTCATATTTTCTTACAAAATTAAAGATAAAAGAACCTAATTTCCGGAATCGGAATGACTGAGAACGGAGATATAGACCCTCTCCAGCTCTTGCAGCTTCTTCTTTCTTCCTTCTGTTGCTTCTCTCTGATGTTTAATCTTGTGGAATGTGAATTGTGTCAAAAATAGAAGTCCAGGCCTCCTTTTATAAGTAGAAAAACGGATTAGGGCTTGGACCTAATAATAAAACACTAATTAAATGTCCAAGCCCAAATTCTAAGCCCAAAATCCCGTAACTGCTGATACACCTTCACTAAAACGGCTTTTCCCGCTTCGTTATGACTCCGATTGACTTGATTCCAGTTTCTAAAGTTCCGTATCTCGATAAGGAATGTTTTCTCTTCAAAGGTCAGCGGCTAAATCATCTCTTAAGCACCTTGAAATCAGAAATCTATGGCCTGGAAAACAGATTTGCAGCTCTAAAAATACTTTCTTTCGGGATTTATCTTCAAGTCTTGACTCCATATCACGATCTTTGACTCTCTTCTCGGATTCCATTCCTAGCTAATATTCAAAACCTACAAACTTTTCACTAAAATACACAAGATTACGCGCAAAAGGTTAATAAATCAAAAATACTAGAAATAAAATAGGAATTCCGGATTATTGCATTTTTAACTCAAAAGTCTATCAAATTATTCAAATAAACACAAAAAATGATGTCTCCTAAGGGTCGAAAATAAGAACAATTAAGGAGACATCAGATGTGCTGGTTTTAGTAACGATGAGAGAGCCTAGGAAAATTATAACACGAGAACATGTGATAAAACACTATATGAAATCTTGGTGATAATGGAAAAGAGATTAGGAAAGAAGAGGTACGATGGCTGCTGGAGATGTTTGCCGACGCTAGCACTTGTGATAACACTAAGTATTTAAATTTCCATAAGGATGATTGACATGATACTAATCGATGCAAGTAGTTGAAATGTAAAATAGAAAGGTTAAGAGGTTTGGGAAAGTTTCCTTACTCTTTAGAGGGTGATACACGGTGTATGGGATCCAAAGATAATGCCTAAAATTATGAATGCAAGTCACAAAGATTACTAACCTAGGGGGAATTTAAAAAGTCCCTGACCCAATCAAATAGCATAGAGATTTGATTTTGAAGTAAAACCAGATTCAGAGAGGTCCAAGGGTAGTCTGCAGTTTGGTTGTGGAGTGGTGTTCGAACCCCCCCCCCCCCCCCCCCCCCCCCCCAGGTGTGATATAATAAATCAACACTGGAGAGGGTGACTTCCAATAATTGTATGGGTCATTAACACGTAATAATCTTATAAGTGAGGGCTTATCATCTCCATAGGGACTATCAATGTAGATAATTGCACTTCAGATAGTGTAAATATATAGAGTTTGAAATACGAATAAGTAAATGACAAAAACTTAAACAATAAAATATTTATTTGGTTTGCAATGATTAAAGACTAAATTAATTAATGTGACAAGATTAAAACTAATAATTAAAGTTAACAACTAAATAAATAAAAGATGAACTAAAGGATGAGAGCGTTGCTTGAGGAATTCCTAGTAATCCCCTATGCCGCTAGGTTAATTGTTTTATTAATAAGGGTGAGTTGGTGAATTCACATTAGCCGGGATGTTTTTTTTGTCAAGTAAAAGAAAACCCACGAATTAAAACTATCCTATGACACTAGTTCTAGAAATAGTACTCAGGTACTCGAAAAACTCGACAATAGAAATCTTAGGGCAATTCGACATGTCAATGTTGTTTATAACACATTTTGCCAGGCAGCCAGCTACCCCATTCAATTCTCTTTTGACGTGAAGCACTTTCCATTCCAGGAAATTTTCCATCCAACTCCCAATTTCAGTTAACATTGGTCGGATTCTCCAATTATTCCCTTTCTTGTTATTGATTTCTTGAAAGATTTAAGGTTATCAATATCCCTCTAATTCCTGTCAGGGTAGCTTAGAGAGCAATCTTAACACAACTAGGGGTCTTGGGTAAGGACTCCCTTAGAAATTTCTTTATGTACTAATTCTAACCCTATTGAATGTCTAACTAGGCAAGCTCGTTAGGATCACTACCGCACACTAGACGTTTATATGCTACTTTGACAATCAAACCCCCCCAACTTTGGGTGTTAGCTCGATTACTAGGGCTACTAACTATTTTGCCTGAATACAAGTAGTATAAAAAACATATAGTCAATGGAATAAAATCAAACCATTCTCAATTGTACATTTGTCTCAAATTCAATGAAGCACGCTAAGCATAAGTTCTTACATAAGAAACCTAAAGCAATGAGGGTTTAGTACATACTGAAAGAAATAAAACTAATAAAAACTAATTATAAAATCATAATTAAAATAAAAAATAAATGATAGCTACTCTTAAGGAAGAGATGATTCGATGAATGGTTGGGGAAGAATCGTTGAGTTTATGGACAAACCCTTCTTTTCTTCTCTCCAACTCTTCTACTCTTACCCCCTTTATAAAAATGAAAATCATGTTGTGTGCTGACTTATAATTACAAAGGGTTTCTAAATGACTTATATAATAGCTAAAAAACGTTTCGGCCCCCTTTGGTTCACTTAGTTAGGTCTAGAAGGGCCTAACGAGTTTTTTGCTAAAGTTGGACTGGTTTGAGTCACAATGGAAGCAAATGGCATAACTTCTTCATCTTAACTTTGAATTGAATTCCGTGGATTCCCACGCGACCCTGACTTCAATCTATTTCTGAATCAAAAGGAATCATGTCCAAAAATCTTACCAATAATCCGTGGTGGCTGAGAAAATATGACATTACGATTCCTCTGGCAAACACTCCAACTTCCCAAAGTGATTCTAGGCTCAAATTTCGTCTTGGATTGGAATTTATCTTGACTTTTTTAACTTCTTCTCTTCATCTTGACACCTTTTATCATCCATGTACATAAAATAAACACACTTAACACACAATTAAGGCACAACAACTCTATAAATAACAATATGACCAAAACGAGAGACAAAAGTACAATATAGAAAATATTAAGAAAAACATGCCTCACCTAGGCCTAATAAATTCCTAAAATAATCTCTCGTGAGTGGATTAATCCATCACAAAAAGAGAGACATCAATACCCCCAACTCAAATTTTTGTCGTCCCGAGAAAAATAGAAAGAAAAATAGAGTTTAGAAGGGTCTAAGTCAAATAAATCAAAGAAGAGAGATAGAGTGGAAAAATAATGAATGACACTAAAGCATAAATTCTAACAAATTTCATATAGTAAAATATACAAACTAGATCAAATATAAAATTATCAAATAAACAATCCACACATATTAATTTCAAGATTAGGTTAGATTTGCAATGCACGAAGAATAGGTTTTTCTCTTAGTTCGCTATGGTGGCTATAGGGTGTTCCTTGATCCTCACATAGTTTCTAAGGTCCATCTAACTACTCCCTATTATTTTATAAGTTTGTAAATTTCATAGTCAAGAATACTAAAGTCTTTAAGGTTGTTATGTAGGCTTAGGGTGGTGTGATCGTATATTATAAAAATTTAGAGTGAGCTTTTGGCTCTTTCCTCACTAGCCATGAACGAGTCCCCCTATAACTTGAGTTACTGTCAAATATTTTCTCACTGAACCCAACTTTTTGATGCACTTTTCGCATTCCCAGTAACCCAAATAAAACCCTTTTATGATCACCTAAAGAATTCCCAATTTTCTGGTCAAAATGTATATATATTTTTGTAAGTATCTATGACTCTCTTTTTGATGTGAGAAGTCATGCTACTATGTTTTTTTTATGTGAGAAGTCATGCTACTATGTCTATTCTATTTTAAATGTATATTTTCAAAAAAAACCTTTTACCTTTTACCTCGGAAAAGGGTTACAATATATAAACAAGTGATCAACTACACAAGTACAAAGCGCAAAACCAACCCAATTATATTTCCCATAACAACCACCCCAAACTCAAGCTCTTAAGATGAGTCAAAGCAGCAGATTCGAGTGTGGGTCGTATGGAAAAGTTCTAAAACCTAAGGGGCATGACTTGTAATGTGGCTAATAAAAAGGCTTAGAATGGCAAGAAGGGGCTGAGACGAATAATATTACAATAATAAATGGATAACAATCTAAAAGGCGCAAAGGGCTAAATATGAAACCGCCTTAATCACGTTCGATCCTATATAAATTAGTTACTTTCTAACCTCTAACATGTTCATTAAATGGTTTATCAACTAATTTGGATTTCACGTTCTACACACCACTCATTCTCCCAAGTATCAAACTTATTTCTATCGCATTGCTCACTAATCCTTCTTTACTTTTAATATGTGTTTCTTATAAATCTTGTAAGCATATACAAGACAAGTTCATAAACCTACTATCTACTATCATTAACTCATTAAAATTTCACTTAAGAGTTACATTCACTAGATTGTACACCAACATCCATATTTATTAAAAAGAAAATAAACACATAAAAGAGTGGATGGGAACCTATGTTGTAGAAATCGCCGCCTAGGCGTCAACTCCTCCCTCAGCCGGTTACGCCTAGTTAAATCTTAGGCTTTTTTGCCTAGCGCCTTAGTCTCCGCGGAATAGGTGCCTAGCCGCCTAGGCGCCGATTAATGGACAAAAATGGTCGCCTAGGCGCCGATTAATGGTAAAAACTAGCCACATAGGCCTTCTTTTTATTTTCTTATTCTCGAAAATTCTTAAATTGAAATTATAATTCAAATTTTAGTGTTTTTATATTTACCATAGTGTTGTTAGATGAATTTTATGAATGAATTAGTTACAATTGTTGTAATTACTACGTATATATCACTAAATATACAAAATTACACAACGAGATTCAAAACCGTGTAATCCCGCCTAGATGTTAGGCCTCGGTCGACCACCTATGCCGTAAAACCGAGATCTATAACATAGATGGGAATATCAGATCCCAACCCTCAACTCAAAGTTGAGCCACGACTTCCAAGACTTGAAGCAGACTCAATAAAATAAAAGATAATCATATAATATACAAATAGAGAATGGGTAGAGAAGAGAGAAAACATACTCTCGAGGCTATTGCCTCGCGTGACAACCATCCAAGATGGGATGCGATGGATCCTTCATGGTATTGCGCCTTATTTGCTCCAAGAGCTATCGTGATATGTACTAGATTGGCTTTGATTAGTGACAAATCATTGGAAATGAATGTTTGATCTAATTTGATTCGATTAAGTTTCTCACCCACAATATCTTGCCAAGAAATCTATTTCGACCGTGCTCCTCTCGAAGTATTCTTGATCGACACATCATCCAAGATGGTACTCTAATTTTTAACAAGATTATCTTTCTCTCCAAGTTTCACACACACCTTCATAAATTGGCTAGTGATCTTTGAGGGGAACTTCAAATTAAAGAACCTCTTTGGCTTGACTATGAATCGCATGACCCCATCATAAACCACTCGTGCTACATCTACTCCTTCCTATCTCATAATACACTCCAAAAACATGGTAGATTTTGAAGTATATCTGTGGTTCGAGCATTCTCAAAGGCTAAGGATGCAAGGAAGTGGTACCAGAGTTTGTATTGGGTTGAAAGAACGTGTAAGGCCAAGATGTTTTCGACTCCTTTTCTTCTTTATCATAATTTAGAACCTACTACTCACTACAAACATGTTCATGTAGTTGGTCCAATCGAAGGTCTTAATTTTCTTCACCGCTTCTTGATAGTTGCATGGTCCAACCGATTTATTCAACTTGAGGCAGCTACAAATTTTTTCAACCGTGAAAACAACCAACTTGCCTCAAATGGGAACTATTTTCTTGCTATCTCAGCTAAAAAGGCCAAGATAGAATTCTCTTATTAGTTCAATATTCAAACTTGAACGCTCCATCATGAACGTTGTCCAACCCAATCTTCCCCCTTCTCAAGAGATCTTCTATATTCAACCTTTTTGACTTCCTCTGCAAATTTATGTTCGTGGTGTATTCTCTTCGGGAATCTCAATAGCTTGTTCTTGAACATTTGAATCAACCATAATCGATTCCTCACTAGTCACATGTCTCAGATTACCCTTTTTCTTCTTTGCCTTTCTCACATAAACCTCAAGTGGTTTCCTCTTGTTCACACCCAAATCCTTGTTTGGATTCTTCTTAGTCTCCTCACATAAGCAAGTGTCTTTGTTCTTTGTGTCATCTTCCTTTACCTCCAACTCAAAATTTTACCAAGCTTGAAATTACCCTTGAATTGATGAATACGGTATCCTTTCGAGTGGGAAAGGTGTAAGGGTAGTTTTTCTATGATGGTACGAATGATATGTGGTGGGATAAGAAGATATCAAAGAATTTGGAAAATAGGATTTTGAATTTATTTTAATTTGATTCTTGATTTATTCCGATGTTGGAATGATTGGTTTGGTAATTGTTGTTAGGAATGATGTTGGGATAATTTTAGGTATGGAGTTGGGGTTATTTGGGTGTGTTTTGATAGTGGGTGGAGGTATGGTTAAAGATCTAATAGAGGTTGGAGGCTTGTGGAAGAAGAAGGCTTCTGTCATTGCAAGGTTTTGTTTAGTTTGGTTTTGGAAATGTTTACTCGTAGTTTTAAGGTTGTGAATCATATGATGTACTTGTACTTTGGTTTTGAAAGTGTTTAACTTGAAATTTTAAGGTTTTGAATCATTTGATGTACTTGTAATTTGGTTTTGGAAGTGTTTAAACTGTAAACTTAAGTTCTATTTGTAATTTAACTTGTAAACTGTTTTCCTTTGTTTAGTGAACTTGTACCTCTGAAATTTTCTAAGTAAACTAAAATATTGTGTGACTTATGCATCACATTTACTTAATGTTCAAATTTGACTATACTATGTGGTCTATGCATTATATTTACTTAAGCATGATAAATGCATGTCCTCTACCATTAGTTTTAATGGTACAATCAGAGGATGAATGACCATCATTGCAGGTTTTGGATGTTGATTTGATCGAATTTTTATGTCCAATATGGTATTCCTCCTAATTATTGATGGATCTCTATCCATCCAATTACTTATGCAGCTTCTTACCTAGAAGATTTTATATGAATAAATCTTATTTGGAATGGTTTGGGATCGTTTCTTTGACTATATTATTCTTTTGCGTTGAAATTTTCCATGTTTGTTGTAACCCCCTACCTCTATCCCTACTCCGTCCCTATCTTTTTTGTAATAATTCATAATTTTATTTTGATAATATAAATTTTCGATAAAAAAGAAAAAGAAAGAAAGGAAAATAGAACAAAGAAAATATTTTGGGTAATTATAGATAAAAGATCAAAAAGTTCATACGACACTTTAACCATAATCTTGATTTGGACCCACTAGACACCTTTTAATAACAATCTTTCACATGCAAATTATATCCTCGAACCCTCTACTGTCCCCACTTAGAGGGTTCAAATGTGTCCCCTACAACCACCATAAAAGGCCCCCATTACTATGTGTCCTACCTTCAAGACACTCAAAAGTTTGGATGATCCAAATCTACAAAACACATGTAGGACATATTGTCCCTACTAGAGTATAGATAAGACGACACTTTTCATTAGTAGAGAGTGTTAGAAGTGAGTTTAGCCGTCACACATGCTTGCACGCGAAGAGCATTTATAACATGTGGAAATAATATTAGTGATTGATATATATATATATATCACTAATGGCATATATGAGTTAAGTGCTACTGTAACATGCGCTTAAGAATTGTATACAACCCCTATGGGTGGTGCACTGATATATATCACACTTAGTAGGATATACAATCGGGTAGGATCGGGTTGACGATCGCTTTAAGTTCATAACTTATTTTTGTTGAAGACATTCTTTGTTTTGTAACTTAGAGATAAATATTTTAGATAAGGTAGAAACATGACGTTGTTTTCTAAATTCTAATAAAACCTGCTTTAATTTTTAAGAGCTTTTTATTGAAATAATATATCTTGGATTAATTATTTTGAAATAGTTGAAAATTGACTTAAATGTTTTTTTCTTATAACTATAATACAGTTACATTTATTGATCTTTAATTTAAGAGTAATCGATAATTGTCATTATTTTATTATGTGTAATCCCACCTATATTTTAGGTTTCAATAAATCAAATAAGGATTTCTTTTTTTGGTCGGTATTGCACGTCACTTTGTGTCAACATGTTCTTCGTTTTTTTATCCAATTCAAATTTTTGAGAACCTCCGTTGAAGATCTGATGTGTGCGATAAAGTTGATGCGTCACGTTTGGTTGCTCTAACTATATTGTCAGCCCTGTTGTTAAGAAGTCGTGGGATGTGGTGAAAGGTTAAGGGACAATACCTTTCAGCCAGTAGCGCGATTCTTCACAACAAAGGTCAAATCGTCCAATTAGAGCCCGATGGATGCCAGATACCTTGAATTACTTCAAGGTTGTCTGAGTAGATAGCTTTTGGAATTTGGTTGAATCGGTCGCATAGTTCTGTTGCATGTAGAACAGCATGTGCCTCCCCTTCTAGTGAGGAGTTACAGATTCGCGTAGTTGAGTGTGTTTTTTGATGCCCCGTTGGTCTATGCATTTTCTCTACTCCAATTCCTGTTGGATTCCAAACTTCCTTGAATGAAGCGTCGCAAAGAAACGAAACATTGACTTGTGGCGGTATTTTTGTAGGGGTAATTGTCGGCACTGTTGTAGTGTTTGTTGTAGTATCACGTAGTAGCCAAGTTATTCCGAAAAGTTCTGTCATTGCATGATTTGTTGTGTTGACTATTGCAGACACTTAATTTGTTTCATGGTAGGCTTTTATTTTTGCTTTCCAAATACTCCGTAATATGAAAAGGATGTATGAGTTAATGCTCTTACCGTTCCATCCACCTTCGACGATTTTTTTTTTTATAATCTTTAGTATCCAATTCCAAATTGGTATTTGTATTTTGTCCTCCATTCGAATTAATCAAATAAACATTCAAACGACTATTTACATCATAACTCAAATTTCTTATATTGACTATATTAGATAGCTTGATATTAACATAATATATTTTTCACCTTCTCTATAAATTTCTTTCCATAAAATTCTTTTCAAATTAAAAATAATTTTCATCTCAAACTCAAACATCATAACCAATATGTTATCTTATTAAGAACATTCAATTAAATCTGGAATTTTTTTCCTTGGTTTAGTCATTTCACTATGACATCTTGGGAAAGTTTGCTTTAATTTTTTTCTCAAAATTTGTCTTTAACATATAAATTGGTGTACTGAAAACATCTGCAAATCCATGGAAAAAGTGAATAAATTTTGTCCTCCCAACTAGTATAATTATCAATAAAAAATCTTCACAAGAATACAAATACATTGGAACCTTAATCATCCCATCTTTGAAGGTTTCTACTACTTGTAATAAACAACAAATCCTCAACAAATCCTATATACATTAAGTCAAAATATAAATATCTTGTCCAATGCTGTTATGGTTGTGGCAATTTCAACCATAAGGAGTGGTAATGTAAGAAATTTAGAATATTATGCCAAAAATTGGGAAATGGAGGAAGGAGGAAGTACCCGATTCGAGGAATTATGAAAGAAGACGACAAGAGTTGTACAAGATATAATGGAAGAAGAGGAGTTATCTAGGAAAACTACACACACCGGTCATAGAGGGTATGTTTACTGACAAATTAAAGATGTGATTTGATGAAAAATACCAACTTTCAAAGAATTGAGGGTTGCCCAAACAAAATTTTAAACAATAAAATTGAGTTCCATTTTATACATTTAATTTTTTTTAGCAGATATGTCATTTAGGACCTACAATAAACAACTGATCACATCTGCCACCTCACCTTAACAGTCATCACCCACCCCACACAACATAAAACACAATTCACCACTTCATCAACAATTTTATCCCCAATTACATAAACCCAAACCCGCTCACCCGAACTCCACTGTGACAATCTTGGTGTCGCCTAAGGTGTGATAAAAATATGATAATAAAATACAGATAAATGATACACTAACACCCTAGACTAAATACGTTACTCATTGCAAGTATCACAGGTAGTATGCAAGTTTTAACAATAAGTCAGATTCGTTCTCAAGGACTTAGTGTGTTATTCGAGTAGGTCAACAGAATTGAGTAGCAATTAATAATTAAAAGACAAAAAAGTAAATAAATATGATTGAGAATATTATTGGTTAAACTAAATAAACTAAAGACGAGTAAATAAAATATGAAAGAAATAAGATGAGAAAATATAGCTCAGGTTTTGCGAGTATGCACTAATCCTTTTATTTCTTCTGCAGTTAATAAGGGTGATTACAACTCTTAGATAAGTAGTCAGGATTCTAAATTCCTCCCTACCCCCTTCCGGGTTGACAACGGTGGTGACCTCACAATTACTAGGGGACTTAACTAAGGTGCTCCTATGCCACTAGGTTCTTAGATGAGACTTGTCTGCAAATAATGATCGGTGATTAAATTAAACCCTAATGACTATCTAGTTAGGCAAGACCTTCTAGATCACTACCGCACACTAGATGTTTATGTGGTGTTTCAATAATTAGACACCCCTTCCGGGTGTAACTACTATCAGCAAAACCCTAAATTGATTAGGTTTAAGACAAACAATAAATCAAAGCACATAAAACATATATATGGTTAAGAAGTTAGAATCAATTTAAAATAGTTTTCCCAAACAAACTTAGATAGAAGAAAATAGAATTATATAGATTATACATATCGAAACCCAAGCTATGGGAAAATTAGTTCATACTAGAAAGAAATAAACTAAAAGAAAGATACATACTGTCAACTTTCTCTCTTGAATGACTCCTAATGATAAATAAAACTTAAGGACTAATGGCGGGAGGCAAATATGGGCAAGGGCATGTTTACAATAGTTAAATGGTGTATTTATAGGAGTCTAGGAAGCCCTAATTCGGATTTCTTGGAGTAGGAGGCAAGCAATTGGACTTCTTTACCAAATCAAATTCGTAGCCCTAATATATATAAAAGGTAATAAAATGTTGATGTCTTGTTTTGGACGTAACTTCTTTAATATTGCTCCAATTGATGCGTTATTTATATCGAAACTTATCTTCTCGGAAAGCTCTACACTTTTGTTTCAGACCATTCTTCCAAATTCCTAGCCAATTTTGAGTTAGGATCACTTTAGTAGACGTGGCTGCTGAAATTCAGATTTACTTGACAACTTTTCTTTTCTTATTTTATATTTTCCTTCTTTTATCTCCAATTTCCATCCATATCTTCTTTCCTTTATCTCTTGGAATCGACTTGGCATCTAATTAATTTCCATATATATTTAAAGCTTCACAATTATCAAACAATTAAATCAAATATGCTCTAAAAATAATAAATCATCAAATCAAGACAAGAAATAAGAAAATACTATAATATAAGTAAAAATCGAGTATTGACTATCCTAATACACCTAAAATGATGTCTCCAAAATAGATTAAATCATCAAAAATTGGGAGACATCAAGACCCACAACTCAAAGTTGTATCGTCCTAATACAATAAGGATAAGAACAAAGATAAGTATCTAAATACACACCTAAGTCAATTAGGCCTAGTGGAAAGAAGATAGCAAAATATATAGAATAGACTCAAAGCACCTACTCAGCAAATTTCATGTAATAATATTTACAAACTACATACCTGCATACTTTTCATACTCAAGATCAACACGACTTAAATTCAAGGCCAGATTAGCTTCGCAATGTAGACATCTTTACTCAGTTTACCAAGGAGGCTATAGATTGTTCGTTGAACTTCACTAGTATCTAAAGATCCACTTAACTACCCTCTATTGGCTCAATCACTTATGGATCACATAGTAAAGAATCATAAGGTCTTTAAGGTTGTAATGTTGGCTTAGGGATGGTATGATAGTATATTTGGAATCGCCCTAGAGCTTGAGTTACTCTCATAAAAAGTTCTCACTCAACCCAGTGATTTCCTTGATGCACTAATTTAGCATCCCCAATAAACCAATAAAGCATAAGATGTTGACATAAAAATCCCACTTTGCCGGTCCAAATATCTATATTATTTTCATATAAATTTTTTTCTTTTGTATAGCTATGACTCTCTTTTTGATGTCGAGATATCATGCGATTTCTTTTTCATATTTTATTTTCTTTTCATGCTTTTCCTAGACTTTTTCATTTACTCTTACCCCGGCAAAGGGTTACAATATAATAAACATGTGAATCATTATCAATATATAGAGCACAATTAATAAGCTCAAAAATCCCAACCCAATAACAATTCCCATAATGGTGGATCCACCACCCCATACCCAATCTCTAAAACAATTGTTTATGCATCGCAATTCGAGTGTGGGTCATATGGAAAATTCCTATAATCTAAAGGGATATGGCTTATAACATGACTAATAAAAAGGCTTTCGAAAGGCTAGAAGGGTCTAAGAAGGATATAAGAATTTGGACAATAAGCTAAAAGGCAACAAGGGGCTTATGAATGATCCGCCTTAATCACTTTATAAACTATACAATTTCATTATTCTCTTACCTTTAGCACATTCATCAAATGGGTTTATCAACGAGCTTGGATCTCATGGCCAACACACCACTCATGGCTCCCTGAGATCGAACATACTTTCCATCGCCTTGCTTACTAATCTTATCTTTACTATCAATGTGTGTTTTCCTGCAAATACTCAAAGCATACAAAATAACGCAACTCATAAACATACTACTTTTTATCATTAACTTATTGAGCTTATGATTTTAAGCTATTAAACACACTCTACATCTAATTCCCATGTATCAAAATTTTTAATTTATACCTAAAAACAAAAAAATCACAGAAACATGGAGATGAGAGACAACGAATCCCCACACCCCCAACTCTAAAATGAAGAGTGTCCCCACGACTCAGAAAAGACTCTAAAAGAAATTAAAAACAAGCAGATGAAGCATATACATAAATGGTAAGGAAGAAAAAGAACATACTCTCGAGGCTATTGCCTCGCATTATTGAAATCCAAGATAGGATTTCTCAAGGAGTGTCTTGATGTGCACTTAATTCGCTTTGATTTGTTCCACATCATTGAAGTTTGAGCTGCTTCAACTTTATTAATCGCTCCTCTACATTTTCTCGCCAAATACGATCCTCTTCAGCTTTCGAGAGTTTTGTAACTCCTGCTCCTCTCAAAATAGTCATGATCCAATTGTTGTCAATATTATTCATCATATTATACACTAGCTTCTCTTCTTTACCCGGAATCACATTCGCTTTTCGAACAAGGCACGTGATCATAATAGGGTATTTTAAACTAAATAACAAAGTAGGAGAGACTGAAAAATCGCATCACCTCCTCAAAGATCAACTGTTCCACATCTACTTCCTCCCCCCTTAAAATACCATTCAACAAGATTGCGTTCTTCTTAGTTACCTCTGAAGTTCTCATGTTCCCAAAGGCATTTGCCACAAGGTAATTGTGCCAAACTATTGTATCTGCTTGGAGATATTTGTAAGGCCAGGGTGCCTTTACTTCTCCCTTATGTTCTTGCACTTTCTCCTTATCTAATACATGCTCAAAAAGTATATTCCAATCGTAAGTCTTGATATTTTCCACCGTTTCTCTATACTTACATGGTCTGACCAATTTCTTGAACTGGAAGTGGTTTCGAATCTCTTCAACTGTAAAAGAAACTAACTTGCCTCTAACTGGAACACGACCTTCACTATCTCGGCTAAAGAGGCCTAAACAGAATTTGGAAACTGACTCTCTACATAAATTCTATCTTTGCAATATGAATGTATACCAACCCAATCTATCTCCCATCTCTATGAATCTCTTTTATTCTCCTTCTCCAACTTGTTCTTTAAATACTCTCTCATAAGCCAAAGGAAGATCTAGTAAGTGTTTCTTTGCTGAAGATAACAAGGAGAAGTTTCATTAATCTCGGGCACATGAATCTAGATTTGTAGAGGTTGTGGTGTTTTCCTTATGAAAGTTAAAACATTTTTGCTTTTTGAACTTACCACAACTAGCTTTCCTCTAATTTCTGAACCTGTTTTATCCTTTAAGCTGGAAGTTGAACTTTTCTCAATTGATTTCTTCTCAATGTAACCCAATACCTTACTTTGATTCTTCTTCATGTTCCTAACAATAGATAATGTTTATGTTCTTTTCGTCATCTCAATTGACCTCCAACTCAAAGCTTTAACCACTCTTGAAATTTGAAACTCTTGATTTATAGGTTGAACAAGATTTATCCGGGTTAGGAAAGATGTAATGATGATGAATCTCAATATGGGTAGGATGAATTCTTGCTTGATTGGTATGGATCTAAGGATTTGTTGGGTGAAATTGGGAAATTTAGGCTTTTGATTTTTGAATTTAAAGTGTTTTGATATGATTTGGGTGGTTGAATCTTCTTTATAATGGTGTGGGGAAAGGATTTAATGTGAAATTTATGGTGATTGGGTAGTGTTTTGATGTTTCGTGAAGGTTTGATGAAGCTTTAATGGAGTTAGGAGAGGTTTGGGGAAGAAAGAGAGGCTTAAGGATAAATAAATTCGTGTAAAAACTAACATGCTGTTTACTACCCATCATATAACCTTTTGGATCTGGGTTTGGCAGCGCCATGCGGTGCACCGTGGCTGGGGTGCAGTATACCTGACTCAAGGATTGTGTACCGTGGTCGCAAGTTGTCGACACGGGTTTGGGTAGTTGGCCTCGACAATGTTCCATATCTGAAAACCGTCGCCACGATTTTTGGACCTACGGTACACCGGAGGGTTGGTGCAGTTTACCGGACCTCTCACGTTTTCAGACCGTGATCGTGAAAATTCGACACGGTTTTTCTCCTTTTCTCTCGGCAATGAACCGTAGCGCGAACCATCGCCACGGTTTTTCTTCATGCGGTTCACCAGACCCCTCCTGCGGTAATATCGCAAGGGTGGTAAGGTTTTTGCAAAATTTTCCGTATTTATTTTCCTAAATCGATTTCTTACGTACTTGAACATCAAAAACACTCATACCTTTCTCAAATATGCAATATAAACTAAAAACAACTAACTTAAACAAAATTTAAAAGACATAAAAACATAAAAAATTGCGGGTTGTCTCCCGTACAATACTTTTATTTAACGTCTTTCAAAGTTAGACGCGTTACCTCTATCAAGATTTGCAAATATAGCCTCACTAGAAACGAGCAAGGCTATGAACGTCTACTAACCTTCGTTTAATGCCCCTCTTGGGCCTGATCTCTATGACCTTAGCTGAAACAACCTCAGTGACTACGAATGGTCCCATCCACGAGTCTTTGTGACTTCGTGGCCTATTCTCTGGTTTGTGGGATTTCCATACAACTTCATGGCCGACCCAAACTCAATATTTGGCTCAGTATCCACAGGTTTTGTGTGGATTTCTTCTGGAACACGATGATGTGAAAGCTTGTGAATGATAGGAACTGTGGGATCTAACTTCCTCGGTTTCTTACCCCAGACATGGAATGTCTCGGAGACATTTTTAGCATGAAGGGTAACTTTCCCCTCCTGGAAGTTTATGATGCTCTGACTTGTGGCCAAGAAATGCCTTCCAAGTATAATTAGAACCTGCTTATTTGCATCATAATAAAGAATAACAAAGTCAGTAGGGATGATAATATTACCTGTTCGGACAAGAACGTCCTCCACTGTTCCCCAAGTATTTGAAACTAAGCTATATGCGAACTGCAACTTCACTGGAGCGTTCTCCATTTTCTGAATTCCAAGCCTATCAAACACGGACTTCGTCATAAGATTTACACTTGACCCCACATCACACATAACTTTCATCTTGAGCATACAATTTATTTGAATAGGAAGATCAAATCTTCCAGGATCTTTGAGCTTTAATGGCGACTCTTTGTTAACTCTTCTTGAGACTCTCTCAGCATGAGCCACAGTTAATTCCTAGCTACTACACTCGCTTCTTTCTCTAGAATTACTTGCGTAAAAACTTGTTATGGTGTAAGCCCTTTCTTTGCAATCTCAAGCATCTGGGCGTAGATATTTTCAGGAGTATACACCTCTACAAATGTCTTGAGTTCAATGTCAACCTTTGGGTTTGTATCAGGAATAGTTGGTGATATTGTTTGAACAATAGGTGGCGATTCCACCTTCTCTTCTTTTTGCACAGCAGGTGCAACTTCACCTTTTAGCTCTTTTGAGGCTTCTTCCTCTTTCTCTATGGCTCTAGCAGCTTGTAACTCTATAACCGATCTAATATCTTCTTGCATATCTCTCATAAGGTTAATAAATTTGGATATCTCAGACGAATCTTCATTACCATAACAGTCAGAGTCTTCAGGGCTAGACTTGGTTGGTTCTTCATTAGTTTCTGGAACTTCCACGACAATTTCTGCAGCATGCGGAAATTCCTTATTCTATCCAATCTCAAGGCATATAGCCTTACAAGCTTCGAACCAGACATTGGCATCACCTCCTTCGATAGCTTTCAATTCCTTCGCTTCCATCATATTTGTTAGAACTTTATTCATTTGTTCTACTTGCGTACCTAAAATCTGAATTGAAGCTTCTTGTTCTCTTAACTTCTTGTTCTGTGAATGCATATTAGTTGTCATAAGATCCATAAATTTTTCAATTGTTTATATAGTTACCTGGATTTGCGCCCCCTATGAATTTGAATACTGCATACCTGGATGATTCCTGTTAACAAATCGATAATTTCCTCGGTTGGATATGAAATAAACAGATGCTGGATTTCCTTCGCGCTCTTCCCATGTATGATTTGGTACCTCACACTATGGTCAACCTTGTGCTTGCACTACATTTGTTGCTTCTAAATTCTTTTGCATCTCAAGATTGATCTCTTTGATTTGATTCTCTAATGCGGTTAATTGATCTGAATTAGCTGTCTCTGTATTTAATCGAAGCGTACATCGGGTGTTTGTAATAGGAGCTCGCGAAAGTGGAAAATTCCTTTATGTTTCTATGATACGTTTCATACCGTCGGCGACTTCTGTAGGATCCATGGACACAAAACCTCCTCTTCGAAGATTATCTACCCTCAATCTACTCTCGACATTAATACCTTGATAAAACATTGCTAACTGTAAAGATGGGGTATAACCATGAAATGGACATCTAGCTAACTTCTGTTGGAACCTTGTACATGCATCTCCTACTTCTTCACCATTCTCTTGGTAAAACTTAGCAAGCTCACTCTGATCTTTGAGTCTCATACTCTTCGGAAAAAAATGTTAAAGAATGCGGCTTGAAGTTCTGTCCAATTATTAATTGTACTTGGTGGTTGTCTATCTAGCCCCTCACCAGCTTTGCCAGTCAGAAAGAACGAAAACATGTGACAATACAGTTGCTCGCGTGTAATGCCTGGAGTAATGTAGGCATCACAAATCTGCATGAAATTCTGAATCGCTCTTACCAGATCTTGTATTGCTGCACCACTATAGAGTCCAAAGTTTTAAAATTGACTGAGCATACCCGGATTGGGTCTGAATTTTATATTCAGGATCTCTGGAGGACGATAACCTAATGGTTGAACTCGAAAAGGTGTTCCCAAGCCTGGGAGATCTTGTTCGTGTCTGTTGAGATTTCAGTTATCTTCCCGTGGTTGTGGTGGCAGTTGTAAATGTCCTAGAGAACCAAGCGGAGGATCTACTCCGTCTTGTTGTTCTGCCATCACTCTTTTTCGTGCTATGTCTTCTTTTATACGTTTGTTATAAGCTCTGAAGCTCCACTCGGGCTCCGCAAGCATACACTGTTAAATCCTAAAAAAGGACAGAGACAAACCAAAATCTTAAAACTGGAAAAATAAAATTAACTAAAATCTACTACTACCAAAAATAAATAACCCACATGCTAACGAGACCCAATTCCCCGGCAGAGCCGCCAAAAACTTGGTGTCGCCTAAGGTTAATGTGATAATAAAATACGGATAAATGATGCACTAACACCCTAGATTAAACACGTCACTCACTGCAAGTATCACAGGTCGTAAGCAAGTTTTAATGATAAGTCTGATTCGTTCTCAGGGACTTAGTGTGTTATACGAGTAGGTCACAATAATATGGTAGCAATTAAAAATTAAAAGACATAAAAGTAAATAAATATGATTTAGAAAATTAATGATTAAACTAAAAAAACTAAAGACTATTAAATAAAATATGAAAGAAATAAGATGAGAAATATAGCTCAGGTTTTGCGAGTATGCACTAATCCTTCTATTTCTTCTGCTAATTAATAAGGGTGATTAAAGCTCTTAGATAAGTAGTCAGGATTTTAAATTCCTTCCTAACCCTTTCTGGGTGGACTAGGGTGGCGACCTCACAATTACCAGGGGACTTAACTAAGGTACTCCTACCCACTAGATTTGTAGATGATACTGGCCTACAAATAATGATCGGTGAGTAAATCAAACCCTAATGACTATCTAGTTAGGCAAGCCCTTCCGGATCACTACCGCACACTAGACGTTTATGTGGTGCTTCAATAATTAGACAATCCTTCCGGGTGACCATCTAACTACAATTAGCACAACCCTAAATTGACCAGGTTTAAGACAGACAATTATCAAAGAACATAAAACAAATATATGGTTAAGAAGCTAGAATCAATTTAAAATTGTTATCCCAAACAAACTTATATAGAAGAAAATATAATTCATAGATTATACATATCGAAACCCAAGCTATGGGAAAATTAGTTCATACTAGAAATAAATAAACTAAAAGAAAGATACATACTGTCAACTTGCTCTCTTGAATGACTCCTAATGATGAATAAAACTTAAGGACTAATGGCGGGAGGAAAAGATGGGCAAGGAAATGTTTACAATAGTTAAATGGTGTATTTATAGGAGTCTAGGAATCCCTAATTCGGATTTCTTGGAGTAGGAGGCAAGCAATTGGACTTCTTTACCAAATCAAATTTGTAGCCCTAAAATATAGAAAAGGTAATAAATAGTTGTTGTCTTGTTTTGGACGTAACTTCTTTAATATTGCTCCGATTGACGCGTTATTTATATCGAAACTTATCTTCTCGGAAAGCTCTACACTTTTGTTTTAGAACATTCTTCCAAATTCCTAGCCAAGTTTGAGTTAGGGTTACTTTAGTAGACGTGGCTGCTGAAATTCAGATTTACTTGACAACTTTTCTTTTCTTATTTTATCTTTTCCATCTTTTATCTCCAATTTCCATCCATATCTTCTTTCCTTTATCTCTTGGAATTGACTTGGCATCTAATTAATTTCCATATATATTTAAAGCTTCACAATTATCAAATAATTAAACCAAATATGCTCTAAAAATAATAAATCATCAAATCAAGACAAGAAATAAGAAAGTACAAAAATATAAGTAAAAATCGAGTATTGACTATCCTTATACACCTAAAATTTATGTCTCCAATATAGATTAAATCATCACAAATAGGTAGATACCAAATCTACTCGCCAAAAAAAAACCACTATATCCATTAACCTCATTAACCTTAATAACCTCAACTACAAATCTCCTACGACCTCAAACCTTACCCCACCAAAAACTATTAACCTCTCTCCAACCACCTAAACTGTAAACCCAAATGAAGAAGATGTCATCAGATCAAACCAAATGTTCATTGAAGAAGATGAACCAATAACGAAGTAAGTGTAAAAAAAAACCTTCAAAAAGGAGAATACAAAGTAGGACAACCATAAAGCAACGTCTTTAGAAAGTCAACGAATAAACTCAAAAAATATTTTCTTCGGGCATCTAGATTGGTAGATACAAGCGAGATCGAAGTTGAATTTCTTAGTGAAGAATATAATGTCAATCTTAATCTCAAAGCTCAACCTTGTTGGGAATACAAAAAAGTTGTTGGTGGGTCCTGGGGTGTTATAAAATTAAGTGCAAAATAAGAGGAACCACTTAACCGCAAGTGTACGGTTGTACCAAGTAATATATGATAATCAAGTTCGTTCTCAGGGACGGATTAGGTTCAACCCAAATATTAATCAGATAGTAGAGATAATTGCTAAACAGAAAGTAAAAGATAATAATTTTTGTTTGGTTTTTGTAAAGTAAAAGATGCAAATAAAATAAAGACTAAATTAACTAAACAGAAAAGAAATAAAGCAAATAACGACTAACTTCAGATAAGAGAGATACTTGATCCTCGCAAAGGAATCCACCTAATCAATGTAATCTATGCTATGTTAAAGGGCGGAATTGGAATTATAATATTAGTCGGGACTCTAATATCTCCTAGCCCCCTGTCGGGTGGACCTAGAAGCTATCCTAAAGTATCATAAACACCTGCATGGTCGAATATGGCTCTTCGGATGATATGATTTTACCTCTTTGGCTATGTAACTAGTTAAGCCTGTCGGTCAATAACGGACATTACACAGGTATTACCTAGATCTGTATTCAATCCCCCCTGTCGGATGATCACTTCGCCACTAAAGTGAATAGCCCAAATACTAACAGCTAATTCTAGTTGTTCCTAAAAGAATTAGTAATGAAAACAAAGTAATATCCAATACCTAAAACTCAATTCAATTTAAATCTAAACAATCCCAAATTCAAAACATAGAAAACATTAATTAAGGTTCATCCCTTTTATGCGATTCTCAAGTATAAAGAAATTTAGCTCATAATGGAATTAAAGACTAACATTAAATAAAAGGAATTCATGTTCAAATACAAAAGATAAATGAAAAACCTAAAGGGTAGAATGACTATGGTTGGAAGAACAGGATTCCTCCAGCTTCTAGCTTCTTCTCTCCTTCGTGCTCTGACTTGAAAACCTTAAGCCTCTTGTTTAATTCTCTAAAGTGTGTGAAGTAGGAGGTTAAGGGGTGTATTTATAGGTGTTGGAGGAGTCTAGGTCGAATTTTGCTTGGAGTGGAAGACAAGTCAAAGACTCTCAAATTCGTAGCTCTTAAAAGATAAGATTCTGCTGATTTGATTTGGTCATATCTTTTTCAATACTTATCCGTTTGAGAAGTTCTAATATATGAAACTGCTTGTCTTGGAAAGCTCTTTCTATTGGTGCAGACCATTCGTCTAGAATCCTAGCCAATATTTTATTATGATTTTAGCTCTAAAACGTGGCTGAATTTTAGATTTCAAAAGGCAGCTTTATCTTTTCCTCCTTGGAATAAATCTTTCCTAAATCTTCTTATTTCCATGTAAATCTTCTTTCCTTTCATCTTTATCTTGACTTGGCCTCTAAGTAATTACCATTTATCTTTTAAAGCTTCACATTAAATAAATAATTAAACCGCATATGCTTAAAAAGAATAAATCAATAAATCAAGAAATCGAAATAGGAAAGTGTACTTTAAAAATAGAAACTCGACTAGAAATCACTTCCTAACACTCTAAAATACACTAAGACTTTATTCTCACTTTTTCTCCTTGGATTGGTCTTTCATGAGATTCAAGAACCAATTAACTTTGCATTAAAAATAGTCAAATTTACGCACAAAAGCTTAGATTCTGCAATTAGTTAATTTCCAAGGGGAGAAAGTGTAATATGATCAAATAAGCTTAAAAGTCTATCAAACAAGTCATTTATTCACCTAAAAGGATGTCTCCATGGGCTAATAATTAGAACAAATCGGGAGACATCAAGACCCCAAACTCAAACCTTTGTCGTCCCGACAAAGTAAAATAACAATAAAACAAAGGATCTTTTAGGTGAACGCAGAAGGTAGAATCTAGTAAATAATCCCAAAGCAAAGCTTAAAACAAATTTCATATAGTCTAACCTAGGAATTAATATACACCTACACTTATCATGCAAAATCAAATACAAAACAATCTCAATTCAAAATTAATTTCACAATGCTAGAAGGTTACGCTTTATACTTATCTCAAGATGGTGGCTATAGGGTGTTCCTTGATCCTTACTTGTGTTGAATGTTCCACTTAGAATAATCCCTATTAACTCACCGTGCATCTAGGAATCACGAGGTCTTTACGGTTTTAGCATAGGCTGAAGGACGGTATGGTATGTATATTTGGTAAATTTGAAGTGAGCTTTTGGCTCTCTCCTCACTTACCATCAACAAAACTGTCCAAGAGCTTGAGTTTACACTCGAATTACGTTCTCACTCAACCCAATTGATGCGCTTAATTAGCGTTCCCAAATTAACCCAATAAGCACTAAGGATGATTCACTTAAAAATTTCCACTTTGCCGGTCCGAATATATAATCTTTTCAAATCATTCTTTTTTTTCTTTTCTTATAGCTATGACTCTCTTTTTGATGTTTGAGATATCATGCTATTTTTCATAGTTATGCCTATTCATAACTTGAGCTCGAAGCTTCTTTTCCATTCACTATTACCCCGGCAAAGGGTTACAATACAATACACCTGTGAATCATCATCATGTATAGCACAAAGCATCATTGATAAGCTCAAAAACTCCCAATCCCAATGTAAATTCCCATATGGTGGACCCACCACCCCAAACTCAAGCTCAAGACAGGAAGTCTCAGGATCTTGATTCAAGTGCGGGTCATATGGTCATGCCTAACAATCTAAAGGGAAATTGGCTTATAATGTGGCGACAAAAGAAAGGCTTAAAGGCTAAAAATTTGTCTAAGAAGGATAAAATTAATTCAGGGATAGAAGGCCAAAAAGGATTCAAAGGGCTAACAAAGAACTGCCTCTATCATCTTCCTATTTACACAATTTATCTCTAGTTCATACCTAAGTGGGTTCTCTACTCATTTAGATCTCACGTTCTACAAACCACCTATTATCCTTAAGCACAAGTTTACTTCTTTTGCATTGTTCATTAATTTTTCCTATCAATTACTTCATATTTGCATGCAATCAAAGTTCAGTTTACACTAACTCCTAAAGTCAACTATTTTCTATCATAAATTCACAAAAAGCATGCTTGATGGGGGAATTTAAAATTTTCTACAGTCATCGCAACCCTAAGATTAATTTTATTGAAAGCATGTAAAGCACAAAAAATTGGGATGAGGCAACGAACCCCACCCCAAACTCAAAAGTGAGTCGTGTCCCCACGACTCGAAAAAGACTCAATAAAGCAATAAAATTAAACTAAAAATACCTAACTAGTGCCTACCATCAATTAAGAAGAAGAATTAGAACGGGGTACCTGGCCATGAAGATCCATAGTGTCCTCCTCCAAAGGGGGAGAATAATTATCAATATCCATGAACAAAGTTACCTCTTCCAGTGTTGACTTAATCTGTGTAATTTCCTTCCAAAGTGCCCCGATGTCTAATCGTAAAAGTTCGAACTCTTGTTGCAAATTGTGAGCCCATGGAGGAATTCCAGAATCAGTTTGAGAAGAAGAAGAACCTTGAACTTGAAATTGTAGCTTGTCTGTAGGCTTTGATGATACCCTCATCCTTGCTGTTAATTTCCCGTGTTGTGGTGGTGCAGGTGCCTTTTCTTCTTGTGTTTCTTCAGTAGGCTCATCAAGATTGATGGCCTTTTCAAGTGTAGAACCAGGCAAATTCTTGTTCTTCCCTAGGATACAACACCTCCTCTTGTAATCCAAAGCATCTGTTCTGTTTGTCATGGTTGAATTGACCCCAAACTCAAGTTTATACCAAGGATAGAATAAAGTTAAGAAAACTTGGTATAGCTTGAGTTTCTTGCTTGGATTAGATGAAGGAAGTTGTTTTCTTGATGAATCTTGGAAGAACTCTTGAAAGCTTGATGAATTTGATTGTGTTTAATGGTGTTTTGTGATGAATTTGATGAAGAGGTTATGTTTATCTCCTTAAGGTTAGAAGTTGACTGGGCTTTGAACTCTTCACAAACCGCCTGGCGCGGTGCATCCCTGCGGTACATGGGTAGTCCGCGGCGTACACCGCAGCGCTGTTGGTTTGATTTTTCTCGCTTCTGTCTTGACCCCGTGCTAGCACCCCGTGGTACGGGATTTTGCCCTGCGGTGCAGGGGTGCGGTGCATGGGGTAGTCCGCACATACTCTGTCAAAAAACCCACGGTACACAACCCGTGGTACGGGTTTTTGGGGCACGGTATAGGGCGCGGTGCACCGCGGCTATCAGCTTCATTTTTTCTTGCTTCTGGATAAAACCCGTGGTGCGCAACCCGTGGTACGGGTTTTTGGGGCGCGGTACATTCCTGCGGTATAGGGGGTACACCGCGGGGTAGTCCGCGCCAGCCTTGAATTCTCCAAAAAAATTCTCCTAGCACCCTAAACTCGATTCCTGCACCATTAACACAATACCCTTCTCATTTCTTTTAAAAGTATACACTAAAACTTGACACTAACTTAGAATTATACACTAGGAATTGAAAAACTGAAAGCAATAAACTAATATACAATGAAATGGCTTTTGTTTAACGTCGTTAAGCTCGACGGGTTACCTCTCGCATCTATTCAGCTTCAAGGAGGTACATGACCTCCCCCGGATGTGGATCAATTCTGCGATTGGTATCCTCGCCTACATGGTAAAGTTTTAGACGATGCCTATTCACCATGAAGGTGCGTTGTTCGTCTGGATTCTCGATCTCTATCGCTCCATGAGGCGTAACTTTGGTCACTACGAACGGTCCAGACCACTTTGATCTCAACTTGCCCGGATAGTTGCTGAACTTGGAATTATACTTGAGGACCATCTGTCCAACTTTGAATTTCTTCTCACGAATGCGATTATCATGCCATCTCTTCGTTTTTTCTTTGTAAGGTTTGGCATTTTCATAGGCATGAAATCGAAACTCGTCAAGTTCATTCAATTTCATCATACGATTTTCCGCAGCTAAGGTTGGATCCATGTTCATCTCCGCAATTGCCCAACAGGCACCCATTTCAAGCTCAAAAGGTAAGTGACAAGCCTTACCATAAACAATACGATACGGAGATGCACCCACAGGCGTCTTGAACGCAGTACGATATGCCCACAACGCATCATCTAATTTCACTGACCAATCCTTGCGTGTGGAACCAACTGTCTTCTCAAGAATGGATTTGATCTCTCGATTAGAGACCTCAGCTTGACCATTGGCTTGTGGATGATACGCGGTAGATACACGGTGTCTCACACCATACTTCTCTAGAACTTTCTTCAGATATTTGTTCACAAAGTGTGAACCTCCATCACTGATAATAACTAGAGGTGTTCCATGTCTAGTGAAGATGTGTGATTTCAAGAATTTAATTACTACTCGCGAATCATTAGTTGGTAGAGCTACAGCCTCTACCCATTTAGACACGTAATCAAAAGCTAGTAGGATGTATAGGTTTCCGTTAGAAGGTACAAATGGACCCATGAAATCAATACCCCATACATCGAATATCTCAACTTCCAGAACATTATTACGCGGCATCTCATCTCTCTTAGATATATTACCAGTAAACTGGCATCTGTGACACTTCTTGACATACTCATGACAATCCTTATGTAAAGTGGGCCAATAAAAACCGGATTGTAGTACCTTTGCAGCTGTACGGTCTCCTTTGAAGTGCCCTCCGTATGGTGAATCATGACAACCCATAATAATGGATAGAATATCTTTATCTGGTATGCATCTCCTCACCATCTGATCACTGCATGTTTTGTAGAGGAAAGGATCCTCCCAAAAGAATTGTTTCGCTCGGTGGGCTAGTCTCTTTTTCTCTTGTGAGGTAGCTCCTTGAGGAAAAGAACCACTCACAATAAGATTTGCAATATCCGCATACCAAGGAGTCTCTAATGAATAAACTGAAAACAAACTCTCGTCAGGAAACTCTTCTCTAACCAACTCAGGTCCTCCATTAGACTCAGAACCTTCAAGACGTGACAAATGATCAGCAACCTGATTATCACACCCCTTTCGATCCCGAATCTCTAAATCAAACTCTTGCAACAGTAAAACCCATCTAATCAACCTCGGCTTCGCATCTTTCTTCTCCATAAGGTATTTAATCGCAGAATGGTCGGTAAACACCACAACTTTCGCCCCAAGGAGGTAGGAACGAAATTTGTCAAATGCATACACGACAGCTAGTAATTCCTTCTCAGTTACGGTATAATTTATTTGAGCACTTGTGAAGGTTACTAGCGTAGTAGATGGAATGAAATACCTTTCCTTTTCTTTGTCCCAGAACAGCACCCATCGCAAGATCACTAGCATCACACATAATCTCAAACGGAATCGTCCAATCAGGAGGTAAAACAATAGGTGCAGAAATAAGCTTCTCTTTAATCTCGTTCAATGCCTTTATGCAAGCTTCATCAAAAAGGAATTTGGTGTCCTTCTCAAGTAAGTTGCACAACGGCTTAGAGATTTTGGAGAAGTCCTTGATAAAACGTCGGTAAAAACCAGCATGACCCAAAAAGCTTCTTACCCCTTTTACAGAAATAGGAGGGGGAAGAGTCTTGATTACCTCAATTTTCGCACGATCAACTTCCAAACCAGCACTTGAAACCTTGTGACCCAACACTATACCCTCTCGAACCATAAAATGACATTTCTCCCAGTTCAAAACTAAATCCGTCTCCTTGCATCGAATCAATACCTTCTCCAAGTTTCGTAAACACTCCTCAAAGTTATCACCAAACACAGAAAAGTCATCCATAAATACCTCAAGGAAATCATCAATCATATCCCAGAAGATTGCCATCATACATCTTTGAAAAGTAGCAGGTGCATTACATAATCCGAATGGCATCCTTCGGAAGGCAAAAGTACCAAAAGGACATGTAAAGGTTGTCTTGTGTTGGTCTTTTGGATCTACATAAATCTGATTGTATCCTGAATATCCATCCAAAAAGCAATAATATTCTCTCCCAGCTAGCTTGTCCAACATCTGATCAATAAACGGAAGAGGGAAGTGATCTTTTCTGATGGCCTTGTTCAATTTCCGATAATCCATACACACTCTCCAACCAACAACGGTCCTTGAGGGAATGGCTTCATTTTGCTCGTTCAAGATGGTAGTAATACCACCCTTCTTTGGTACACATTGAACTGGACTCACCCATTCGCTGCTAGCTATGGGATAGATGATTCCCGCATCTAGCAACTTGATAACCTCTTTCTTCACTACTTCCTTCATAGCTGGCATCAATCTTCTTTGTCCTTCAACTGAGCGCGCGTTTTCATCGTCTAGAATGATTTTGTCTTGGCAATAGGAAGGACTTATACCTTTGATGTCAGCAATAGTCCACCCAATTGCCTCTTTATTAGCTATTTGTATGCGCAAGAGTTTGTCTTCTTGAGACCCTGTTAAAGTAGCTGAAACAATAACAGGTAGAGTGTTGTTAGTACCTAAATACGCATACCTCAGGTGTGATGGAAGCGGCTTTTCTTGTAGTTGTGGGGGAGACTCGATGGATGGTTTCTTTTTAGATACTATCTCCCCAGGCTCTCGGAATGGCTCATAGGCGAGATGCCTATGTTTCATAGATCCGGAATTCAAAGCAGCTACGGTTTCGGTTAGTTCTTCCATCAATTCCGGTAAGTCAAGTGTTAGGGCTGCTCGCAAGATATCATTAAGATTCATACAGTCAAACGTTTCTTGCGTAGCTAAATCAAGTATATCCATGCGGAAACACTCTTCAGGAATATCTGGAAACTTCATGGCCCTAAACACGTTGTACTTTACCGTCTCGTCTTGGATTCGCATAGTTAATTCGCCGTTTTCTACATCAATAACAGTACGCCCCGTGGCTAGGAATGGTCGACCCAAGATGATGGGGACATTCCTATCCGCGTCGTATTCAAGAATAACGAAATCAACTGGAAAGATTAACGTACCTGCCTTGACGAGGACATCTTCAATTCGTCCCTCTGGATGAGCGAGGGATCTATCAGCCATTTGCAGGATCATGGAAGTTGGTCTAGCGTTTCCTATCTTCAATTTTTCGAAAATTAACTTGGGCATCAAATTGATGCTCGCGCCCAAGTCACACAAAGCTTTTCCTTGCCACTCATTACCAATAGAAATAGGAATCGTGAAACTCCCAGGATCAAGTAGTTTAGGTGGCAACTTACTTTGGCATATAGCGCTGGATTCTTCTGGCAATCCTATCATCTCATTCTCACGGTATGGTCTCTTATTGGTAATGGCTCTTTTCAGAAATTTAACGTACTTCGGAACATCGCGTATAGCATCTAAGAACGGAACGTTAATATTGAGACCACGTACCATATTCAAGAACTTCTGATATTCGGCCATGTCTCCTTTCTTCTGAACTCTTGAGGGAAAAGGTGGAGGAGGACGGGTTTCCGTAACATCTTTGGATGTTGGCTTCTCCGGAATTTTCTCCACTTCCACTATTTCGGGTTCACCTTCTTTTTCTTCCACCTCTTTTGCCGGTTTCTCTTTCACAATTGTTTCTTTTTCTTTCATTACTGGAAAAGGAGGTGGGGCGAGTTTCTTACCACTTCGAAGTGTTACTGCATTACATTCTTCTCTCTGCTTAGGTTTCTTCAGTATCACTCGGTAATTGTCCTTGCTGACGTTGATTTAATTGCTTGTCTATCTGAGCCATTTGTGTTTCCATCAACTTAAGTGCTGCTGTGGTAGACTGTTGAATGCTGATTAGTGTTGTCAAGGTTTGTTGAACATCTAGGGCACCTTCTTGAGGTTGAGCTGGTAAAGCTTTTTGGTTCATGGTTTCAGTATAAGCATCTTGAGGAGGTTGTCTCTGAGTTTGATATCCGTATGTTTGTCCACCTTGATAGTTGTTCTGAGGTCTTGGTTGAAAGTTGTTTCCTTGGGGGCGTGGTTGATATGAATAAGTTGGATTAGCAGCCCCATTTGGATTTGAATATTGGAAACCCGGATGGTTTCTGTTCGGTTGATAGCCTTGACCACTTGAATTGTAATTTCCTCGGTTGGATATGAACATTACGGATTCTGGATTGTTTTGACAGGTCTCCCAATCATGATCTTGTGTACCGCAGTTAGAACATCCATAAACTTCTTGTGTAACATTAACATCTGCTCTTCTACCAGTAGCACCTTTTGTAACAGCTAGAGTAAGCTGTTTCAGTTGTTGTTCGAGTTTGTTTTCCATGGCAGTGAATTTTTCTTCAATTGACGCAGTATTTCCACCTCGAACAGGTGTTCTTATAGTGTTCCAACCAAGTTCATTTGTTACAGTTCTATTCAAAATAATCTTCACATGAAATGGTTGTACCTGTAGGAATCCACCACCACAAAGCAAGTCTAGATCCTTTCTTGAAGAGCCATCAAGTCCTCGGTAAAATATCTTCATCTGTTGAACTTCTGTGAGGCCATGATCAGGGACTCTTCGTAAGCAAATCTGAAATCTCTTCCAACTTCTACCCAAAGTCTCGTCTTCCTCTTGTTTGAATGAGGTTAGTTCAACTTGCGCATCTAATCTCATATTCGTTGGGTAGTATCTATCGAAGAACGCGGTTTGTAATGCGCCCCATGTTGTAATTGTTCCGGGTTCTTGCGAATCATGCCACTCACTTGCTCCATCAATAACGAAGAATCTAGAATTAGCAAAATACATTTGCTCCTTAGTTACTCCTTGCGTGATATAAGAATCGCAAATTTTCATGAACTTCTGTACAGCCCGGATCGGATCTTCACTGGGTGTTCCTCGGTAATTGCCATAACTTTGAAACTGAGATAGCATACCAGGATCGGGTCTGAATCTCTCGACATTAATATTTGCAGGGCCAATTCCGAGGGGAGGAGCTCGAAACGGAGCTTCTGCAGGGCCATTGGCGAACCACGGATCATTGTTTCGAGGAGCAGCTGGATTGAGTTGACCAGCCATTGTTTCTCTTGCTAATTGCTCCTCTAACTCTTTTGCTTTAGCATCTCTCTTTCTTTTGTTTGCTTCACGAACTAGGTTTTTGGGATTTGCAAGAATCACGATATCTTCATGCATAAACCAAAACCTGTAAACCTGAGAAAGAAAAACAACCCAAAGCGTAAAACTGAAAGATAAAACTAAAACTAAACTAACAATTAAACTACTAAAGATTAACACCGGGGTCACAGGCTACCGTCACCGGCAGCGGCGCCAAAAACTTGGTGGGTCCTGGCGTGTTATAAAATTAAGTGCAAAATAAGAGGAACCACTTAACCGCAAGTGTACGGTTGTCCCAAGTAATATATGATAATCAAGTTCCTTCTCAGGGACGGATTAGGTTCAACCCAAATATTAATCAGATAGTAGAGATAATTGCTAAACAGAAAGTAAAAGATAATAATTTTTGTTTGGTTTTTGTAAAGTAAAAGATGCAAATAAAATAAAGACTAAATTAACTAAACAGAAAAGAAATAAAGCAAATAACGACTAACTTCAGATAAGAGAGATACTTGATCCTCGCAAAGGAATCCACCTAATAAATGTAATCTATGCTATGTTTAAGGGCGGAATTGGAATTATAATATTAGTCGGGACTCTAATATCTCCTAGCCCCCTGTCGGGTGGACCTAGAAGCTATCCTAAAGTATCATAAACACCTGCATGGTCGAATATGGTTCTTCGGATGATATGATTTTACCTCTTTGGCTATGTAACTAGTTAAGCCTGTCGGTCAATAACGGACATTACACGGGTATTACCTAGATCTGTATTCAAACCCCCCTGTCGGATGATCACTTCGCCACTAAAGTGAATAGCCCAATACTAACAGCTAATTCTAGTTGTTCCTAAAAGAATTAGTAATGTAAACAAAGTAATATCCAATACCTAAAACTCAATTCAATTTAAATCTAAACAATCCCAAATTCAAAACATAGAAAACATTAATTAAGGTTCATCCCTTTTATGCGATTCTCAAGTATAAAGAAATTTAGCTCATAATGGAATTAAAGACTAACATTAAATAAAAGGAATTCATGTTCAAATACAAAAGATAAATGAAAAATCTAAAGGGTAGAATGACTATGGTTGGAAGAACAGGATTCCTCCAGCTTCTAGCTTCTTCTCTCCTTCGTGCTCTGACTTGAAAACCTTAAGCCTCTTGTTTAATTCTCTAAAGTGTGTGAAAGTAGGAGGTTAAGGGGTGTATTTATAGGTGTTGGAGGAGTCTAGGTCGAATTTTGCTTGGAGTGGAAGACAAGTCAAAGACTCTCAAATTCGTAGCTCTTAAAAGATAAGATTCTGCTGATTTGATTTGGTCATATCTTTTTCAATACTTATCCTTTTGAGAAGTTCCAATATATGAAACTGCTTGTCTTGGAAAGCTCTTTCTATTGGTGCAGACGATTCGTCCAGAATCCTAGCCAATCTTTTATTATGATTTTATCTCTAAAACGTGGCTGAATTTCAGATTTCAAAAGGTAGCTTTATCTTTTCCTCCTTTGAATAAATCTTTCCTAAATCTTCTTATTTCCATGTAAATCTTCTTTCCTTTCATCTTTATCTTGACTTGGCCTCTAAGTAATTACCATTTATCTTTTAAAGCTTCACATTAAATAAATAATTAAACCACATATGCTTAAAAAGAATAAATCAATAAATCAAGAAATCGAAATAGGAAAGTGTACTCTAAAAATAGAAACTCGACTAGAAATCACTTCCTAACACTCTAAAATACACTAAGACTTTATTCTCACTTTTTCTCCTTGGATTGGTCTTTCATGAGATTCAAGAACCAATTAACTTTGCATTAAAAATAGTCAAATTTACGCACAAAAGCTCAGATTCTGCAATTAGTTAATTTCCAAGGGGAGAAAGTGTAATATGATCAAATAAGCTTAAAAGTCTATCAAACAAGTCATTTATTCACCTAAAAGGATGTCTCCAAGGGGCTAATAATTAGAACAAATCGGGAGACATCAGTTGTAAATTAGGTAACATATATCTTTAGTAGGTTATATTGAAGACCTCAATGAGGGAGTTGAGATCTCTAAATCAATGGGAGTTTGCAAGATTGTTCCATTACAATCCTAAGAGCTTTAGTGTTACAAATACTTTGGGATGTTCAAGGCATTTGCACTACCTTGACACTCTAGAGCCTTAAATGGTTGTGTTCTAAATAGTTCCCCAAGGTACTCTTCTTTTCAGAAACCAAAAAATACTAGTGATATTATTTATGAAATTTCCTCTTTTACCCTTTTCCAAGAGTGCCTCATACTAAACTTCATTTTTCATTGATTTGAACATTAATTTATAGTGAAACTATATCTTTTTCTTCAAGGTTGGTAAGAAGAAGTCCTGCACCGCTTCACTCTTTTTTCGAGGCCATGTCTACTTCAGTTATCTAGTTCTTTCCATCATCTACATCCATAGTTTTGTGCTTGTCCAGCGCGGTGAATCCAACTATGAAATCAGCTAATGCCTGAGCCTTAATGATGGCTCAAGCTTCAAATGTTATATTATACTCACTTATTCCAATTCCCCATTATACTAAGTGCCCAGATACTTTGGGTTTATATTAGAACCTGCTTCCACGGAAAGTATGTCAACACTTTTCTGATGTTCCACGAATTAAGGTTTAGATCTCTATCTGAGTGTATGAGGGCTAAGGAAACTTTTTATATAGGTTTTTGTTCTCCTCCCATTTCCCAGATCAATATCGATGATATGGCTTCCTAATTAGTCGATATGTATATAAGTAAGGTTTCACCTTCCTCGGGTTTTGTAATCATTGGTGGAGTACTCAAGTATTCTTTGAGTTCTTAAAGGTTTATTGACATTTTTATGTCCACTCAAAATTCTTAGTCTTCCTTAATGTTTTGAACCACAACCCACACTTCTCAGCTGACTTTGACATGAATCGACTAATATCCGACACCCTTTCCCTTCAAGGATTGTATCTGTTTTTATTTTGTTGGTGGATTCATGTTAAGAATACCATTTATCTTATTAGGATTGGATTCAATAACTTGGTGATTGAACATGAACCCTATTAATTTTACCGAGGCTACTCTGAAGGTACACTTGTTTGTGCTAAGTAGAATATCAACCTTTCGCATGATCTCAAAAGCCTCAGCCAAATCTTCTAGATATGTCTCAAATGATGCATTTTTTACCAACATGTTGTCCACTTCCATATTTTTTCCTATTTGATACTCATCGAGCACTTTGTTTACCATGTGTTGTTAGGACGACCCATCCTTTTTTAATCCAAATAAAATGAATATATAACAATACAAACCTTGATGGGTAATGAATGATGTTTTCTCCTCGTCTTGCTTGACCATTAGGATTTGATTGTAACCTTTAAAAGGATCCATAGCTGGTAGGTATTTATACCTAGTTGTAGCATTCACTAACTTGTCTATCTTTGGCAGAGGAAAGATTTCTTTGGGACAAGCCCGATTAGGATTTTTTCTATCAATACACATTCTCTAGGAGTCGCTGGGTTTTGGTCCAAGTACGGGATATCAATCTATTCAGGATAAGTAGCTTCCCACAATATAATATTCTTCTAACTTATGTTCTAATTACTAATTTTCTCCTAAAATATTGGTTATTTTCTTTAACGTTATTAGCTCAGCAGTCAGATGAATGTTTTTAAAAATGTTCCGAGTTGCTTCGATCTATTCCAACCATATATCTTGTATTCTAGGAGAATAAATCTTTGTATTCCTCTAATTTGTCTCGCAGAGCAGCCTTTTGTGATCCTTGTGATGTTTCTCTAATCTTAGTCAGGTTGTTTCTCTTTCTATCAGTACAACTTTGACATTTTCTATCAGAACGGGCTTTGAAACCAGATATTTTCCCCTTAGGATATCCATCGTGGAATCTCAATGAGATCAAACTCGTTCCTATAGGAGGAAACATGTGATAGAGCATAAAAATTCACGCTATCAGAATAATCGACCTAAGGACTCGATCAAAGACCAGGAACAAAACACTAAATATGTAAAAGTGTCGGCATAATAGGTTGAGGAATTAAAGGAGGAATTTATACGAAGAATTGTAATAATTGCGGTATTCCTTGCTCTCGGTCACCGTCGAAAATCTTTATCCGACTAATTAGGTTCTCTAACTGCTTTAACGAGTCTTTCCTGAAACCAAAAACTATGTCAGGGATAAAGGAGGTTCGCTTTCGATGGCACTTTGACATTCAACTTTAGCATTGTTGTAACTTGAGATTACTTACACCTAATATCTTATGAGATATATGTTTTTTGTATAATAATCACATCCATCTTGGGGATAGAGGGAGAGAGAAGTTTATGGGGTCTTCAAATTGTACAAAATTCTGTTGCACAATGGGGTATTAATAGATTTAGAAGATTTCATGAAGCACTAGCAGGGTGTGCAGTATTAGGAAAAGATGAATGTGCACTATAGGTTGTCATGGTTTACGACCTACCTTGAATGCTTACCCTCGGATGTGGCCTTTGGTGACTCGGGAAATATATCCAGGTTAGAATTTGATACTCCTCTCCCCTTCGATAGACGTTCCTTACCCTCTACTCATCTCCTAGATTTGTTCTTCCCAAGTCTCTTTAGGATTTTTCAGGTATCAGAATTATATTTTGGCTTATCAACCAAGGTGGCCCTTTGGGAACTACGTCTGGCTCGATAATCCCATAAGGGGATTTAATTGAGGTTTATTCAAAGTGACCGCATAGGCCAAGAAATCTGTAATCGAATAGCCTGTTAAAAGGGTGAATTGATTTTTTGTTGAGGTAATCCTCTCGGACCTATCCTAGACTCGATATTCCCTCGAGGTATTTTAGTCAAGGTTTACCCACAGTGACAACATATTGGCCAAGACATATGCACACTAATCATATTTTTTGAGAGGGTGAATAAAGGTATTAACCATGGTGGCCCCTAAGACCTATCCCCAAGACTCATCAATCCAAACTGGACGACTCATAGAGGTTTTAGCCAGGGTAACCGCGTTGGTTGAACCAGTCTGGACTTGAATCCCTCCAAGAGGGTTAAGCCAAGATTTTCCCTAGGAAACCCCTTATATATTCCTCCGATGACTTAATTATTTCATTGGAGGTCAAGATGTTTAATTTGTATATCCGACATCACATAAGATATATGAACATAATTTTTCAGAAAATAAAGTTTCCTATCGCCGAATTAAAAGATTTTTTTCATTATGTATACCCTACCACCTCTTAAAAAATATTTTAGTAATGAAAAAGAGTGTACCCTAAATTGATGAGGGATTCTTGCATCTCCTGGTCGTACCTCTCTTTCTAGGACTTCCCTCGCATCACATTGGGATCGAGGTGTTCAAGGAGATAAATTAGGTGAGATGTTCCTAAGCTTTCAGGTGGGTCCTAGGGTGTGATAAAATTAACAATAATAACAGTTCTTACTACCGCAAGTGTATGGGTCGTTCCAAGTAATCGTTAGCTAAATCGTCACTAATTTCTGGAGATTCAAGTGCCAAGGCTGCTGCTAAAGTGTCACCAAAGCTGGATTCATTGAAAACTTCTGCGTGATTTTTCTCATGACATCTATCTTTAAGCATTCATCTTTTGTATCTGAATATTTCATAGCCTTGAACACATTGAATCGTACCTTGTTCTTCTTGGACCCTCATGATCAATTCACCATTCTCAACATCTATTAGTGTACGCCTGTGGCTAAGAATGGTCTACCCAAGATGATGGGAACATTCTTATCCGCGTCGTAGTCAAGAATAATAAAATCACAAGGAAATATAAAACTACCAGCTTTAACTAAAACATCTTCAATTTTACCTACTGGTTGGGAGAGGGATCGATCCGCCATTTGTAATACTACAGAAGTAGGTACTATCTCTCCTATGTTGAGCTTCTCGAACAGGGACTTTGGCATGAGATTTATACTCTTGCCTAAATCAAAATATGCTTTCCCAGTCCATCTTCTCCAATAGCAATGGGAAATGTAAAACTTGCCGGATCTTGTAGCTTCGGTGGCAACTTGCTTTGACAGATATCACTACACTCCTCTGGTAATCTAATCATCTCCCCAGTTTCTAAACTTTGTTTGTTAGAAAAGATGTCTTTCATGAATTTAAAGTATTATGGAATCCTTCTGGGAGGTTCTACAAACGGTATATTAATACCTATCTTGCTCACCATGTCAAGGAACTTCTTAAATTCTTTTTCAGTATTCTTGTTTTTGACACGTGATGGGAATGGTGGAGGAGGACGTGTATTGTTTACCATTGAGCTTTTCTTCTTTTCAGGTGACTTCTCTGGGACACTCTTTGGTTCAATTACCTCTTCGACTATGTCTTTAACTGTTTCTGCAACCACTTTAGGAATAGGGGTTGGTGCGTTTTCTTCTACTCTAGGCGGAGGTAATTGTTTTCCACTTCTTAATCCAACCGCATGACAAGCATCATCTTCGGGAGCAATAGTATCACTTGGGAGTTGCCCTTTTGGCCTGTACAGAAGTGTACTCCCGATTTGTGAGAGGGTATGCTCGAGTTTTTTATTACCTTTGACTAGGTTAGGAATCTTTTCTGACTTATCTTCATGTTTTCTTCAAACAGTCCCATAAGTTCTACTATACTCGGGTCCAAACTCGAAGGTTGGTCTTGTCTAGCTTGTTGCGTTGAATACGGAGGTGGTTCTTGGTAATATTGTTCACAATTCAGCACTGGTTAATAGGTAGGTTGTGGTGTATAATAAGGTTGAGGTCGAGTTTGATAATAGTTACCTTGGTTTTTGACCCAATTCTAATTTTGTGGGGAATAATAATTATCGTGGCTTCCTTGAGGATGATAATAAACATTTGAGTAATGGTTTCTTCGATGAGATACGAAGGAAATCGAAGCGGTATTATATGTACAGTTCTCCCACGAATGATTTCTTGCTCCACAACCAATACATGAAGGTAAACTGTGTACTAGAGTAACCTGAGCTACTAAGGTGCTTGTTCTTGTAATTCCTTGAGTTGTTGGTTTAATTCTTCGATCCTTAGAGCTTCCAAGACATCTTCTTCTTTTTCTGATTCAACCAGCCAACTTCTCTCGGTATCGCGAATTCTTTCCATAATAGTATAAGCTTTTTCAGGATCTAATAACACAAAACTTACATCTCCTAACATATATGCTTTTGCTTTGGACTCACTATTGCGTCCTCCATAGAACATGGTTAATTGATAATCGGGAGAGGAGACATGGAATGGACACCTCGCTTTCTTCTCGTTGAAACGTAACCATGCTTCACCAACACTTTCCCCTTCTTCTTGTATAAATTGTTCAAACTCCAACATATCTTTTAAGCGTCTACTAACTTTTTAAACTCGTTCTAGAAATTAGGCTTGGAGTTTATCCCCATCTGGAATTAAATTAGGGTGTTGGGAATCATACCAATCGATTTCACTACCGGTCAAGAAGAATTGGAACATAACGTAGTATATTTGTTCATGTGTGGTGTCGCCTAGGGTGTGATAAAAATAAGATAAAATTAAGCCAAGAAACTACGCACTCTCACCCTAGACAGGCACAGTACTGCAAGTATTACAGGATGTATGCAAGTTTTAATGATAAATAGAGTTCGTTCTCAGGGACTTAAGTGTGTTAATCGAGTGAGTAGAAATAACGAGTAAAAGTAAATAATTAGAAAACAGAAAATAAAGCAAGTAGGAATTCGAAAATAGCAATTAAAACTAAGAAAATAAAGACATTAAAGTAAAATATTAAGAATATGAAATGAGAAATATAGCTTAGGTTTTGCTAGTATGCACTAATCCTTCTAATTCTATCTATAGATCTAGTTAATAAGGGAGAATATTAGCTCTTGGTATACTTAGTCAGGATTCTAATTTCCCCAATCTTAGACCTTGAGAGCGACTAAGGGGGCTACGGCACAACTAAGACGAGGACTCAAATAGGGTTATCAAACGCCACTAAGGCCCTATCCAGCACACTACAATCAATTGGTGATATGGTGGTTAAAACAAACCCTAATGACTATCTAGTTAGAATTATGTTTTGTCAGAACTGCTATCGACACTAGACATTATGTGGTGGTTCAATAGTTAAACACCCTGTCAAGGAGACCATCTAACTACTCTTAAAACAATCCTAAAGTGATCAGTTCTAGGAAAGACAATAAATCAAAACACATAAACAATTATAAAGTAAGTAGCTAATATCAGATTAAAACATATAATTCCCAAAGAAACTTAGATAGAAGAATTAGAATTCATAGATTATACATATGCAAAAACCAAGCTATGGGGAGTTTAGTTCATACCTGAAGGAAATAAACTAAAAGAAATTACAAAAGACATCATCTTACTCTCTACAATAAACTGGAAGAATAAAACCTTGAGAACTAATTACTATGAGGCAAGGATGATTTACAAGTGATATAAAGGTGTATTTATAGATGTTTAGAAGACCTAATTCGTTTTCTTAAGGAAGAGTTAAGGTAATGGACTTCTAGCCCAACTCAAATTCGTATGGAAATAAAGATAAACACTGCTGCACCGTTTTGAGCATATCTTCTTCGTTATTGGTCAGATTTTGCTCCATAAGATACCAAAAGAATCGCAACAGAATTATCTAGACCATAAAGAAGGAAATCACCAAAATCGGCCTCTTTATTAGGTAGAAACGCCTATCTTTGGACGTGTATGCAGAATCCCAGATTTAGGCAGCTTTTCCTTTTCCATCTTTTTAGCAATTGTTTCCTTATCTCCAATTACCATGCAAATCTCTTTCCATAAGTTGTTGTCTTTGACTTGGACTCTAATTAAGCTCCATAATTATCTTTAAAGCTACACACTAAATAAACAATTAAACCCAATATGCTCTAAAAACAATAATTCTACAAATCAAGACTCAAAATAGGAAAGTGCACTAAAACTTCAAGAAAATCGACATTATTGACTTCTAAATCACTTAAAATGATGTCTCATCTTAACATTAATCTATCACAAATGAGGAGACATCAAGACCCCCAACTCAAAGTTGTATCGTCCCAATACAATAAAGATAAAAACGTAGGGAAGTCTAGAAATACACACTTATAAAATTCTCAACACAAGGGAAAAAGCATAGCATAATATATAGAATAAACCTAAAGCACATAACTCAGAAAATTTCATGCAATAATATTTATAAACTACATACCTGTACACTTCTCATATCCACAGTCAACACGGCTTGAATTCAAGATCAGATTAGTTTCGCAATGTAAGAAGGATTGGGACTTTACTCAGTTCCCCAAGAGAGCTATAGACTGTTCATCGATTTTCACTAGCTTCAAAGCTCCATTTAACTAATCTCTAATGGCTCAATCACTTCTCAATTACATAGCAAATAATCAAAAGGTCTTTAAGGTTGTAATGTAGGCTTAGGGACGGGTATGATAGTATATTTGGATAATTTGGAGTGAGCTTTTGGCTCTCTCCTCACTAGACATCAACGAATCGCCCTAGAGCTTGAGTTACTCTCATAAAACGTTTCTCACTCAACCCAATGAATTCTTTGATGCACAATTTAGCATCCCCAATAACCCAAATTAAAGCTTAAGATGTTCACATAAAAATTCCACTTTGCCGGTCCGAATATATATATTTTCTTTTCTTTTCAAATCAATTTCTTTTATAGCTATGACTCTCTTTTAATGTTGAGATGTCACGCTATTTTCTCATATATTTTTTTTTCTTTTAACGCCCTTGTTGGCAAATTTAGCTCGTAGCTTCTTTTTCATTCACTATTACCCCGGCAAAGGGTTACAATAAAAATCCATGAACCATCATCAATATAAAGCACAAAGCACAATTAATAAGCTCAAAATTCCCAACAAAATAACAATTCCCATAATGGTGAACCCACCACCCCAAACTCAAGCTAAAAAACAACTGTCTATGCATCGCGATTCGAGTGCGGGTCATATGGAAAAGTCCTAAAATCTAAAGGATATGGCTTATAACGTGTTTCAATAAAAGGGCTTTAGAAAGGCTAGAAGGGGCTGAGAAGGATATAGCATATAAAATCAAAATCACAAGGTGAGAAGGTATAAAAAGGCTTCAACGGCTTCAAAATATGAAAGAACCGCCTTAATCACTTTCTACACTATGTAATTTAGAAAATTTCTTACCTTTAGCACTTTCATCAAATGGTTTTTCAACTAGCTTGGATCTCACGGCCTACACACTTTCAAAGTTCCCTGAGATCGAACATACTTTCTATCGCATTGCTCACTAATCTTTTCTTTACTATCAATGTGTGTTTTCCTGCAAATACTCAAAGCATACAAATACATAGCTCATAAACATATTACTTACTATCATCAATCTACTGAGCTTATGCTTTCAAGCTATTAAACACACTCTACATCTAATTCCCATGTATCAAAAATTTTAATTTCACCCAAAAAAACAGAAAAATGGAGATGAGAGACAACGAATCCCCACACCCCTAACTCAAAAATGAGCCATGTCCCCACGACTCGAAAAAGACTCGAAAAACAGAAATTAAAATTAGCAGATAGACATATTTACAGAAATGGTAAGGAAGAAAGAGAACATACTCTCGAGGCTATTGCCTAGCATCATTGACATCCAAGGTTGGAATTGCTGGACCTTTCGTTAATTGCTCAAGGAGTTCCATGATGTGCACTTGATTTGCATTGATTTGTGCCACATCATTGACTAAGGAAGTTTGAGCTGCTTCAAATTTCGTTAAACGCTCCTCCATCTTCTCTTGCCAATTTTCCTCCTTTTCTTCCTTCGAAACTTGCGTAGAACCCGCTCTTCGAAGAATTTCCTTGATCCAAGCATTATCAATATAACTCATTTTAAACTCGAGTTTCTCTTCTTCACCCAATACTACATTCGCTTTTCGCACAAGACACGTGATCATAGTTGGAAATTTAACATTATAAACTGATTTAGGAGAGACCGAAAATCGTATCACCTCCTCATAGATCAACTGTGCCACATCAACTTAGTCTCCTCTCAAAATACAGTCCAATAGTAGAGCGTACTTCATAGTCACATCCAAAGTTCGTGTGTTCCCAAAAATATTAGGGACAAGGAAATTGTGCCAAATTCGCGCATCTGCTTGAAGATATTTGTAAGGCCAAGGTGCCTTCAATTCTCCCTTATGTGATTGCACTTTCTATTTGTCTAATACATGCTCAAAAAGTAATTCCTCATCAAAGATTTTCCGCTTAGCAACTGCTTCTTCAAATTTGCAAAAACCTTTCAGTTTCTTAAACTTGAAGTGGTTTCTAATCTCCTCAACTGTGAAAGGAACTATCTTTCCTCTAATCGGAACACCATTACTATCTCGGCTAAAGAGGCCTAAATAAAACTCCAAAACTAATTCATGACATAATTCAGAACGTCTTACCATGAACGTAGACCAACCCAATTTCTCACCAAGCTCTAAGAATCTCTTGTATTCTCCATCTCTAATTTCTTCCTTGAATACTTTCTCATAAGAAAAAGGTAGTTCTTTTAACTGTTTCTCTGCAGAAGTCTTCAAGGCCTTTGAAGTATCCACTTTCTCTATAGGTATAAGATCTTGTTGAGGTTGTGTTCTCTCCTTTGCATAATAAGAAAGCTTTTTACCATTACGATCATACGAAGGTTTCCCACTCTTCTGCACTTTATCTTTACCCTTTGATTTAGAACTAGCACCTTTGTCAATTGATTTCTTCTTGTTTAAATCCAATCCCTTGTTACTCTTCACCTCCCTCTTGTTAGCTAAGATTGTTGTTCTATTAGTCATCCTCAATTAACCCCCAACTCAAAGCTTTAGCAACCCTTGAAATTTAACTCTTGAATTAATGGTTGAACAAGCTTGATTTGGCTTAGGAAATATGAATTGATGATTAATCTCTATGTGGGTGAGGTGGATTTGTAATGGGTTGGCTTGGATTTAAGAAATTGTAGGATGAATTTTGAAAATTTGGCTCTTTGATTCTTTAATTTGAATGGATTTGGTGAGGATTGGGTATTTGATTCTCTCTTGTAATGATGTGGAGAGAAGGTTTGATGTGTTTTTCTTGATGATTGGGTAGTGTTTTGGTGATTGGTGGAGGTTTTGATGAGCTTCAATGGAGTTAGGAGAGTTTTGGAGAAGAAAAAGAGGGTTTGGGGGTTATAAAATTCGGAACTAAAAGCATAATACCTCCTTTATACACAAATCCCGTAACTTTCTCTCTCTCTGGCGGCGCTGCGGACTACCCCTGCGGACCATGGGGTGTACCGCAGGGTAGTCCGCGACATCTGATGCTCGAAAATTTTTGCTTACTGGATGAGACCCGTGGTAGGACCCCGTGGCACGTGTTTTTGACTCGCGGACTAGGGTCCGGTGTACCGGAGGGTACACCGCGCCTTCTGTAGCTAACTCCGTCAAAATACTCGTGGCACCTACCCCGTGGCACGCGTTTTTGGGGCGCGGACCATGGTGCGGTGCAGGGGGTAGTCCGCGGTCAACTTTTTTCTTGTTCTGGATCAAACCCGCGGTGCAACCCGTGGCACGTCTTTTGACCTTGCGGACCAGTGCACGGACCATGGGGTAGTCCGTGGGGTAGTCCGCGGGGTGCATTCCTTTGCTCCAAAAATTTTTCCTCGCGTTCCCTAACTCGATTTCTCCAATTCCTACACACCAAAAACACTAATACCTTCCTCAAACATGCAATATCAACTAAAAACAATTAAAATAAACTTAAACTAAAAATGTAAAAGACATGAAAACATAAAAAAAAAACTACGGGTTGTCTCCCGTACAACACTTTTGTTTTACGTCTTTCAAAGTTAGACGTGTTACCTTTGTCAAGATTTGCGAATATAGCCTCCCCAACAACGAGTAAGGCTATGAACGTCAACTAATCTGCGCTTGACCCCAGTTTTGGGGCGAATTTCTATCACCTTGGCTGAAACAACCTTAGTGACGATGACTGGTCCCATCCACGAGTCTTTGAAACTTCGTGGCCTGTTCTCGCGTTTGTGGGCTTTCCATAGGACTTCATGGCCAACCCCAAACTCAATGTTTGGCTCAGTATCCACAGGTTTTAAGTGGATCTCCAGGCGGGACTTTGTGATGTGATAGGTTGTGGATGATAGGCACGGTGGGATCGAACTTCCTTGGTTTCTTACCCAAGACATAGAAGGTCTCAGATACATTCTTTGCATGAAGGGTGATGGTCCCATCTTGGAAGTTGATCACACTTTGACTTGTGGCCATGAAGGGCCGTCCAAGTATGATTAGAACCTGCTTATCTGCATCAAACTCAAGAATAACAAAGTAAGTAGGGATGGCGATATTACCTGCACGGACTAAGACGTCCTCCACTGTTCCCCATGTCCTTTTCACTGAGTTGTCAGCAAACTGCAACTTCACTGGAGTCTTCTCTGATTTCTGAAGTCCAAGTCTTTCGAACACGGACTTAGGCATAAGATTCACACCAGAACCCACATCGTACATAGCTTTCACCTTGAGCATACCATGTAATTGAATAGGAAGGTTGAAACTTCCCGGATCTTTAAGCTTTGTTGGTAGCTCTTTCTCACTTCTTCTTGAAACCCTCAGGTTCTCTCTTGGGATCTCTACACTCGCTTCTTTCTCAGGAATAATTTGCGTATAAACTTGTTGCGGTGTAAGTCCTCTTTTCGCAATCTCAAGCATTTGGGCGTTGATATTTTCAGGTTGGTACGCCTCTACAAATGTCTTGAGAACAGTGTCATCTTTAGGATTTGTATCAGGAATAGTTGATGACACTGGTTGAACAATAGGTGGCGATTCCACCTTCTCTTCTTCTTTCTCTTCTAGCACAGCAGGTGCCACTTCATCTTTTGATTCCTCCTTTGAGGTTTCTTCCTCTTTCTCTTTAGCCAACTCAGCTGCATATTCCACTACCGATCGAATCTCCTCTTGCACCTTCCTCAGTAACTCTATGAACTCGTCTTTCTCTTGATCGTCCTCCACATAAACTTCCGAACAGTCAGATTCCTCGGGGCTCTATCCATATCAAATTCGTTTCCTAAAATATAGGAGAAGGGAAAATCTGATGTTGTCTTGCTTTGGTCTAAACTCCTTCAATATTGCTCCGATTTTCGCCTACTTTATATTGAAACGACCGTGTCGACCATTCTTCCAATATTCCAGCCATTTTTGAGTTATGATCACTTTAGTGGACGTAGCTACTGGAATTCAGATTTACTTGGCAACTATTCCTTTCCTAGTTTATCTCTACTTCCTTTTATCTCCAATTTCCGTCCTTATCTACTTTCCTTATCTCTTTAGAATTGATTTGGCATCTAATTAATTTCCATTTATCTTTAAATCTTCACATTAACACATAAATTAAACCAAATATTCTCTAAAAATAATAAATCATCAAATCAAGATAAGAAATCAGATAATAAAAAAATATGAAAAAAAAATTGACACTTAATGATCTAATACACCTAAAATGATGTCTCCAACCTAGATTAATTCATCATAAATAGGGAGACATCAGCAACAAATGATGTAATTGAATGAGCTTGATGAGTTCCGGTTCCATACGTATGAGAATGCAAAACTCTATAAGGAAAAAAAAGTATTGACAAGATAATCAAATTCAAGAGGAGAAGTTTCAAGTAGGACAATAGGTCCTCAATTAAAATTCCAGGTTCAACAACTATCCTGGGAAGTTAGGGCCGTGATGGTCAGGCCCTTTCATTGTCAGTAATGTCACACCTCATGGGGCCATTGAGGTAGAGCATCCAACCGATAACCAAACATTCATGGTAAACGATCATTGGTTGAAGATATATCACAAAGGAAAGGATGTCAATCTAGGGGAGGTCATGTACCTTCTCGAGGTCGAGTGATACTCGAGGCAACACGTTGAACTCAAAGGTGATAAATAAAAGTGATCATGTGAGGCAACCCACGTTTTAATCGCTTTCATGCATTTCCATTCAAGTGGTGTATAGTATTTCTAAGAGTTCATGTGAATTTGTGTGTACTATGTGTAATGATAAAGTTAGTGTAATAACTTTGAGTGCGAAGGTACAAAGAGATGAGTTAGATTTTAGGACTTGTCCATATGAACCACCCTCGAATTGCAACGCCTTAAGACTAGTCGTCCTTTGAGCTTGAGTTTGGTATGATGGGTATTTGTGATGGGATTTACATTGGATGGGTTGAGTGTATTATGAACCTTGTTGTAATCCTTTGTCGTATTCTGAAAATATATATGGAAAAAAGGAACAAATACAGGAAAAATAAGTCTTTGCGACAACTCACATAAAAAAGAGTGTCACGCTCAACTTAAAAAAATGAAAGTAAAAGAACCGGCAAGGTAAAATGTAAAATCATCTTGAATTGGTTTTGGATTTTCGGGAATGCTTATCTAGCACATCAAGTGGGTTGAGTGAGCACGTCTATGAGTGTAAACTCAAGCTCTAGGGCGATTGCTTAATGACTAGTGAGGAGAGAGCCAAAAACTCACTTCAAACTATCCAAATATGTATATGATGTCTCCTAATGTGTAATAGATAAATCGTATCATGAGACATATTTTTAGGGGTTATTTGTACTTATTTGAGGGATTATTTCCTATATTTAAACATATTCACATTTCTTTCCCATTTTGGATGTTTATTACTTTTAGAGCTAATTGTGCATTATTTGTGTGGTAAGTGTGAAAATTAGGTAATTTGATGATACAATATACAGAGACAAGGATAAGAAGTTGAGAAAGAAAGGTCAACCCTAATCAAGGCGCTAAAGAGACGAAAAGCCACTTTTGGAAAGCTAGAGTGTTTATTGGCTAATTTTGAACATTAGCAAGATAGAGTCACCACGTGCAATTTAGGAAGATTCCGAGAGATCCCTTTGGGTTCAAGATATTACTTGAATCAAGAGAATGTGAGAGTTTATGGTTTGTGATTTAGAGTTAATATGAAGAAGTTAATAAAGTTGCAGTTTTGGTGGATCAAACTAGTCCTCTCCTTTAGTAAAACATTTTTGGGTTGACTCGGATCGTTAAAAAGGGACCCACAACACATAAAGCATTTTGGACTCTTTATATATCAGTTTTTATCATTAGACAATGATCCTTATTCAGTAGTACATCATATTACATGCCATAGAGAAAGGGAAGAACACTTCAGAGAAGAAGATAGAAGTTAGATCCCTTATGCACCACTTCTAAACTATTTCACCTTTATCATTAAAGTAATTTGTATTCTTTTCTTGTCTTAAACATGATTATTATAATTTTACTCTTTATTTTTATTGCTTTAATATGAACTAATTTCCGCTAGCTTGAGTTGCTTTATTGTATGAACCTTGAATGCCACTTGATTGTTGTAAATATTATTTGACATACTTATATTCAAATGAATTGGATATTTTAATTATATTGCATATGAATTGCTCTTATTATTTGTTTATATCCTAATAAAATATAGACCGGCCTTTAGTACTCTAGAGTATCACCATAGTGGAGGGGGATTAGGGAACGAAAATAATTCATATTCGTCTGGTGTGTGTTAGTGATCCTGACGGGCTCATATAGGGTAATTATGTGTAGCACCGATCATTACATAGATTTCCCTCGATAGAGTACTATAGTAATTATTAAGAAGTATTCTAAGATACGTTGATGTCATCCTGGCTAACGGTGGTTCGGACCGGTTCTTAACGGTTTAATTGCTTAACGTTCCTGTCTGGTCCGCTGGTCCTATTTTTACCGATCCGATACGGTCCGTTCCTTGTATAACTAAAATAAAAAACCGGACCGTTATAGAAGACCGGTTTTACCGGTTCCGGTCCAGTTTTTTACCGATTCCGGGTCAGTTTCTCATATATATTTTTTAAAATTACTAATAAGATCCATTTATTAACTCAAAGTTTAGTAAAGTTAACAAGAAAATACTATTATTACTGGATAAATAGAAATGGATTCACTTCAATCACTCAAAGAGAGTTTGAATGATATAAAAACTAGCATTACATCATCATCACAAAATATACAAATTTTGCAGAAGTACTCCCCAAATTGAACTTCACATTTTGAGAAAATATTGATAGCCTACAAAAGAGGATAAGTTGGAATAAATTTTAGCTCATCTCAATATGATGAAACATTAAAATAAATGGTATTAGATTGTATTTAATCAAGTAGCATGAGAATCCATAATTCTTTACCTCTTGTTCCGTTTCGCAAACAACACAAACAACCTACCCCAATTGAAAATTAAAAAGAATAGAGTTAATTTAATTAGTCTAATTGTGATTAAGAAGGGGTGTAAAATCAACTCACTTTTTTCTCAATGCTCAAAGATTCATTATAACTCAGAGAGTAGAAAGAACATCACAGCCTCATGCATTTTTTCTGAAATGTTGAAATGAAATGAAACATAAAAAGTGAAACTCATCTCTTCACACTCATCAAGCCACTCTTCTGCACTGAAAATCGTCGCCACACATGTATCATTCTCTAGCATAATCAACACTGCTTGGATTGAGAAATTTGCACTTATACTGCTGTTTTTAAATTTTTTGCAGGAAATATCCAGTTACCACAACTTCTATAAGCTCTTAGCAAAATGAAGCTCAGATCTGATCTCAAAAATTAGAGAATAAATGCAACTGCCATGGCTGCAGCCACTATAATTTGTGTGGATAACCCGTCTAGATATGACTCACATTCATTCGCTCAAATATTAGAAAAATTAATCACCGCTTCTAAATTCTTTTATGCTATATAGATTGAGTAAAGTTGTTGAGTAATTGCACTATAGGTTCCTATATTATGTAAAAATTGCAATACATGAACTTAAATCTGCAATTTTTGAGTAACACAGAGACATATTTGCAATTTTTTAGTAACCCATGGACATATATGCAATTTTCCAAATTACACATGGACTTATATCTACAATTTTTCAATTTACAGAGGGATTTCAATGCAAACAAAGCCATCTCAAAAGCCTTTTTGAAAATTTTAAATATCACAGGGATTATAATCAAAATTTCCATAATACCAAAGACCCAATCACCATTTCAATAATTTTTTCATGTCAAAAACTTGATTTTCCAACCATAAACATATTTATTTTGGTATTTTGAAATAACAAAGGGGCTTAAAACAAGCAATTACTTTGGCCATAACCTTAAGCAACAATTTTGAATACCATAGTAACTTACACAACAAGTTCAAATAACACAGTGGCACTAGATAGGGTGTGATAAAATAACGATAAATAAAGATGAAACTAACATGCTACCCTAAACACGGTACTCAATGCAAGTATCATAGGTCGTAAGCAAGTCTTAATGATAAGTAAAGATTCGTTCTCGGGCACTTAGTGTGTTATACGAATGTATTAACAGAAAAACGTAGTAATAAATAGTTCAATGAATTTAAGACAAGAAAAGGCAAAATGAATAATGATTAAGGAGAATAATGATTAATTAACTAAAAGTAAAAACAATAAATAAAAGATGTAAGAATAAGATGAGAGAATAGCTCAGGTTTTGCTAGTACGCACTTATCCTTCTATTTCTTCTACTGGTTAATAAGGGTGATTAAAGCTCTTATATACGTAGCCACGATTCTATATTCCTCCTAACCCTCTTCCAGGTTGACTTAGGTGGTTGATGTCTCCCTATTTGTTCTAATTATTAGCCCCTTGGAGACATCCTTTTAGCTGAATAAATGACTTATTTGATAGACTTTTAGGCTTATTAGATCATATTGCACTTTCTCCCCTTGGAAATTAACTATTTGCAGATTTTAAGCTTTTGTGCGTAAATTTGATTGTTTTTAATGCAAAGTTAATCGGTTCTTGAATTTCATGAAAGACCAATCCAAGGAGGAGAAGTGAGAATTAAAGTCTTAGTGTATTTTAGAGTGTTAGGCAATGTTTTTACTCGAGTTTCTATTTTTAGAGTGCACTTTCCTATTTCTATTTCTTGATTTCTTGATTTATTCTTTTTAAGCATATGCGGTTTAATTATTTATTTATTGTGAAGCTTTAAAACATAAATGGTAATTACTTAGAGACCAAGTCAAGATAAAGAAGTAAAGGAAAGAGATTTACATGGAAATAAGAAGATTTAGGAAAGATATATGCAAAGAAGGAAAAGATAAAGCTGCCTGATGAATCTAAAATTCCAGCCACGTTTCAAAGATAAGTCCATAACTAAAGATTGGCTAGGAATCTGGACGAGTTGTCTGCACCAATAGAAATCTCTTTCCAAGACAAGCAGTTTCATATACTAAAACTCCTCAAACGGATAAGTATTGAATGAGATATGACCAAATCAAATTAGCAGCAGAATCTTACCTTTCCTAGAATTTAGGGCTACGACTTTGAGAGTTCCACTCCAAGTAAATTCGACTTAGGGTTCCCTAAAACCTATAAATACACCCCTTAACCTCCTCTTTTGACACACTTCATAGAATTAAACAAGCGGCTTAAGGTTTTCAAGTCAGAGCAAGAAGGCAAGGAGAAGCTAGTGCTGGAGGAATCCTGTTCTTCCATCAGCAGTCATCCTACCCTTTAGGTTATTAATTTATCTTTTGTATTTGAAGATGAACTGCTTTTGTTTTATGTTAGTCTTTAATTTTCTCATGAGCTAAATTTCTTTATACTTGAGAATCGCATTAAAGGGATGAACCTTAATTAATGAATTTATGTTTTGAATTTGGGATTGTTTAGATTTAAATAGGATTGAGTTTTATATATTGGATATTACTTTGTTTTCATTACTAATTCTTTTAGGAACAACTAGAATTAGTTGTTAGTATTTGGGCTATTCACTTTAGTGGCGAAGTGATCATCCAACATGTGGGTTTGAATACGGATCTAGGTAATACCCGTGTAATGCCGTTATTGACCGACAGGCTTAACTAGTTACATAGTCAAAGAGGTAAAATCATATCATCCGAAGAGGCATATTCGACCATACAGGTGTTTATGATACTTTAGGATAGCTTCTAGGTCCACCCGACAGGGGGCTAGGAGATATTAGAGTCCCGACTAATATTATAATTCCAATTCTACCCTTAAACATATCATAGATTACATTGATTAAGTGGATTCCTTGCAAGACTCAAGTATCTCTCTTAGCTGAAGTTATTCTTTTAATTGCTTTATTTCCTTTCTGTTAATTTACTTTTAGTCTTTACTTTATTTGCAATTTTAATTTACAAAAACCAAACAAAAATTCTTATCTTTTATTTTTTGTTTAGCAATTATTCTTACTACTTGATTAATATTTGGGTTGAACCTAATCCGTCCCTGAGAATGAACTTGATTATCATATATTACTTGGGACAACTGTACACTTGCAGTTAAGTGGTTCCTCTTTATTTATTGCTTTATTTTCTAACACCCTAGGACCCACCAAGTTTTTGGCCCCCCTGCCGGTGACGGTAGCGTGTGACCCGGGTGTTAATATTTTAGTAGTTTAATTGTTAATTTAGTTTTAGTTTTATTTTTCAGTTTTACGCTTTGGGTTGTCTTTCTTTCTCAAGTTTACATGTTTTTGTTTATGTGTGAAGATAACGTGATTCTTGCAAATCCCGAAAACCTAGTTCGAGAAGCAGATAAAAGAAAGAGAGAAGCTAAAGCAAAAGAGTTAGAGGAGCAATTAGCAAGAGAAATGGATGAAAATCAACTCAACCCTCCTCTTGTTCCTGTTGTTCCACAAGCTCGGAACAATGATCCGTGGTTCATCAATGGTCCTGAAGAAGCTCCATTTCGAGCTCCTGCCCTCGGAATTGGCCCAGCAAATATTAATGTCGAGAGATTCAGACCCGATCCTGGTAAGTTATCTCAATTTCAGAGTTATGGCAATTTCCGAGGAGCACATGGAGAAGATCCATCCCGTGCTATACAGAAGTTCATGCAAATTTGTGATTCTTATATTACGCAAGGAGTAACTAGAGAGCAAATGTATTTTGCTAATTTTAGATACTTCGTTATTGATGGAGCAAGTGAGTGGCATGATTCTCAAGAACTCGGAACAATTACAACATGGGACACATTACAAAATGCGTTCTTCGATAGATACTACCCAACGAATATGAGATTAGATGCGCAAGTTGAAATAACTTCATTCAAATAAGATCAAGACGAGACTTTGGGTAGAAGTTGGAAGAGATTTCAGATTTGCTTAAGAAGAGTCCCTGATCATGGCCTCACCGAAGTTCAATAGATGAAGTTATTTTACCGAGGACTTGATGGCTCTTCAAGAAAGGATCTGGATTTGCTATGCGGTGGCGGATTTCTACAGGTACAACCAGTCCATGCTATGATTATTTTGAATAGAACAGTTACGAATGAACTGGGTTGGAATACTGTAAGAACACCTATTCGAGGTGGAAATAGTGCGTTAATTGAAGAAAAATTCACCGCCATGGAGAATAAACTTGAACAACAACTGAAACAGCTTACTCTAGTTGTTACAAAAAGTGTTACTGGTAGAAGAGCAGATATCACTGTTACACAAGAAGTTTATGGGTGTTCTAACTGCGGTACACAAGATCATGATTGGGAGAATTGTCCACACAATACAGATCCGTAATGTTCGTCTCCAACCGAGGAAATTATAACTCAAGTGGTCAAGGTTATCAACCGAATAGAAACCATCCGGGTTTCCAATATTCAAATCCAAATGGAGCTGCTAATCCAACTTATGCATATCAACCACGTCCCCAAGGAAACAACTTTCAACCAAGATCTCAGAACAACTACCAAGGTGGACAAGCGTACGGGAATCAAGCTCAGAGACAACCTCCTCAAGATGCGTATACCGAGACCATGAACCAGAAAGCTCTACCTGCTTAACCTCAAGAAGGTGCATTAGATGTTCAGCAAACTTTGACAACACTAATCAACATTCAACAATCTACGACCGCAACACTTAAATTGATGGAAACTCAGATGGCTCAGATAAATAAGCAATTAAATCAGGGTCCACAAGGACAATAACCGAGTGACACTGAAGAACCTAAGCAAAGAGAAGATTGTAATGCAGTGACACTTCGAAGTGGTAAGAAGCTCTCACCACCTCCTTTTCCCGTGATGAAAGAAAAAGAAACAACTGTGAAAGAGAAACCGGCAAAAGATGTGGTGGAAAAAGAAAATGAACCTGAATTAGTTGAAGTGGAGAAGATTCCGGAAAAGCCAAAGGCCAAAGATATTACCGAAACCCGTCCTCCTCCACCTTTTCCCTCCAGAGTTCAGAAGAAAGGAGACATGGCTGAATATCAGAAGTTCTTGAATATGGTACGTGGGCTCAATATTGACGTTCCGTTCTTAGATACTATACACGATGTTCCGAAATACGTTAAATTTCTGAAAAGAGCAATTACCAACAAGAGACCATACCGTGAGAATGAGATGATAGGATTGCCAGAAGAATGCAGCGCTATATGCCAAAGTAAGTTGCCACCTAAACTACTTGAACCTGGGAGTTTTACGATTCCTATTTCTATTGGTAATGAGTGGCAAGGGAAAGCTTTGTGTGACTTGGGTGCAAGTATCAATTTGATGCCCAAGTCAATTTTCGAAAAACTGAAGATAGGGAACACAAGACTTACTTCCATGATCCTGCAAATGGCTGATAGATCCCTCTCACATCCTGAGGGACGAATCGAAGATGTCCTCGTCAAGGCAGGTAATTTAATTTTTCCTGTTGATTTTGTTTTTCTTGAATACGACGCGGATAGGAATGTCCACATCATCTTGGGTCGACCATTTCTAGCCACGGGGCGTACTGTTATTGATGTAGAAAACGAAGAATTAACCATGTGAATCCAAGACGAGAAGGTAAAGTTCAACGTGTTTAGGGCCATGAAGTTCCCAGATCTTCCTGAAGAGTGTTTCTGAATGGATGTACTTGATTTGACTACGCAAGAAACATTTGATTGTATGAATTTTTACTATATCTTGCAAGTAGCCATAACACTTGACTTACCGGAATTGATGGAAGAATTAACCGAGACTGTAGCTGCTTTGAATTCCGGAAACATGAAACATAGGCATCTCGCCTATGATCCATTCCGAGAGCCTGGGGAGATAGTGTCTAAAAAGAAACCATCTATCGAATCTCCCCCGTAACTCGAAGAAAAGCCGCTTCCGTCACACTTGAGGTATGTGTATTTAGGTACTAACAACACTCTGCCTGTTATTGTTTCAGCTACTTTAACAGGTTCTCAAGAAGACAAACTGTTGCGCATACTGAGAGCTAATAAAGAGGTGATTGGTTGGACTATTGCTGACATCAAAGGTATTAGTCCTTCCTATTTCCAACACAAAATCATTCTAGACGATGAAAACGCGCACTCAGTTGAAGGACAAAGAAGATTGATGCCAGCTATGAAGGAAGTGGTGAAGAAAGAAGTTATCAAGTTGCTAGACGCGGGAATAATCTATCCCATAGCTAGTAGCGAATGGGTGAGTCCAGTTCAATGCGTACCAAAGAAGGGTGGTATCACTACCATCTTGAACGAGCAGAATGAAGCCATTCCCTCAAGGACCGTTGTTGGTTGGAGAGTGTGTATGGACTATCGAAAGTTGAACAAGGCCACTAGAAAAGATCACTTCCCTCTTCCGTTTATTGATCAGATGTTAGACAAGCTAGCTTGGAGAGAATATTATTGCTTTTTGGATGGATACTCAGGATACAATAAGATTTATGTAGATCCAAAAGACCAACACAAGACAACCTTTACATGTCCTTTTGTTGCCTTTGCCTTCCGAAGGATGCCATTTGGATTATGTAATGCACCTGCTACTTTTCAAAGATGTATGATGGCAATCTTCTGGGACATGATCGATGATTTCCTTGAGGTATTTATGGATGACTTTTCTGTGTTTGGTGATAACTTTGAGGAGTGTTTACGGAACCTGGAGAAGGTATTGATTAGATGCAAGGAGACTGATTTGGTTTTGAACTGGGAGAAATGTCACTTTATGGTTCGAGAGGGTATAGTGTTGGGTCACAAGGTTTCAAGTGCTAGTTTGGAAGTTGATCGTGCAAAGATTGAGGTAATCAAGACTCTTCCCCCTCCTATTTCTGTAAAAGGGGTAAGAAGCTTTTTGGGTCATGCGGGTTTTTACCAACGTTTTATCAAGGACTTCTCCAAAATCTCTAAGACGTTGTGCAACTTACTTGAGAAGGACACCAAATTCCTTTTTGATGAAGCTTGCGTAAAGGCATTCAACGAGATCAAAGAGAAGCTTATTTCTGTACCTATTGTATTACCTCCTGATTGGAAGATTCTGTTTGAGATTATGTGTGATGCTAGTGATCTTGCGATGGGTGCTGTTCTGGGTCAAAGAAAAGAAAAGGTATTTCACTTTATCAACTACGCTAGTAAAACCTTCACAAGTGCTCAAATTAATTATACCGTAACTGAGAAGGAATCACTAGCTGTTGTGTATGCATTCGACAAATTTCGTTCCTACCTTCTTGGGGCGAAAGTTGTTGTGTTTACCGACCATTCTGCGATTAAGTACCTTATGGAGAAGAAAGATGCGAAGCCGAGGTTGATTAGATGGGTTTTACTGTTACAAGAGTTTGATTTAGAGATTCGGGATCGAAAGGGTTGTGATAATCAGGTTGCTGATTATTTGTCGCGTCTTGAAGGTTCTGAGTCCAATGGAGGACCTGAGTTGGTAAGAGAAGAGTTTCCTGATGAGAGTTTGTTTTCAGTTTATTAATTAGAAACTCCTTGGTATGCGGATATAGAAAATCTTATTGTGAGTGGTTCTTTTTCTCAAGGAGCTACCTCACAAGAGAAAAAGAAACTAGCCCATCGAGCTAAACAATTCTTTTGGGAGGATCCTTTCCTCTACAAAACATGCAGTTATCAGATGGTAAGGAGATGTATACCAGATAACGAAATTTTGTCCATTGTTGCAGGTTGTCATGATTCACCATACGGAGGACACTTCAAAGGAGATCGTACAGCTGCAAAGGTACTACAATCCGGTTTTTATTGGCCTACTTTACATAAGGATTGTCATGAGTATGTCAAGAAATGTCATAGATGCCAGTTTACTGGTAATATATCTAAGAGAGATGAGATGCCGCGTAATAATGTTCTTGAAGTTGAGATATTCGATGTATGGGGTATTGATTTTATGGGTCCTTTTGTACCATCTAACGTAAATCTGTACATCCTACTAGCTGTTGATTACGTGTCTAAGTGGGTAGAGGCTGTAGCTCTACCAACTAATGATTCGCCAGTAGTGATTAAAGTCTTAAAGTCACACATCTTCACTAGACATGGTACACCTCGAGTTATTATCAGTGATGGAGGTTCACACTTTGTGAACAAATATCTGAAGACAGTTCTAGAGAAGTATGGTGTGATACATCGTATATCTACCGCGTATCATCCATAAGCCAATGGTCAAGCTGAGGTCTCTAATCGAGAGATCAAATCCATTCTTGAGAAGACAGTTGGTTCCACACGCAAGGATTGGTCAATGAAATTAGATGATGCGTTGTGGGCATACTGTACTACGTTCAAGACGCCCGTGGGTGCATCTCCGTATCACATTGTTTATGGCAAGGCCTGTCACTTACCTCTCAAACTTGAAATGGGTGCCTATTGGGAGATAGCGGAGATGAATATGGATCCAACCTTAGCTGCGGAGAATCGTATGATGAAGCTGAATGAACTTGATGAGTTTCGATTTCATGCCTATGAGAATGCTAAACATTACAAAGAGAAGACGAAAAGATGGCATGACACTCGCATTCGTGAAAAGAAATTCAAAGTTGGACAGATGGTCCTCAAGTAAAACTCCAAGTTCAGCAATTATCCGTGCAAGTTGAGATCAAAGTGGTCTGGTCCGTTCGTGGTGACCAAAGTTACGCCTCATGGAGCGATAGAGATTGAGAATCCAGACGAGCAACGCACCTTCATGGTGAATGGGCATTGTCTGAAACTTTACCATGTAGGAGAGGATACCAATCACAGAGTTGATCCACATCCTGGGGAGGTCATGTACCTCCTTGAAGCTGAATAGATGCGAGAGGTAACCTGTCGAGCTTAACGACGTTAAACAAAAGTCAGTTCATTGTATATTATTTTATTGCTTTATGTTTTTCAATTCCTAGTGTATAATTCTAAGTTAGTATCGAGTTTTAGTGTCTACTTTTAAAAGAAATGAGAAAGGTAGTGTGTTTTGGTGCAGGATTTGAGTTTGGGGTGCTAGGAAACGCAAAAAGGAAACACTTGGAAAAATTCGAGGTCAGCTCCGTTATACTGCGCCTCACGTCCGGTATACCGCGCCATTGAAAACCCGTGACCACGGGTCGATGACTCGGGTTTTTTTCCGAGACTTCGAAAATCGAAGGGTCACAGGTCCGGTATACCACGCCTCACGTCCGGTATACCGCAGGAGGAAAAACCCGTGACCACGGGTAGAAGACTCGGGTTTTTTGCCGAGGGTTCGAAAAAAGGATGCGTTCAGGTCCGGTATACCGGGCCATACCTCCGGTATAACGCAACTAGGCCGGTTTTGAAGAGATTGTTACCTAATACACTTCTTACCTTATTAGATGCAAACCCTAGCCTTTCCCAAACGAATTTTCCAGCTCCCAACCTTATAAATAGCCCTTGAAGCTTGATTAAACCTCCACAACAAACACAATAACATCAATAATTCTCTCCTCCATCCTCCATAAAACACCATTAAACACCATCAAGATCATCAAGCTTTCAAGAATTCTTCCAAGATTCATCAAGAAACCACCTTCCTTCATCTAATCCAAGCAATAAACTCAAGCTACATCAAGTTTTCTTAACTTTATTCTATCCTTTGTATAACTTGAGTTTGGGGTCAAATCAACCATGACAAACAGAACAGATGATATGGATTATAAGAGGAAGTGTTGTATCCCAGGGAAGAACATGAATTTGCCTGGTTCTACAATTGAAAAGGCCATCAATCTTGATGAGCCTACTGAAGAAAAACAAGAAGAAAAGGCACCTGCACCACCACTACACAAGAAATTAACAGCAAGGATGAGGGTATCATCAAAGCCTAAAGAAAAGACACAAGTTCAAGATCAAGGTTCTTCTTCTTCTCAAACTAATTCTTGTATTCCTCCATGGGCTCTCAAATTGCAACAAGAAATCGAACTTTTGAGAGAAGACAACAGAGCACTCTGGATGGAAATCACACAGATTGAGTCAACATTGGAAGAGGTGACTACGAACATGGAAATTGATAATTATTCCTCCCCTTCGGAGGATGACATGATGGATCTTTATGGCCAGGTACCCCTTCTAATTCTTCTTCTTAATTGATGGTAGGAACTAGTTAGGTAGTTTAGTTTAATTTTATTGCTTTATTGAGTCTTTTTTTTTCGAGTCGTGGGGACACGACTCACTTTTGAGTTTGGTGTGGGGTTCGTTGCCTCATCCCAATTTTTTGTGTTTTACATGCTTTCAATAAAATTAATCTTAGGGTTGCGTTGACTGTAGAGAATTTTAAATTCCCCCATCAAGCTTGCTTTTTATGAATTTATGATAGAAAATAGTTGACTTTAGGAGTCAGTGTAAACTGTACTTTGATTGCATGCAAATATGAGATAATTGATAGGAAAAATTAATGAAAAATGCAAAAAAAATAAACTTGTGCTTATGGATAATGGGTGGTTTGTAGAACGTGAGATCGAAATGAGTAGAGAACCCACTTAGGTATGAACTAGAGGCAAGCTGTGTAAATAGGAAAATGATAGAGGCAGTTCTTTGTTAGCCCCTTGAATCCTTTTTGGCCTTCTATCCCTGAATTAATTATATCCGTCTTAGCCAAATTTTTAGTCTTCAAGCCTTTCTTTTGTCGCCACATTATAAGCCAATATCCCTTTAGATTGTTAGGCATGACCATATGACCTGTACTTGAATCACGATCCTGAGACTTCCTGTCTTGAGCTTGAGTTTGGGATGGTGGGTCCACTATATGGGAATTTAATTTGGTTTGGGATCTTTGAGCTTATTAATTGTGCTTTGTGCTATACATGGTGATGATTCACAGGTTTATTATATTGTATCCCTTTGCCGAGGTAATAGTGAATGGAAAAGAAGCTACGAGCTCAAGTTATGAAAAGGCATAACTATGAAAAATAGCATGATATATCAACATCAAAAAGAGAGTCATAGCTATACAAAAGAAAAGAAAAAAATGAATGATTTGAAAAGAATATATATTCGGACCGGCAAAGTGCAAATTTTTTGTGAATCATCCTTAGTGCTTATTGGGTTAATTTGGGGACGCTAATTAAGCGCGTCAATTGGGTTGAGTGAGAACGTTATTCGAGTGTAAACTCAAGCTCTTGGACAGTTTGTTGATGGTAAGTGAGGAGAGAGCGAAAAGCTCACTTCAAATTTACCAAATATACATACCATACCGTCCTTAAGCCTACGCTAAAACCGTAAAGACCTCGTGATTCCTAGATACGCAGTGAGTTAATAGGGAATATGCTAAGTGGAGCGTTCAAAGAAAGTAAAGATCGAGGAACACCCTATAGCCACCATCTTGAGATAAGTAATAAGCGTAACCTTCTAGCATTGTGAAATTAATTTTGGATTGATATTATTTTGTATTTGATTTTTCATGATAAGTGAAGGTGTATATTAATTCCTAGATTAGACTATATGAGATTTGTTTTAAGTTGTGCTTTGGGATTATTTTCTAGATTCTACCTTCTGCGATCACCTAAAAGATCCTTTGTTTTTATTTTACTATGTCGGGACGACAAAGGTTTGAGTTTGGGGTCTTGATGTCTCCCTATTTGCTCTAATTAATAGCCCTTGGAGACATCCTTTTAGGTGAATAAATGACTTATTTGATAGACTTTTAGGCTTATTTGATCATATTGCACTTTCTCCCCTTGGAAATTAACTATTTGCAGATTCTGAGCTTTTGTGCGTAAATTTGATTGTTTTTAGTGCAAAGTTAATCGGTTCTTGAATTTAATGAAAGAACAATCTTAGGAGGAGAAGTGAGAATTAAAGTCTTAGTGTATTTGAGAGTGTTAGGAAATGTTTTTACTCGAGTTTCTATTTTTAGAGTGCACTTTCCTATTTCTGTTTCTTGATTTCTTGATTTATTATTTTCAAGCATATGCGGTTTAATTATTTATTTATTGTGAAGATTTAAAAGATAAATGGTAATTAATTAGAGACAAATTCGAGATAAAGAAGTAAAGGAAAGAGATTTACATGGAAATAAGAAGATTTAGGAAAGATATATGCAAAGAAGGAAAAGATAAAGCTGCCTTATGAATCTGAAATTCCAGCCACGTTTCAAAGATAAGTCCATAACCAAAGATTGGCTAGGAATCTGGACGAGTGGTCTTCACCAATAGAAATCTCTTTCCAAGACAAGCAGTTTCATATATTTGAACTCCTCAAAGGATAAGTATTGAATGAGATATGACCAAATCAAATCAGCAGCAGAACCTTACCATTCCTAGAATTTAGGGCTACGAATTTGAGAGTTCTTGACTTGTCTTCCACTCCAAGTAAATTCGACCTAGGGTTCCCTAAAACCTATAAATACATCCCTTAACCTCCTCTTTTGACACACTTCATAGAATTAAACAAGAGGCTTAAGGTTTTCAAGTCAGAGCAAGAAGGCAAGGAGAAGCTAGTGCTGGAGGAATCCTGTTCTTCCATCAGCAGTCATCCTACCCTTTAGGTTATTAATTTATCTTTTGTATTTGATTATGAACTCCTTTTGTTTTATGTTAGTCTTTAATTTTCTCATGAGCTAAATTTCTTTATACTTGAGAATCGCATTAAAGGGATGTATCTTAATTAATTAATCTATGTTTTGAATTTGGGATTGTTTAGATTTAAATAGGATTGAGTTTTATATATTGGATATTACTTTGTTTTCGCTACTAATTCTTTTAGGAAAAACTAGAATTAGCTGTTAGTATTTGGGCTATTCACTTTAGTGGCGAAGTGATCATCCGACAGGGGTGTTTGAATACAGATCTAGGTAATACCCGTGTAATGTCCGTTATTGACCGACAGGCTTAACTAGTTACATAGCCAAAGAGGTAAAATCATATCATCCGAAGGGTCATATTCGACCATACAGGTGTTTATGATACTTTAGGATAGCTTCTAGGTCCACCCGACAGGGGACTAGGAGATATTATAGTCCCGACTAATATTATAATTCCAATTCTACCCTTAAACAAGCATAGATTACATTGATTAAGTGGATTCCTTGCGAGACTCAAGTATCTCTCTTATATGAAGTTAGTCTTTTAATTGCTTTATTTCCTTTCTGTTAATTTACTTTTAGTCTTTACTTTATTTGCAATTTTAATTTACAAAAACCAAACAAAAATTCTTATCTTTTATTTTCTGTTTGGAAATTATTCTTATTACTTGATTAATATTTCGGTTGAACCTAATCCGTCCCTGAGAACGAACTTGATTATCATATATTACTTGGGACAACCGTACACTTGCGGTTAAGTGGTTCCTCTTTATTTATTGCTTTATTTTCTAACACCCTAGGACCCACCAGTGGCGACCTAACATTTACCAGGGGACTTGGGTAAGGGGACCCTGCACAATGATTAGTGGTTAAATCTCAAAACCTAATGACTATCTACTTAGGCAAACCTTTCCGGATCATTACCGCACACTAGACGCTTATGTGATGTTTATATAATTAGACACCCCTTCCGAGTGACCAATAACTACTATTAATACAATCCTAACGTGATCAAGATTAAGATAGGAAATAAAGCAAAGCACATAAAACAAATATATGGTTAAAAAGCTAGAATCAATTTAAAAAGGTTTTCCCAAATAATCTTAGATAGAAGAAAATAGAATTCTCAGATTATACCTATGCAAAACCCAAACTATGGGAAATTCATATCATGCTAACAAGAAATAAACTAAAATAAAGACACATATTATCAACTTGCTTCTCTTTGAATGACTTCTATCATAAATAATACTAAGGATTAGTTAAGGAGAGGCAAGGACATGTTTACAATGATTAAAGGGTGTATCTATAGGTTTTAAGAAGACCCTAGGTCGAAATATTGGAGTAGAAGGCAAGTAACTAGTTTCCTTTCCAATTCAAATTCGTTTCCTAAAATATAGGAGAAGGATTAAAACGTTGCTGTCTTTTTTTGGTCGTAACTCCTTCGTTATTTCTCCGATTTTTGCCTACTTTATATCAAAACGACCGCAGAGAAATGATCTACACTTTCTCTTTTGATTGCTCGTCCGAATTTCCAGCCTATTTGAAATATTTACTTTAGTGACATAGCTACAGAATTTCAGATTTATTGGCAGCTTTTCCTTGCCTATTTTATTTCTACTTCCTTTTATCTCTTAATTCCTTCCATATCTTCTATCCTTATCTCTTTAGAACTGATTTGGTATCATATATCATTAAATCATTACAGTAACGCACAAATTAAACCAAATATACTCTAAAAATAATAAATCATCAAATCAAGACAAGAAATAAGAAATTATCAAAATATGAATAAAAATCTATAATCAATCAATCATAAATACTTAAAATGATGTCTCTAACCTAGAATATTATATCACAAATAGGGAGACATCAAGACCCCCAACTCAACGTTGTGTCGTCCCAATACAATAAATATAAAAGCAAATGGAAGTCTCTAAATACACACCTAAGTCAATTATGCCCGACGGAAAGAAGATAGCAGAATATATAAAATAAACTCAAAGCAACTACTTAGAAAATTTCATGTAATAAAATTTACAAACTAATTTAATTGTACACTCGTCATACTCACGATCAACACAACTCAAATTCAAGATTAGATTAGTTTTGCGATGCACGAAGGAGAGTTTCTTCACTTAGCTTACCAAGGAGGCTATATATTGTTCATCGAACTTCACCAGTATTCTCAAGATCCACCTAACTAGTCTCTAATAACTCAATCACTTCTAGATCACATAGCGAAGAATCATAGGGTCCTTAGGGTTATAATGTTGGCTTAGGGATGGTATGATAGTATATTTGGATAATTTAGAGTGAATTTTTGGCTCTCTCCTCACTAGCCATCAATGAATCGCCCTCGAGCTCGAGTTACTCACATAAAACGTTTTCACTCAACCCAATAATTTGATGAACTAATTAGCATCCCCGATAACGCAATACTAAATCATAAATATGGTCACATACAAAATTCCAGTTTGTCGGTCCAAATATATTCAATCTTTTCATATAAAAATTTTCATTTTTTTGTACTATAACTATGATTCCTTTTTTTATGTGAGATGTCATGCTATTTTTTTCACATATATATATATATATATATATATATATATATATATCATAAATTTTTTATTTACTTTTACCCCGGAAAAGTGTTACAATATAATAAACCTGTGAATCATCATCAAAATATAAAACAAAGCACAATTAATAAGCTCAAAATTCCCAACCCAATAATATTTCCCGTAATAGTAGACCCACCACTGATGTCTCCCTTTTCGTTCTAATTATATGTCCTTAGGAGACATCATTTCAGGTAAATATTTGACTTATATGATAGACTTTTAGGCTTATTTCGTTATATTTCATTTTCTCTCCTTGGATTTATAATATTTCATTTTTAGAGTTTTTGTACGTTAATTTGTTTGTTTTTAGTGAAACGTTCTTAGGTACATGGATGATAGGGATCACCAAGGCAAGCAGAAGAATCGAGAATCAAAGTTTTATATCGAGCAAAGTAGTCAAAGGCGAGAAAAGATATCCCGAAGAGTTGACTAGGAAAGCTGCAAATCTGAAGGCTGTTACTAATTGCTGATTTCGAGCCACTTAGACACCGATTCATCCTTTGGGTCGTGAAATAATGATTTTTACTTATTGATTTAGGAAGATTTAGCAACTGGAATGAGTCAATTTGGAGGTGATTTGCAAAAATTACAGCCGTTTTACTAAGGGTTGCACACCAATTACGGGAATTAGAAGAATGGACTTGGGCTTTTTTTATTATTTTAATTATATTCATTAAGTAAAAAGCCCACTCCTTCTTTATATTATAAATAGGTCTTTAGACTCCTTTTATCATTAACACTTATCAGATTATTTCATACGCTTCAAGAGAGAGTCAAAGCAAAAGACAGAAGTAGAAGCTAGAGCTGAAGAATTCCTTTCTTCCATCAACAGCCAAACCAATGCCCCAATAAGGTTCCTTCAATTATTTCTGTAATTGAATATGAACACCTTTTATTTTATATTTTAATTTTGTTATGAACTAATTTCTTTTGTACTTGAGAATCGCTACATGGGTTGAACCCAATCCTATTTAATTCTTGTTTTCTGAATTTGGGATTTAATCATTTAAATTAAATTAGGTATTTTGTGTTGGCTATTGTCTTAATTTCATTTACTAATTTTGAAGTCATGAATCAAACTTAGGGCTCAGTAATTTGGCTATTCACTTAAGTGGCAAAGTGATCACCTTGACAGGGGATTTACTTACAGACATAGATAATAGACGCGTAGTTTTCGTCAATGACCCTGATGGGCTTGACTAACCATGCAAGTAATGAGGTAAGAGACTAAAACCGTTCGAAAGTAGATATAATCGCCCTGGCGGGGTTTATAGTACCGTAAGATAGCTCCTAAGTCCATCCTGACGGGGGTTAGGAGAAATTAGAGTCCCGACTAGCATAATAATATCAATTTAGCCCTTAAACAGAAGCATTAATTAGATAGGTTAGGTGAAACCCTTGTGAGACTCAAGTACTTCTTCTCTTCTTGCGTCTAGCTCATTTACTTGCTTTATTTTCCTCTCTATTAAATTAATTTAGTTTTTATTTTAAATGCACCTTTAGTTTTAGAAAAACAAAACAAAAATCATATCATTTTATCTTCCATTAAGAAATTATTCCTACTATTTGATTAATACTAGAGTTGTAATTATCCGTCCTTGCGAATGAAACCCGATTTTTCAGAGTATTACATGGACAGCCGTGCACTTGCGGTATTGTGGTTCCTTGATGTCTCCCTATTTTTTCTAAATATTAGCCCTTAGAAGACATCACTTTGGGTGAATATTTGAATTATTTGATAGACTTTTATGCTTATTTCGTCACATTGCACTTTCTCCCCTTGAAATTAGACTATTTGCATTTTTAGAGCTTTTGTGCATTACTTTGTTTGTTTTAGTGCAAAGTTAGTAGGTTTATGAATTCATTAAGAACCAATACAAGGAGGATAAGTTATAATGGAAGTCCTAGATTGAGTGGAGAAGCTAAACGCGAGAAAAGAATTTCTAAGAACTTAATTAAAGAAGTTACAGATCTGAAAGACTGTTAAATATTGCTGTTTTTGGGCTACTTAGGAGCGGATTTAGCCTTCGACCTTGAAACATGGTTTGATTCCCTATTGAGTTAGGAAGATTCTCCAAGTTGAATCAACCCATTTGGAGTTGTTATGCAAAAGATACAGCCGTTTTACTAAAGGTTATACACTGTACACCAGTTAAGGGAATTAAAGAAGAAGATAGGTTTGTCCTTTTTATAATTTGACCCAATCCTATTAACCTAAGCCCTAATCCGTTTTTACTAGTATAAATAGATCCTTTAGCCTCCTTTTTATAAACACTTCAGAGAATAACATCAGAGGCTTCATATTTTCAAGTCAGAGCAAGAAGGCAGAGGAGAAGCTAGAGCTAGAGGAATTTTGTTCTTCCAACAACATCCAACCAAACCTTTAGGTTATCTATTTCTTTTCTGTAATTGAATATGATGTTTTTCATTTACTTAAATTCAGTATTTAATTTGATTATGAACTATACTTTCATATACTTGAGAATCGCAATAAAGGGATGAACCTTATTAATTTATTCTATGTTTTGAATTTGGGATTGTTATACGTTAAATTGAATTGAGTCTTATATATTGGATATTACTTTGTTCTTAATTACTATTTCTTTTCCGCGCAACTAGAATTAGCTTTTAGTATTTTGGCTATTCACTTTAGTGGAAAAAGTGATCATCCGACAAGGGGGTTTGAATACAGACTTAGGTAATACCCGTGTAATGTCCGTTATTGACTGACATGCTTAACTAATTACATAGCCAAAGAGGTAAATACATATCATCCAAAGAGGCATATTCGCCTATATAGGGGTTTATAGTACTTTAGGATAGCTCCTAGGTCCACCCGATAGGGGGCTAGGAGACATTAGAGTCCCGACTAATATAATAATACCAATTCTACCCTTAAACATAGCATAGATTATATTAATTAGGTGGATTCCTTGCGAGACTCAAGTATCTCTCATCTCTGAAGTTAGTCTTTTAATTGCATTAGTTCTTTTCAGTTAATTAATTTAGTATTTATTTTATTGCATAATTAGTTTTTAAGAAAACCATACAAAAATCATATTATTTTACTTTTCTGTCAAGCAATTATTTCTAATATCTGATTAATACTTGAGTTGAACCTAATCTGTCCCTGAGAACGAAACCCGATTTATCGGATATTACTTGGACAACTGTGCACTTGCAGTATTGTGGTTCCTCTATTTTCAGATTTATTGATTATTTTTATAACACCCCAGGACCCACCATTCCTCTATTTTATTCGCACTATTTTATAACACCCCAGGATCCACCAAGATTTTGGCGCCGCTGCCGGAGACGGTAGCCTGTGACCCCGGTGTTAATCCTTTAGTAGTTTAATTGTTATTTTTATTTTTCAGTTTTACGCGTTTTTTTGTTCGTTCTTTCTCAGGTTTTACAGGTTTGGTGTATGCTCGATAAACTAGAGATATTAGTCAGACTTGCAAACAAAAGAAAGAAAGAAGAAAAGGAAGAAAGGGCGAGATTAGCCAAAGAAGCAGAAATGGCTAATGAACATGAACTTAATCCTAGAGTGGTGAATGGAGATCCTCCTCCACCTGGAGGACAGGCTCAACCTCCAGTTACAAACAATCTGTGGTTTATACATGGTCCCAAACAAGCTCCGTATCACGCTCCTGCTCTTGGTATTGGTCCTTCTGATATCAATGTTGCAAGATATAGACCTGATCCTGGTATGTTAAGTAAATTCCAAAACTATGTTGTGGTGCACCTGGAGAAGATCTAATTCGTGCAGTACAGATGTTTATGCAGATATGTGATGTGTATATAATGCAAGATGTGACCAGAGGGCAGATGTATTATGCAAACTTCATATTTTTCGTGATAGACTCAGCTAGTGAGTGGAATTATTCACAAGAACCAGGATCAATTACCAATTGGGATGAGCTTCAAACAACATTATTTGATCTATATTACCCAAGTAACATGATGTTAAATGCACAGATTTCTTTAACATCATTTCAGCAAGAACAAGAAGAAACTGTGGGTAAATGTTGGACAAGATTCCAGTTATGCTTAAGAAGAGTTCCTGACCATGGCCTTACATGACAACAACATATGTTAATATTTTATAAGGGACTTGATGGACAAGCAAGAAAGGATATAGATCTGCTTTATGGTGGTGGATTTTTACAGGTAACTCCAGCTCACGCTAAATTTATTTTGAATAGAATAGTGAAGAATGAGATAGGTTGGAATAGGGAGAGAACCTATCAGAGGTGGAAATTATAGATAAAGTAGTGCTGGAATCGATGAGAAGTTCTCTTCATTTGAGAATAAATTGAAGAAGACATTAGAAAAACAATTGAAACAACTTACTTTAGTTGTTAAAAAAGGTTTTTATGTAAAAGAGTAGAAGTTAATGTTATACAAGATATGTATGGGTGTTCTAATTGTGGTGTACAAGATCATGACTGGGAGCATTGTCAAATTAATCTGGAAGCCGTAATGTTTGTTTCCAACTGAGGGAACTATAATTTAGGTGGTCAAGGTTATCAACCAAATATAAACCATCCGGGTTTCAAGTATTCGTATCCAAGTGGAGCCGCTAGTCCGACTTATGCATATCAGCCACGTCCCCAAGGTAACAACTATCAACACCAAGGGGGACAAGGTTACGGAAATCATGTTCAGAGACAACCTCCTCAAGATATTTATAATGATGCCATGAATCACAAAGCTCTACCCTCTCAACCTCAAGAAGGTGCGACAGATATTCATCAAACGTTACAACAATTGATCAACCTTCAAACGAAAGCATTCCAATATCAACAATCTTCTGCCGTAGCAATTAAAATGTTAGAAAATCAGATGGCTCAGATGGAAAAACATTTGAATCAACATCCACAAGGGAAACTCCCAAGTGCCACTGAAAATTAGAGAAAAAAAGAAGATTGTAATGCTATAGCGCTCAAAAGTGGTAAGAAACTTTCCCCACCTCCTTTTCCTGTTATGAAAGAAAAAGAAACAATTGTGAAAGCAAAACCGGCAAAGGATGTGGTAGTAAAAGAAGATGAACCTGAAGTAGTGGAATTGGAGAAATTACAGAAATTCCTAAGAAGAAAGATATTGTAGAAACCCGTCCTCCTCCACCTTTTCCCTCAAGAGTTCAGAAGAAAGGAGATATGGCTGACTATCAGAGATTCTTAAATATTGTAAGAGGTCTTAATATTAATGTACCATTCTTAGATGCAATTAGAGATGTGTCAAAATATGTTTAATTTTTAAAGAGAGCCATCACCAACAAAAGACCATACCTTGAGAATGAGATGATAGGGTTGCCAAAAGAGTGTAGTGCCATCTGTTAGAGTAAGTTGCCACCCAAGTTACTTGATCCTGGGAGCTTTACGATTCCAATTTCTATTGGTAATGATTGGAAAGGAAAGACTTTGTGTGATTTGGGTGCGAGTATTAAAATCATGCCCAAATCAATTTTTTAAAAGTTGAAGATAGGAAATGCAAGACCGACCTCTATGGTCTTGCAAATGGCTGACAGATCCCTTGCACATCCTAACAGACAAATAGAAGATGTTCTCGTCAAGGCATGTACTTTAATTTTTCCCTTTGATTTTGTTATCCTTGAATACAATGCGGATAGTAATGTCCCCATCATTTTGGGATGACCATTCCTAGTCATGGGGCGTTCTTTGAGTGATGTAGAAAACAGAGAATTGACTATGCAAATCCAAGACGAGGAGGTAAAGTTCAATATGTATGTTTACGGATATGAAGTTTCCAGATTCCCAAGAGGACTGTATCCGAATGGATGTAGTAGATCATGCCACACGAGAGGTATTTGGTGACTCTAACAATGATTATGTCTTCCAGGCTGCCTTAACACTTGACTTACCTGAGATGATGGAAGAGTTTACCGAAACAGTGGCAACTCTGAATTATGAGAATCCAAAGTATAGGCGTCTAGCCTATGAACCTGTAAGAGATCCGGGGGAGATAATAACCAAGAAAAAACTATCCATTGAATCTCCTCCGCAATTTGAAGAAAAACCAATGCCAACACACTTGAGGTATGTGTATTTAGGTACTAACAAAACTCTACCTGTTGTTGTTTCAGCTACTTTAACAGGACCTCAAGAAGATAAACTGTTGCATCTACTAAGAGCTAATAAGGAGGCGATTGGTTGGACTATTTCTGATATCAAAGGTATTAGTCCTTCCTATTGACAACACAAAATTATCCTGGTTGATGATGGTGCATGCTCAGTTGAAGGGCAAAGCAGATTGATGCCATCTATGAAATAAGTGGTGAAGAAAGAAGTTATTAAATTGCTAGATGCGGAAATCATTTATCCCATAGCTAGTAGTGAATGGGTGAGCCCGGTTTAATGCGTACCAAAGAAGGGTGGTATTACTACCATTCTAAATGCTCAGAATGAAGCCATTCCCTTAAGAACCGTTGTTGGTTGGAGAGTGTGCATGGATTATCGTAAGTTGAACAAGGCCACCAGAAAAGATCACTTTCCTCTTCCTTTCATAGATCAGATGTTAGACAAATTGGCTGGTAGAGAATATTATTGCTTTTTTTTATGAGTATTCAGGATACAACCAGATATATGTAGATCCGAAAGACCAACACAAAACAACCTTTACATTTCCTTTCGGTACCTTTGCCTTCCGAAGGATGCCATTTGGATTATGTAACGCACTTGCTACTTTTTAGAGATGTATGATGGCGATTTTCTGGGATATGATTGATAATTTCCTTGAGGTTTTTATGCATGACTTTTTTGTGTTTGGTGATAACTTTGATGAGTGTTTACAAAACTTGGAGAAGGTGTTAATTAGATGCAAGGAGACTGATTTGGTTTTGAATTGGGAGAATGATATCTCCCTATTTGTGATAAATTAATCTAGCTTGGAGACATCATTTTAGGTGTATTTATTAGGATAAGGTCGATTTTCTCATGATTTAGTACACTTTCCTATTTCGTGTCTTGATTTAAATATTTATTATTTTTAGAGCATATTGGGTTTAATCGTTTGTTAATTGTGAAGTTTTAAAGATATATGGTAATTATTTATGTGCCAAGTCAATTCTAAGAGATAAGGGAAAGAAGATAAACATGGAAATTGGAGATAAAGGAAAAAATATGAAAAAAGAAAAGATAAAGTTGTCAAATAAATCTGAATTCCAGCAGCTACGAATATAAAAGTGATCATAACTCAAGATTGGATAGGAATTTGGAAGAATGGTCTGAATCAAAGTTATAGAGCTTTCCGAGACGATCAGTTGTTACATATGGAACACGTCAAACAGATAAGTACTGAAGGAGTTACGGCCAAAACAAAACAGCACCAAAATCTTACCTTTTCTATATTTTAGGGTTACGAATTTGAGTTAGCCTAGGAGTCCATGTTACTTGTCTTCCACTCCAAGAAAATGTTTTAGGGTTTCCTATACCCTATAAATACACCCTTTAAATCAGAAGAAACACATCCTTGGAAAACCTTAAGCCAAGAGGAAGCTTACAACAAGAGAAGAGAAGTCTGGAAGGAGCTGAACACCATATCATGTTTTCACAAGCCTTCAAATTTGTAATTGTTTTCTTTTCTTCTTCTAGTATGAACTAAATTATTTTTAACTTGTGATTTAGAATATATGTATGAACCCTAGTTCTTGTTTTAAATCTATCTAATTTGGGATACCATCGTATTTAAATTGAATTCATGTTTTATTCTCTGTTTTATGTGCTTTGATTTATTAACTATTTTCCTTGCTAGTGCACGAGTATAGGATTACCTTATTAGTAGTTAGATGGTAGCCCGGAAGGGGTGTTTAACTATTGAAACACCACATAAATTTTAGTATATTGAATTCGTTCTGACAGTCTCAGCCTAACTAGATAATCACTAAGGTTTAATTAAATCACCAATCACCATTAGTAGGTAAGACTACACTTAGGCCCCTGGTGGCGCTAGATAATCCTATTTCGGGTCTCCTCGTGGTTGAAAGATTGCCGCCCTAGTTTGCTCTCCAGGGATAGGGAGGAATTTAGAATCCTGATTATTGCAATTCTACATAATCCTCCCTTACATTTTTAGAATAAACAAGGCTAGTGGGGATTACTTGCTAGTTTCTCAAGCTAAACTTTCATACTATCTTCTTTTCTTCATATTTAATTTTCTGTTTTTAATTTATTTAGTTTAATTTTCTATTTATAAAAACCCAATAAAAATTCTATTGTCTTTTATTTTTTGCGTATTATTAATCTAGATTTTATATTTGCACTTGATAATTTGCATAAATTATCTCTAACTTTCGTAGTCTCTGATGAATAAATCTTATTTATCAGTAAAACTTGCATACGTCCTGTATACTTGCAGAACCGTGTTTAGACTAGGGTGTTTATTTTGCACTTATTTTATCTATTATTTTATCATGCCCTAGTCGAAACCAAGTTTTTGGCGCCGCTGCCGGGGACTACATCGTTAGTCCTTGTGCATTTATTTAGTGCTTTTATTTCAGTTAGTTCTATTTTACGCTTTTGATTTTAGTTTTGTTTTACAAATTTTGCAAATGGGAACCCCGAGGAGACTTGATCTTCCCATCTCATTCAGAGTGAAACCTAGAGGAATCTGCACTCCAGAAATCCAAGCCGCTAAGTTTAGACCAGATCCAGGCATGATAGCGCAATTTGCGAGTCATGGACAATTTAGTGGTGCTACACAACAAGATCCGGTCCGGTATTTTCACTAAATCATGCAGATCTGTGACGCTTATATAATTAAAGGCGTTACAGAGGAGCAGCTGTATTACGTTATGTTCCAGTTCTTTTTGACAGGAGGTTCAAGCGATTGGTATGATTCCCAACACCCCGATATTATTCCAGATCAGGACAAACTCCAAGCCAAATTCTTAGACCGATTCTATCCGGTTAGTAGACGTTTAAAAAGACATGTTGGAGCTTGAACAATTTATGCAAGAAGAAGGTGAAAGTGTTGGTGAAACATGGTTACGTTTTAACGAGAAAAAGGCGAGACGTCCATTCCATGTATCATCGCCAAAATATTCATTAACCATGTTATCTGGAGGACTCAATAACGAGTTCAAAATAAGAGCAGAATTATTAGGAGATAAAGGTTTTGTATTATTAGATCCCGTAGAAGTTGAAATTATTATGGAGAAAGTTCTTGAGACCGAGAGAAGTTGGTCGATTGAATCAGAAAAACAAGAAGAGACCTCAGAATCTCTAAGGCTCGGAGAAATAAACCAACAACTCAAGGATACGAGAATAAGCATGAACAATAGCTCAGGTAAATCTAATACATACTTTACCTTCATGTCCTGGTTGTGGAGCAAGAAATCATTTGTGGGAAAAGTGTATGAATAATCCAGCTTCGATTTCCTTTGTATCTCATCAAAGAAACCGTTATTCAAATGGTTATTATCAATCTCAAGAAAATTACGATAATTATCAGCCCCCATAGAATCAGAATTGGGTCAGAAATCAAGAGAGACATTATCAAACTCGACCTCAATCCTACTATCAACCACAACCTATATATCAAGAAACGCTAATTTATGAAGAAGCTTATCAAGAACCACCTCATCATTCAATGAAACAAGCTAAACAAGAACAACCTTCGAGTTTGGATTCAAGTATGGTTGAGATGATGAAATTAGTTGAAGAAAATATGAAGATGAGCCAGCGAAGACTCCAAAACCAATCAAAGGTAATCAAGAATCTCGAGCACACTCTATCACAAATGGCGAATACACTTCAAAACAAGCCAAAAGGGAAACTCCCAAGTGATACTATTGCTCCTACAGATGATGCTTGTCATGAAGTTGAATTACGAAGTGGAAAACAATTACCTCTGCCTAGAGAAGAACCTGGACCAACCTCTATTCCAGAAAAAGTGGTTGAGAAAACAAGAGAAGATAAGGTCGAAAAGGTAGTTGAATCAAAGAGTGTCCCAGAAAAGACAACAGAAAAGAAGAAAAACTCAATGGTAAACAATACACGCCCTCCTCCACCATACCCTTCATGTTTCAAGAAGAAGGACAATGAAAAAGAATTCAAGAAGTTCCTTGACATGGTGAGCAAGCTAGATATTAATATTCTGTTTGTAGAAGCTCTAAAGAGAATGACGAAATATCTAAAATTCGTGAAGAACATTCTTTCTAACAAACGAAGTTTAGAAACTAGGGAAAATTGGATTACCAGAGGAGTGTAGTGTTATTTGTCAAAAGAAGTTACCACCGAAGCTACAATATCCCGGAAGTTTTACATATCCCATTGGTATTGGAGAAAGTTAGGCCGGAAAAGAATTATGTGATTTAGGCACGAGTATCAATCTCATGCCAAAGTCCATGTTCGAGAAGCTTAACATAGGAGAGGTAGTACCCACTTCTGTGGTATTACAAATGGCGGATCGCTCCCTTTCCCAACCAGTATGTAAAATTGAAGATGTTTTGGTTAACGCTGGTACTTTTATATTTCCTTGTGATTTTATTATTCTTGACTACGACGCGGATAAGAATGTCCCCATCATCTTGGGTAGACCATTCTTAGCCACGGGGCATACACTAACAGATGTTGAGAATGGTGAATTGATCATGAGAATCCAAGAAGAACATGTACGATTCAATGTGTTTAACTCTATGAAATATCTAAATACGAAAGATGAATGTTTGAAGATAGATGTCATCGGAAAACTTACACAAAAAGTCTTTAATGAAACAAGCTTAGATGATGATCTAGACGAAGCCTTAGCACTTGAATCGCCAGAGATAGACGATGGTACCACTGACGAAGTTGCATCATTAGGATCAAATATACGAGAACAGCTTCGAGAATCAGGAGCCATTGAATCAATAAAGAAACTTTCTATAATATGTCCACCTGTTCTCGAAGAAAAAACCACTTCCCAACCATCTGCATTATACGTATTTAGGTATGAACAATACTATACATGTTATTATTTCTGCTAACCTTTCAGGCCCTCAAGAGAATAAGCTACTTCGTGTGCTTCGTGCTAACAAAGAAGCAATTGGATGGATTATTGCTGATATCAAGGGAATCAGTCCATCTATTTGTAAACATAAGATTATTCTTGAGAACGGAGGAGGGAGATCTATAGAGGGGCAAAGAAGACTCATGCCAGCTATGAAGGAGGTAATCAAGTTATTAGACGTGGGTATTATCTTTCCAATTGCAAGCAGTGATTGGGGTAGTCCAGTGAAATGCGTTCCAAAGAAAGGAGGTATCACAACCGTCCTTAATGATCAAGGTGAAGCTATTCCATCAAGAACAGTTGTGGGGTGGAGAGTACGCATGGATTACCGAAGACTCAACAAGGCTACAAAGAAAGATCTTTTCCCTCAATTGTTCATTGATTAGATGCTAGACAAACTCGCAGGGAGAGAGTATTATTGTTTTCTTGACGGATATTCAGGCTATAATCAGATTTGTATGGATCCCCTTGATCAACACAAAACAAATTTTACTTGTCCGTTTGGCACCTTTTCGTACAGAAGAATGCCATTTGGTTTATGCAATGCACCTGTCACGTTCTAGAGGTGCATGATGGCTATATTTTGAGACATGATTGATAAATATTTGGAGGTCTTTATGTATGATTTTTCAGTTTTTGGAGATAGTTTTGATTATTGCTTAAATAATCTTGAGAAGGTCCCGGTGAGATGTAAGGAAAAAGATCTCGTGCTTAATTGGGAAAAATGCCACTTCATGGTTCAGAAGGAATTGTGTTGGAATTCGAAAGCCTCGATGGAGGTTGATCGTGCTAAAATTGAAGTTATAAAAATCTTACCACCTCCATTTTCTGTCAAAGGAGTGAGAAGTTTCTTGGTTCACGCAGGATTTATAGAAGATTTATTAAAGATTTATCCAAAATCGCCTAATCGCTTTGTTCTTTACTTGAAAAGGATACTCTTAATTTTAATGATGAATGTCTTCAAGCATTTGTAATGATTAAAGAGAAGCTCATCTCCACGCCAATTGTTGTACCTCCAGACTGGAAAGCTCCGTTTGAACTTATGTGCGATGCAAGTGATCACGCAATGGGTGTTGTGTTAGGACATAGGAAAGACAAGATCTTCCTCACGATTTATTATGCAAGTAAGACCTTTAACGCTGCCCAAATAAATTATACAGTAACGGAGAAAGAGATGTAAGTCGTAGTATATGCTTTCCACAAGTTTCGTTCCTACTTGATTGGGAAGAAAACTATTGTATACACGGATCATTCAATAATCAAATACCTTATGGAGAAAAAGGATGCTAAGCCGCGTCTTATTAGATGGGTATTGTTGCTATAAGAGTTTGACATAGATATTCGAGACCGGAAAGGATGCAAGAATCAAGTAGTTAATCATTTATTTAGGCTCGAAGGATCTGATGCCAACAAGGGACCATTACTGGTCAAAGAGGTATTCCATAATGAACAACTTTTTACCATTAAAGATGCGTTTGTGCCCTGGTATGTAGATATAGTTAACCAACTCGTGAGTGGTGTATTTCATACGGATTTCAGTCCACAACAAAGACAAAGGTTAAGTTATAGAGCCAAACAATTCTTTTGGGATGAGCCCTACCTCTTCAAAGTTTGCAGTGATCAAGTTATCAGATGCGTCCATGAGGGCAAAATTAATAAAATCATGACAAGCTATAATGGCTCACCATATGCTGGCTACTTTAAAGGCGATAGAACTACATCTAAAATTCTTCAATCCGGTTTCTATTGGCCTACCCTACACAAAGATTGTCATTAATTCGTTCAGACATGTCACAGATGCCAGTTCATTGGTAATATATCAAAAAGAGATGAGATGTCGCTGAATAATATCTTAGAAGTCAAAATCTTTGATGTATGGGGAATAGATTTCATGGGACCTTTCATAACTTCCCATGGAAATCTGTATATTTTACTAGCGGTAGATTATGTATCCAAGTGGGTAGAAGCAGTGGCAACACCAAAGAACGATGCTAAAACAGTTATATCATTTATGAAGTCAGATATCTTTTCAAGACATGGTACGTTACGTGTTCTTATCAGTGATAAAGGTACACACTTCATCAATTTTCAGCTAAGAGCTGCCCTTCGTAAGTTGGGGGTGAGACACCACACTTCAACCGGTTATCCTCCCCAAACTAATGGTCAAGCTGAGGTTTCTAACCTAGAATTCAAGTCTATTCTTGAAAAGACCGTAAACACAACAAGGAACGACTGGTCATTAAAACTAGATGGTGCTCTCTAGGCTTACAGAACAACATTCAAAACACCAGTTGGGGCATCTCCTTATCGCATGGTCTACGACAACGCATGTCATCTTCCTATTGAGATTGAATCCCGTTTATTCTGGGCTATTAAAACGCTGAATCTAAACCCAGACTTGGCCAGAAAACAAAGTTTGATGCAATTAAATGAATCGGATGAATTCTGTTTTCTTGCCTATGATAATTCGCGTGTTTACAAGGAGAAAACAAAAAGATGGCATGATAGACGAATTCTCTCAAAGACATTCGAGAGAGGACAAAAGGTACTATTATATAACTCTGGATTCTCGAACTACTCGAGTAAACTCAAATCTCGTTGGGGAGGGCCTTATATTGTTACAAAAGTCACACCTCATGGAGTAATCGAAATTGAACATCCAACCGAGCAAAGGACATTCATGGTGAATGGCCAGGGTTTGAAGTTATACCATGATAGTGAGGACTTTGGACGAGAGGAGACAAACCTTGTCAAAGAACACGCTTAGCCCGAGGTAACCGTCTAACTCAAAGACGTTAAACAAAACTGCTCTCGGGAGACACCCCTTGTTTTAAATGCTTTCTAGTTAGTTTTATGTTTTGTAGTGTATATTTTTAATGTGTTTACAAGCTAATAGGAGAGAAAGGTAGTGTGTTAATTGTGCAGGAAATGAGTTTGGGGTCAAAAGGAAAAAATGGGAAAATCTGGTCCTCTGACTGGTAGGCCGGCGGATTTACCGGTATACCGCTGGAAAAACCGTTCCACGGTTTTTGGAATCAGGTTTTTTGCCGAGAGATGGTCTAACAAAAAACCTTGTTCGACCAGTAAGCCGCCCAGATTACCGGTAAGCCGCCTAAGGAAAAAACCGTGACACGGTTTTGTGAATCAGGTTTTATGCTGGGGCGAAGTTTTTCGAAAAAATGCACCACCGAGTACCCGATCACACAACCGGTATACCGACGCCCAAACTGTGACACGGTTTTTCGAGACAGGTTTTATGCCGAGAGCAACAATAATAAAATTGTCACCACCGGTAAGCCGGTCCGAGGCGGTTTGTGAAGAGTTTGTTACCATATCAACTTCTTACCTTACCATGATTTAAACCTAGCCTCTCCAACATGAATTTTTCAAACCCAAACCTTATAAATAGACCTTGTAGGTTTATTAAACCTCTACAACAAACACAACAACAACAAGAAACCTCTCCTCATTCCTCCATAAACACATATTCTTCATCAAATTCATCACACTACACCATAAAACAGCATCATAGATCATCAAGCTATCAAGAATTATTCCAAGAACAATCAAGAAACCTTCTTATATAATTCAATCCAAGCAAAAAACTCAAGTCACACCAATCTTTCTTAACTTTATTCCATCCTTGGTGTAACTTGAGTTGTGGATGCTATGGATTACAAGAGGAAGTGTTCAATCTTAGGGAAGAACAAAAATTTGCCTGGAGCCACAATTGAAAAACCATCAACCTTGACGAGTCTGTTGAAAAGAAACCAAACATAGAGGCACTAGCACAACCACTACGAAAGAGATTAACAGCTAGAATGAGTGTACCACCAAGGCCAAAAGAAAAGACACCAATCCAAGATCAAGGTTCTTCTTCATATCAGAATAATTCTTGCATGCCACCAGTATGGGCAATCAAATTACAAGATGAAGTCAACTATATAAGAAAAGAATATTCCGCGTTCTCGGTGGAAATTGACAAGATTAATCAGGTATTAGGTGAAGTAACTGAGACCTTGGACATTGATAATTATTCTTCTTCAAAGGAGGAGGACATGCTAGATCTTTATGGCCAGATACCCAGTTCTAATCATGCTTCTTAATTTCTTGTATGCATTAGGTAGTTTAGTTAGTTTAATTTTAAATTTTATTGCTTTATTGAGTCTTTTTCGAGTCGTGGGGACACGACTCACTTTTGAGTTGGGGGTGGGGATCCGTTGTCCTCATCTTCCTTTTTGTTTTTGCATAAAATTTAAAAAATTTAGGTTTGAATTGGCATAGAATATGTTGAATGTACCTATTGAGCATGATTTAATTTAGTCAATGATAGTAAGTAGTATGTTTTTGAAAGATGTCACAAATATGTTCAGTATGCATGTATGAAAACAAGAAATAAAAGATAGAAAAGTTAAACAAGCAATGCTAAGAAGTCATGTTGAAACTTAGGGAGAGTTATTTCGTATGTAGAACGTGAGTTTTGAAATTAGTTGAAAACCCGCCTATCTATGAACTAGTAGTGAAAAATTAACAAAATCCGGTAGTTAGAAAAGTGAATAAGGCAGATCTTTCATATTGAAGCCACTTGAAGCCTTTTAGCTTTCTCACCCTTTTATTGGATTATTATTATTATTTATCTGTCTTAGCCCCTCTGAGCCTTTCTAAAGCCTTTTTATTAACACATTATAAGTCATACTCCTTAGTTTATAGGACTTATCCATATGACCCACACTCGAATCGCAAAACTTGAGACAAGTCATTTTTAGAGCTTGAGTTTGGGGTGGTGGGTTTCATCATTAGGGACATTGGGTTTGTGAAATTGTAATTGTGAATTTATTGATGATGGAGGTTCTCATTTCGTGAACAGATACTTGAAGGAAGTATTAGAGAAGTATGGGGTGAGACATCGTGTATCTACTGCTTATCACCCACAAGCCAATCATTAAGCTGAGGTCTCTAATCGAAAGGTCAAATCTATACTAGAGAAGACTGTTGGACCCACACGAAAGGATAGGTATCTGAAACTAGATGATGCATTGTGGGCATATCATACGGAGTTTAAAACAACCGTTGGTGCATCTCTGTATCGTATGGTTTATGGTAAGTCTTGTCACTTACCTCTTGAACTTGAATTAGGTGCATATTGGGCTATAGCGCAGTTGAATTTAGATCCTACTTTATTCGGTGAAAATCGTATGATGAAGTTGAATGAACTTGATGATTTTCGGTTACATGCTTATGAGAATGATAAACTTCACAAGGAGAATACGAAGAGATGGCATGATAATCACATTCGTGAAAAGAAATTTAAAGTTGGACAAAGGGTCCTGAAATACAACTCCAAGATCAGTAATTATCCAGGTAAGTTGAGATCGAAGTATTTTGGTCCTTACATTGTGACCAAAGGTACGCCTCATGGAGCTATAGATATTGAGCATCCAATCGAGCACCACACCTTTATGGTGAATGTTCATCGATTGAAAATCTATCATGGAGGTGAGGATATCAATTGCTTGGAAGATCCACATCCCGGGGAGGTCATGTACCTCGTCGAAGCTCCATAAGAACGAGAGGTAACCCGTCGAGTGTAACGACATTAAATAAAAGCAATTTCAATTGTATATTAGTTTAAATGATTTCATGTCTTTTAATTCGTAGTGTAGATTAGAGTAAGTGTTGTTTATTAGCGTTAATTTTTAAGAAATGAGAAAGGTTGGGTATTTTGATGATTTCAGGAGTAAAAAGGTCGTGAGTTTGGGGTAGTTAACATGGAAAACAAAAATATTTGGGGAGCAAAACAGGAGCTTACCGAGAACCCGGTTATCTCTGACAGGGACCTGGTCACTCCCATTGACCAACCCCTCAAATGCGAGAATTGTTGTGTCAACATTCGCGCCAGTCGACATAGACCGGGAACCCGGTTAGACGCTAACTGGGAACCCGGTGGCCGCGTTGTAGCTACCCAAACTCTCTGACCTGTGCGGTGGAGATGCAATTCACTTGGTGCGTCTGGAGTTGCGCTCGTCGACATCAACCGGGAACCCGGTTGCTAGCTGACCGGGAACCCGATCTTTTAGGGAAGTTCTCTGACTTGTACGGTAGAGATTCAAGCTCAATGTTGCGTCGGAAAAAATAATAATAATAAAAAAAATATGCTTGACTTGGCAACGCTGACCGGGTACCCGGTTATCACGAAATTGGGAACCCGGTGGAGCAATAGAAGGCGGTTTCCAAGGGGTTTTGACCTAAAATTCTTGTCTTCTCTCACAAGACAGCTCTATTCCGTCCCAAACCTCTATATAACCCAGAAAATCATCAGCAAAACACAACAAAATCATCAAATCCTCTCCTTAAACATCACATAAACATACAATCAACTCATAATCCTTCCAAAACACCACCAAAATTCAACTTTCATCCAAGAATCCTTCTTCATCCAAACCATAAATTGAGCTATAATACCTCTCCAAACACGTCAAATAATCATTACCCATCTCATATCTCACCTTAATCTTCTTTCTTCTATCCTCAAAACATCAAATTTCAAAATTTCTCTCTAGTTTTTAAATTTTTGAAGTTTTGAGTTTGGGGTGACTTGAGATGACAAACACAACAAACTCCTCGAGCTATAACCGTAGGAAAACTCCCAGAACTAGAACTACTCTTGGTTCTACACAAGAGAGAGCTATTGAGATTCCGTATTCGAGTTCTAAACGCAAGGTTGGAGAAGTTAAGACTACCATGAAGAGGAAAGAAAACCCAAGTGAGGCTAAATCCAAAAATCCTTGCTTGGAGGAAGAATAAGAGGTTGAAGAAGAATCTCCTAGCGAACCCGTTAATAAACAAAGATCTACACGAAGAAAGATGATGGACCATAAGCCAAGAGGAGTCGTGGTTAGTTGGACTGAGAACGTTTGTGAAAGAGTAGCTTATTTGAAGTTTGGTGTTGAGAAAGGCTTCCCTTTAGGTATTATGAATAGTGAGTTTAAAATTATGATATTACTTGTGACAAATTAAAGTGGAAAGAGTTGAGAAAGAGGAACCTCATGTATATCCCTGCTTTGGTTCGTGAGTTTTATGAAGAACTTTATTTTGCGAATAAACAGTCAATTATCATACGCAAAAAGGTATTGTCATTCTCAGTTGAACTTATTCGAAAAACATTGAAATTACCAAACTTGACTGGCACATGTTCATATCAAGAAGCACTTAACGATTCTCTCTTTGGGAAAAATTAATGATTCGTTGGAGACTTCCCTTCCCAAATGGAGAAAGATATGTTGGCCAGGTTTACATAAGTAATTTATTACCTTGTGCGAAGGTATGGTCACGTTTCATAGTCCCTACCTTCTTTAGCATTGGTCACACATCCGAGTTGAAAAAGGAACATATTATTTTTATAAAGTGTGTTATCAAAGAGAAAGAAATTGATGTTGCCGGTGTAATTTATGACACCATCATGGAATTCGAGAAATGCTCAATTGTTCAGAAAAACGTTAAGTTCATGTACACCATAACTGCATTGTGTTTGGACGCAAAAATCCCACGCAAGAGCGAGGAGGTTGAGCCTACAGAAAAAGGGTAATAGATGACGTTAAAATCGATTGAGAATGCCCATGATGAAGCTACACAATAAATGATGAGTCCTAGACTTCTTCCATGTAAGAAGAAGGTAGTTACCGGAAATGAGTTGGAGGATCGAATACAAGTTTTAGAGAAGAAACAAGATGCGATGATTGATACCTTAGGAAAAGTTACAAAAGAGTTGGAGCTTATGCATAACATGCTACTTGGGGTGACCAACATACAACATGCCACTTATTCATTACTTACCAAAGGATCCCAACTAGAATGCAACACTGAAAACCAGCCTCGTGCTGGTTAAGATATGTTTTCCTGTCCTTCTTATTAAGTAGTGTATATTAGTTTCATTGCTTTATCGAGTCTTTTCGAGTCGTGGGGACACGACTCATTTTTGAGTTTGGGGTGGGGTTTGTTGCCTAATCCCAATTTTATATTTTATTTGCGTTCAATAAAATTAATTGAGGGTTGCATTTGACAGTATAAGATTTTAAATGTCCCCATTAAGCATACTTTTGATAAATCTATGATAGTAAATAGTGGACTTTAGGAGTTAGTATATAACACACCTTAATTGCATGCAAACATAGGAAATTGATAGGAAGAATTAATGAACAATGCAAAAGAAGTAAACTTGTACTTAAGGAAAATGTTTGGTTTGTAGAACGTGAGATCTGAATTAGTAGAGAACCCACTTTGGTAAAAACTAGAGGCAAGCTATGTAACTAGGAAAAGGATAGATGTAATTCTTTGTTAGCCATTTGAGTCTTTTTAGCCTTCTATCCCATGAATTAATTATATCCTTCTTAGCCTAATTTTGAGCTTTCAAGCCTTTTTTTTGTCGCCACGATATAAGCCCATACCCCCTTAGTTTATTAGGAATTCCATATGACCCGCACTTGAATCACGATCCTGGGAATTTCCTGTCTTGAGCTTGAGTTTGGGGTGGTGGGTTTCATCAATGGGAAATTACATTGGGAGGGGATCATATGCGTTTGTATTGAGGCACAATTGTTGATGATGTATTATTTGTAACCGTTTGCCGAGATTGAAAAAAAAGTGATAAAAAGTTTTCAAAACAGTAGACAACCGGGAACCCGGCCATCAATAACCAGGAACCCAGTTATCGACTGTACAAAAAACAAAGAATGAAAAATAAAATAAAAAGAATAAAGTAACCGGAAAAGTGGAAAGCTCTGGAAATCATCTTAGAATTTATTGGGTTAATATGGGGAAGCTAAATTAGTGCCTCAAATGGGTTGAGTGAGAACAATATTCGAGTCTAAACTCAAGCTCTTGGACAGTTTGTTGATGGTAAGTGAGGAGAGAGCCAAAAGCTCACTTCAAATTTACCAAATATACATACCACACCGTCCCTAAGCCTACGCTAAAACCGTAAAGTCCTCGTGATTCCTAGGTACATAGTGAGTTTATGATTTAGCTAATAGGGAGTACGCTAAGTGGAGCGTTCAAAGGGATTAAGGATCAATGAACACCCTATAACCATCATATTGAGATAAGTATAATCTTAACCTTCTAGCATTGTGAAATTAATTTTGGAAAAGAATAAAGTAACCGGAAAAGTGGAAAGCTCTGGAAATCATCTTAGAATTTATTGGGTTAATATGGGGAAGCTAAATTAGTGCCTCAAATGGGTTGAGTGAGAACAATATTCGAGTCTAAACTCAAGCTCTAGGACAGTTTGTTGATGGTAAGTGAGGAGAGAGCCAAAAGCTCACTTCAAATTTACCAAATATATATACCACACCGTCCCTAAGCCTACGCTAAAACCGTAAAGTCCTCGTGATTCCTAGGTACATAGTGAGTTTATGATTTAGCTAATAGGGAGTACGCTAAGTGGAGCGTTCAAAGGGATTAAGGATCAATGAACACCCTATAACCATCATATTGAGATAAGTATAAGCTTAACCTTCTAGCATTGTAAAATTTATTCTGGATTGATATTATTTGTGTTTGTTTTTTTGCATGAGAGATGTATGTGTATATTAATTCCTAAGTCATACTATATGATATTTGTTTTAAGTTGTGCTTTGGGTAGTATTTACTAGATTCTGCATTTTTGCGTTCACCTTAAACCTTTGTTTTAATTTTACTTTGTCAAGACGACAAAGGTTTGAGTTTGGGGTCTTGATGTCTCCCTTTTTGTTCTAATTATATGCCTTTAGGAGACATCATTTTAGGTGAATATTTGACTTATATGATAGACTTTTAGGCTTATTTCGTTATATTTCATTTTTTCTCCTTGGATTTATAATATTTCATTTTTCGAACTTTTGTACGTTAATTTGTTTGTTTTTAGTGAATAGTTCTTAGGTCCATGGATGCTAGGGAGAACCAAGACAAGGAGAAGAATCGAGAATTAAAGTCTTAGATCGAGCGGAGAAGTCAAAAGCGAGAAAAGATATCCCGAAGAGTTGACTAGGAAAGCTGCAAATCTTTAAGGTTGTTACTAATTGCTGATTTCGAGCCACTTAGACACTGATTCAGCCTTTGGGTCGTGAAATAATGACTCTTACTTAATGAGTTAGGAAGATTTAGCAACTGGAATTAGTCGATTTGGAGTTGATTTGCAAAAGTTACAGTCGTTTTACTAAGAGCTGCACACCAGATATGGGAATTAGAAGAATGGACTTGGGTTTTTTTATTATTTTAATTATATTTATTAAGTAAAAAAGCCTACTTTTCCTTCTATAGTAAATATCCCTTTAGACTTCTTTTATCATTGCCACTTATCAGATTATTTCATACGCTTCAAGAGAGAGTTAAAGCAGAAGGCAGAAGTAGAAGATAGAGCTGGAAGAATTCCTTTCTTCCATCAACATCCAAACCAACGCCCCAATTAGGTTCCTTCAATTATTTCTATAATTAAATATGAACACCTTTTATTTTTTTTCAGTATTTAATTCCATTATGAACTAATTTCTTTTGTACTCGAGAATCGCTACATAGGTTGAACCCAATTCTATTTAATTCTTGTCTTTTGAATTCGGGATTTAATTATTTAAATTAAATTAGGTATTTTGTGTTGGCTATTGTCTTAATTTAATTTACTAATTTTGAAGTCATGAATCAAACTTAGGGCTTAGTAATTAGGCTATTCACTTAAGAGGCAAAGTGATCACCTTGACGGGGGGTTTAATTACAGACATAGATAATAGACGTGAAGTATTCGTCAATGACCCTGACGGACTTGAGTAACCATGCAACCAATGAGGTAAGAGACTAAAACCGTTCGAAAGTAGATATAATCTCCCTGACGGGGTTTATAGTACCGTAGGATAGCTCCTAAGTCCACCCTGACGGGGGTTAGGAGAGATTAGCAACCCGAGTAGCACAATAATATCAATTTAGCCCTTAAACAAAAGCATTAATTAGATAGGTTAGGTGAAACCCTTACGAGACTCAAGTACTCCTTCTCTTGTTGTGTCTAGCTACTTTACTTGCTTTATTTTCCTTTCAGTTAAATTAAGTTAGTATTTTTTTTAATTTCACCTTTAGTTTTAGAAAACCAAAACAAAAATCATATCATTTAATTTTCCGTTAAGAAATTATTCCCACTATTTGATTAATATTAGAGTTGTAACTATCCGTCCCTGCGAACGAAACCCGATTTATCGGAGTATTACTTGGAAAACCGTTCACTTACGGTATTATGGTTCCTCTATTTTATTTGCATTATTTTATAACACCCCAGGACCCACCAATTACCCCAAACTCAAGCTCTAAAACAATTGTCTATACATCGCGATTCGAGTGCGGGTCATACGGAAAAGTCCTAAAATCTAAAGGAATATGTCTTATAATATGGCTAAATAAAAAGGCTAGAAGGGGCTGAGAAGGATATAAATGTAATAAATGGACAGCAAGGTAAAAGGTAACAAGGGGCTTATCAAAGAACCGCCTTAATCACTTTCTAAACTATGCAATTTCGTTAGTCTCTTACCTTTAGCACGTTAATCAAATGGGTTTATCAACTATCTTGTATCTCATGGCCTTCACACCCTTCAAGGTGCCTTATGATCAAACATACTTCTACCGCATTGCTTACTAATCTTTTCTTTACTATCAATGTGTGTTCCCTGTTCATACTCAAAGAATACAAAATAAAATAACTCATATACATATTACTTACTATCATTAACTTACTAAGTGTATGCTTTCAAGCTATTAAACACACTCTACATCTAAATCCCATGTATCAAAAATTTAAATTTCTACCAAAACAGTAAAATCACAGAAAAATGGAGATGAGAGACAACGAACCCCCACACCCCAAACTCAAAAATGAGGCATATCCCCACGACTCGAAAAAGACTCTAAAAATAATTTAAAAACAAGAAAATATTAAAAGTACATAAAGGTTGGTAGGGAAGAAAGAAAAAATACTCGCGAGGCTATTGCCTCGCTTGATTAATACCCAGAATAGGGTGCAGTTCTTTCTTTGTTTGTAACCTTCTTGTATCACCAATTTTTCTTTCCCTTACATCCTCTTATGCTCCATCCCAATAAATCAAACTCAAGATATATCTTGTGTTTCCTCTTCTCCAACTTCTATTTCACACATTCTCTCATGAGCTAAGGGTAAGTCTAGTAAATACGTTTTTGCGGAAGCTAACAAGGCCTTTGAAGCTTCATTCATCTCGGGCATAGGAATCTCGATTTGTAGAGGTTGTGGTGTGGTGGGTCCTAGGGTGTTATAAAATAAAGTTCAAAAATAAAGGAACCACTTAACCGCAAGTGTACGGTTGTCCCAAGTAATATATGATAAACAAGTTCGTTCTCAGGGACGGATTAGGTTCAACCGAAATATCAATCAAGTTGTAGAGATAATTGTTAAACAGAAAAGAAAAGATAATAATTTTTGTTTGGTTTTTGGAAATTAAAAGATGCAATTAAAATAAATCTAAATTAACTTAACAGAAAAGAAATAAAGCAGATAACGACTAACTTCAGATAAGAGAGATACTTGATCCTCGCAAAGGAATCTACTTAATCAATATAATCTATGCTATGTTCAAGGGTAGAATTGGAATTATAATAGTAGTCGGGACTCTAATATCTCCTAGCCCCCTGTCGGGTGGACCTAGAAGCTATCCTAAAGTATCATAAACACCTGTATGGTCGAATATGGCTTTTCGGATGATATGAATTTACCTCTTTGGCTATGTAACTAGTTAAGCCTGTCGGTCAATAACGGACATTACACGGGTATTACCTAGATCTGTATTCAAACCCCCCTGTCGGATGATCACTTCGCCACTAAAGTGAATAGCCCAAATACTAACAGCTAATTCTAGTTGTTCCTAAAAGAATTAGTAATGAAAACAAAGTAATATCCAATACCTAAAACTCAATTCAATCTAAATCTAAACAATCCCAAATTCAAAACATAGATTCATTAATTAAGGTTCATCCCTTTTATGCGATTCTCATGTATAAAGAAATTTAGCTCATGATGAAATTAAAAACTAACATAAAAGAAAAGGAATTCATGTTCAAATACAAAAGATAAATGAAAAACCTAAAGGGTAGAATGACTATGGTTGGAAGAACAGGATTCCTCCGGCTTCTAGCTTCTTCTCTCCTTCGTGCTCTGACTTGAAAACCTTAAGCCTCTTGTGTAATTCTCTGAAGTGTGTGAAAGTAGGAGGTTAAGGGGTGTATTTATAGGTGTTGGAAGACCCTAGGTCGAATTTGCTTGGAGTGGAAGACAAGTCAAGGACTCTCAAATTCGTAGCTCTAAAAGATAAGATTCTGATGATTTGATTTGGTCATATCTTTTTCAATACTTATCCGTTTGAGAAGTTCCAATATATGAAACTGCTTGTCTTGGAAATAGATTTCTATTGGTGCAGACCATTCGTCCAGAATCCATTCCAATCTTTTATTATGATTTAATCTCTAAAACGTGGCTGGATTTTCAGATTTCAAAAGGCAGCTTTATCTTTTCCTCCTTTGAATAAATCTTTCCTAAATCTTCTTATTTCCATGTAAATCTTCTTTCCTTTCATTTATCTTGACTTGGTCTCTAAGTAATTACCATTTATCTTTTAAAGATTCACATTAAATAAATAATTAAACCGCATATGCTTAAAAAGAATAAATCAATAAATCAAGAAATGGAAATAGGAAAGTGTACTCTAAAAATAGAAACTCGACTAAAAATCACTTCCTAACACTCTAAAATACACTAAGACTTTATTCTCACTTTTTCTCCTTGGATTGGTCTTTCATGAGTTTCAAGAACCGATTAACTTTGCATTAAAAATAGTCAAATTTACGCACAAAAGCTCAGATTCTGCAAATAGTTAATTTCCAAGGGGAGAAAGTGCAATATGATCAATTAAGCCTAAAAGTCTATCAAATAAGTAATTTATTCACCTAAAAGGATGTCTCCAAGGGGCTAATAATTAGAACAAATCGGGAGACATCAAGACCCCAAACTCAAACCTTTGTCGTCCCGACAAAGTAAAATAAAAACAAAGGATCTTTTAGGTGAACGCAGAAGGTAGAATCTAGTAAATAATCCCAAAGCAAAGCTTAAAACAAATTTCATATAGTCTAATCTAGGAATTAATATACACCTACACTTATCATGCAAAATCAAATACAAAACAATATCAATCCAAAATTAATTTCACAATGCTAGAAGGTTACGCTTAATACTTATCTCAAGATGGTGGCTATAGGGTGTTCCTCGATCCTTACTTGTGTTGACTGTTCCACTTAGAATAATCCCTATTAACTCACTGTGCATCTAGGAATCACGAGGTCTTTACGGTTTTAGCATAGGCTGAAGGACGGTATGGTATGTATATTTGGTAAATTTGAAGTGAGCTTTTGGCTCTCTCCTCACTTACCATCAACAAAACTGTCCAAGAGCTTGAGTTTACACTCGAATTTCGTTCTCACTTAACCCAATTGACGCGCTTAATTAGCGTCCCCAAATTAACCCAATAAGCACTTAGGATGATTCACCTAAAATTTTCCACTTTGCCGGTCCGAATATGTATATTCTTTTCAAATCATTCGTTTTTTCTTATAGCTATGACTCTCTTTATGATGTTTGAGATATCATGCTATTTTTCATAGTTATGCCTATTCATAACTTGAGCTCGAAACTTCTTTTCCGTTCACTATTACCCCGGCAAAGGGTTACAATACAATACACCTGTGAATCATCATCATGTATAGCACAAAGCATCATTGATAAGCTCAAAAACTCCCAACCCAATGTAAATTCCCATATAGTGGACCCACCACCCCAAACTCAAGCTCAAGACAGGAAGTCTCAGGATCGTGATTCAAGTGCGGGTCATATGGTCATGCCTAACAATCTAAAGGGATATTGGCTTATAATGTGGCGACAAAAGAAAGGCTTAAAGGCTAAAAATTTGTTTAAGAATGATAAAATTAATTCAGGGATAGAAGGCCAAAAAGGATTCAAAGGGCTAACAAAAAACTGCCTCTATCATCTTCCTATTTACACAATTTGCCTCTAGTTCATACCTAAGTGGGTTCTCTACTCATTTAGATCTCACGTTCTACAAACCACCTATTATCCTTAAGCACAAGTTTACTTCTTTTGCATTGTTCATTAATTTTTCCTATCAATTATCTCATATTTGCATGCAATTAAGGTTCAGCTTCATACTAACTCCTAAAGTCAACTATTTTCTATCATTAATTCATAAAAAGCATGCTTGATGGGGGCATTTAAAATACTCTACAGTCACGCAACCCTAAGATTAATTTTATTGAAAGCATGTAAAACACAAACCAAAAATTGGGATGAGGCAACGAACCCCACCCCAAACTCAAAAGTGAGTCGTGTACCCACGACTCGAAAAAGACTCAAAAAAGCAATAAAATTAAACTAAACTACCTAATTAGTGCCTACCATCAATTAAGAAGAAGAATTGGAACAGGGTACCTGGCCATGAAGATCTATCGCGTCCTCCTCCGAAGGGGAAGAATAATTATCAATATCCATGTACAAAGTTACCTCTTCCAATGTTGACTTAATCTGTGTAATTTCCTTCCATAGTGCTCCGATGTCTAGTCGTAAAAGTTCAAATTCTTGTTGCAAATTGCGAGCCCATGGAGGAATACCAGAATTAGTTTGAGAGGAAGAAGAACCTTGAACTTGAAATTGTAGCTTGTCTGTAGGCTTTGATGATACCCTCATCTTTGTTGTTAATTTCCCGTGTTGTGGTGGTGCAGGTGCCTTTTCTTCTTGTGTTTCTTCAGTAGGCTCATCAAGATTGATGGCATTTTCAAGTGTAGAACCAGGCAAATTCTTGTTCTTCCCTAGGATATAACACTTCCTCTTATAATCCAAAGCATCTGTTCTGTTTGTCATGGTTGAATTGACCCCAAACTCAAGTTTATACCAAGGATATAATAAAGCTAAGAAAACTCGGTATAGCTTGAGTTTCTTGCTTGGATTAGATGAAGGAAGTTGTTTTCTTGATGAATCTTGGAAGAACTCTTGAAAGCTTGATGATCTTGATTGTGTTTAATGGTGTTTTGTGATGAATTTGATGAAGAGGTTATGTTTATGGAGGATGGAGGAGAGATTTGATGATGTTAATGTGTTTGTTGTGGAGGTTTAATCAAGCTTCAAGGTGTTTTTATAGGGTTGGGAGCTGGAAAATTTGTTTGGAAGAGGCTAGGGTTTATCTCCTTAAGGTTAGAAGTTGACTGGGCTTTGAACTCTTCACAAACCGCCTGGCGCGGTGCATCCCTGCGGTGCATGGGGTATACCGCGGGGTACACCGCAGCACTGCTGGTGTGATATTTCTCACCTCTGCCTTGTACCCGTGCTAGCACCCCGTGGCACGCGTTTTTGCCCTGCGGTGCAGGGGTGCGGTGCATGGGGTAGTCCGCACGTGCTCCGTGAAAAAAACTCGCGGTGCATACCCCGTGGCACGCGTTTTGGGCGTGCGGTGCACAGCGCCTATTAGCTTCTTTTTTTCTCGCTTCTGGATAAGACCCGTGGTGCGCGACCCGTGGTACGGGTTTTTGGGGCGCGGTACATCTCTGCGGTATAGGGGGTACACCGCGGGATAGTCTGCGCCAGCCTTGAATTCTCCAAAGAATTTCTCCTAGCACCCCAAACTCGATTCCTCCACCATTAACACAATACCCTTCTCATTTCTTTAAAGTAGACACTAAAACTCGACACTAACTTAGAATTATACACTAGGAATTGAAAAACTTAAAGAAATAAACTAATATACAATGAATTGGCTTTTGTTTAACGTCGTTAAGCTCGACGGGTTACCTCTCACATCTATTCAGCTTCATGGAGGTACATGACCTCCCCCAGATGTGGATCAATTCTGCGATTGGTATCCTCGCCTACATGGTACAGTTTTAGACGATGCCCATTTACCATGAAGGTGTGTTGCTCGTCTGGATTCTCGATCTCTATCGCTCCATGAGGCGTAACTTTGTTCACCACGAACGGACCAGACCACTTTGATCTTAACTTGCGCGGATAGTTGCTGAACTTGGAATTATACTTGAGGACCATCTGTCCAACTTTGAATTTCTTCTCACGAATGCGATTGTCATGCCATCTCTTCGTTTTTTCTTTGTAAAGTTTGGCATTCTCATAGGCATGAAATCGAAACTCGTCAAGTTCATTCAACTTCATCATACGATTCTCCGCAGCTAAGGTTGGATCCATATTCATCTCCGCAATTGCCCAATAGGCACCCATTTCAAGCTCAAGAGGTAAGTGACAAGCCTTACCCTACACAATACGATACGGAGATGCACCCACAGGCGTCTTGAACGCAGTACGATATGCCCACAACGCATCATCTAATTTCATTGACCAATCCTTGCGTGTGGAACCAACTGTCTTCTCAAGAATGGATTTGATCTCTCGATTAGAGACCTCAGCTTGACCATTGGCTTGTGGATGATACGCGGTAGATACACGATGTCTCACACCATACTTCTCTAGAACTTTCTTCAGATATTTGTTCACAAAGTGTGAACCTCCATCACTGATTATAACTCGAGGTGTACCATGTCTAGTGAAGATGTGTGACTTCAAGAATCTAATCACTACTCGCGAATCGTTAGTTGGTAGAGCTACAACCTCTACCCATTTAGACACGTAATCAACAGCTAGTAGGATGTACAGGTTTCCGTTAGAAGGTACAAAAGGACCCATGAAATCAATACCCCATACATCGAATATCTCAACTTCCAAAACATTATTACGCGGCATCTCATCTCTCTTAGATATATTACCAGTAAACTGGCATCTGTGACATTTCTTGACATACTCATGACAATCCTTATGTAAAGTGGGCCAATAAAAACCGGATTGTAGTACCTTTGCAGCTGTGGTTCACCCTTGAAGTGTCCTCCGTACGGCGAATCATGACAACCCATAATAATGGATAGAATGTCTTTATCTGGTGTGCATCTCCTCACCATCTGATCACTGCACACTTTGTAGAGGAAAGGATCCTCCCAAAAGAATTGGTTAGCACGGTGGGCTAGTCTCTTTTTCTCTTGTGAAGTAGCTCATTGAGGAAAAGAACCACTCACAATAAGATTTGCAATATCTGCATACCAAGGAGTCTCTAATGAATAAACTGAAAACAAACTCTCGTCAGGAAACTCTTCTCTAACCAACTCAGGCCCTCCATTAGATTCAGAACCTTAAAGACGTGACAAATGATCAGCAACCTGATTATCACAACCCTTTCGATCCCGAATCTCTAAATCAAACTCTTGCAACAGTAAAACCCATCTAATCAACCTCGGCTTCGAATCTTTCTTCTCCATAAGGTATTTAATCGCAGAATGGTCAGTAAAAACAACAACTTTCGCCCCAAGAAGATAGGAACGAAATTTTTCGAATGCATATACTACTGCTAGTAACTCCTTCTCAGTTACGGTATAATTCACTTGAGCATTTGTAAAGACCTTACTAGCGTAGTATATGGAATGAAATACCTTATCTTTCCGTTGACCCAGAACAACACCCATCGCGAGATCACTAGCATCACACATAACTTCAAACGGAATCTTCCAATCAGGAGGTAATACAATAGGTGCAGAAATAAGATTCTCTTTAATCTCGTTGAATGCCTTTATGCAAGCTTCATCAAAAAGGAATTTGGTGTCCTTCTCAAGTAAGTTGCACAACGTCTTAGAGATTTTGGAGAAGTCCTTGATAAAACGTCGGTAGAAACCAGCATGACCCAAGAAGCTTCTTACCCCTTTTACAGAAATAGGAGGGGGAAGAGTCTTGATTACCTCAATCTTCGCACGATCAACTTCCAAACCAGCACTTGAAACCTTGTGACCCAACATTATACCCTCTCGAACCATAAAGTGACATTTCTCCCAATTCAACACCAAATCCGTCTCCTTGCATCGAATCAATACCTTCTCCAAGTTTCGTAAACACTCCTCAAAGTTGTCACCAAACACAGAAAAGTCATCCATAAATACCTCAAGGAAATCATCAATCATATCCCAGAAGATTGCCATCATACATCTTTGAAAAGTAGCAGGTGCATTACATAATCCGAATGGCATCCTTCGGAAGGCAAAGGTACCAAAAGGACATGTAAAGGTTGTCTTGTGTTGGTCTTTTGGATCTACATAAATCTGATTGCATCCTGAGTATCCATCCAAAAAGCAATAATATTTTCTACCAGCTAGCTTGTCCAACATCTGATCAATAAACGGAAGAGGGAAGTGATCTTTTCTGGTGGCCTTGTTCAACTTCCGATAATCCATACACAGTCTCCAACCAACAACGGTCCTTGAGGGAATGGCTTCATTTTGCTCGTTCAAGATGGTAGTAATACCACCCTTCTTTGGTACGCATTGAACTGGACTCACCCATTCGCTGCTAGCTATGGGATAGATGATTCCCGCATCTAGCAACTTGATAACCTCTTTCTTCACTACTTCCTTCATAGCTGGCATCAATCTTCTTTGTCCTTCAACTGAGCGCGCGTTTTCATCGTCTAGAATGATTTTGTGTTGGCAATAGGAAGGACTTACCTTTGATATCAGCAATAGTCCAACCAATTGCCTCTTTGTTAGCTCTCAGAATGCGCAACAGTTTGTCTTCTTGAGGACCTGTTAATGTAGCTGAAACAATAACATGTAGAGTGTTGTTAGTACCTAAATACGCATACCTCAAGTGTGATGGAAGCAGCTTTTCTTCTAGTTGTGGGGGAGACTCGATAGATGGTTTCTTTTTAGATACTATCTCCCCAGGTTCTTGGAATGGCTCATAGGCGAGATGCCTATGTTTCATAGTTCCAAAATTCAAAGCAGCTACGGTTTCGGTTAGTTCTTCCATCAATTCCGGTAAGTCAAGTGTTAGGGCTGCTCGCAAGATATCGTTAAAATTCATACAATCAAACGTTTCTTGCGCAGTTAAATCAAGTACATCCATTTGGAAACACTCTTCAGGAATATCTGGAAACTCCATGGCCCTAAACACGTTGAACTTTACCGTCTCGTCTTGGATTCGCATAGTTAATTCGCCGTTTTCTACATCAATAACAGTACGCCTCGTGGCTAGGAATGGTCGACCCAAGATGATGGGGACATTCCTATCCGCGTCGTATTCAAGAATAACGAAATCAACTGGAAAGATTAACGTACCTGCCTTGACGAGGACATCTTCGATTCGTCCCTCTGGATGAGCGAGGGATCTATCAGCCATTTGTAGGATCATGGAGGTTGGTCTAGCGTTTCCTATCTTCAATTTTTCGAAAATTGACTTGGGCATCAAATTGATACTCGCGCCCAAGTCACACAAAGCTTTTCCTTGCCATTCATTGCCAATAGAAATAGGAATCGTGAAACTCCCAGGATCAAGTAGTTTAGGTGGCAACTTACTTTGGCATATAGCGCTGCATTCTTCCGGCAATCCTATCATCTCATTCTCGTGGTACGGTCTCTTGTTGGTGATGGCTCTCTTCAAAAATTTAACGTACTTCGGAACATCGCGTACAGCATCTAAGAACGGAACGTTAATATTGAGACCACATACCATATTCAAGAACTTCTGATATTCTGCCATGTCTCCTTTCTTCTGAACTCTTGAGGGAAAAGGTGGAGGAGGACGGGTTTCTGTAACATCTTTGGATTTTGGTTTCTCCGGAATCTTCTCCACTTCAATTATCTCAGGCTCATCTTCTTTCTCTTCCACATCTTTTACCGGCTTCTCTTTCACAGTTGTTTCTTTTTCTTTCATCACGGGAAAAGGAGGTGGAGCGAGCTTCTTACCACTTCGAAGTGTCACTGCATTACAATCTTCTCTTTGCTTAGGTTCTTCAGTGTCACTCGGTAGTTGTCCTTGCTGACAATGATTTAATTGTTTATTTATCTGAGCCATCTGAGTTTCCATCAATTTGAGTGCTGCGGCCGTAGATTGTTGAATGCTGATTAGTGTTGTCAAGGTTTGTTGAACATCTTGAGCACCTTCTGGAGGTTGAGCAGGTAAGGCTTTCTGGTTCATGGTTTCGGTATAAGCATCTTGAGGAGGTTGTCTCTGAGCTTGCTTTCCGTATGCTTGTCCACCTTGGTAATTGTTCTGAGGTCTTGGTTGAAAGTTGTTTCCTTGGGGACGTGGTTGATATGCATAAGTTGGATTAGCAGCCCCATTTGGATTTGAATATTGGAAACCCGGATGGTTTCTGTTTGGTTGATAACTGATGTCTCCTCATTTGTGATAATATAATATACTTCAGAGACATCATTTTAGGCTTATTTATTAGTTTATAGGTTGATTTTAGCTTAGTTTAGTGCACTTTCCTATTTTGAGTCTTGATTTGTAGAAATAATATTTTTAGAGCATATTGGGTTTAATTGTTTATTTAGTGTGAAGATTTAAAGATAATTATGGAGATTAATTAGAGTCCAAGTCAAATACTACAACTTATGGAAAGAGATATGCATGGAAATTGGAGATAGAAGGAAACTGAGTTCAATTAGGAAAAGGAAAAGCTGCCTAAATCTGAATTCTGCAGTACACGCCTAAAGATGTGCGTTTTTACCTAAGAAATAGGCCGATTTTGGTAATTTCCTTCTTTAAGGTCAAGATAATTCTGTTGCGATTCTTTTGGTATATTATGGAGCTCAAACCGACCAATAACGAAGAAGATACGCTCAAAACTGTCCAGCAGTGTTTATCTTTATTTCCATACGAATTTGAGTTGGACTAGGAGTCCATTACTTTCCTTCTCCTTCAAGAAAACGAATTAGGTCTTCCTATACCCTATAAATACAGCCTCTTAACACTCTAAAATCATCCTTGGCCAGACCCTAAGACCAAGAGGAAGCTGCAACACAAGAGAAGAAGTCTGGAAGGAGCTGTGCAACAACTATGTCTCCTTCAACCTCTTATTTTGTAATTCTTTTCTCTTCTCTTCTTAGTATGAATTAATTCGTATTAGTTTGAGTTTTAGCATATATGTATGAACCCTAGTTTTGATTGACATCTATCTAATTTGGGAACTTAATGTTTTAAATCGAATTATAGTTTTTATTCTCTGTTTATGTTTTTGGATTTATATTCTGTGTTCTTGTGGAAGTGCACCCATATAGAATTACCATCTAGTAATTAGGTCACCATTGACAACGGTGTTTAATTGCATGTTTAGCACATAACATCTAGTATTAGGTCTGATCTGACAACCCATCCTAGCTAGATAATCACTATGGTTTAGTCCTTGTGACTATTGGCCAATTACAGGAAAAGTTTGCTTAGGAAGCCTTATTGACACAGGTAAATCCTATTTTAAACTACCGATAGCGAATTGGGACCGATTAGGGAAATACTACATAATTTACCCTTACATGTTTAGAACGGTAAAGCTAGTGGAGATTGCATGCTAATAACTCAAGATAACTTTCATACTATCTTCTTTCCTTTTATTTATTTTCTGTCTTTAGTTATTAGTTTAGTTTATTTATTAGAAAAACCAAATAAATATTTGTCTATCTCTTCTTCCTACTTGCGTATTATCTTTTCTATCTTTAATATCTGCACTTGATAATTTGCATAAGTTCTCTCTAACTTTCTTCAGTCCCTGAGGAACGAATCTTCTTTTCATTAAAACTTGCATACGTCCTGTAATACTTGCAGTACCGTGTTAGTTTAAGGTGTTTATTTGCACTTATTCTATACATCTTTTTATCACACCTTAGGCCATACCAAGTTTTTGGCGCCGCTGCCGGGGACTACATCGTTAGTCCTTGTGCAATTATCTTGTGCTTTTATTTTAGTTAGTTCTATTTTACGCTTTTCTTTTTAGTTTTTGTTTTACAGATTTTTTTAGGCGAGAGCAGATTTATTAGGAGATAAAGGTTTTGTGTTATTAGATCCTGAAGAAGCTAATACAAGATGGAATCTCTAAAGCTCAAGGAGTTAAGCCAACAACTTGAGGAATTACGAGAACAATCGCAACAACTAGCTCAGAGGAATCTAGTACATACATCACCTTCATGTCCTAGTTGTGGAGCAAGAGATCACTCGTGGGGACATTGCATGAACAATCCAGCTTCAATTTCCTTCATGCCTTATCAAAGAGACCATTATTATGATGGTTATTATCAATCTCAAGGAAATTACGCTGATTATCAACCCCCACAGAGTTACAATTGGGGCGGAGATCAACAGAATTATTATCATAACAACCATTATCATGATGATTATTATCAACCACGACCACAAGCTTACTATCCTCCACAACCTATCTATCAAGAAACGCCGATTTATAAGGAAGCTTATCAAGAACCACCTCCTTATTCAATGCAGCAAACCGTCCAAGAACAACCTTCGAGTTCGAATTCAATCACAGCTAAGATAATGAACCTAACTGAAAAAATGGAGATTCGCTAGCAAATATTCCAAAGCTCAGAAAATGCGCTTAAGGATATCGAGCATACAATGTCACAAATGGTGAATAAGCTTCAAATCTTTGCAGAAAGGCAGCTCCGAAGTGATACTAGTGCTCCAGCAAACAAAGTTTGTCATGCAGTTGAATTAGGAAGTGGAAAACAACTACCTCCACCAAGACCGGAACCAGAACCAGTCCCTATTCCAGAAACGGGGGGAGAAAAAACAACAGAAGATAAGGTCGAAGAGGTAGTTGAACAAAAAAGTGTCCAAGAGAAGACACCAGAAAAGAAAGAGAGCCCAGTGGTAACCAACACATGTCCTCCTCCACCATTCCCTTCACGTGTCAGAAAGGACAATTACCTAGAATTCAAGAAGTTCGTTGACACGGTGAACAAGTTAAAGATCAGCACCCCGTTTGTAGAAGCTCTCACAAGAATGTCAAAATACTGTCAATTCATGAAGGACATTCTTTCTAACAAACGAAGATGCGAAACTAAAGAGATGAATGGATTGCCAGAGGAGTGTAATGCTACAATTGAAATCAAGTTACCACCAGAAACAACCCTTCCCACGACATCTTGGATGGCACCATCCATGATTATGAAGAATCGAGCTGAAAAGTTCGTGGGAATTAAAGGCAAAGGGTGGAAATTTCGTCATCCTTAATCGAGGTAACACGTCTAACTTTGAAAGACGTTAAACAAAAGTGCTATACGGGAGACAACCCGTAATTTCTTTTATGTTTTTACATTTTTAGTTTTTTATTTATGTTTAGCTTAGTTAAATTTAGTTGATATTGCATATTTGAGGAAGGTATTAGTGTTTTTGATGATTAGGTATTGGAGAAATCGAGTTAGGGAAGGCGAACAAATTTTTTCGGAAAAATTGACGCAGGGGAGCGGTATACCGGACCTCAGCCCCGGTATACCGCAGGTGAAACCCGTGCCACGGTAGCAGCCACGTGTTCTATACAGAAAAGAGAAAAAAAAATCTGATCGATGAGTCCGGTATACCGGACCATATGCGCGGTATACCGCGAGAGCAAAAACCCGTGTCACGGGTATGTGGCGCGCGTTTATTGACGAACGAAATTTTGTGAAGCGTCAGATGTTGCGGTATACCGGACCCTTTGCGCGGTATACCGCCCACACTCGCTGTGTCGGAAAAAAAAAATTGACACAATCTGAGAAAACTTCGGCAAGTCATATCTTTACGCTCGGATATCGGAATCAGGTGATCTTTGAGCCTAAACTGCATAACTTTTCGAGATCTAGCTGTTGGGGAGATTTTCGTTCCCTACCGGTATACCGGCCAGAAGTCCGGTATGCCGGCCAGAAAACCCGTGCCACGGGGTGCTGCCACGTGTTGCATGCAGAGACGAGAAAAATTTCGAAGCCAGAACTCCGGTATACCGGGCCCCACGGCCGGTATACCGCCCGGAACTGCTCGAGAGAGAGAAAAAACGCGTTTTTTAGGTTATAAGAGTGAGGAGGTTGCTCTATTACGAATTTTTTAATCCTTAAGCTTCTCCTTCTTCCCCAAAACTCTTCCAACTCCATTAAAGCTCATACAAACTTCCCTAATCATCAAAACATTACCCAATCACCATGAAAACACATCCAATTCATTCTCCACCTCATTACAAAGAAGATTCAACCACCTATATCATCCCAAAACACCTTGAATCCAAGAATCAAAAGCTTAAATTTCAAAATTCATCCTACAATTTCTTAAATCCATACCAATCCAAAGAATCCATCTTACCCACATAGAGAATCATCATCAAACCACCCTTCCTAACCCAAATTAAGCTTGTACAACCAATAATCAAGAGTTTCAAATTTCAAGAGTGGTTAAAGCTTTGAGTTGGGGGTCAATTGGGATGATTAAGAACATGAACATTATCTATTGTATGGGAGATGAAGAAATCAAGGTATTGGATTTAATTGAGAAGAAATCAAGTGAGAAAAGTCCTAGTTCCAATTCAAAGGGTAAAACAAGTCAAGAGAAGAGAGGTTAGCATGCTGTGTTGTTTCAATGAGCAAAAAGATTCCAACTTTAGTTAAGAAGACAACACAACCTCTATATATCAAAGACCTTATACCCAAAGAAAAAGAGAAAGCTTCAATGGCCATGATAGCTTCTCCAAGGAAACAATTAAAGGAGCTACCTTTTTTCTTATAAGACAGTATTTGAAGAAGTAGTTGAAGGAGAATACAAGAAGATTCACGGAGATTTGGAATGATGGGGTGTGAAGTGTATTTTGGGAGGAGAAGTAGAAGATGTGGCATAGTTGATCTATGAGGAGGTAATATGGATTTTCGATCTCTCCCATGACGTTATATAATGCAATATCCTATTATGATCACGTGTCCTGATCGGAAAGCGAATAAGAAGTTGGGTGAAGAAGATACATTAGAATTTAATCCGAGTATCAACAAGGCGAGGTAAAAGCCTCGAAGAGTATGTTTTCTTTCTTCCCTACCATTTCTTTATGTGCAATTTGTATGCTAATTTTAAATTTTATTTTTCTTGAGTCTTTTTCGAGTCGTGGGGACACGACTCATTTTTGAGTTGGGGGTGGGGATTCGTTGTCCTTATCTTCCTTTTTTTTGTTTTTCATAAAATTTAAAATTTTTTGGGTTGAATTAGGCATAGAATATGTTGAATGCACCTATTTGAGCATGATTTAATTAAGTTAATGATAGTAAGTAGTATGTTTTGAAAGATGTCATAAATTTGTTTAGATGCATGTATGAACAGGAAATAAAAGATAGAAAAGTTAATGAGCAATGCTAAGAAGTTACGTTGAAACTTAGGGATAGTTATTTAGTGTGTAGAACGTGAGGTTTAAAATTAGTTGAAAACCCACTTATCTATGAACTAGTAATGAAAACGTAACGAAATCCGGTAGTTAGAAAAATGAATAAGGCAGTTCTTTCATGTAAAAACACTTGAAGCCTTTTATACTTTCTCACCCTTTTATTTGATTAGTGTTATTTATCCATCTTAACCCCTCTGAGCCTTTCTAAAGCCTTTTATTAAACACATTATAATCCTTACCCTAGTTTGTAGGACTTATCTATATGACCCGCACTCGAATCGCAAAACCTGAGACAAACTCGTTTTAGAGCTTGAGTTTGGGGTGGTGGGTTTCATTATTAGGGAACATTAGGTTTTGGGAATTATAATTGTGAATTTATTGATGATGAAATTGTTATTATTGTAACCCTTTGACGGGGTAATAGTGAATGGAAAAGAAGCTACGAGCTAAATTTGCCAACAAGGGCATAAAAAGAATATATATATATATATATATATGAAAAAAATAGCGTGATATCTCGAACATCAAAACGAGAATCATAGCTATACAAAAAAGAAAAAAACTGATATGAATAGAATATATATTCGGACCGGCAAAGTGGATTTTATATCATCAAAGGTTTTAATTGGGAATATTGGGGATGCAAATCAAAAGCATCAATAAAATGGGTTGAGTGAGAATATCTTCAAGTGAAAACTCAAGCTCTAGGGCGATTCGTTGATGGCTAGTGAGGAGAGAGCCAAAAGCTCACTTTTCATTATCCAAATATACCACACCCGTCCTTAAGCCAAGTTATAACCAAGACCTTAGGATTTCTAACTACTAGATGGAGAAACAATTGAGCTATTAGGTAGTAGGTAAGTGGACCATTGGATGCTGTATTTGGGACCTATGAACAACCTATAGCCATTAACCTGAACTAAGTTATCATCCTCTCCTTCTGGCATTGCGAAATTAATCTGGACTTGAATTTATGGATTGTTGATTACATGTGTATTAAGCATCTTTGTGCATTATTTCTTGAGAATTACTACATGAGACTTTTTATATATTTTTCTCTAGGATCATTCATTGTGTTCTGTTCTTATTCTCCTCCTACTTCTTCTTCTTGACTACCCTACTGTTCTTTACTTTTATTGTATCGGGACGATACAACTTTGAGTTGGGGGTCTTGATGTCTCCTCATCTGTGATAATATAATGTACTTCAGAGACATCATTTTAGGCTTATTTATTAGTTTATAGGTTGATTTTAGCTTAGTTTAGTGCACTTTCCTATATTGAGTCTTGATTTGTAGAAATAATATTTTTAGAGCATATTGGGTTTAATTGTTTATTTAGTGTGAAGCTTTAAAGATAATTATGGAGATTAATAAGAGTCCAAGTCAAAGACTACAACTTATGGAAAGAGATATGCATCGAAATTGGAGATAGAAGGAAACTGAGTTCAATTAGGAAAAGGAAAAGCTGCCTAAATCTGAATTCTGCAGTACACGCCTAAAGATGTGCGTTTTTACCTAAGAAATAGGCCGATTTTGGTAATTTCCTTCTTCAAGGTCAAGATAATTCTGTTGCGATTCTTTTGGTATATTATGGAGCTCAAACCGACCAATAACGAAGAAGATACGCTCAAAACTGTCCAGCAGTGTTTATCTTTATTTCCATACGAATTTGAGTTGGACTAGGAGTCCATTACTTTCCTTCTCCTTCAAGAAAACGAATTAGGTCTTCCTATACCCTATAAATACAGCCTCTTAACACTCTAAAATCATCCTTGGCCAGACCCTAAGGCCAAGAGGAAGCTGCAACACAAGAGAAGAAGTCTGGAAGGAGCTGTGCAACAACTATGTCTCCTTCAACCTCTTATTTTATAATTATTTTCTCTTCTCTTCTTAGTATAAATTAATTCGTATTAGTTTGAGTTTTAGCATATATGTATGAACCCTAGTTTTGATTGACATCTATCTAATTTGGGAACTTAATGTTTTAAATCGAATTATAGTTTTTATTCTCTGTTTATGTGTTTGGATTTATATTCTATGTTCTTGTGGAAGTGCACCCATATAGAATTACCATCTAGTAATTAGGTCACCATTGACAACGGTGTTTAATTGCATGTTTAGCACATAACGTCTAGTATTAGGTCTGATCTGACAACCCAACCTAGCTAGATAATCACTATGGTTTAGTCCTTGTGACTATTGGCCAATTACAGGAAAAGTTTGCTTAGGAAGCCTTATTGACACAGGTAAATCCTATTTTAAACTACCGATAGCGAATTGGGACCGATTAGGGAAATACTACATAATTTACCCTTACATGTTTAGAACGGTAAAACTAGTGGGGATTGCATGCTAATAACTCAAGCTACCTTTCATACTATCTTCTTTCCTTTTATTTTTTTTCTGTCTTTAGTTATTAGTTTAGTTTTTTATTAGAAAAAACAAATAAATATTTGTCTATCTCTTCATCCTACTTGCGTATTATCTTTTCTATCTTTAATATCTGCACTTGATAATTTGCATAAGTTCTCTCTAACTTTCGTCAGTCCCTGAGGAACGAATCTTCTTATCATTAAAACTTGCATACGTCCTGTAATACTTGCAGTACGGTGTTAGTTTAAGGTGTTTATTTGCACTTATTTTATACATCTTTTTATCACACCTTAGGCCACACCAATAACCTTGACCACTTGAGTTATAATATCCTCGGTTGGACACGAACATTACGGATTCTGGATTATTTTGACAGGTCTCCCAATCATGATCTTGTGTACCGCAGTTAGAACATCCATAAACTTCTTGTGTAACATTAATATCTGCTCTTCTACCAGTAGCACCTTTTGTAACAGCTATAGTAAGCTGTTTCAGTTGTTGTTCGAGTTTGTTTTCCATGGCGGTGAATTTTTCTTCAAGTAGTGCAATATTTCCACCTCGGACAGGTGTTCTTACGGTGTTCCAACCCAGTTCATTCGTTACGGTTCTATTCAAGATAATCTTAGCATGGACAGGTTGTACCCGAAGAAATGCACCACCACAAAGTAAGTCTAGATCCTTTTTCGAAGAGCCATCAAGTCCTCGGTAAAATATCTTCATCTGTTATATTTCTGTGAGGCCATGATCAGGGACTCTTCTTAAGCAAATCTGAAATCTCTTCCAACTTCTACCCAAAGTCTCGTCTTCCTCTTGTTTGAATGATGTTAATTCAACTTGCGCATCTAATCTCATGTTTGCTCGGTAGTATCTATCGAAGAACGCAGTTTGTAATGCGTCCCAATTTGTAATTGTTCCGGGTTCTTGAGAATCATGCCACTCACTTGCTCCATCAATAACTAAGTATCTAAAATGAGCAAAATACATTTGCTCTTTAGTTACTCCTTGCGTAATATAAGAATCGCAAATTTTCATGAACTTCTGTACAGCACGGATTGGATCTTCGGTAGGTGCTCCTCGGAAATTTCCATAACTTTGAAACTGAGATAACATACCAGGATCGGGTCTGAATCTCTCGACATTAATATTTGCAGGGCCAATTCCGAGGGCAGGAGCTCAAAACGGAGCTTCTTCAGGGCCATTGATGAACCACGGATCATTATTTTGAGCAACACGAGCAGCTGGAGGGTTGAGTTGTTGTCGATTGTCAACTGGATCTTCAGCCATTGTTTCTCTTGCTAATTGCTCCTCTAACTCTTTTGCTTTAGCGTCTCTCTTTCTTTTGTTTGCTTCACGAACTAGGTTTTCGGGATTTGCAAGAATCACGATATCTTCACGCATAAACCAAAACCTGTAAACCTGAGAAAGAAAAACAACCCAAAGCGTAAAACTGAAAAATAAAACTAAAACTAAACTAACAATTAAACTACTAAAAGATTAACACCGGGGTCACACGCTACCGTCCCCGGCAGCGGCGCCAAAAACTTGGTGGGTCCTAGGGTGTTATAAAATAAAGTTCAAAAATAAAGGAACCACTTAACCACAAGTGTACGGTTGTCCCAAGTAATATATGATAAACAAGTTCGTTCTCAGGGACGGGTTAGGTTCAACCCAAATATCAATCAAGTAGTAGAGATAATTGTTAAATAGAAAAGAAAAGATAATAATTTTTGTTTGGTTTTTGGAAATTAAAAGATGCAATTAAAATAAATCTAAATTAACTTGACAGAAAAGAAATAAATCAAATAACGACTAACTTCAGATAAGAGAGATACTTGATCCTCACAAAGGAATCTACTTAATCAATATAATCTATGCTATGTTTAAGGGTAGAAATGGAATTATAATAGTAGTCGGGACTCTAATATCTCCTAGCCCCCTGTCGGGTGGACCTAGAAGCTATCCTAAAGTATCATAAACACATGTATGGTCGAATATGGATTTTCGGATGATATGAATTTACCTCTTTGGCTATGTAACTAGTTAAGCCTGTCGGTCAATAACGGAAATTACACGGGTATTACCTAGATCTGTATTCAAACCCCCCTGTCGGGTGATCACTTTGCCACTAAAGTGAATAGCCCAAATACTAACAGCTAATTCTAGTTGTTCCGAAAAGAATTAGTAATGAAAACAAAGTAATATCCAATACCTAAAACTCAATTCAATTTAAATCTAAACAATCCCAAATTCAAAACATAGATTCATTAATTAAGGTTCATCCCTTTTATGCGATTCTCAAGTATAAAGAAATTTAGCTCATGATGAAATTAAAAACTAACATAAAAGAAAAGGAATTCATGTTCAAATACAAAAGATAAATGAAAAACCTAAAGGGTAGAATGACTATGGTTGGAAGAACAGGATTCCTCCAGCTTCTAGCTTCTTCTCTCCTTCGTGCTCTGACTTGAAAACCTTAAGACTCTTGTGTAATTCTCTGAAGTGTGTGAAAGTAGGAGGTTAAGGGGTGTATTTATAGGTGTTGGAAGACCCTAGGTCGAATTTGCTTGGAGTGGAAGAGAAGTCAAGGACTCTCAAATTCGTAGATAAGATTCTGCTGATTTGATTTGGTCATATATTTTTCAATACTTATCCGTTTGAGAAGTTCCAATATATGAAACTGCTTGTCTTGGAAATAGCTTTCTATTGGTGCAGACCATTCGTCCAGAATCTATGCCAATCTTTTATTATGATTTAATCTCTAAAACGTGGCTGGATTTTCAGATTTCAAAAGGCAGCTTTATCTTTTCCTCTTTTGAATAAATATTTCCTAAATCTTCTTATTTCCATGTAAATCTTCTTTCCTTTCATTTATCTTGACTTGGTGTCTAAGTAATTACCATTTATCTTTTAAAGCTTCACATTAAATAAATAATTAAACCGCATATGCTTAAAAGTATAAATCAATAAATCAAGAAATCGAAATAGGAAAGTGTACTCTAAAAATAGAAACTCGACTAAAAATCACTTCCTAACACTCTAAAATACACTAAGACTTTATTCTCACTTTAAATCCTTGGATTGGTCTTTCATGAGTTTCAAGAACCGATTAACTTTGCATTAAAAATAGTCAAATTTACGCACAAAAGCTCAGATTCTGCAAATAGTTCATTTCCAAGGGGAGAAAGTGCAATATGATCAATTAAGCCTAAAAGTCTATCAAATAAGTCATTTATTCGCCTAAAGGGATGTCTCCAAGGGGCTAATAATTAGAACAAATCGGGAGACATCATGGTGTCTTCTTCTTGAAAGGTGTAATATTTTTACTCTTTGAATTTACCATAGTCAGCTTTACTATGTTGACCTGTTTTACCCTTTTTCTTCATACTAGAACTTGAAATTTTGTCAATTATCTTCTTCTCAATAGAACCCAATACCTTATTTTGATTCTTCTTCATCTCCCTATCAGTAGATAATGTTTTTGTTCTTTTCGTCATCTCAATTGACCTCCAACTCAAAGTTTTGAACACTCTTGAAATTTGTAACCCTTGATTTTAGGTTGAAATAGTCTTGTTTGGGTTAGGAAAGGTGTAAGATGATGAATCTCTATGTGGGTAGGATGAACTCTTGCTTGATTGGTATGGATTTAAGAAATTGTTTGATAAGATTTGGAAATTTTGGTTTTGATTCTTAGATTCTAGGTGTTTTGATATGATTTGGGTGGTTGAATCTTCTTTATAATGATATAGGGATATATATATATGTGTGTGTGTGTGTGTGTGTGTGTGTGTGTGTGAATTTATGTTGATTGGGTAGTATTTTGATGTATGGTGAAGGGTTGTTGAAGCTTTAATGGAGGTAGGGAAGTTTTTGGGAAGAAAGAGAGGCTTAAGGATTAAACATTCGTGTATAACTAAGCTCTCTCTTCAAAACCCTTCTTATAACCTTTTGTATTTGGATCTAGCGGCGCCCTGCTGTGCACCGGAGTGGTGGTGCAGTGTACTGCACGAGATTTTTGTTCGACCCATGACACAGTACTGACGACACAGTATGAAGTGCTTCTTTTCGGAAAAATACCTGATTTTCCTACCGTTGTGACGGTCTGGGCATGGTGCGGTGCACCAGATGAATTCTCTGTTCGAACCTGTCGCGACAATCTGGCGCGAATGACGATACGGTTTATTGCGCGCGAGACCATTTTGTTGAACCGTGTCACGGTCTGACTCGCATGCGGTGTATCGGAGCTGATGTGCGGTGTACCGCACATAAGCTCTGGTTTTTGCCAAATTTTCGCAATTTCTCTCCCTAGCTCGATTTATTAAGTACCTACACATAAAAAAACTAATACCTTCCTCAATACTACAATATCTACTGAAAACAACTAATCTAAATATAAATTAAAGACTCGAAAACATAAAAAGATTGCGGGTTGTCTACCGTACAACACTTTTGCTTAACGTCTTTCAATGTTAGACGCGTTACCTCTATCAATATTTCCGTATATAGCCTCCCCAGCAACGAGCAAGGCTATGAACGTCCACTAATCTCCGTTCAATGCCCCTCTTGGGCTTGATTTCTATCACTTTAGCTGAAACAACTTCCGTGACTATGAATTGTCCCATCCATAAATCTTTGTGAATTTGTGGCCTATTCTCGGGTTTGCGGGCTTCCCATACAAGTTCATGGCCGACCCTAAACTCACTCATTGGTCAAGTATCCACAAGTTTTGCGTGGATTTTTTCAGGGACTCTGTAATGTGAAAGAGTATGGATGACAGGAACTGTGGGATCCTACTTCCTCGCTTTCTTACCCCGACATGGAATGTCTCGGATATGTTTTTAGCACGGAGGGTAATTGTTCCCTCCTGGAAGTTGATGATGCTTTGACACGTGGCCAAAAACGGCCTTTTCAGTATAATTCGAACCTACTTATCTGCATCATAATAAAAAATAACAAAGTCATTAGGGATGGTGATATTACATGTTCGGACATGAACGTCCTCCACTGTTCCCCATGTCTTTGTCTCTGAGTTATCCGTAAATTGTAACTTCACGGGAGCTTTTTCTATCTTCTCCAGTCCAAGCCTATCGAACACGGACCTCGGCATAATATTCACACTCGAACCCACATCACACATGGCTTTCATCTTGAGCATACCACTAATTCTAATAGGAAGATCAAAGTTTCCTGGATCTTTGAGCTTTAATGGTAACTCTTTTTGTACTCTTCATGAGTCTCTCTCAGTATGAGCCACAATCTCTTTACTGGCTTCTACACTCGCTTTCAGATATAACTTGCGTGAATACTTGTTGTAGTGTAAGCCCTTTATTCGCAATCTCAAGGATTTGGGCGTTGATATTTTCAGGACTATACGCCTCTACAAATGTCTTGAATTCAATGTCTACCTTCGGATTTTTCTTAGGAATGGATGGTGATATTGTTTGATCAACAGGTGGCGATCCCACCTTCTCTTCTTCTTTCTTTTCTTGCACAACAGGTGCAACTTGTTCTTTCTTCTCTTTTGAGGCTTCTTCCTCTTTCTATTTAGCTCTAGTATCTTGAAGTTTTATAACTGATCTAATTTCTTCTTGCATATCTCTTAGAGGATTTATAAACTTGGATCTTTTGGATGAATCCGAATCTTCTGAAAAGTTAGAGTCCTCAAGGCTAGACTTGGTTGGTTCTTCTTTAATTTCTGGAACTTCCACAGCAATTTCTGCAACATGCGGTACGTCCTCTTTCTCTTCTATTTCAAGGCAAATTGCCTTACATGCTTCGAACCCAACATTAGCATTACCTCCATCAATGGATTTCAATTCTCTTGCTTCCATGATATTCGTTAAAACTTTATTCATTTGCTCTACTTGTGTTCCCAAGATTTGAATTGAAGCCTCTTGTTCTCTCAACTTCTTATTTTGTGAGTGAATATTACTTGTCATGAGATCCATAAAATTCTTTAAGTTCTTCTCTCCCACTACTCCCTCTTGAGGATGTTGTGGTAAAGCCTTCTGAGTTAGAGTATCGATATAAGCATCATTGGTAGGTTGTTGTAGATGAGCAGGTCTATTAAGATTATGATTTCCTTGGTAAGGACCTTGACCTCTTGGTTGGTAAGAGTTGTTCTGGGGACAAGGTTGATAGTTACCTCGATTTGCGGCCCATGTGGATTTAAATACTACATACCCGGATGATTTCTGTTACCAAATTGATAATTTCCTCGGTTGGATATGAAATAAACAAATGTTGGATTTCTTTCACACTCTTTCCATGTATGGTTTGGTACCTCACACTGTAGACAACCTTGTGGTTCTTGCACTACGTTTGTTGCAGCTAAATTCTGACGTTTTTGTTGTATCTCAAGTTCTATTTCTTTGACTTGATTCTATAATGCTGTTAATTTAGTTGAATTAGCAATCTTTGTATCTAATCGAAGCGTACATTTGGTATTTGTAATAGGTGCTCGTGAAAATGGCCAACTCCTTTCAATTTCTATCATACGTTCCATACCTTCAGCGACTTATGTAGGATATATGGACACAAATCCTCCTCTTCCAAGATTATCTAATCTCAATCTATTTTTTGCATTAATATTTTAATAGAACATCGCTAACTATAATGATGAGGTATAACCGTGAAGTGGACATCTAGCTAATTTTTGTTGAAACCTTGTCCATTAGTCTCTTACTTCTTCTTCATTCTCTTGGAGAAACTTAGCAAGCTCCATCAGATCTTTCAATCTCATACTATTTGGATAAAAATGGTTAAAGAATTCGGCTTGAAGTTCTGCCCATGTATTAAGTGTACCTGGTGGTTGTCTATCGAGTCAATCACCAGCTTTTCCGTTAAAAAAGAACGAAAACATATGACAATACAGTTGCTCCCGTGTAATGCCAGGATTAATATAGGCATCACAAATCTGCATGAACTTCTGAATCACTCTTACCGGGTCTTGAATTGTTGCACCACTATAGAGTATAAAGCTTGTAAATTAACTGAGCATGCCCAGATCGGTCCTGAACTTTATGTTTTGGATCTCTGGAGGACGATAACCTAAAGGTTGAACTCGAAAAGGTGCTCCCAAGCCTGGGAGATCTTGTTCATGACGTATATTGTTCCTGTTATCTCCTGGTAGTGATATGTGAGGAATAAGTGGTGGTAGCCGAGGAATAGGTAATCCTTGACGTTGATTATCATTAAGATTAAGATTAAGATTATCCTCAGGTGGAATTAGCTCTTCCTCTTGTTGAGACGTGGCTTTTCTTTGTTCTCGTTCTTATCTCAAGCATTTGTTGTAGGGCTTAAAAACACTCTCAGGGTTCTCAAGCATACACTAAAAGACTTGAAAGAGACAAAAACAAAAGGAAAGCATAAATTAACAAAATAACTAAAAGCTACTACACTGAAACTTAAAAACCCACACGCTAACGAGACACAAGTCCCCGGTAGCGGTGCCAAAAACTTGGTGTCAGATAGGGTATGATAAAATAACGATACATAAAGATGCAACTAACACCTACCCTAAACACGGTACTCACAACAATTATCACAGGTCGTATGCAAGTCTTAATGATAAGTAAAGATTCGTTGTCAGGGACTTAGTGTGTTATACGAATGGACTAACAGAAAAGCGTAGTAATAAATAGTTCCATTGAATTTAAGATGAGAAAAGTAAATATGAATAATTATTGAGGAGAATAATGATTAGTTAAATAAAAGTAAAAAAAATAAATAAAAGATGTAAGAATAAGATGAGAGAGTATAGCTCAGGTTTTGCTAGTATGCACTTATCCTTCTATCTCTTCAACTAGTTAATAAGGGTGATTAAAGCTCTTAGATAAGTAGCCAAGATTCTATATTCCTCCTAACCCTGCGCAATAAGATGAGAGAGTATGGCTCAGGTTTTGCGACCTAACAATCACCAGAGGACTTGGGTAAGGGGACCCTGCGCAATGATCGGTGGTTAAATCTCAAACCCTATTGACTATCTAGTTAGGTAAGCCATATCGGATCACTACCGCACACTAGACACTTATGTGATGTTTCAATAACTAGACACCCCTTCCAAGTGACCATCTAACTACTATTAAGACAATCCTAACGTGATTAAGATTAAAATAGGCAATAAATCAAAGCACATAAAACAAATATATGGTTAATAAGCTAGAATCGATTTAAAAAGGTCTTACTAAACAAACTTAGATAGAATAAAAATAGAATTCAAATATTATACATATGCAAAACCCAAGCTATGGGAAATTAAGTTCACGCTAACAAGAAATAAACTAAAATAAAGATACATATTGTCAACTTGCTTCTCTTTGAATGACTTTTATGATGAATAATAATAAGGATTAGTTAAGGAGAGGCAAGGACATGTTTACAATGATTAAAGGGTGTATTTATAGGTGTCAAAAAGACCCTAGGTCAAAATCTTGGAGTAGAAGGCAAGTAATTGGACTCTTTTTCCGATTCAAACTTGTTTCCTAAAATATAGGAGAAGGGATAAACCGTTGTTGTCTTGTTTGGTCGTAACTCCTTCATTATTGGTCTGATATTTTCCTATTTTATAATGGAACGACCGCAGTGAAAAGATATACACTTTATCTTTTGATTGCTCCTCCAAATTCTCAGCCAATTTGAAGTTATCTTCACTTTAGTGGACGTGACTGCAACATTTCAGATTTACTTGGCAGTTTTATCTTTCCTATTTTATCTCTACTTCCTTTTATCCCTTAATTCCTTCCATATCTTCTTTCCTTATCTCCTTAGAATTGATTTGGTATCTAATTATATTTCATATATCTTTAAAGCTTCACACTAACACACAAATTAAACAAAAAATGCTCTAAAAACAATAAATCATCAAATGAAGACAAGAAATAAGAAACTATCAAAATACGAATAAAAATCTATAATTAATCAATCATAAACACCTAAAATGATGTCTCCAACCTAAATATTATATCACATACAGGGAGACATCACACATTGAGTTATATCCAAATGATCCAAGCCACAATTGATCACTAACCCATCATATGTTCCCACCAAACTATTTATTACATCAAATCTATGAAATGCATATGAAAGAATTATATAGAGAATACCCAATCAGTTTGAATGATATAATCTTGATCACATGGAGAATATAAGAAGAGAATCATTTAACTTGTAAAAATCCTTAGTAGTCAATGCAAATAGCATGGTTGAAGAAGGTGTATCAATGAACAATTGGTGAATAACAATTGTGTCGGTGGAGAACATTTTTGGAGTGGGTAGCGAAGTGAATACGATGGGATTAGAAATGAGAAAGGTAGTGTGTTACCTATTGTATTACCTCCTGATTGGAAGTTTCCGTTTGAAGTTATGTGTAATGCTAATGATCTTGCTACGGGTGATGTTCTGGGTCAGAGAAAAGAAAATGTATTTCATTTTATCTACTATGCAAGAAACACCTTCACAAGTGCTCAAATAAATTATACCGTGACTGAGAAGGAATTACTAGCTGTTGTGTATGCATTTGACAAATTCCGTTCCTACCTTCTTGGGGCGAAATTCGTTGTGTTTACTAACCATTCCGCGATTAAATACCTTATGGAAATGAAAGATGCGAAGCCACGTTTGATGAGATGGATACTGCTATTACAAGAGTTTGAGTTAGAGATTCAAGATCGAAAGGGTTGTGATAATCAGGTTGTAGATCATTTGTCGCGTCTTGAAGGTTCAGAGTCTAATGTGGGACCTGAGTTGGTAAGAGAAGAGTTTCCTGAGAAGAGTTTGTTTTCAGTTTATGCAATGGGAACTCCTTGGTATGCGGATATAGCAATCTTATTGTGAGTGGTTCTTTCCCTCAAGGAGCTACCTCACAAGAGAAAAAGAGATTAATCCATCGGGCAAAACAATTCTTTTGGGAGGATCCTTTTCTCTATAAAACATGTAGTGATCAGATGGTAAGAAGATGCATACCATATATGGATATTCTGTCAGTGGTTGCAAGTTGTCATGATTCACCATACGGAGGACACTTCAAAGGTGATCGTACAACTGCAAAGGTACTACAATCCGCTTTTTATTGGCCTGCTTTACATAAGGATTGTCATGAATATGTCAAGAAATATCACATATGCCAGTTTATTGGTAATATATTTAAGAGAGATGAGATGCCACGTAGTAATGTTCTTGAAGTTGAGATATTCGATGTATGGGGTATTGATTTCATGGGTCCCTTTGTACCATCTAACTGAAATCTTTACATCCTACTAGTTGTTGATTACGTGTCCAAATGGGTAGAATGTGTTGCTCTACCAACAAATGATTCGCGAGTGGTGATAAAGTTCTTAGAGTCACATATCTTCACTAGACATGGCACGCCTAGAGTTATTATTAGTGATGGAGGATCATATTTTGTTAACAGATACTTGAAGGCCATGTTAAAGAAGTATGGGGTGAGACATCGTGTATCTACTGCTTATCATCCACAAGCAAATGGTCAAGCTGAGGTCTCTAATCGAGAGATCAAATCCATTCTAGAGAAAACTTTTGGGTCTACACGCAAGGATTGGTCAATGAAATTAGATGATGCGTTGAGGGCATATCTTACTGCGTTCAAGACGCCTGTTGGTGTATCTCCGTATCGCATAGTTTATGGTAAGGCTTGTCACTTACCTCTTGAGCTTGAAATGGGTGCATATTGGGCGATAGCGGAGATGAATATGGATCCTACTTTAGCCGCGGAGAATCGTATGATGAAACTGAATGAACTTGATGAGTATCGATTACATGCCTATGAGAATGCTAAACTTTACAAAGAAAAGACAAAGGATGGCATGATAATCGCATTCGTGAAACTAAATTCAAAGTTGGACAAATGGTCCTCAAGTATAACTCCAAGTTCAACAATTATCCGGGTAAGTAGAGATCAAAGTGGTCTGGTCCTTTTGTGGTGACCAAAGTTACGCCTCATGGAGCTATAGAAATTGAAAACCCAGCCGAGCAACGCACCTTCATGGTGAATGGACATCGGTTGAAACTTTATCATGTAGGCGAGGATACTAATCGCACGGTAGATCCACATCCTGGGGAGGTCATGTACCTCTTTGAAGCCGAATAGATGCGAGAGGTAACCCGTCGAGCTTAATGACGTTAAACAAAAGCCATTTCAATTGTATATTAGTTTATTGCTTTATGTTTTTCAATTCCTAGTGTATAATTATAAGTTAGTATCGTGTCTTAGTGTTTACTATTAAAAGAAATGAGAAAGGTAGTGTGTTAAATGGTGCAGGAACTGAGTTTGGGGTGCTAAGGATTGAAAAGGAAAAATCTGCAGAACTGACCGGTATACCGCCGAAATCTCCAGTATACCGGAGGGGGAAAACCAGGGGCCACGGGTCGTGGAATCGGGTATTTTGACGAGACAAAAAGATAAACTATAATGCCTGACCGGTATACCGGTCAAGGGAGCGGTAAGACAACGAAGGAACAAGTGGCCACGGGTTTTTGGAATCGGGTTTTTTGCCGAAGCAAACTTTGCTGGGATCGGCTAGCCGGTCTTCTGACCGGTATGCCGGCCCACTGTGTCGAAAAAAAAGACCCCCAATGCCACGGGATTCTGAGACGGGTTCTTTGCCGAGAGGTGCTCGTTTGGATCGGCTAGCCGGTCATCTAACCGGTATGTCAGCCCAACCAGCGGGATTATTACCAAAATCTTATTAGAACCCTAGTTTCCTCCTTTTTAACCTAGCCTCTCCTGCAAGTTATCATTATGAACGACCCCTAACCCATTATATACCTACACCACACCACTAAAACACCCAATAACATTCAATCCTTCCTCCTATTCCATTCCAAACACACATCTAACATCAAATCCTTCAAGAACACAAAGGAATCTTCTCTTCAACCTTAAGCCTCTTCATAGAAGCCTTAATCCTATTCATTAAACCTTCCAAATCCACTACATAATCGTTACCCATCTCATATATCACCATAATCCTTCATCACAAATCCTCAAAACATCCAAATTCAAATCTCTTCTCTAGTTTTTCAATATTTGAAGTTATGAGTTTGGGGTTCATTGAGATGACAAAGATTGGGAAGTCAAGAATACCATGAAGAGGAAAAAGAGAAGAAGTTGAAGAACCTATTATTTGTTTTGGTGTTGAAAGAGATGTAGTTGAAAGAATGAGAATTTTGGAGGTTAAACATGACGAGGTGTTGACAACCATAGGAAAAGTCACAAAAGAGTTGGAGCCTATGAAAAACATATTACGTGGAGTGAGCAATGTTCACCATGCCACCTACGCAACAAGAGGAGCTCAACCTAACCGCAACCATGGAAACCAGTTTCGTGCTGGTTCAGATACGTTTTCCTATCCTTTTCTCATTTGCTTTATTAGTTTATTTGCTTTACTAAGTCTTTTTCGACTCGTGGGGACACGACTCATTTTTGAGTTTAGGGTGGGGTTCGTTGCCTCATCCAAACTTTTGTGTTATTTGTTTTACATGCTTCCAATAAAATTGATCTAAGGGTTGTGTTTGACTGTAGAGTATTTTAAATGTCCCCATCAAGCATGCTTCTTATGAATTTATGATAGAAAATAGTTGACTTTTGGAATTAATGTAAAACGCACTTTGATTGCATGCAAACATAAGGTAATTGATAGGAAGAATTAATGAACAACGCAAAAGAAGTAAACTTGTACTTAAGGAAAATGAGTGGTTTGTAGAACGTGAGATCTGAATGAGTAGAGAACCCACTTAGGTATGAACTAGAGGCAAGTTGTGTAAATAGGAAAACGATAGAGGCAGTTCTTTGTAAGCCCTTTGAATCCTTTTTGGCCTTCTATTCTTGAATTAATTATATCCTTCTTTGCCCCATTTTTAGCCTTTAAGCCTTTCTTTTGTCGCCAATTATAAGACAATTTACCTTTAGTTTATTAGGCATTTCCATATGACCCGCACTTGAATCACGATCCTGAGACTTCATGTCTTGAGCTTGAGTTTGGGGTGGTGGGTCCACTATTATGGGAGATATTATTGGGTTGGGATTTTTGGAGCTTATCAATTGTGCTCTATTCTATTTTGATGATGTATCACAGTGATTATATTGTAACCCTTTGCCGTGGTAAGAGTAAAAATATGAAAAGTTATGAAAAGAAAAAAATCTAAGAAAAAATAGCATGATATCTCAACATCAAAAAGATAGTCATAGCTATACAAAATAAAGAAGAAATTTCACATGAAAAGAATACACATATTTGAACCGGCAAAGAGGAAATTTTTATGTGAATCATCTTCAGTGCTTATTGGGTTAATCTGGGGACGCTAAATTAATGCGTCAAATGGGTTGATTGAGAACGATATTCGAGTGTAAACTCAAGATCTTGGACAGTTTGTTGATGGTAAGTGAGAAGAGAGCCAAAAGCTCACTTCAAATTTACCAAATATACATACCATACCGTCCCTAAGCCTATATTAAAACTGTAAAGTCCTCGTGATTCCTAGATACATAGTGATTTTATAATTCAACTGATAGGGAGTATGCTAAGTGGAGCGTTCAAAGCAAATAAGGATCGATGAACACCCTATAGCCACCATCTTGAGCTAAGTACTAAGTGTAACCTTCTATCATTGTGAAATTAATTTTGGATTGATATTATTTTTTGTTTGATTTTGCATGACATGTGTATGTGTATATTAATTCCTATATCATACTATATGAGATTTGTTTTAAGTTGTGCTTTGGGTATATTTACTAGATTCTACCTTCTGCGTTCACCTAAAGGCCTTTATTTTTATTTTATTTTGTCGGGACGACAAAGGTTTGAGTTTGGGGTCTTGGTGTCTCCCTATTTGTTCTAAATATTATCCCTTAGGAGACATCATTTTAGGTGAATATTTGACTTATTTGATAGACTTTTATGCTTATTTCGTCATACTGCACTTTCTCCCCTTGGAATTAGACTATTTGCATTTTTAGAGCTTTTGTGCGTTAATTTGTTTATTTTTAGTGCAAATTTAGTAGGTTCATGATTCTATGGAGAACCAATACAAGGAGGGGAAGTGAGAATTAAAGTCATAGATCAAGTGGAGGAGCTAAAGGCAAGAAAAGAATTTCCAAGAACTTAATTAAAGAAGTTGCAGATCTGAAAGGCTGTTAAAGATTGCTGTTTTTGGGCTGCTTAGGAGAGGATTTAGCCTTGGAAAGTGAAACATGGTTTGATTCCCTATTGAGTTAGGAAGATTCTCCAAGTTGAATAAGCCCATTTGGAGTTGTTATGCAAAAGTTACATCCATTTTACTAAAGGCTACACACCAGTTACGGGATTTAAAGAAGAAGATGAGCTTGGGCTTTTTATAATTTGACCTAATCCTCTTAACCTAAACCCTAATTCGTTTTTACTAGTATAAAGAGACCATTTAGTCTCCTTTTTACACACACTTCAGAGAATTACATTAGAGGCTTCATGTTTTCAAGTCAGAGCAAGAAGGCAAAGGCAAAGCTAGAGACTGAGGAATTATGTTCTTCCAACAACAACCAACCAAGCCTTTAGGTTATCTATTTTCTTTTCTATGATTGAATTGTGACTTCTTTTTATTTAATTTCAGTCTTTAATTTCATTATGAGCTAAACTTTCATATACTTAAGAATCATAATAAAGGGATGACCCTTAATTAATTTAATATATGTTTTGAATTTGGGATTGTTATAATTTAAATTGAATTGAGTCATATATATTTGATATTACTTTGTTCTTAATTACTATTTCTTTTCCACGCAACTAGAATTAGCTTTTAGTATTTGGGCTATTCACTTTAGTGGCAGAAGTGATCATCCGACAGGGGGGTTTGAATACAAACTTAGGTAATACCCGTGTAATGTCCGTTATTGACCGACAGGCTTAACTAATTACATAGCCAAAGAGGTAAATACATATCATCCGAAGAGGCATACACGCCCATATAGAGGTTTATAGTACTTTAGGATAGTCCTAGGTCCACCCGACAGGGGGCTAGGAGATATTAGAGTCCCGACTAATATTATAATACCAATTCTACCCTTATAGAAAACATAGGTTACGTTAATTAGGTGGATTCCTTGCGAGACTCAAGTATCTCTCATCTCTAAAGTTAGTCTTTTTATTTGCATTATTTCTTTTCAGTTATTTATTTTAAGTATACTTTATTTTATTGCATATTTTAAATTTAGAAAACCAAACAAAAATCTTTTATTTTATTTTTCTGTTAAACAATTATTCTTACTACTTGATTAATACTTGAGTTGAACCTAATCTGTCCCTGAGAACGAAACCCGATGTATCAGATATTACTTGGACAACCGTGCACTTGCGGTATTGTGGTTTCTTTTATTTATCGCATTAATTTTATAACACCCCAGCACCCACCAAGTTTTTGGCGCCGCGGTGACGGTAGCTTGTGACCCCGGTGTTAATCTTTAGTAGTTTAATTGTTATTTTATTTTTTAAGTTTTACGCTTTGGTTTGTTCGTTCTTTCTCAGGTTTACAGGTTTGGTATATGCTCGAAGATCCCAAGATCCTTGAGAATCTCAAAATCCTAGTTCGAGAAGCAAACAAAAGAAAGAATGAAGCGAAAGCAAAGGAAAAAGAGGTGAAATTAGTGAGAGAGGAATGGATAAGGAACACGAGATTAATCCTCCTCTTGTTCCACAAGTTCAACCTCCAATTATTAACGATCCGTGGTTCATCAATGGTCCTGAACAAGCTCCATATCGAGCTCCTGCCCTTGGAATTGGTCCTGCAGATATTAATGTCGCGAGATACAGACCCGATCCCATTATGTTATCTCGATTTTAGAATTATGTCAATTTCCGAGGAGCACCTGGAGAAGATCCAATTCGTGATGTACAGAAGTTCATCCAAATTTTCGACTCCTATATTACACAAGGAGTGACTCGAGATCAAATGTATTTTGCAAATTTTAGATATTTTGTGATAGATGGAGCAAGCGAATGGCATGATTCTCAAGAGACTGGATCGATTACTACTTGGGATGTGTTGCAAACTGCATTTTTCGATAGATACTACCCAACCAACATGAGATTAGATGCACAGATTTCTCTAACTTTCTTTGAGCAAGAACAATAAGAGACTTTGGGTAGGTGTTGGTCAAGATTTCAAATATGTTTAAGAAGAGTTCATGATCATGGCCTTACAGAACAACAACAATTGAAGATATTCTATAAAGGCCTTGATGGGTAATAAAGAAAAGATTTAGACGTGCTTTGTGGTGATGGATTCTTACAGGTACAACCAGTTCATGCTAAGGTTACTTTGAATAGAATAGTGAAGAATGAGATGGGTTGGAACACCGTGAGAACACCTATCCAAGGTGGAAGTTACAAAAAAAGTAGCGCTGCAGGGATTATTAGAGGATTTTTACCATCTGAATTCCACCTGTTGGGAAGCTAAAAGTAAGGGATGTCTTGGGCAATGAGAAGTCTCATAACGGGAAGAGATGACATTAAAAATGGTTGCTCATGTATTATAGCTAATGGTAAGACATCAACATCTAGAAGTTATGTTGGCTCCCAAGATCTTTGCCAATGGAAAAACTGCAAGATTGTTCGACAAAATGGATTTCAAAACTGATTAGTTTACAAGGAGATGGATAGGATACTATGGTGTTATACATATGGTTTCCATCTCCAGTTGTTAGTTATGTTAAAAGAATGCATGTTTATAAGGAATAAGAAAGTGATAAATTGATTTGGCCTGGGAATAAGTTTGGAGATTATACAAATAAATCACGCTATGAGAGTATCACAACAATTTTTTTGAACTTCTCAGGCACAGTCATCTACACAGGCATTGCAAGTTGATAGAATGGTATGGAAATATGTATGGGACTCAAATATACCGACTAAAGTGCATATATTCAGTTAATAAAAATACTATGCCAACAAGGAAAAATATGCTCAATCGGAAATGTGCAATTTCACCAGAATTTGAGAGATGTGGTGGGGAAATGTAAGATGTGGAACATTTGTTTCTCATTTGTCTCATCCGTAGAGCATATATGACTATATCAACTTTGCAAATTGAAATTGCTAGCCACATGAATGATAGCATTGCAGATTGACTGGCTAAAATTGTGAAAAGCTTTAATGATGGAGGATAGGAGAGGAAAATTGTTATTACTTTTGTGTTAGTTTCAATTTAGCAAATTTGGAAACTTTGAATAAAAGGTGTGTATGGGGGAGTTCAATGGAATGAATCTATTGTGTTTAACGGTACATACACCCTAATGAGTGAGTAATTTGGAACGGATTGAAATATACAAGGTAGAGGAGTTAACATCGATGAAAATTTTGATAACCAACAAATACAATATCCAGACACGAAAAGAAGAGTTTTTTATTCATTCTATAAATATGAATGGGAGCAGGCAAATATCACGGCGATCTCATTAAAAAATAATGATGTGATTATACAACATAGTGCAAAAAAGTTGGGTGCAAATATGCGATAGAGAGTGAAGCTCTAGCATTTTAAGAAGCACACAATATTGTAGAACAAGAGGCCAATAAAACAACTACAATCTTCAGCGACTGCCGTGAACTAGTTTGTGGCTTTGAAAATCCATTGACAGCTAGATGGAATGATTGCCCGGTTATCGAGATAATTAAGAAAAATATTAATGGAAAATTTTATGTCAATGTTCAACATATTCCTCACATGGTCAATAGATTGGCAGATTTTTTTAGTTAAAAGTGTTATACGAGGTATTTTTGAAACAAACTGAAAAAATCAAAACATGCAAACTATTGTGATACTTATTGATGGAAGATAGGAAAGGACGAGAGTTGGTTGAAGTTTTTGGCATATGTTTTTCTGAATAGGATAATGCTGTTTAATGTTGCTTTTGTTTTTTTATTTTCTTTTGGACATGTAATATGTGCTCTTTATTTGCCTTTTAATGAAATACTCAACCCAGAGAAGCAATGCATTTCTTTCTTTTAATATATATTACTAATTCACAACGTGAATCGATTCGAGGAGTATATTATACCAGTATATACTCAGAGATCCTTTACTATGCTATATTTTTGGAGACGTGATATACTGATATTCAATAAATTTAGGAAGTATTTAATATTGTGAGTCGGTAACTGTAATCATTTTTAGAACATAGTAAATGTGAAGTCAAATTCTTACAGGTCTTTTGTTAGACCATTTATGACCTTATGATATTATTATCCTTTTCTGTTTAGTTAGTAGTAACTTTGTTCGAGTTTATAGAAGTCTTCTCAAGTCAAATAAAGTTGTAGGATTAATATTGTGCTACAAAAGTCCTTCAGTCAAAATTAAAGCTTCTCCTTAATTTCTTCTGGACCTCCCAAATTTAGCTTTTCAACATTTTCCTTGATTAATCGTTGACCAATAAAACCCTAAATTTTCTCATTCAACTTTTCCCGAATGGTGTATCCTAGCATAAAGCTTTTAATTAGCTCCAATTTTAGGAAGAAAAAAAAAGGAAAAGATAGTTTTAACAATAAGGAAGGAATAGGATGGCCTTATGGAGATCTTCTCCTTATTTACCTCTCGCAGGCCTCCTTTCCCTCCTCCTCTTGCACACCATCGGCACCACCGCGCATGGAATTCGTGTTAACATCATTCAAAAGCCTTCGGCATCTATGATTCCTAAATTTCGGGAAGCGCCATCTTTTCGCAATGGAGATTCATGCAAAACCTCGCATAAAAATGATACAATTCACGTAGTTATGCCTCTCGATATTAATTACATTCGCGGAACAATGGCAGCGATTTTATCCATTTTACAACATTCAACATGCCCGGAAAATGTTTCCTTCCATTTTCTTTCAGTCCATCTTGAAACAGAAATAAATTCCTTAATCATATCTACTTTCCCATACCTTAAATTCAAGATGTATCACTTTGATCCAAGGCGAGTACGTGGAAAAATTGCTAAATCAATTCGACAAGCTCTAGATCAACCTCTTAACTATGCAAGAATATACATGTCTGATATTTTACCTGAAGATGTCGATCGAGTAATTTACTTAGATTCAGACGTTATCGTAGTGGACGACATTGCAAAACTATGGGAAGTTGATTTAGGAGACAAAGTGGTGGCAGCACCTGAATATTGTCATGCGAATTTCACAACCTATTTTACCGATACATTTTGGGCAGATGATACTTTAGCATCAACTTTTAAAGGCCGAAAAGCATGTTATTTCAACACTGGGGTAATAGTAGTGGATGTCGATAAATGGAGAAAAGGTGACTACACTGAGAAAGTTGAAGAATGGATGGTGATTCATAAACAAAGAAGAATTTATAATTTAGGGTCTTTACCACCAATGTTGCTAGTTTTTGCTGGGAATCTTAAAGCAGTTGACCATAGATGGAATCAACATGGTCTAGGTGGTGATAACTTTAAAGGAAAATGTAGAAGTCTTCATCCAGGACCGGTTAGTCTTCTCCATTGGAGTGGTAAAGGTAAGCCATGGTTAAGATTGGATACAAGAAAACCGTGCACGGTCGATTACTTATGGGCTCCATACGATCTTTATCGATCACAAAGAGTTGCGTTAGAGGAGTAGGCAAAAAATGGCTTATAGCTAGTTCAATTAAGGTCCACTCAACATTACAAGGCTTAATTAGTTTCATCCCGTTAAAAATGTGGAGGAATGAATTCTGCTTCGGTAATATATTAATTTTGCATGATATTTTTTACAATGGCTAATGATGATTGTAGTTGTTTTGATCTTTTTTATCATTCTTGTTAGGTTTTTAAATTTTTGTTTCGAGTATTGTATAGATTATATACAATTGTATCTATCTATTTTATGTTCATTTTTGAACATATTCCTAGGTTTTTGGTAAACCCTAGCAGATAGAAAGTAAAATGAAAATTTATATTTGTAATTAAGAATGCGATTGAGAATATTGATCTTTTCCGTGATTATGAACATGATAAATGATATATACTTTTTTAATTAAAAATTAATTAATTAAAAAAAGTTCTATCATCCTAAATTTATCGTTTTAATATATTTTTATTTTTGTCAAAGGTGTTTCTTACCTCCAACTCAAATGTATTCATAAGACAAAAAGAGATAAAATTATCTGGATATTCCTATACGTGAGAACCGTTCCCTCAGTGTGAATAGTTTCTGCACACCACAAATTGACCCGTTTGAAGAAACAATTGTTTCATACCGTTGCATGTAACAATATCAGGTTGCAGTCCCTTGGAAGGAATATCTTCAATCCTCTCGCTATAAGTAAACATCAGGCTTAATTTCTTTTTTATTCATCATATCCATCACACTCTCTGCATCTCTTACTAATCCTTTCTTACCATATGAATCAACAAATATAGTGAATGTGGTGTGCATTAACTATTCCCACTAATGCTACATGTTCAATAGGTGAAGGCATCAAACTTGACTTGTCGGACTAGCCCGTGTGAGTGTCTAAGGGGTTTTGTTGATAGATGGAATACCATATACTTTAAAGGGAGACATAAAAAGGTCTCACAATGTATAATCGGTCATATACAGTTGATAATACGTTTTTGTTAAGATGATCCAAAAAAAATCAAAAAGAACAACTCACTCATATGTATTTACAAGATATTCACTCTATTTTTTATCGAGCGAATGATTGATACCTTTCTTAATTTTTTTTCTAAAATTCTTAAACCTCTCTTTCGTGTATTTTTTTACGGAGAAGGCACTAGACACGTTTGATTTTTTGTTAGTGAGTATTTTGTATTATTTATTTAATTTTTGGATTTACCAGTATACCCTATTTCTTCAATATAAAGAAGAAGTAAAACCTCTTTTGTACTATTCTTCTCCAACGTACTAATTTAACATTTAAAATTAAGTAAAAGTTGGGGATTTTTAATTCCATTGAATCTGCAATCCAAGATAAATGTATATGGTATTTTCCATGTAATATTAAAGGTGTATGAAATGGGTTTCATTTGCCAATATGTTTCAAAAAAAGGTTTCACAATAGGCTAAAAACTCTTTCTTTTACTTGTATGTTAGGTAGTGAATTTTGAATAGGTTATAGTTTATTTTGTTTATGTTCAGTGTTAATCAGTGTATTTTCGAATAGGACTAGTGATAAGCACAATATGAATATGTTAATAGGAGTAGTAGTAAGCACATTATGATTATGGTATTAGTTTAGTGATATTTTTTAATAAGATTAGTGGTAAGCCCAATATGATTGTTGTTATGTGTTAAGCAAAATGGGATTAATGTTTAGTGTTAATCAGTGATAATTTGTTAGTAATAATTTATTTACATGATATAATGATGATTTCTTATGTAGGTGTTGTGTTTTAGTGGAGATGGGGATGGTGGGGATGGGAATAAGAAGGATGCCATTGATGTCACATAGTAAAAATCCAAAAATTAAGGTCACAAAGACGAACAAAAAGGAAAACAATAAGTGTGAATGTTTAAGCTTTGTTAGGTTTATGAAACCCTATAGTGTTTCTTGGAGAGATACCAGTGGTCTAATTGTTCATGGAATTGGTGGTGAAGCCTCAAGTTGCACTAGTCGAGCAAGTGAATATGTATGCGAAAGGGAGGTGGTTAGGCACGGGCTAAGAGAGACGGAAAACCCCAACATGTTGTTGACAAATATCTTACTCGTTTAGATTTTACTTGAATTGTTATTGGTGTTTTTTAGGGTTGTTTGCTTCATTAGACGTGTATGAAAGAATAAAAGAATAACAGTTTTAGAGTGTATGAATAAGAATGTCAGCTGTTTTTATCATGAATGCTTTTAGTAGTATGTGAATGACTATTATTTCTTTTTATCATGCATTTGTTGATGGTAGATTGCTCGTTTTATCTAGATGTGGTTAATAGTTCTGGGTTGATATTTAATATATTCATGCACCAAAAGCAACTCTTTTTTGTCAAATGTACTTACATATATGAGTTAAGTAGAGTAACTTCAACCTAAACGTTCAATATTAAAAACCTGCAAACTTGTCTTCAATTAACCAAAATATAGAAGTTTAAAACATCAAACATTAACCACTTACAATCAACATTAACTAATGCAAGCAACTACTCTAATAATCACTTCCCAAAATCTTAACATGTTAAGCACTTCCCAAAACATCTAACAGGTCTAACAAGTTCCCAAAATATTAACTAGTTAAGAATTTAGCAAAATATAATAATTATATCATATAAAATTCACAAAACCAAACTACTAGCAAACTTATATTTATTTTTTTGATCTTCTTTGCCTTCTTGTAAACATTCTTCTCTTGTGAGGCTTTCTTTTCTTGGAACACTCGACAACCTCTTGAGTGTGCCTTTGAACAATCTGAAACTGGTAGGTAAACTACTTCTATAACTTATTATACCCTTCCTACTTCAACCTCAAGTTGGATTTTTTTTCTTCCCCTTAGGCCTTTCTATCTTTACAAATTTACTTATGTCTCCATGTGGTTTCTGAGGTGTAATATTTCCAAACTTCATGGGAGAGGGGTTACAATGTGGTTTTTAGTGGTTTAGAACTTGCTAAATTATAGCTCTAGTAACCTTCTTGGGGGATCTTTGATGATTTTGTGACTAAACCTCTTGCAATTCCTCTGCCTCCTTGAACTCCCATTCTTCCCCCACATCTTCTTTTGCCTCATTTAACATCAGTGTTGACCCTTTGATGAGCATGTGGATGTACAATAAGATAACATGTCTAAATGTAAACATAAATAAAAATATTTGATAATATAAATATGTACATGCACAAACTGTAACCCATTAACTTCCAATGGAGAATTATCTTGAAGGTGAATTTTATTGGTCTTTGTTTTACATCCATCTTCATTACCTCCTACCAAAGGATTCTATTCCATTGTCTACTAAAAATAAGAAGAAAGTAAAATTGTGTAAACTTAAATTCATATGAAAGTAAATTAATATAAGTACATAAGTTATCTCGTGCATTTGTCCAAAATGAATAGATCTATGAGTATTTGTCACCTGATCTTGCTTTTAGTTTCTAAAATCAAAGACAATATGATAAATACTTCATGATATCAAACCCTACATATCTAGAAATTTTTAAAATACCTTTTTAAAATAGGAGAAGAAGGATTCCATGGGGTCTTGCATTTCTTCATGGTGTGCCCTTCTTTAAAATACCTCATACAGTCTATGATGTATAACTTGTTATCACGATAGAGGTGGTCGACCGGGGACTAACGCCTAGGTAGGATTACGCAGGGTGTAGGCGAGATTAGTCGGTTTTGAATCACAATATGTAATTTTTGTATATATAGTAATATATATGTAGAAATTATAACAATCTTAACTAATTAAGTCATAAAATTCATCTAACAACATTATAGTACATATGAAAATACTAAAACCTGAGTTATAATATCAGTTCAAGATTTCTCAAGAGTATAAAAAAACCTAGGCGACCATTTTTTGCTATTAACCGGCGCCTAGGCGGGCTAGGCGCTTCTTCCACGTCGACTAAGGCGCTAATTAAAAACGCCTAACATTATTACTAGGTGTAGGCGATTGATGGGGGATTTGATGCCTAGGCAGCGCCTAAGCAACGAATTATGTAGCATAGCCTACAATTCATCACTGAGATAACTCTGGTGGAAGTTGTAGGATCCTCATCAATCACATTTCTTCTACTTTTTCTAGGCCTCTTTGGTATTTTTCTATATTTATGTGGTATAAGAATGGGTAGTTCACTATTAATATAGTCTTATTATCCAAGAGTAGGATAGATAATGTTTAGAGAACTTATAGAAAAGATCCATATATGTGCGCCAATCCTTTCCATATTAATTGATACAAGACAAGACATGTACACAAGACAACCAAATAGTTCAATTATTTTACATGTGCATGTCCTAGAAGCCAAATTAACCACATGATTCATGTATGGGTTACTAACCTCATACTATTTTCTACCTGCATATAGGGAGTCCACCTTCCACAAAGATCTATCCTATCAACCATCAATTTTTTTAGATTTGGACAAAACTCCCCATCCCACATCTCCATTTCATCCAACTTCTCAACATCGTTTTCCATAAGTTTGCTCCTTAAAAAACTCACACATACTTGTAATAGGTAACCCTCTGCCCTTAAGAATCATTAAGTTAAAACTATTACTTATTCGACTCAATAGCGTATAAGATATTTCACTTACTTTAAAAAGATGACCTACACCAGTTTTCTGGCTCAATGTTGCTCAGATACTCATAAGATCTGTCCTCTTATCCAACTTTGGGTACTTTATTTTTTATGTACTCCGTGTACACTTTGAAGTAATTTTGATTACATGTTGAAGTTGCCTTAAAAAAGTCCATTAACTCCAAACCTTTAAACCTTAGCTTTAAATTTTGAAAAATATGCCTTGCATAGTGTATGTGTTGAATACCCGGGGTAATATTCCTTACAAACCTCAATTAAACCTTTTTGTCTATCTGTTGAGTAGGTTAGATTGATTTCATAAGGATCGCCAATATCTTGATGCAAATACTCTCGAATCTATTTCCAATTTTATTTGTTTTCTACAAGACAAATACCATAAGAAATGGGCACCATGTTATCATTGACATATGTAAAGTCCTAGTGAAGGAATGGTATGTATAATTAAACATAAAAGACTCCTAAACTAAGGTTAAACACAACCACAAGTCAAATACTCCGAAGATATGATGCTTAGGGATGTTCAAAGAGTTATGAATGTGAAAGATAAGTTAAGAAGATATAGGATGCTAGCTAAGGATAAGTACTCCTAAAGGGTAAAATATCTTGTAATTTAATGAGGACCTAGGTATTATAATTTAATCTAAGGTCCTAAAGTCATCTAAAAGAGTATCTAAGACTATCTTGGGAAAAGCCCACTCAACTAAAGAGGAAGGTGTGAGAGTTGAATATAATAATGTTCTCTTGAATAATGAAAAACTTATGTTAGGATGGAGCTACAATATTTTAAGCCTAAAGATGGATAAATGCTACAACTATTAGAGAGTGATATTTTGATTATCGAGCAAGTGTTTGGGCATTTTCACATTGGCTATGTTACGGGTAAGAAAATACCGGATATGTAGGATATTAGAAGAATATTTAGGGAGTGTAAAGTAAGAAGATGCCCTAGTTGTTGGCTTGTATTTATGTTTGGAAAGGATGAGGATCAAAATAGTATACTTACGATTGGTCAATTTTCATCATATGGGTGTATTCTTCTACTCACTGAAATCCCAGATTTCTTTGACTATGGAAATTGCGAGATTACTAAAATACCGACTTGGATTGTTATGAGAAATTTTCTAGAGGAAGCGAGAATGTTGTTACGGGTTAGTTAAAGTTGTTTCACAAGTTGGTAAACCGATACGTACCGATGGTATAACTTATGAGATATGGGATATAAGTTATGCTAGAGTGCTCATTGAGTTAGACTTAAGCAAGGAAAGGAAATATGTTGTTGAAATTGAATCGTATTACGAGATAAAATTTTGTATTAAGGTAGAATACGAGAATATACCTTTGTGTTGCTCGAAATGTAAAGCATTTGGACATTTGCAGAGCAAGTTTATATGCAAATGAGGTGATTGGGCGAGATGATAATAACTACAAGATGAATATTCATGGTAAGGGTAGGATAAATCCAGTAGCTGTGAGCAAAACTACAGTGAATCACGATCAAATTTGTTGCAAATTTAATGTAGAAATCTACACTGTAGAAAAAGGTAGTTATTGCTGCAATCTTTCCTAAACAAACCGGGATTGCTGCAGGGTCTTCGTCCGCGGCAGGGAAGCAACTCCACCAAGAGGCTGGATCAGTGCAGGTACCAGCAGTTGCAGCACCTGTTCCTTCTCCAACATCAGCAATGAAGTTCTGGCAGCAGCAGTCCAGGTCCGGCAACAATAGTGCAGTTCCCAAAAGAATGGAATTGATTCTGTAGATTTTTTCGAAGTAAAAACAACTGCAAACATTATTGTGATATTCTTTTCAGATAAAACTGTAGGAAATAATTCCAAAAATAGGTGCGTTGGTGTTGAAAATATCAAAATGTGTGTTAAAGAAATCGAACAACCGCGGAATGGTAAAATCACTAAAAGGATGGGTAAAGAGAATGTCGAGGAGTATTCAATTTATTTGGGTAATTAGGTGTTTCTAGAAAAGTAATAAATTTGGGTTTGTTGGAATATTTGGGTGGCTTAGGTCCGGATTATGAAGACAACATTGATGAGTTGTTTGAGTTGGTTGTTAATACAAAAACTAAGAAAAGGGAGGCTAGTGAATTGAAGTGTATGCTAGATAGAAGGGAATATATCCATAAAAAGAGAATGTATTAGAAAGCAAAAGGCGCGAGTTTAAGAAGCACAAATAAGGGGTAACCCTATGAAACCTCGTAACGACTACAAATTGGAATACTATGGGTTTTGGCTCTACACATAAGAGGTGAGGTACAATTAGTCTTATTAGAAGAAAAAATATTGATAATTTTGGGATTTTGGAGACAAAAAGTAATCATAGGAGTATGGAGAAATTCTTGACTTTTATGCTTAAAGGTTGGGACTATATGGATAATTTTTTATTCTTGTTATCTGGGATCCGGATAAAGTATAAGTTTACATTATTGCAAAGATGCCCAAGCCTTACATCGTAAATTTGTGGGTAAGATTACTTCTATTAGCCTTTGCACTTATTTTATTTACGGTCTTAATGATAAAACTGAAAGAAAGGTATTATGGAGGGATCATCTAGATTACACTAAAACCTTTGATGTTTCGTGGCTTATCTTGAGTGATTTCAATAACATTCTAGCTCATAATGAGAGGAAGAATGGAAAAAATGTTACTTTGGGTGATTTCGAAGAATTTGCAAATTGTTGTAATAGTCTTAGGTTGGAAGATGTGCAATATACAGGGCAATTCTTTACTTGGGACAATAATCATGTGCTTAGTCAAATTGATCGTATGTTGGTAAATAATACACTTGAAACTTTGGATCCTTATGTTCATGCACCGAAGTCTAGTGTTTGTGCTCACTCTCTTTGTATTTTATCACTTTTGATACAACATTTTAAGAGAGTTGCTCCTTTTTTATCCTTTAACTTGTGGGTGGAACACACTGTCTATAATAAAGTGGAGGAAAATAGATGGGATAGAAGCCTCATTTTAGGTAGGAAGCAATATATTTTGTGTCAAAAACTTAGGGCCTTGAAATTTGATTTGAGGAAGCTTAATAAGGAGCATTATACAAATATTTGCGAGAAAGATAAGAAGGTTAGATACCTCTCCCGATGACCCTACAATATTTTAAGAAGTAATGGGTACTTACATTATTAACTACTTGGCTAGTCAAGACTTCCGGCTCACTAGCGCACACCGAGCACTTATATCCTAGGTCTATAATTAGACCCCCTTCCCAATTGATAGTCTAACTACTATTACTACGCTAAATTTAATGAAGGTAAGAATACTCAATTAATACAAGTATATAATCAACAAGAACAAGTTTAATTTATTTAGATAAAAATATCCCAAATGTAAATAACACCTAATTAATCATCTTAAGTTCATACACTAGGCAATTCTCAATCACATTAAGGTTTAGCTCATATTAAAACACTGGAATTAAATCATTAGAAGTATGAAATCATTCTTAAAGCTAAAAACGGAATAATATTACTCTTAAGAAGTAGTGTAAACGGGTTCTGGTGATGAAGAATGATGGCATTTTTTGTTAAAAGCTCTTCCGTCTTCTCTTCCTTAACTCAAGGCGTGTTAACTTCTTTATATAATGAATTGTGTGTTTCCCAACTGATAAGAGGTATTTATATGAGTTCAAAAATATTTTAGGTCCATACGGGCCCCCTTTGGGGGGTCCAAAAGGCCCAAACCGTTTTTGCTCATTGTTAGCCAAGTTCGAGTTAATGTGGGAGAATCGCTATAACTTTTTTTGTGAACTCCAAATAGACTTCCGTCACCTTTCATGCAACATGGCTTCAATCTCTTTCTAAATCAAAAGGAATCACATCAAAATCTCTAACCAATTTTTTCGTGGTGACTGAAACATGTTACATAAAAAATTTCGGTATACGCTCATCTGCTTCCGAAGTGACTTATTACTCTCTTTAAACTTTCACTTGGATTTGGATTAGACTCTCTTGACTTATCCATGTCATATTGAGATTCCATTTCAACCATGTACTTAAAGGCTACACACCTAACACACATTTAAAGCACAAAAGACTCTAAAAATAATAATAAGCCCAAAATGAAACAAAAGGTTAAGAAATATAAAATTCTATGGAATAATCTATCTATAAGTCCACTAATCCCATAAAAAGATGTCTCGTGATAAGACTATCCTATCACAAAGAACAAGACATCATACTCCAATACTACTATATGACCAAGTTCCATAATATTGACTTCGATCACTATTAAATACATCTTTAGCTTTCTCTATATAACCAAAATCCATACTTGGTGTCTCCTGGTGTGTGATAAAATCACCACCCTAAATGAGAGGGACACTACCCGTAAGTGCACGGGTCGTTCCAAGTAACGTGTAAATAATACGGAATTCGTTCTCAGGGACGGCTAGTTATGACACTAGTATTAATCGGGATAGTAGAATTAATTGTTAAACAGAAAAGTGAAATGATAAGATTTTTGTTTGGTTTTGTTTACTAACTAAAGATGCTATGAAATAAAGTAAATAATTGATTAACTGAAATAAAATAATGCAATTAAATAAGATTGGATGCAAGAATGAGAGAGGTACTTGAGCCTCGCAAGGGTTTCCCCTAAATCTTTAATTAATGCTTCCGTTTAAGAGCTAAACTGGTATTATTGTGTTAGTTGGGACTCTAGTATCTCCTAAGCCCCATCAGGGTTGACTTAGGAGCTCTCCTACGGTACTATAAACCCCGTCAGGGCAATTATGTCTACTTTCGAATGGTTAAGTCTTTTACCTCATTGGCTGTGTGGTTAGTCAAGCCCCTCAGGATCATTGACGAACACCACACGTCTATTACGTAGGTCTGTAATTAACCCCCCCTATCCTGGTCAAGGTGATCACTTCGCCACTAAAGTGAATAGCCTAATTATTGTAACCTACATTTGATTCGTGATTTCAAAAATAGTAAATAAAATGAAGATAATAGTCAACAGAAAATACCAAGTTTAAATTAAATAATTAAATCCTAAATTCAGAAACATTAGTTAAATAGATTAGGGCTTAACCCATAATGTGATTCTCAAGTAAAAAACTGAAATAAAATTGAATAAAAGACATTTTTTTCAATTATAGAAAAGAGATTATGTAACCTAATGGGGGTTGGATTGGTTGTTGTTGGAAGAAAGGAATTCCTTCAGCTCTAGCTTTTCCTCTTCTTTTTTTCTCTAACTTGAAAATAATGAAGCTTAGAATGTAATTAACTAAAGTGTGTCTAAAAAGGAGGTATAAAGGTCTATTTATAAGAGATAATTCGGATTAGGCTTTTTACTCAAGATAAATGAATTAAATAATAAAAAGCCCAAATCCATCTTCTAAAATGCATAACTGTTGTACAGTTGTTGGTAAAACTGCTGTAACTTTTGTGTCTCATATCTAAATCACTTGATTCCAGTCCTCAAATATTCCTAACTTAAAGGTGCAACTTCACTTTCAGATTCCAGACCTGAATCAGTGCCAAAGTGGCTTGAAAATAGAAATTAGTGCCAGTTTTCCAGATTTTTCTCTCTATTAGTCAACTCTTCAAATAATCTTTTCTTCCTTTTGACCCATCCTATTGATCTAAGACATTAATCTCCACTTCTCCTCCTTGTCTTGTTGCTCCATAGCATCCATGTACCTAAGAACTTTGCACTGAAAACACACAAATTAACGTACAAAAGCTCTAAAAATGAAATATCAGAATTTTAAGGGGAGATTATGCAATATAACAAAATAAGCATAAAAGTCTATCAAATAAGTCTAACGTCTTAGGGCATATATTTAGAACAAAACAGGAGACATCAAGACCCCAAACTCAAACCTTTGTCGTCCCGACAAAGTAAAATAAAAACATGCGCCCTCGGTGAAAGCAAAAATGCAGAGTCTAATATATAACATCCAAAGCATAACTTAAGATAAATCTCATATAGTGTGACTTAGGAATTAATATACACATACACCTATCATGAAAAATCTAACACAAATAATATCAATCCAAAATTAACTTCACAATTCTAGAAGGTTACACTTATACTTATCTCAATATGGTGGTTATAGGCTGTTCATTGTTCCTCACTTGCTTTGAACGCTCCACTTATTTTACTCCCTATTAGATGAATCATAAATCCATTATGAATCTAATAATCACGAGGACTTTACGGTTTTAGCGTAGGCTCGGGGACAGTATTGTAGGTATATTTGATAAATTTGAAGTATGCTCTTGGCTCTCTCCACACTTACCATCAACAAACTGTCCAAGAGCTTGAGTTTACACTCGAGTATGTTCTCACTCAAATCATTTTACGCACTAATTTAGCATCCCCAGATTAACCCAATAAGCACTAAAGATGATTTATAAATTCCACTTTGCCAATTACCTTTTTTTTCAACTATATATATATTTTTCTTTTTTTTTATAAGATATCCATGACCATCATTTTGATGTGACAGGTCATGTCTCTCATAATTTTTTTCAGCGACCCTGGTAAAGGGTTAAAAATAACACATCATCTACAATTGCGCATAAATACAAACGCATACAAATCCATCCCAATGTAATTTCCCAATAATGATACCCATTACCCCAAACTCAAGCTCAAGACAGGAAGTCTCGGGATCGTGATTCAAGTGCGGGTCATATGGAATTGCCTAATAAACTAAGGGGATATTGGCTTATATCGTGGCGACAAAATAAAGGCTTAAAGGCTAAAAATGGGGCTAAACAGGATAATATTAATCACGGGTTAGAAAGCTAAAAAGTCTCAAATGTCTATCAAAGAACTGTCTCTACCATTTTCCTAGTTACATAGCTTGCCTCTAGTTCATACCTAAGTGGGTTCTCTACTCATTCAGATCTCACGTTCTACAAACCACTCATTTTCCTTAAGTACAAGTTTACTTCTTTTGCATGTTTCGTTAATTTTTCCTATCAATTACCTAATGTTTGCATTCAATCAAAGTTCTTTTTACATTAACTCCTAAAGTCTACTATTTTATGTCATAAATTCATAAAAAGAATGCTTAATAGGGACATTTAAAACACTCTACAGTCAAACGCATAAATTACTTTTATTGGAAGCAGTAAAACACATAAAACACAAAATTGGGATGAAGCAACGAACCCTACCCCAAACTCAAAAATGAGTCATGTCCCCACGTCTCGAAAAGACTCAATAAAGCAATTAAAATAATATACACTACTGAATGAGAAAGGGAAAGGAAATGTATCATAACTAACACAAGGCTTGTTTTCACTGTTGCGTCCAGGTTGGGTTACTTTCTTAAGCATTATGTAGGCGACATGTTGCGAATCGCTCACCCTATTGAGTATGTTCTTCATAAACACCAACTCTCTTGTAACTTTTCCCAAAGAAGTTAACACCTCTTCATGCTTCTCCTCTAATGCTTTCATTCTTTCAATTACCTCATGATCTTTGTCAACTCTAGTCTTGCGTTTAGGAGGTCAAGATTTGTTTTCCTCTCCAAATGGTTTGTCTAACTCCACACCTTTTTTCTTGGCCTCAGTGTGAATATTTGAAATCGAAATTAATTTGATATTTTTACATTTTTCTACCTGTTCATCCTCAGTATTCCTAAGTGGCACATTTGCTTTTATACAGATTTTTGTGATAGTACCTGGGAATTTGAGGTTGCGTGAGTCAATATTTTGTGTAAATTATGATGGAGTTATAAATGACACCAGCTACATCAATCTCCTTCTTCTCAGTAATACATTTAAGGAAGATGAGTTGCTCACGTGTTACCTCGGATGTGTGGTTCTTACCAAATAAAGTAGGAATAATAAAACGGGCCATGCTCTAGCACGCGGTAATAAATCACTACTAAATACCCGACCTTCATGTCTAGCACCCTTGGGGATAGGTTGTATCCCATGAATCTAAATATGTTTATAAAGCGATTCCCACTCGAATGGTGGATCATTAAGTTCCTAAAGGTATTTGCAAGGACCTTTAAAGTTTGGTAAATTAAATAGTTCAAGAATTTTCTCAACTGAAAAAGGGACGATTTTCCTATTGACTTCAATAGCATTACCTTCCACACAGACCAACTCTTCATAAAATTTTCGAACCAAGGCCACAATATAACTCAAGTCTCTCTTTCTCAACTCTTACCATCCAAACTTGTCACATACAATTGTGTGATCTTTGAATTCACCGTCCATTATATTCATCGGAAATCCTTTCTCAACACCAAAAGACAAACTAGCAAACTGCTCACGAACTTTATTTTTCCAACTCACAAATGGCCTAATAGGTTTAGGTTTTATAGCCGTTTTTTTCTTCTAGCAGAACGTAGTTCAATAACTGAATTACTTACTTGCTCCTCAACTTCTCTTTCTTCCATGTTAGGATTTTTAGGAATAGCCTCACTTGGGTTCTCTTTTCTCTTCCTAGTAGTCTTGTCTTCTCCAACCTTGGGGTAAGAACTCGATTTCGGAATCATAATAGCTTTGTTTGGAGTAGCCCCAAAAGTATTTCTAGCTCTAGGATTACTCTTCATCCTTCGATTATATAACAAGGAAATGGTTCTGTTTGTCATCTCAATGAACCCCAAACTCAAAACGTCAATAATTCAAAAACTAGAGAAAAGTTTTGAACATTGATGTTTTGAGGATTAAGAAGAAGGTTTATGGTGTTATATGAGATGGTTAATGGTTATGTGGTGGGTTAGGAGAGGTTTGATGGGCAAGATTAAATCTTTGATGATGTAGGATTAGAGTGAAGATTTCTTGGTGTTTTTGGAAGGATTTGATGTTGTTACTTATAAGGAGTGGTTCAGAGGGATAGATTTGTGATGCTTAGGTGTTTTAATGGTGTTTTGCAGGTACTTAATGAGTTTTGGTTCGTCTATAATGGCGTCTTGTGTGAGAGGCTTTGTTAAAAAGGAAAGAATTTGGTTCAAATAGGGTTTAGGTAAAAAACCGTCATACTGATCGGCTTACCCCTTCTCACCGGCTAGCCAGAGGTGCTTTTCTTCCTTCTTCTTCTAGACTGTACGCCTCAACAAATGCATTGAGTTAAATGTCATCCTTTGGATTTGTCTTAGGAATGGATGGTTACATTTCCATAATAATAGGTGGCGAGGGCACCTTCTCTTCTTCTTTCTCTTCTTGCACAGAAGGTGCAACTTCTTCTTTTTGCTCACTTGAGGCTTCTTCCTCTTTCTCTATAGCTCTACTAGCTTGTAGCTCAATGACCGGTCTAATATCTTCTTTCATGTCCTTGAGAAGATCTACAAAGTTAGATTCTTCTGGGTTGGGCTTGGTTGGTTCTTCTTCAATTTCTGGAACCTCCACCGCAGGTGGTGATTCCTCTTTCTTTTCTATTTCAAGGCTGATTGCCTTACATGCTTCAAACTTAACATTGTCGTCACCTCCTTTGATTTATTTTACCTCCTTTGCTTCTAAATAAGCATTCACAATTTTCTCTATTTGGGTCAACTGGGTGTGTAAGATCTGTATTGTGGTATCTTGTTCTCTGAACTTCTCTTGATATACTTGATATGGCCAGTAAATAGATCCATGGAGTCTTGTAATTTCTTCTCTGACAGTACTCCTTCTTGAGGATGTTGTGGTAAAGCTTTTTGAGTTAGATTATCGACATAAGCATCATATGCTGGTTGTTGTGGAGGAGCTGGTCTATTATAATTGTGATTTCCTTGATAAGGACCTTAAGCCCTCTGGTGTTAAGTGTTGTTTCGTGGATGTGGTTTGATAATTACCAGGATTTGCGGCCATTTGAGGATTTGAATACTACATACCCGGATGATTTATATTACCAAATTGGTAATTCCCTTGGTTTCATATGAAGTATACAGATGTTGTATTTCCTTCACACTCTTCCCATGTATGATTGGGTACTTCACAACGCGGACAACCTTGTGCTTCTTTCACTACATTTGTTACAGCTGGATTCTGATGCTTTTGGTCCATTTCGAGTTTCATCTACTTGATTTGATTTTCCAATGCTACTTTTAGCAGATCGAGCAAATTATGTTCCAAATCGAAGCGTGCCTTTGTTATCTGTGATAGGATATCGTGAAATTGGCCAACTCCTTTCTATTTCTATAATACGTTCAATACCTTTTGCAGCTTCTGTAGGATCCATGGACACAAATCCTCCTCTTCCAAGATTATCAACCCTCAATCTACTTTTTGCATTAATACCTTGATAGAACATCGCTAACTGTAAAGATGGGGTATAAACATGGAGTGGACATCTTGCTAACTTCTATTGAGACCTTGTTCATGTGTCTCCTACTTCTTCATCATTCTCTTGGCAAAAACTAGCAAGGTCCATGTGATCTTTTAATCTCATACTCTTTGGATAGAAACAGTTAAAGAACGCGGCTTGTAGTTCATCCCAAGTATTAATTGTATTTGGTGGTTGTCTATCTAGCCAATCACTAGCACTTCTGGTCAAGAAAAACAAAAACATATGGCAATACAGTTGCTCGCGTGTAATGCCTAGAGTAATGTAGGCATCACAAATATGCATAACTTTTGAATTGCTCTTACTGGATCTTGAATTGCTGCACCACTATAGAGTCCATAGCTTGCAAATTGACTGAGCATACCTCGATCGGGTCTGAACTTTGTAGCTTGGATAACTGGAGGACGATATCCTAATAGTTGAACTCCAAAAGGTGCTCCCACGCCTAGGACGTCTTGTTCGTGTTGTTGATTATTCATGGGATTTCCTCCTTGTGGTGATATTACATGAGGGATAGGTATTCGTTAATTGTAGATATTATTGTGAAGATTATCTCCCTTAGGTGGAACTAAATTATCCTCTACTACAGACATGTTTTCTCTTTGTCTCTTTTCTTCTCTTTTACGTTTGTTGTAAGCCCTTACTAAACCTTCTGGATTCTCAAGCATAAACCAAAACCTGAAAGAGACAAAAACAAAAAGAAAGCGTAAATCTGAAAAAATAAACTAAAAACTAAACCTACACGCTAACAAGACACAAGTCCCCAGCAGCGGCGCCAATAACTTGGTGGCTGGTAGGGTGTGCTAAATTAATGATAATAAAGATAAGAACTATCACCTTAAACCAATCACGTTACTCACTGCAAGTATCACAGATCATATGCAAGTTTAGATAATAAGTAAGATTTGTTCGAAGGGACTTAGGTGTTCGAATTATAGATTAGAAGAGAAAGTGTAGTAAAGAATAGTTGCGTAAATTAAAAGACAGTAAAATAAATATGAATAATTTTGGATAGAATGATTAAACTAATAACTAATGCAAATAAAGTAACTACGTAAAAATGAGATGAGAGATATAGCTTAGGTTTGCAAGTATGCACTTATCTTTCTATTTCTTTACTAGTTATAAGGGTGATTAATGCTTTTTCTGTAAGTAGTGAGGATTCTATATTCCTTCTAACCCCCTTCCAGGTGGAATTAGGTGGTGGCCTAACAATTACCAGGGGACTTGGGTAAGGGGACCTTGCGCAATGATTGGTGGTTAATTTCAAACCCTAGTGATATCTATTTAGGAAAGCTCGTCAGGATCACTACCGCACACTTGAAATTTATATGGTGTTTAAACAATTAAACACCCCTTCCGGGTGACCATACAACTGCTATTAATGGGGTATTCTATACTCGTGCACTAGCAAGAACTACAGTCAATAAATCAAAGCACATAAAACAAATAAAAAGTTTAAGAAGCTCGATCAATTTAAAAAGGTTTTTCCTAAACAAACTTAGATAGAAGGAAATAGAATTCAAATATTATACATATGCAAAACCCAAGCTGTGGAAAATTTTGTTCATGTTGGAAAGAAATAAACTAAAATAAAATACTTACTGTCAACTTGCTACATAAATGACTTCTAAGAGTAATATTAATTAAAGACTGAGTAAGGATTGGGCAAGGACTAAGCTAGAACGAAGAAAGGACATGATTACAATGATAAGAGGGTGTATTTATAGGTGTTTTCCAACCCTGACTTGAAATCTTGGAGTTGAAGGCAAGTAATTGGCCAAGTCCAATTAAAATTCTTTTCCTTAAATATAGCACAGGATAAACACTGCTCACTGGTTTGATCATATCTTCTTTGTTACTGGGCCAAATTTTGCATACTTTATATAGAAACAGCCGTAGTGAAAAGATTTATCTAATCCTTTAAAGGTTCTTCCAAAATCGCAGTCGATCTGTGGTTACCTTCACTTTAGTGGACGTCACTGCAGATTTGGCATCTTTATTTGACCGCTTTTCCTTTCCTAATTTAGTTTTGTTTCCTTTTATCTCTTGATTTCATCTGCATCTTCTTAACTCCTTGGAATTGATTTGACATCTAATTATATTCCATAAAACATAAGATTTTCACATTAACACACAAATTATACCACATATGCTAAAAAAGTAATAAATCTCCAAATCAAGACATGAACTAAGAAATTATCTAATAATGGGAAAATCCCTAAACAGTTAATCAAATACACCTAAAATGATATCTCATACTTAGATTAATATATCACATATATGGATAATATATCATAAATATGGAGACATCAAGTTGCTAAGTAATTACAAAGCTAAGTGCGTAATAATTATTGACGAATTGTTGTGTTTACCCTATTTTCACCCTATATATATATATAGAAAATAAAATTATACAATAATTGCTATAAATTGAAGTGTGAAATTACATTGTTAATAGAATTGCTATCTTGTAATCATTTTCTAATTCAGTCATTACGAATTGCTATCTTGTAATATTTTTTTAATAAAACATAACTAATCCTTATTTCTAAAAAGTATATATTTGTGATCTCATATTTTTTATTTTATTCAATTTTTTATAGAGTAAAAGAATATTTTATATAGGTTAATAAAACCATATTGTACAAGTATTTTTTTTTTATATTGATGTTAATAGGATCATAGTGGTACATTTAACACAAAATGGCAAAAAAAAATTATGAGCAATGGTAAAAAAGGTTGAACCCCGGTTTTAGGTTTGATTCAACTACAAAAAGATTTACTGCTCCTGATGAAGTTTGGGAAGAATATATGAAGGTGAGCTTCCAAAATACTAGTTTTAAGATTTATAATAAATTTAAAAAGTACTATATTTTGTTTTATAGGCTCATAAAAACACGTTGACTTACGTTATAATACACATGAAGATTATAATAAAGGAAGGTCGTTTCAAGGCGCTTGGGTTGCTTGATACAAAAGGGAAAAAAGATGTGTTTTTAAGATGTCTATTGAAGATCGAAACGACGATGCGAATTAAGAGAATCGAATATGATAATGATGATGAATTTTAGTTTTGCTTATTAAAGTGATTTTTAATTAAGTATGGGTTTACAAATTGATTTTATAGATAATTTTATACGGTATACATTGAAATTTATTACATGAATAGATATGCATGGATGTATATTTGTACCAGGAGAGATATGTTTTTTTCTAGTGTATCGTTTAAGTATATGAATGAATGTACATTTTTTTTATAAAATTCCATTTAAATATATTAAAGTCTATTAAAGTCCCTTAAAAGAATCAGTCGAACTCTATAAAGTATTTAAAAAGAATCTGCCAATCTCTATATGGAGTTAAAACCATATGTGGAGTCTATAAAGTGTATGGATTTTAAAAATCCAATAAATTCAAACAGATATCCAATTGAATACACCCCCTAACTCTCATTATATCAAATTTAATAGTATCGTAGTACGTTTTGAATAAATGTGTGTGAAAATCATCTGGTCTTGGTGTCTTATTAGGTCTAAGTTTCCAAGTATCTTTTCTAGTTTCTTCCTCATTAATAGGTTTATTAAGATTATCTGCAGATTTAATATCAATCCTACTTTAAATAATTTCTGGAGTATTGGTATAATTTTTTTTCTAGAAGTAGTAAAAATATTATTAAAATAATTTATTATCTCTTTGTTAATATCAATTTGTTTTCTAACCAAATTACTATTTTCATTTGTTATTTATTTTAATTTGTTTCCGCTTCTTCCTTTTTTAGTACATGTGTGATAATATTTAGTATTGTATCACCTTTCTTAAATCAAAGATTTCTCTTCAAAAACTTTCTTCTCTTTTCCAGATGTCTTTTAACTCTTTCGTAATGTTATTATATTCATCCCATTTAAAATTGAAATTCTTTGTGTTAGATATAATTTCCAAGTTTTTTATTAGTTTTTCAATAAGAATTTTGTTGTTACCACTACATTTTTTATTTTATGATTAATCACTACATTAGGGTTTTCCCTAAGTGTCTTGTGATCATCCCTTACTTTTTTAATAATATTTAAACAGACGTTTTCCGTTGTCCAAAAAGATTCAAAATAGAATCTTCTTTTTTTGTGATTATCTTTTTTATCATGATGTAGTATTAAAATGTAATGGTCAGAGCCAATAGCAGGTATCACAACTGTCGAAGCATTATGGAATAGACTGGCTCATATAGAATTATGTAGAGCCCTATCTAAGTTTGCCTTTATAAATTTATTTTCTGTTCTTTTATTGGTCTAGGATAACCTACAACAATAACATGTTTTTTCCTTAATATTATTGAGGTTTATAAATTTGTTGAAATTTTTATAGATTTTTTAAGATATGAATTACCCTTTAATTTTTGTTTTAAAGATATTATACAATTAAAATCCCCAATAATAGATCAAGCAGGGGCCTAAGTGCATTTAAGAAAAAATTTAAGATCTCATTTTCATTTTAATAAGAAATAAGGCATAGAAATGTTTAATAAATCTTTGTTCTATCTTCTTCTTTAATAACTATATGAATGAAGTTCATATAACTATCCAGAATTTTTTTTAATCCCTTTTTACTAAAAAGTGTTAACCCTCCCTTTAAACCCTTAACCGTGTGTATTATCTTTATATCAATTAAATTAGCAATTGAATTAAGTTTATTAATTGAATTTTTTGTCTCTAATAAAAATGTTACCTTTGACCAGTATATGGAGCAAAGGTCCCAAAGGGCCTGGACTGTCAAGGAGTTCCTAACAGTTCTAGGCAAAATGTATTATCCTTGAAGTTGGGGTTGATTTGAAACAACCCCAGAAGACTCTTCATATTTATTTTATTTCTTTGCTTTCCTTTTCCACCGAAATACCCTCTACCTCCACTCTTTTATTTTCCTCTTTATTAATTTTCTTTTCTTCAGACGAATTTTGTTTCTTCACCGTCAATCTTCTTTTCTCCCACCTTATATGATTTCTCTGCCTCTCAGCAAAGGCGACTTGTTCTCTAGTTTAATACATTTGTTGATTGATTTGTGTTTTATCCAACCATCTTGACCGATTTTGTCACTTTCTCTAAGTTTTAATCGAGCCTTAGAGTAATCTGTAACTGATGTGTAAGCATCATTTTCAGAGTTACAAAAAGTTCTTGATAACTCCATCGAATCGTCATCCTTAGCTTGGCAAATCCCAGTCCGAGTTATGGTTGTTACTGTTGAAGGTCCACAATTTCTTATGATTTGATATTATGGGGTTAATGGTGTTTTATTTTTTTTATTTCTCGAATGTTTTTGGTGGTGGTGGTGGTTCTATTGTTAAGCCTGGTTGATGTATTTTTATCTTTTGGAGGTGTAGGAGGAATGGAGACGATGGTATTGGTTGAATGGGAGATGGGGTGGTGTTGTTGATTGGGGTGGTTAAGGTATTCAAAATCGGTTGATGTTTGTTGTTGGTTGGGCGGGTGTTCTGTTTTGGTTGAAAGGCTTAACTGAAGTGTGTTGGATTTCAGCCGATTTGGTTTTGGAAGTGTGGTGGTTGTAGTAATGTTTGGTTTAACTCCAGATAAATTGTTGGTTGAGATGAGGTCTGGTTTGGTTGGAGGTGATGATCGGAGAATTGCAGAGTACGAAACATTTTGGATTTTTTTACCTGATGGAGAACATGAGTCCCCATTGTTTGAATTGTTCAAAGGTGTTGAAGTTGATATATTCCACGTCACTGGGTTGACATCTCAAGTCAGCAAAGACCATGTCCAGGTCAATTTTTGTGTGCGGTGTCAGTTTATAACCCGTATTCGTATTAGAAACTTCCGCAAAATTCTTCCATACCCGGGGTGTATGTGCACCCCAAGTGGATGACGCCACGTGGCAAGGAAGATGTGGCGTGGAAGAATCCTAGTGGCTGCATCTTATATTGTTTGTTTAATAAAATAGTGGTGTTACCAATTTACCCCCACTGCCATAAGGATTACCGGTCATTCATTGATTGGTTAAACATAAATCTACTTTTAGTGTTTTGTCTAATCGTGAATAGTAATGCAATTAGTTTTCAGAGATACGGATTAATGTTTTGATTTGTTAACCGTGTTCAAAGTTTCGTTGTGAATTGCGGTTGTTTGTAATTTTTCGTTTGAATATTTCAAACGAAGAAAATGCTCCATTTTTTAATGTTTGCAACGTGTCATCACAAGGATTATTTCAAATACTTTATTAAGTGTCTAATCCAAGCTTACTTTTCCTCTTTGTGGTGTTTTTTTGTTAGTGTAATTTTTCGTAATTTATTTGTTGTGAGCATCACAATTTTCGTTGTGGACTAAGATTGACTACTATTTTGTCTTATATGATGATTGCTATTATATGCCACGTGTCATCCTGTGAGAATTTTGAATTCATAGGTGTAGTGGTGTAGTGTATTTTTTCGTTGTGGACATTAGTGCAAATTATCGTTCTTATTTAGACCGGGCATTAAACCATCTCTATTAACCATGGTTAATATTATTATTTTTCGTTAAACATGTAAGATAGATAGTAAACACCTTGTAAAGACGATAATTTAAATTTAAAAAAAAAATTAGCATTTATATTCATTAATGGTGATAAGATAGATATGGTTGATGGTTGAAGTAGTAGTTAGGAGTTATTGAGTTGGGTTAATGGTATATCACCTACCGATGAAATCTGAGTCTATAAAATGTGGGTGGAGAGGTTCATTTGAAGTAGTATCCAATTTCATTGTTAAGTTATATAGTCGGAAGTTTTTGGGTTAATATATTCGGGAGATCGTGAACCGGGAGTTTTACGAGCAAACGAGATGGACTCAAACGGTTAGTTATTTTCTAATCTCGTGTTGCATGTTGTTAATTTTACGATGAATGTGTTTAATCTTCTAGTTATCTTACTATTTTACGATTGCATGTTGTAAATTTGAAGTTATCGTAATGATTTTAAGTTACGTTAGTGTTTGGATAGTCTTTAATTTATCGCATGACAAATGTATATTTGAAGTTATCGTAATGGTTCTATGTTATGTTAATCTTTATAATTTAGAAATGTATAAATTCGAATTATATAGTCAAGGTTAATGGTATATAGTAGGTGTTATAATATGGTAATGGTATGTGTTAAAGGGTTACGGGTGAGAGTTACGGTTACAAGTTATGTTATACGGTTAGTTAGTTTCTAATCTCGTTTTGCATGTTGTTAATTTTACGATGAATGTGTGTATTCTTCTAGTTATCTTAATATTTTACGATTGCATGTTGTAAATTTGAAGTTATCGTAATGATTTTATGTTACGTTAGTGTTTGGCTAGTCTTTAATTTATCACATGACAAATGTATATTTGAAGTTATCGTAATGGTTCTATGTTTTGTTAATATTTATAATTTAGAAATGTATAAATTTGAATTATATAGTCAAGGTTAATGGTATATAGTTAGGTGTTATAATATGGTAATGGTATATGTTAAAGGGTTACGGGTAAGAGTTAAGGTTACGAGTTATGCTTTACTGTTAAGGTTTGTGGTATAGGGTTAGGGGTCAAGGTGTATAATATATGGTTACGGGTTATGTTCTATGGTTTGGGGATAAGGTTAGGTTAATGGTATAGTTAAAGTATATGATGGTTAAATATTATGGTTAATTAAGTGTATGGAAGACTAAACTTAATTTTTACGAAAAACTCATTTGTGTAGATTCTCCGAGAGTAGACTTAGATTTAGATAAGGAGGTTGATTTTGGTGGGGTTGAGGACCTTAGATCCCTCACCCGGGCAAATGTCATGGAACTTCGTTTTTCATCCGAGGAAGAAGCTTACATGTTATACAACATGTACGGTCGTGCTTTAGGATTTGGGGTTAGGAAGGATCGGGTAGAAAAGTCAAGCAGGAGTGGTGGTTTGGTTATTAACCGGATATTTTTGTATTCTTGTGCCGGTTTGAGGGAAAAGAAATACTTAGAAATGAAGGACAGAGTTAGAGACCACAGGGCTGGGACAAGATGCAACTGTAGGACGAGACTTCGCATCAAGTACGATAACGAGTTTACGTGGTGGATGACTTTCAGCCCGAGCACAACCATGAGTTAACCCCCGAGTTCGCGACCCATTACCTACGATCTCATAGGAAGTTAGACGAAGATCACCTCGACCAAGCCATATCTCTTCAGAATGCTGGTGTAAGAACATGCAAGATAATGGACATTTTTCGTAAAAGAGGCAGGAGGGTATAAATATATTGGTTTTATGAGGAAGGATTTGTACAATGTTCTAGGCAGGATAAGATCGGATGAAATCAGCGAGGGTGATGTGAACGTGGCTTTGCTTACCTGGAAGGTAGGTGCGGGAGTGATCCGATGTTTGTTTCTAAGCACACGGTTGACGAAGAAAATCGTCTAGACAAGTTATTCTTTTGTGACGGGAAATTTAGGAGAGAGTTTGCAGTTTTCGGCGACGTACTCGTATGCGATGCCACTTACAAGACAAATGCTTATTGTTTCCCACTTATTGTGCTTTGGGGTGTGAACAACCACCGTAAGACTTGTATATTTGGTATCGCGTTGGTGAAAAACGAGACTGCAGAGGCTTATGTGTGGGTCCTCGAAACTTTTACAACAACGATGAATGGAAAGAAAACTAAATCTGTCTTAACCGATGGTGACAGATCAATGGTGTCTGCTATCGAAATCGTGTACCCTTCGGCAGGACATCGGTTGTGCTCTTGGCACCTTAATTAAAACGTCGTTACCAACGTAAAGGTTGAAGGTTTTGGTGCAATTTTCAAACACCTTATGTCCTTTCCTTACATTTTCGAGTTGTTTGAAGATTCTTGGTGGAATATGGTAAACGACAACAGTCTAGTAAAGGATAGGTGGATCATAGAAACATATGAGAAAAGGGAGATGTGGGCGGAGGCGTATCTACGTGGGAAGTTCTTCGAGTTCCTCAAGTCCACCCAGCGTTGTGAGAGTATGAACACGTACTTGAACAGTTCCTTAAAAAAACGTAAAAAGTTCATTGAACTAGTGAAAGCGTTCTTGTTTATGGTTAGAGTAAGGGATAACGCGAACCAAGAAGAGTACGTCACAAACCACATTACACCTGTACCGACGACTCTTTTAGAGGATATCGAGCTACTAGAAATTAAGCAATTTATGAGGGAAGCTTTTTTTAAAGTACGAAAAGAGTTGGTTAATCGAGGTGTCATATATCATAGAGGTGGATTCGTAGAAAGTTTTAATTCTCGCATCTACACGGTTGCTTCACACAAACATGGTGGTTTTACATGGAAGGTTGTTATTACGTGGGATGGGTCTAGGTTCTTATCGAGTGCTCTTGCCTCTTATTTGAATCGCACGGAATTCCATGTTGGCATATATTCTACGTGATGAAAGTTGAAGGTGTTAGAGAAATACCAGAGTGTTGCATTAAATATCGGTGGACACCTAGCAGTAGTTTGACCTTGAAGGAGAAGTGTTTGTCGGAATATAATCTAGCCAACAAGGAAACAGCGAGGATGGGGTTCCTGAATGCGAAGTGGAAGGATATGCGTTTCCATGCTGCCCGAAGCGAGCGGGGTTATAACGAGACCCTCGAAGGGATAACGAACATAGTGGCTCGAACAAGCAACTACCCAAACGACGACGGTACTATTCTAAATGTTCCCCCCGTTGTGTTATTTGACGTAGAGAATCCCGAGAGTGCCCACCCAAAGGGTACAACCACAAAAGCACCGCGTCGCTGCGGCCACTGTACGTTACCAGGGCATCAAAAGAACAACTGTCCTAGAAACTTGTCTCGTACCGGTCCGGTACCCAATGAGACTAATCCGAGTACACAAGAGCTACCCTTATTCTAACTGTTTTCTTTGTAATATCTGCTGCGTACTTATTTTGGATTAACTTTTTTTTAAATCCCGTTTTGGATTATCGTATAACTACTAGGTTTTTTTAACCGTATTGTAATATTTTCTAAGTAATTATTTTGGTTTAGTTTTTTTTAAATCATGTAATTTATTATCGTATAACTACTTTATTTTTTATCTTGTATTATACTATCGTATATCTACAATTTTTTTAAACCTACGTGTCGCGGACGTGCCGGAGGGAACGAGACTAATCCAAATAAAACCCGTATTTTAATTTCTTGTAAACACTATTTTGTTAAGCTCAATTTTATGCTTTAAAAAATAATTTATTTTAGTCTTGTCTTAGAATTTAAGTGTACCAACCATATTTACTTCTTCTTTATTTACTACTAACTCCCCTTTTAACTTACTACTCATATACTAATAAGTTGAGCTCATTTAAAACAAGATCTTGTACAATATTTGCTATCAATCACACTAACTGTTAATCCTTCTATAAATAAAGCATACTAACTCTCCTTTTAACTTACTACTCCATTCCAACCATTCCATACAACATATCAAGTAAATATTATGCCTCACAATGTAATATTATTTAGTTTACTAAAGTGCTTATCATTATTATCTCCATACAAGTTGGCCGAGATTATTGCATTTTTTTTTCCATTACAAGGGAGATCCTAATGGATCGTGAAATACATAAATATCAAAACGAAAGCACTAATCTAGCACACTAGAAGCCATGCTAGGACTAACAATCATTCTCAGAGTCTTCCACTCCATTCGATCACGCGTAATAATACCCCAAATACCTTCCGGCGGGTGATCATGCCTCTGAAATTGCTCCACTTGAGATACCCCCAATTTCGCTAGCCAATCTACGCAAAAGTTACTCTCTCTCTAAAGATGCCCCTCACTTTAAACATTGTATTTCTCCTAAGCATCAGTCGAATCTGATGGATCCAAAATGTCGTTGGACCTCTCTAGTATTCCACCTGACCAATCATGTCTAACGCTTCCTTAGAATCAGTCTCTACCTCTACCTCCACCATTCCTAATTCTTCCACAAGACAAAGTCCTTGGTGAAGCGCTATAATCTCCAACTTGTTACCATATCCCAATCCACTTTCAACGAAAATCCGCATATCAAATTCCCCTCCTCATCTCTAAGTACCCCACCACCACCTCCGTATTTTTTCCACTTATTGTAGCTCCCATCCGTATTTAGCTTGAAAACCACTTTAGGCTTGATCCATCCCAAAAAGTTAACATGTTGATTGACCTTAGTTGCACTACCCGGGATCATACCCCACACTCTTGCGTAATTAACAGCAAGAAAATAAGCGTTTCGAATCACCACTATAGCTGTAGGAAATTCTTCATTATTAAAGATGATGTCATTTCGGATTTTCCAGATTACATATATCAAAACACTAAAGAACACACTCCATAATATCCCTTTATAAACACATTTACTTGTTAAGTTCTTGTTCCATCACTCATGTCTTAACCTCTCAAGTTCCCCACCATAGGCGTCATTCGCCTCTCTCACCTGCCTTGTCACTGCTGCATCCCGCTACTCAGCCCCTGCCCCCTTCCAGTCAAAAATGTCTCACGAATCCCTTGGATTTGCTGCTCTATACTGTCTCCAGTCCGGTCCTCCAAGATCTCTTCCACTTGCTGTTGTTGTCGAATTCCAGTAGCGAGATCATCATGGTGAGTTGAAGCTGCAACCTAACTCCCTTCCTGGAGAGTACCTGATCCAGCATGTGAAGACGGAATGGCTTGAACCAGCCTATCTCTCCCAAACGCAGCTGCATTTTCCGAAATTGCACCCACAGTCCCTGAAATAAAAGTGCTGTAGAAATCAGAATTTACCTCCGAACTAATACCATCTGTACCCGAATAATTGTGGATCTCCTCACTAACAATCTTCCATACACCACGAACACTAACACATTCCTTGAAGACATGTAACGCGCTTTCCTTAAACAACCCACAACACGGACAAAGACCCGAATCAACAACCCCTCGCCTACTCAAGTTACCACAAGTTGCAAGCCTTTCATACGCGGCTCGCAAAATTAATACTCGAATTTGTTGGGGACATTGTAATTTCCAAATCTTGTCCCACTTCATTGTAGATTGTGCTTCATGTATTTCGAACTCCCATGCTGCCGATTTAGTAGTATATATTCCATGTATCTCCCTTGTCTAGGATAATTGATCATTATTATCTACACTTCCTTGTAGACTAACACCAGTGATTTCCAACAATTTAGAAGTTGGTAAGAGATGCTGAAAAGCGTCCCAATTCCAGGAACCATCCTCTAGTACATACTCACGAAACATCCTATAGTATTCACTCGCCCCCACATGACCAGTAGCGAAATCAATTAACGGGCGATTCCCAATCCAGAAATCCAACAAAAAACTCACCTCCTTTCCATTATTCAAGAGCCATCGGGATCCCCGTCTAACTACGGCAATGCCTTCCACGGTGGCTCTACTCATTCTTGAATTCGTAGGTCTCGAAATATAATGTAAATGAGTCAAGTTGAAATACTTTTGTCTCATTATAATAGCCCAAATGGTACTATCATCATGAATAACCTTCCAACCCAATTTACCAAGTAAAATTCTATTCATGTCCTCCGCAAATCGAAAACCAAGACCACCCATAGACTTGGGTTTACAGATATTTTTCCACGCTATCCAGTTGATGTGTTTCTGTCCTTCCGAGATTATTGCATGTTAATTTTTTTTTGTTCCCAACTATTCTATTAACTAAAGGTGGCCGAGATTTTTTTACTACCAAAGCATGGTTCAGTCATGCATGGAAGCTTACAAAATAAAAAAGCTACTAGTTCAATTTTTTTGGTTTTAATAAAGAATAGTTGAATAATAGTTGGACTAATTTTTTTCATGATCTCTTCAATTAGAAATTGGAGTCGACGACGCATGCAAGCTCGGACGAATTCTTTCATATTGGAGTGAGCTCGTACGAAGCGAACGTGACTCTACGGTACAATTACGTCTATTGTGGTTGTGACAAAAAATACAACCTCCATTTGTCTGACATAGACACGCATGGTAACCATGACAAGTTATACCACAATTGTCCCACTGACGGTTTTGTACGTTGGGCTCACCCTTACCATATTGATTGGAGAAGTTTGTTGTCCGAGGGTAGTGCCATTAACAACTACAAAGGTCGACCAACATACCATGAAGCCGACCGTTTTGGATCAAACCAAATCACCGGTTTTTTGTTGATGGTCAATTTCATCATGTTTGCAATAATATTAGAATTGTTATTTTAGGGGTTGCATACTCAAACCCTGTTACGTTTTACGGACTATTTTGATTTTTGCTAGTTCCGTCGGATATTAAGCTGTGTTATGTTATGGGACGTAATATTTTTTTTCATGTTATTTTTGTTCCAGCAAATATATAGCCATATATTCATGTACTAAATATTTTGTGGCTTTAAAAAAATATTTATTTATGTCAAATCTTGTAATTACCTTTTACCTACCATATTTACTTCTTCCTTACTAACTACTAAATCCCCTAATAGTTACTAGACCTATACTAATAAATTGAGATCCTTTAAAACAAGATCTTCTCCAATATTTATTTTCCATCACACTAAATACTAATCCTTCTATAAATAAAGTGTAGTATTTTTTCAACTTCATAACCCATCCTCCATTCCAACCATTCCATACACCATAACAAACAAGGAAGATGCCTCATCACGTGAGTATCTTTTAATATTTTTCTTTGGATATCATGCTTACCTCCCAACTTGTAGCATTAAATTTATTTTTATTTCATGCACATATTCTGTTGGTGCTCTAACTTGCACAAAAGAAGTAGGAGGCCGTGAGTATTTTACTCATGCATGGAAGTGAAAAAATTAACTTAAAATATTACTTATACTACTTATTAAAAAATTGAGGGAGTAATGTATTTCTTGAACATATTAATTAGGAATTGGAGTCTACGACGAGAAATGCAAGCTCAAGTTATGTTTGGTGTCTTGGAGTGGACTCGTAAAAAGCAAACATGGTGTTACGGTACAAATATACCTACTGTCCTTGTGGAAAATTGTGCAACCTCCGTTTGTCCGACACAGACGATTACGGTAATCATGACAAGTTATACCACAGTTGTCCCATACATGGTTTTGTTTGTTGGGCCCACCTTTACCATATGGACAATGGAAGTTTGGTATCCGAGGGTAGTGCGTTAACAACTACGGTGGTCGACCAACATTCCATGAAGCCGACCGTTTCGGATCAAACCGATGGAACTAGCGAAAAATCAAAATATTCCATAAATTATAACGGAGTACCACTACCTAACCCCTAAAATAACATTTCTAATATTATTCCAAACATGATGACAATGACAAACATGTATTGTTAAGTGTAATATTTATAAAATTCCAAGTTGTTAGTATGTTATAAGAAATATCTACATATTATATAATTTTATGTATACACTAATATGTATAATAATATATATTCTATATTTATGTGAAATATTATATATCCTATATTTAAGGAAAATATATTAAAATAAAATGTATACGTATATATATAAGAATATATATTCTATATTTTAGTTCAATATTATATATAATGATATGTATACAATAAATATATATACCATAATATATATTCTATATATAAGTTAAATATTATATAATAAAATATATACCATATACGTAGTATAAAGTATAGTATAATAAAAATGATATAATAATATTTTTGCATACATTAATTAGAATTAAAATTTACTAAATAATAAAATGTATATATATATATTTAACAAAATAAATTTTATATAAATACATGTATCAACACCATAAATAATAAATAATATCATACACGGTTTTGGTTGAAAAAACTCTAAAAAGCAAGCATTCTACCAACAATTTTCGTTTGGCTAATTCTACCAGAAAAAAACCCTTTATTAATAGCCTTCAAAGTGTCAACTCAATCATTTTCACCCAAATTGAGTGTATCTTTTGTGCCGCAACCTTGGAATATGAAACGCTTCTCCAAAATGTTAAAACACTCCACCACCACCCACTCTACCATCATCCTCCCTCTCTCCATTTCTATATTCTCGCACCACCAACTGAACCATGTATGCGACGGACTCGGAGAACTCCTCACTTGATGAAGAAGGAGACTCGCTCAAGCAGTTAGTGGTTCGTTCTCGTCGGAAGTCCATCGCCTCCAAGAAAAAAAGGCGTCGGGTCGGAGCTCTACCAATGGCCGTGGATGCTTTATTGGTCACGATGGAACCAACGCCGTTAGCCGTTATCTACCCCCAAGATACTGATTTTGAAATCCCACCACCATCAACCATATCAGATTCAAAAAAAACCTAGCTTTACCAACATCAAACCTATCCCTACCAACGTCAACCCTAGCGCTTCCAATCTCTATGTCACCACCGAACTGTCTTCCAACAACCACCCTACCACCACCGCTCTCTCTTCCTTCACCACCACCACTATATTTAACATACACCACCACCAGGGATAATGTGAAAGAGAAGGAGAAGATAATGGACTCTCCTCCAAATCTAGGCTAATGGGTTCAGTCTTTTAAGTATTTTGGTTATATCTATAAGTATTTTAAATTTTAATTGTTTAAGTGTTTAAGTGTTTAAGTGTTTAAGTGCTTGTGTGTGTTTTAGGGTTTTATTTTATGTTGTTTAAGTTTCGTTGTGTACGTTTGAATGTATGAAGGTAAGAGGAAGGTTAAATGAAACCACATTCAACCTTTATTCATGCCTTCCTCATGTTTTGATTCCCAGTAATTTGTTTAAAAAACTGTTTTTTGAGTAATTTGTATTCATTAAGTTTTCTGTGATCCTTGTCCAGCTTAAACGAAAGAAAACTACAAAAAAAACTAAAATATTAATCCTAATTTACAAAAAAACAAAGATTTAAATAGCTAGAGAAGATAGACTTTTAAGATGGAAAAGATTAAAGATTCTTATTTTACACAAAAATGATATTACGTGTTCTTTGTGTTCTTAAATTATTAGGGTTTTTATCTGTTAGTCACTTTTCCACCATAAACGAAAAAGAAAAAATGAAAGAAAAAATAGTTTAAAAAAAAGTTGAATCGTTATTGTAAAAGTTGACAGATTTTTTTTATCCTTACCAACAACAAATTTTTGAGAAGCTGATGGATCAAAAATTCCCAGGAGAAAGATAACCTTCATCGCAAAAAAACGAAAAATGCAGAAAACAATAAATGTAAATAACATAATTCAAAATAAGATAGAGACTTAAAAAGTCAAAGGTAATACAAGAACCATAACCATAAGCTATTTCAAAGCAATAATAGCTAACAGCACAATCAAAACGACACAAAAAAAGTAAATAACCATTTTGATATCTTCCAAATCCACCATCTTCCTAGGAACTTCCCGAGGACTTGGTACTTCAACAGGAGGAACCACGGTAGAAGACGATGCTTCGTTGTTGGCCTCAAGTTGACGACCCCATCGAAAAAATCCACACCTCCAACAAGCAAAATAAAGAGCCTCGTAGTTACCCTTGTCTTGCCCTAACGTAATGAACGGGTGCAAATAACGTGGATGGGTGCAGTTGCATTTCACGGGAGCCACACGAACTAGATCACCAACACCATGGTTTGAGGATGACGCCATCTGCTATAAATAGGTGAAAATACTACATTAAAACCAAATAGTTTATTTTAATTAAAAAATAAAGTAAAGCAAAAATTTATAGGAGAAAATTCTCACCACAATCTTCTTCAATAATTTTAGAGGGTTTGTTTTGTTGTGGTGGTTGTATCCACCTAAAGCTTATTTTAATGGAAAAAGAAAAAAGTAACCGTTGAAAATAGTAACAAATTTAAAAATTGAGATCTTTTTCTTGGGAACACAATTGCATGCAAAACACAACCCCAACCCCAACCCAACCACACACCACCTCTCTCCAATATAACCTTTCCTTCCTTCCATCCCTTTTCCTACCTCTTCCATCTTAATACCTTTCAACCAAACTTCAAAAACCAACAACATGATACCACTACCAAAATCACATGCACATTTGTTAAAACCTAGACTAACTAGAGAGTACTATATCCCAAAATTCTTAACTCCTAGGAGATTGAATTTCAAAACCATAAAAAAAAATCCCAAAAAGGGTACCAACATATCTTCATCAAAAAAGAAACATTCGATGCCCGATGTTGTAGAAGTGAAGGAGGAGACCTATTCAAAACGCCCCATAACAAGGCTATCAAAAGGTAGGCAAGAATAGTGATTGAAGATGATTTGGTTACTACAAGTAGTACCCATCCTCTAAGGGATTCATCTTATCAACCTTCCCACGATAAAAAAAATCAACTTCAACTTCCTCCGAAGAAATATTTGTCCATAAAGTCAAGGAGGAAATTGTATCTTTATCAATAATGAGCATATCCTCAAAAAAACATCTCTTCGAATCACACCAAATGAGATGTTGATGTTCATCAAGTAAAATAGGAAAGTGTGCCTCTACGAGATGAAGGAGTTGATCGACTAGTCCATGACTTAGGTGGAGAAGGAGTATTGTTCTGGATTTTGAAACAAATCCTAGAAAGTGTATCTCACATGGAGAAAGGAGTGGACATCATCAAAACACACTTAGATAAGTAGTGATAGTTAGTATTGTTCCATGTGTTTGTTTGTTAGTTAGTTATTCAAGTCTATTAGCATATATGCAATTTAGTAGTGTGTGTAATGTTTCTAGCTATTCTAGTTATTAAGTCTAAGTATTAGTTTGTTGTAGTTTGTGTTTCACATATATGAAGTGAAGTTAATGTTTGTTGTTTGTTTATAATTGTTGTTTGTTGTGTTGCTTTTACTCCAATCCAAATTTTGTTGTTACTTACGCAATTTAAGGTTTATTTAAAAAAAACATTTCATTTGATTCACAAATTACCTTGGAAATAAAATATACTTAAAATATACGTATTTAAATTAAATATATATATACGAGCTTCCATTTTACCTGAAAAAATATATTAAAATCTAATACTTTCATAATAATTTACCTAAAATTTATACTCTAATAAATGCTTTGTTCAATACCAAATCCTGATTTTGAATGTAATACTACTAAGTTGACTTAAACATATTAAAGATAAAACAATAAATATGTCCAAATTGTCCAAGTCTAAAATCCAAGCAACCATCTGTCCTAAGTCATAGATTAGATTACAGAATCCTAATTAACTTGCTGATGTAAACTTCGTACATCCGGGATAACCACTGTTGTTTATACAAATTAGCAAAGGTTACGAGTCGGAACGAGTACGCTCGGTTCGATACTAGAAACTGACTTCGTAATGTCACCCCGATGAACTGGGCAACGGCACGCAAGTCATCCAGAAGCCTTGCACTACCCGCACGTAACTCGTACCCAACGCCCTTTTTATCAAACAACTACCCTGGATGATTAAAAGGTTCCCATCATCATTACAAAACAATACCTAAATTTAAAACAGTACAAACAAGTCACAAAGTTTAGTACAAAACATACTTAAAATTACAACATCTACAATCAAGCCTCCACCCAGTTTCTTAACTGGTTATTGTCCGACCTAAATAAGTACTGCGCCAACTCGAACCGTCTCTCCTGGAATTCTGCATTCTTCCACTCTATTCGGCAAAATGGCCATCACATCATAGTACAGACGTGAATGGCGCAATCCATCATGTCGCATTGTCGAGGTGCCCAATCTGCAATAACAGGACGAAAGCTTCTGAGACAGGGCACTCAATATCGGGCGTGAAGACTATCTAACCAAACCTGAAGCCCGTCCACCTACAAAAGTAGAGTATTATATTCACGTCAACTTCTCAAAACACCAAATTCGATTAACAAATTAATTAAACTTACCAAAGTCGAAAACAGCCTCATGTACCTCGCTCCCGGGCCCAAACACGGCGCAAAGTATCACAGATTATGAGTTTCGTGTTCTCAAAATCTATGACATACAACAACCAGTGATTATCCCCAATGTTAATGGGGATGAATATCTGGAATCCATAGAATTGACATAAAAATGATAAGTACATTAATATTAATATTTAACATTTAAATAAATAATCAATTAAATTAGGAGCTTATAAAATTATATAGTAATTTAAAGTTTTTTTCCATAAAAAAAATTAATGTAAATTTTAACCCCAAAATATCAATTTGACAAAAACCAAAGTAACTACATACCTGCTTGACGTCTGTAGCTTCGCCCGTGAACCTATGAACCCCGAAATACAAAGATGATAACTCTCTAGGTGCTTTCGAACCGTTAAGAATACGTGTCTGCAAAAATCAGAAACAAAATTAATCATTTGAATCCACAATTCTCTAAATTATATTGGAAAGGGGTTGAATATTAACCGCAAAATACGTGGGCATAAACCATCGATAGCATTTGACATTGTTTAACCTCTCGTCTAGGCACAATTGCTCAACACAACAATCAATTACCTGCAAAATCACAAAATTAATTTGAAAATGAGAAATAACATAACATACTAAAAAACACGAGTTAGATAAATAGTCACGTCTGCGGAAACAAAAGCTCCAGGTTCTATTAGCTCTCGAATCTGTTTCCTAGAAACGTGAAAGTGATCGTACAACACCACTAACTGACTACACATAAACCAATTACAAACATCCAATTAAATAAATAAAAACAGGATCACTAAAAAAATACAAATAAATACTTACTCAGGGGGGATTTCCGGTCCTTAAAGAATTTCCGCAACAAATTATCATCCCCCATTAGCCTTCTACGGAATGGAGTGAAATCGTTTCCGGTACCACGTATGAATCCTTGTCCTTGAGTACGTACGGGCCTCAACTAGATGCAACAACCGTTTCAGGGCGTATCAGAGAACGAATGGGGGACTCGTGTAGAGTAATAACGGGGGACTCATGTTGAGAAGGGATGGGGGAATCATGTCGATGTGGAATGGGGGACCCACGAATTGAGGCAGTGACTCTTTCACTTTGAGTAACGGTGCATCCCGACAAACCCCACATCGATACACTCCTTCGAGGTGTGCGTAATTGATGACTGATTTCCATCGGTTCGGGGCTAGGAACATCTCTACGAGCTTGGGCCTCGAGTAACTTTTGCAACATGCCCTTCAACTCATCCAGGTCTTCTCTCCGCACATAGTCATCCTTTGGATTCTTCTTGCCTTTACCCAATTGAGAAGCCAATCCTTCTTCATTTACATCCTCTTCATGCAACGGGTCCTCCACCGTCTTGTTATCGGTAACCAAAAATCTACACTTACAGTAGCATATCCCTCCTAAATTGTCAACATTTTAACTTTCGAGCGTGTTGACTTTGTAGTCCAATTCTTGCAATACGGAAGTCCCTGGGGCACCACCGTATGTCTCGATTGCCTTTGTACAAATTTTAGGAACAATACCTTCCAGAAAATAAACAAATGGCAATTAAATAATAAATCACTACTGTAAAAAAACATAATGGGATTACCTGAAGGAAATAACCACACCCATTGAAGTATTTAGACTTCAAATCAGGTGGGGCCATTTTGAATTTTGTAATACCATGTATAATGCCATTGTATACGAGATAGGACCAATTATAAGTTGGGATCAACTTAACATCCCTAATAGCGAAGAAGACGGCTTCGTCTACACCATGGGTGCTCGTGGGGACGATGAAATAACCATAAACATACAACACCAACAACTTCTTAAACAAATCTCCATGACTCTTACACGCTAAAAACAAGTCCTCTATTCTATTCATCTTTACAACACTTTCACTAATCCAATGACCGTTAAAAAGCAAATCCAACTCTCTAAAAACATCACAAGGAATGCCATATAGTGGGGGGGGGTCATACCCCTTCTTGGCAAACCTAAAACTCTATGTACATCTAAATACGAGAAAGGAAGGATACTACCATATAAATTGAAATTACTCGAAGCTACATCGAATATATCTACCATGAATTGGCAAATTTGATACTTTAGGACAGTTTTTGGAAAACCAATAAAAGCTCCAAACCGGATTTGCTCCGCGGCTTCACGTTGCTGGGGGCTCAAACCAACAGAAAGATGACTCGTTTTAGGCAAAGAAAGCTTGGTTACAAGCTTCACCCCCTGTACAAAAACACAAAAATTAGTCACTAAACTAATTGACAATTTTTAACTTTACTCTAAAAAAATCACTTAAATATACAAGGAAAAGGTTGTAGAACAAATAAACTCACTTCGCTTTCTTCATCCGACTCATCCAAGTTCTGTGAAGCACTTCCCACCTCAATATTGAGAGTTCTTTCTCTAGCGGCATTTTCATATACCTCCCTTTCGCGAGGGGGTAATTCGTAATACCTTTTCCTAATGGACTCCAAGTTCACGGGCATGTCCGGAAAGTTGCCCCCCAAACTCGGTCTCCATTATATTCCTTAGTACATACAAACATGAAAAACAACATTGATAAGTATATGTAATACAAAATACTAAATATATACATAACGTAACAGTAAATAAAGTGTAAACTTACACGTAGTAATCAACCCCACTAATCTGGAGCTCTTTAGATTAATTCTTTAACCTGCATGCATTTAACAAAACATATCAACACCGCAAACCAATTACCCCAAAACCACACTATCAACTATAATTATCCCCTGACAACACTAAATCAATACAATTAGTATACGCCCCTAACCCTTTTACCCCAAATTCACTATAAACAGTTGAGTAAATATTACACTAAAATCCCCAAGTTTAACATTGAATATTACACTAATCACAGCAAATAACACCAAATTCACTATAAATAATCTCCTTATACAGTAAAATCCCTACGTTTAAATAAAAATAAAAGACTAATCACAGAAAAAACCAAAAATCACTATAAACAAGCGAGTATTACAGTACATTCCACAACTTTAACAAATAATATTACACTAATAAAAGAAAAAACCCCTAATTCACTATAGCCATTTAACTAATACAATAACATCACCAAAATCAACAAATATTAGTACTAATCAAAGAAAAAGAAACAAATTCACCACAAATAAATTCCTAAACCACTAATACTCCTAATCAACTCAAATCTAAGACCCTATTACCTCAGATTAACAAATTTATGACCTATTTAAACTTAATCCATTTTCGGTAATCACATAGACAACGACCTAGAGGGTTACCTTTTTTTGGAAGCCAAAACTCCTCCTCTTGGATGATGATTGAGACATGATTTAATCTCAAAAAATGGTAGTGTCCAAATTGAATTGATGATGAAGATGATGGTTATTACACGTGCCTAAGCTTGAGGTAACAAGTGAGTGTGATAGAGCTTCTTCGAACGTCTAGTGACACGGAGGTGACCGGGGTGATGGTGGTAACGGCGACTTACGGTGGCGGTGGATCTCTTTTCTGGGTGTTGGAGTTTTAGATCGAGACGCCACAAGAGAGAGAGGCAAGGAGAGAGAAAGACGCAAGGATATAATTTGAGGCAAGGAACGGAGGGGACGATGGAGGACGGCGATAAGGAGATAGCGTCGGTGGCTAAGGAAAGAAGAGGCTTTGGAGAGAGAGTATAATGAATGTGATCCACGTGAAGAGAGATGTTTTACACCAATCACACGTGCAAGTCACGTGTGACTTAAAGAAAACAAAAAAAATTCAAAAACATTAGGAATTGACACGTGGAGAAAACCTGAAAATTGTAATGAAAACCAACTCCACCATTTTCGAACGAATAAATGCACTATAACATGAAAATAATGAAAATAAACACATACATGGAAACGAAAATTACAATAGGTAGTAAGGGTAGAATAGTAAAACTACAACCAAACGAAAAGATTTCATAATCTATTTGTTTGTGCAACGAAAAAATACACATGAGGCTAATTAAATCAAAGTAATAAAGCTACTTTATGCAAAATATATTTTGATTCCCACAAAATCTAGTCACTTCAAGGGAAAGATAGTAATTGAATAAAGGAACTTTTGAATTTTTTAAAATTATTTCCCATACATCGGTGTATGGAAGAAAGACTCGAAACTTCCTCAATAGCCTTTTCTTTCATCTTTAGATTAATAACTGATGGTTTTTCTTTCTCTCTCTTGGCATTAAAGATGAAATGCGTTTTGTCGACTAAGGGAGTACTAGAGTACAACATTGACCGAACTAACCCGGTACTAAAAAACGAACCCGAGTCAACCCAATCTAAGATGGGCTAACCCGGATAAGGAGTCTAAGCTTATTTTCGGATTAAAAAATTGAAATTCCAAAATTGACCATTGCGGATCGGATAGTATTTTTTTAAATATGTCGTGTTGGACCCGGCCAACCCGGATTTTTATATATTTTCTTTTTCATATATAAGTAAACTGAGTATTTACTCTGCTACAGCTTTATTATAACCCTACCTTGGTGTACATCAATAAAATTTGGGTCGGTTGTTCAAAGTTGGTATATCCTCCTATTATATAGTTAGTATTCATATTGAAAATAGATTTCTGGAAGTGTCCCTTAAATGATAAGGCTTAGTTTGAAAAAGATTCCTTTTGGAGGGTCTCGTGATTATTCTCTAAACTGTTCAAGCGATTATTCTGATGCCTTGTCCGAATATTTACATCCACAGGATATATGTTTGATATATCTAATTTAATAAAAAAAAGTTATAATTTTTTTAAAGCAAACAAACCGGAATCACTCTAATGTGTAACATGAGTCAACCCGGTGATTTGAATCCGAGCGGGTGAGAAAAGAAAAATCCGGGGTAGATTTTTCAAATTTAAACCCGGGATGTTATAATCTAGGGTTAACAAAAACCTAAATCCGGTGGTAACCTGGGATATGCTCTACCCGAGGGAGTACGGTCATCATTCTTTACAGCACAACTTTGTTGCACAGTAGGTATGTGACTTGACCCCCTTTTTTCCTCGATTTGATTGCTTCTAAAGTAGGTGGCTAACTTTCTCTTCTCGTTCAAACTTTTTGTAGAAGCTCTAATGGAGAATGAGGTTATACGAGTGGAGATCTTAACCCAGCTGCCTAATTTAGGGACTATCTTGTTAGGATTATTACAGCTAAACTTATCGTGATTGAAATGGTGAGTTTGTTTTTCCGCATAAATTAAACCCCAAAAAGATAGGTTTATTCAACTCCCAATCAATTTTAACACGAGCAAAGGTATTTTCCGTGATAACTCTTTTCGTAGGAAGTATTATTTCATGAATAGTCCCAATTTATTGAAGTGTCTCAGATATGCTCTTAGGGTTTAACACAGTAGTAGGTAATCTGTATAATTATATCCATAAGGTAGTGAAGGTAACTATTTTGCTGCTTGTATTAACTTTATTTAGTGCGATATGTTTCCCCATCAAAGTCTAGGGTCTCTTTTACCATACACTTTCTTTATCTTGCACATTTGAAAACTTGAGCGTGAATTTGATGTGTCCAATGCGTTCTATTTGTACTTTTCCTGAGATGGCCCATAATTTTTGGATATGGTTTCTAATATACCCAAAATTTATAGCTTCATAATGTAGTAGCCTAGCAAGCAGTTCTAGTTCCTCAAAGGTTTGGTAATTGTTAGTACTTTCGGTTTAGATGGTGATAGCGCCTTCTTTAGCATTTGGATGATTGACTGCATATACATTCATTAGTGCAGGTACAAGAAGAGTATTAAAAGCTAATAATTGTTGTAAATTTAACGCATCAATGAATGAAGCAAAGCCTATAGGCGTTTAATGATGTCAGAGAAAGTTAAAGGAAAACAAAGTTGAAAAGTAAAGGACCAAAGAAATAAAGAAAAGGATGTATGAAAAGGATAAATTTGCTCAGTGTAAATCTTAACACAAAGAAAGATTATCAATGGTGAAGAACAAGAAGAGCAACAAATGTAAAGTAATGTTCAAAGAAGATAGAATTCTTCAATGTAAAAGTTTTGGTTTGAGAGAGAAATTTTAGAGAGAGGTAAAACATTTTTTTGGTATTAGTTATTCTCTTTAGGATCAATTAAAAGGAAAAATTGCAGGCCACACAATTCATTTCCCGCTCACACAGAATAACCTAAAAACGTTTGGGCCCCCTTTGGCTTGCTTAATTAGGTTAAGAATGGCCAACCTGTTTTTTCTTAACAAAATTCTAGTTTGACCCACAGTGGAAACAAATGACATAACTTCTTCATCTTAACTTTGAATTTACTTACGTCACTTTCCACACGACACTGAATTCAAGATTCTTTTTAGGCAAAAGGAATCAAGTCCAAATCTCTCAGCAATATTTCGTAGTGACTGTAACAACAAGGCGCAAAGATTTCTCTAGCAAACGGTCAAACTTCCCAAAGTGACTCTAAGTTCAATTTCCGCCTTCGCTTGGGGTTTATTTTGATTTTTTGACTTCTCATCTTCATCTTGGCATCTTGTATTAACCATGCACCTATAAGCTACACACATAACACACAATTAAGACCAAATCCATATAAGCAGCAATATGTCCAAAACCAGAGGCAAAAGTACAGTATAACAAATATTAGGGAAAAAAATCCTCACTTAGGCCCAATAAACTCCCAAAAGAATGTCTCGTGAATGGATTAATCCATCACAAAAAGAGAGACATCATTATGCCATCAAGAAACATGAAAAAGAAACCTCAGTCTCCTTCTAAATTGACTAAGATCATTGAGATTCAAATGGGTACTTAATAAGGAGAAAAATGTTAGCATCAGACTTAGGAAAGAAAAGTAGCTCGGACGACGAACCCATGATTAAGAATTGAGGAAAGGGCCAAGAAAGATCCCTGCAACCTCGGACAACGAGGTATGATGGTTAAGGATATAAGTAGCAAGAAGATCGATAAGTTATAATACACCATCTCAAGAAACCTCGATCCAAATTCATCCACTCACTCCACGATATCATTCGCTAGACGTGGATCATGATGGAAACACAAAGTCTGTTTTGTTTATAATAGGCCCAAAAATATAGGTTGTTAAATCGAAATAGTGGAAGTAGTGAGAAATTTATGAGATAAGATAGTATAAATAGATCTACTATAACTTAGATAAATCATGTAATTGCTTAAATAATATTCAAACAATATAACAAATAGAGTTTACTTTTTTCTAATTTATCCACTCTATCTCCTTGGAGTCGATATTCATAGCATTTTATTTCGCCTAAACATCTCGAACACATTACATTTCATCCAAATTCTCGATAATATCTAATTGGTAAAATATATCTTATCGAAGAGCTAGATGAAACTATAGAAACAATAAAGAGAACACTTCCACTAATCACTAATTGCGTGTGCCATTTTGTCTTTTTCAATTTCGGTACATGACGAGGTGAGAAACAATTGTGGCTCGTTACAAACTAAGTCAAAACATTAGTGTACCCATTGTAAAATGTAAAATATATATCATCGACAAAGACAAATAACAGATTAAAAGGAAGATTCATAAATAAATAAAATAAAAAATAAAAGGAAGAACACTTATTTTCTCAGTCACCGGTTCCGATACACAAATTACCGATTCCGATACACCGGAAAATGTCGTTTTCGTTCTTCAAGGCATCGTCAAGGCCAAGAACGCCACAAGAGCTATCAAAGGCCATCAGAGATAGCCTCTTAGCTCTCGACTCCAAAACCGTCGCCGAAGTTAAATCTCTCGAAAAGGTTTTATTTTCCTTTCAAAATCATTAATTATTTTTTCTTTTTTCCTTTTTCCAATCAATTATCTCAGTTTTCGTATCAATTCCATCAGTTTTTTCCAATGTAATGATTCTTGATTTATAATTAAATTTACGTTGATAGAGTACAACCTTTAAAGCATAATGTACAAGAATACAAATCACTATCTCTATAATTACTAAACTAACAATCCTAATTCAAGTACAGGCATTAGAAGAAGTTGATAAGAATGTAATGACAATGAGAGTAATGCTCTCTGGAGATGGAGAAGTTGAGCCAAATCCAGATCAAGTTTCACAATTAATACTTGAAATCTGTAACGAAGATATCATTTCACTTTTCATTCACAGATTACCTATACTTGGATGGGAAGTATGTTACTAAACTCAAGTAAATATTCATTACACATTCCTAACCTAATTAAACCTCCTACATAAAATTCAAACAGGCTCGAAAGAATTTAGTCCATTGTTGGTGTGTATTATTGAAGCACAGAGTTGATTCAGTATCTTGTTGTGTTCAATACATGGAAAATCAAATCGAATTGCTAGACTTTCTAGTTGTGTGGTAAAATAATAGAATCAAAATACCTCCATTTTTTATTTATTTTCTTATTGTAAAAGAAAAATAATAGATATTCTTGAACAGCTATGATAACAAGGATATTGCGTTACATTGTGGAAGCATGTTAAGGGAATGTATAAAATTACCAAGCCTTGCAAAGTAAGAGGCTCTATTTTGTTTTCTTTTTTTTAATTATTAAATAAATAAAAGTTTTGTTTCAGATACATACTAGAATCCCCTAGCTTTGGATTATTCTTCAAATTTATAGAACTACCAAACTTTGATACTGCTTCTGATGCATTTTCTACGTTTAAGGTTAGATATAATTTCTATTTTCTCTATTTATTTATTTATTTATTTTTAAATAAATTTGTTACAGGATCTTCTCACGAAACATGAATCTGCTGTTTCGGAATACCTCACTGCTAATTACAATGAGGTCTGGTTAATCTTTATTAGTACATTATGAAATATTACTAAATTGAATTTATTTTTTACAGTTTTTTGAACAATATGAAGTATTGTTAAGTTCTCCTAATTATGTAACGAGAAGGCAATCTTTGAAGGTTAGTTATGTCTTATTACTAAAGTGTATTTATGTTGAGATTTGAAAATATATATTTGTTTTACAGCTTCTTGGAGAATTTTTATTAGAGCCTCCAAATTCTCATACAATGAAACGTTATATTTCAGAAGTTCGCCATTTAAAAGTTATGATGACATTATTAATGGTATGAAACTATGTGGATACAATTTAGGTTTTGGATTTAATTTAATTTAGTTTAATTGTTTTTTTTCAGGACACAAGCAAAAACATACAAATATCTGCTTTTCATATCTTTAAGGTTTTTGTGGCTAACCCTAACAAGCCAAAAGATGTAAAACTCATACTTGCTAAAAACAGTGAAAAATTAGTTGAATTGCTTAACAGTATATCTCCTGGAAAGGGTAATTATTTTTACCTTTTAACTTGTATTTTTTTTTTTTTGTATTTATTGGGTAAATTGTTAAGTGGGTTTGTGTGTATATTTTGTTTTAGGTAATGAAGATGATCAATTTGAAGAGGAAAAAGAATTAATTATCAAAGAAATTGAGAGATTGTCTCGTCTTCCAGTTCTTAAGTCTTAGTTTAATCATTTTAACAATCAGAAAATTCACATAAATTTGTGGGACCCAATGTTGTGTTGTAAGTTGTAACATTAACAAGACAAGATAACAAATAGCTCCATTGTTGTTACTTATTAGTTAAAGCAACATATGTGTGTATGTATGGATGTATGGATGTATATTCTTTCTGTGTTTTCCTTAATATTACTTATAATTTCCTCAATATGATTGGTTCAACTGATCTATTCTCTCTATTACTATGCTTGGGCTATTTATATATTATGGATTAAAATATAACTTTTTTGAAGATACAGTAGAAAGTAATATAACATCAACATATATGAGCTTAAGTCTGTGTGATTAGCAATTGTAAAACCTTTCCAAGAGTTAAATGATATACAGTATTTGTTATACTTCATTTCCTCAGGATAGCCTTGTAAATTGGGAAGTGTTTTTGACGACTAACAAAACATAGTGGAGAAAGATTTGATATAATTGTGAGCATGGGTCTAAAATACATGTGGGGTCATATATCGTACATATTTGGTTGTGTTTATAGTATGTGATAATGATGTATAAATTACCCATTTAATGTATGATTAGCTTCTTGATGGCTAGTTCCGGGGAAAGTGGAGGGTATAGAAGATCTAACCGAACAATTTGGGAAGATTCTAGAAGTAGGGGGTTTAGAATATGATTCTTATGAACCTTAGTCTTCTAGTCTTAATGCTAGAAAAATGTTCAATTACTCCTGACTCTCTTATGGCTAAAATCCTTAAAGGAATTAAGTACTATAACAAAGCCTTTTCACATCCTAAATTTGGATCAAACCTATCACGGGGATAGAGGAGTATCATGAAAAGGTTGAGATGTGTTCCCTAGCGATTTTGAGAGATTTGATTACTTCTATCGTATCGATTATTATGAACATGAGTCTAATATACATGTCGAGTCGTATATCATACATGTGTGGTTGTTTTTATAGTCCAGCAAAATGATGTATGTATCACACACTTAATATATGATTAGTTTCTTGATGGCTAGTTTTCGAGGGCAAGTAGAGATATAGTAGATATAGCCAAAAGAATTGGACGAAAATGCATGATTGAAAAGAATTTGGAAGTATGATTTAGGAACACGAGTCTTATGAACCTTGGTTTACTAGTCTTCGATTCTGTAAAATTATTCAATTACCAATAACTCTCTTAGGACAAAAGTACGTTAAGGAATATAATATCATAACAAAAACTATTTATATCCTAGATTTGAATCCATCCCTCTGAAGAGTGGAGTATCATAAAAAGATCAAAATGTGTTTCCTATCGATCTTGATAAATTTTGTTTCACCAATCGATAATTATGATCATGTATCTAATATACACGTGGGGTCATATATCATATATGTCCGGTTGAGTTTATAGTTAGTCAAGATGATATATATATATATACTAGGTATGAACCCGTGTCTGAAGACACTCTAAAAAATTTAATTTATAAAAATAAATTAAACACCGAATAATTAAATATTCTTCGAGATAAAAACAAACCAAAAAATCTAATATTTTATTGCTAATTCTTTTTTAATTAGGATATTTTTGTTAGGATTTTATTGTTAAATTACTTATAAATATTGATAGATTGTATATTCTATCCAAAAAAATTGGATTGCAAAAAAATAAAAATAAATTTTTTTTGGTTCATAAAAAACTTGTCAGTTTTTTAATTAATGAAACATGTAAAACCAAAAGAACGGTGGATCACACCGAACATGAACAATATGACTATTCTCATAACCGTTGATTAATTACAACTTAAACCCTTTAAAAAAAACCCTTTATTAAGAAGAAAATAACCTTTCCTAAAAGGTTTATGCTTTAAGAAAATAAATTGCATCACAAATTCAATGAAACCCAAAATAATGCTTCTCATCAAGTGAATTTAAATCTCCAAATAAGATATGTGGATATTAGAATAAAGATGAAACACTGTCAACCAGAATGAGGGGGCATAGCATAGCTATTGAAAACGGGTGAGAGAAGATAAAAGCATGCCCAATTACATTAGTCAATTGCACTTTAGGTCCTATATTAAAGAAAAAACACATCTTCCTATATGTATTTATTTATGTTAATTATATTTTAAGTCCTAATTATGCAAAAAAAAAACTACATAGAAAAGGGATGTGTATGATTTTTTTTTTCTCATTTTTTGTTACTATATTTTTTTAATTAATTTATCTACTTGTTTTTGTTGTTTATTATGTTTTTATATAAATCATACAGTGGCCACGGAAGCCTTTTACCTATATGAAGGGATGCTGTGACTTCTTTTTTTACTATTTTTAAATTTTGTTTATTATTTTTTATACAAATCAACCATTTTATGGCCGCCTTTTATTGTATGAAAAATATGGTAATTAAAATAGGTAAGAATGGGCATAATTACATTTTTCACTTTCCAATAAGGAATCTTTATCTATTTGATTGTATCATAATATCCAACCTCTAATGGGTGCAACAACCCGTCTTTAACTACTCAAAAGTACAATTAACCTTTAACCTTCATACACAGAATTTAGATAAAATTGGAGACCAGTAACAATTCATTCAAAACACGGACCAATATAGCCATTAACCATGCATTTTCCACTTCTTCCTCTACTGCACCAGTCGGAAATTTCACTTGCATCGTTAAATAGCTAAGAATGAAAAGATAAATATAATCACAACCCTACATCACAAAAAAAGCCAAATATACCCATTATTTCAGGAAACAAATACATTCACTGACCCATAAAAGAACATTTATAAACCCATACTAAATTAATTGTGTAAAAAGTAAAAAGAAAATGTGACCTGCAACTTGGAAAATATTGGGATGGTCCTCTTTGGTTTTAATTTTGTGCTTGCATATGATGACTATGCCTCCATTGAAGTTCATTGTCAGGTAGTAGGTGCGCATTATGGCTCTTATTTTATTAGAAAATAGAGCATATTTTCCAAAATATAGAGACATGCATCTGTTTCATTATCTAGGGACCTATAATGCATTTTTTTTAATCAAAATATAGGGATATATAGTGCAATTAACTAAAATTTCTATAACTACCCAGATACATATAATCGTTTCACTACAGTTTGCCACATTTAAAGTTTAACGGTCAAACCCACAAAAATATTCCACTTAAAGTAATATAAGAACCTATAGTACAATTTTTAAATAAAATAGGAACTGCAACTTACTATTCCAAGTGAAGTCCGGTATTTACCAATTGGAGTTGATTCATCATGTTCTTGCTTGTACCGTACAGTTTGCTGACCATATGGATAGTGATGTAACCGTAAGCTCGCCAGTAGTGTGAATCATTGGTCCCTGCACTGTGCAAAAAATCCCACATGTCCTATATTGTCGTATTGGTCCCTGTATTGTGCATAAATTGCACTATAAGTCACTGTATTGTGCAAAAATAAAAAACAACCGACTCTAATTATACTTAAATTAAATAAAACTGAAAATTGTATATGTATAGTAAAAAAATACTTACACAACATCCCTCTCATGTAAGCTATTCTCAGCGCATCACATCTTATACGGTAAAAGGTTTCAAATGGACATTTGTAGGATTTGTATAAAAGATCATAAAAAAATGAATCTGCAAAGTGTAAAAGTGATGACATAAGTTAACTATAATCCAACTATTAGAGATTAAATTTTTAAATTAATGGTTTACCTTAGTTTGGGTTGTTCTCCGATTGTTGATGGCCAAGTCCGTGGTAAGAGCATCACTTCTCATAAAAAACAACTTTACTCACTCTAGCATATACAACAAAGAGTCAAAAAGTTTGATCCTTTCAAATTGAACAAACAAAAATCTGATTGGGAATTGTAGGAAAAAACAAAAAAAAACTAAATTTGTGGAGAAAAGAATTTGAAGATAAAATCTTAATTCTTTTTAATTAAAATCAGTCGCTGCAATATTTGATTACTTTACCTTGATTTGTTGTGATCTTCAAAGAAAGGAGAAATACGGAGGCGTCCAAATTGATTTGGGTTCTTCAAGCGGTGGCGCTGGCAAACTATAATTCAACTTTTAAGGTTTCCATGGTAAAAATTAACTTTTTACCTTAAATTGGGGTTCTTTGATTGTTGATGGCCTAGCCGACTGATGAAGGCGGAGAATAGTTTCCGAGTGGCGGCGATATTTGCGTACAGGCGAGCGGCTTGGTGGGAAGGTGAGTGTGAAGATCCTTCTTTTGTTTTTTGTTCCAATGCTTAATACTGAAAAATATACTTAAACCATAAAATTCTGAAAAAATTATAAAAATAATGAGATTAGGTAAAAAGTAATTTCAATTTTTTACCTTAATTTGGGTTCTTAAAGCCGATTGATGATGGTAGAGAGTGGTCTCCGAGTGGCGGCGAATTTCTTTGTGCAGAGAGCGACTTGGGTTGCCGACTGATGATGGTGGAGAATGGTCCTAAGTGGAGGCGATTCTCTTTGTGCAGGAGAGTGGCTTGGTGTGTGAAGGTGTGTGGGAAGAGATTTCTTTTTTTTATTATGTTCGACTGAGAGTGCGAGTGCGAGTGTGAGGGGAGGAGTTTTAATTTTTTTTTTTTTTTTGGACGCAGAGGAGTTTTTAAGTTAAAAGTGGAGAATCTGAATTATTAGGATAATATAGATTTAAGGAAATTACGTACTAAAATAGATAGAATTAGTTGTAACTTTATATAAATAGTGAGAAATTTAAGGAATTATAGGTAGAAATGAGATAAAATTGGATTTTATTATAAAAATAAAAAAATTTAAGTGATTTACATGAATTTTACGTGAGATATTAGATAATATATGAATTATTATAAAATTTTAAAATCTATATAATATAATGGGTCCCACAATTAATCTAACGGATGAAAAATATAGAGGAGACATCAAGACATTTTAAACCGTGGATTGAATTTAGGCAATCTGGACCATTAATTGAAATCGATCTAAAGGCCGAAAATGATAGAAATTTGATCTGAAGGCTAGAAAATGTGGAGAAATACTGGAGACATTTCGGGCCGTTGGCCCTTCTCCAATATTATATAGATATAATGTATGATTAGCTCCTTGATCCTAGATTTTTGTCGGGAGTAGTGTATAATAGACATGTTTGAACAAATTAGGAGAAAATGTGTGTTTCAAAAGTATATGGAAGCTATGATGTAAAAATATCTGCCTAGTCGCCAACTTCTCCTTTATCGCTATACTTAGTAAAAATGTCGGGAGATTTAACTCTTTAGTCGTCGTGGAAGAGGCGCCTAACCCGCTTAGGCGCCGATTAATGACAAAAAATGGCCGTGTAGACTATCTTTAATTTCGAAAATTCTTGATATGATATTATAACTCCAATTTTAGTATTTTTATATTTGATATAATGTTGTTTGATAAATTTTTAATTCAAACTTTATGAATTAAATAGTAATATAAATAATTAATGTATATATAACTACATAGTAAGATTCAAAACTGCCGAATCCTGCCTAATGCTACACTTCAGTCAAATCGTCTAGGCCTCAAAATCGAGGTTTACAACATGGTCTAAAAGTTTGGGATTCAGCAACGAGTCTTATGAACCTTAGTTTGCTGGTCCCTAATTTTGGGAAAATCATCAACTACCCCTTAACTCTCTTATGAAGAAAGTCCTTAAAGGAATATACTACCATAACAAAAAAAATTACATCCTAAATTTGGATCCAATCCCTCTCGTGGATAGAGGAGTATCATAAATAGGTCAAGATATGTTCTCTGTCGATCTTGAGAAAATTGATTACATCTACCAATAATTGTGAACATGGATTTAATTACATGTGGGGTCATATATCATATATGTTTGGTTGTGTTTATAGTCTGTCATGATGAAGTATGAATCACACACCTAATGTTTGATTAGCTCCTAGATGGCTACTTTTTGGGGGAATAGTAGACCTTTGGAAGCTTAGCTAAGCCCTTTGGAGAAACATCTGGATAATACTTTATGGTTAAAGTTTAGAGTAATGTTATATATCATCCCTTTTTGTTTCACCTTTGTATCACCTCCTACATGTCACCTTATGTGTCATTAAACATAAGAGAGAGAAAATTAACAATTAAAAAAGTTAAACGATCTTATTGCTATTTAAAACTACCACATAGGAAGTGATATAAAGGTGAAACAAAAAAGAACTCAACGATTCTTAGTCTAAGAGTAAGTTAATCGTACGAATGGATCATAATTTAAGGTTAATATTCAATAATTCCTTTTGGATCACTATTTACCCTCGATCTAAGAGTGAATTGATGGAATCTCTAGATCATACTTTATAATTGAAGTTTAAGCATGTCTTGTGGAAGCTTAAGGTATGTTTGGATTGAGGAGAAATTAATTAGTGAAGAAAAGAAGAAAAAATTGTTTTATTTTATTTAGATTAAGTAATAAAAAGAAAGATAAAATATTATTAGAGATTATGTATTAGTTGTATGAACTAGGAATAAAATAAAAGGAGTTTTTTTTATCGACAAAATCAAATTTTATTAATGAAACTCAAGATACAACGTCATTACAAACATCCCATGTAAGGAAAAATTACATCTAGGGATAATAGGCCTAAAAACAATATAGGTCATTCATTACATTAAATCAACATACAAAAGCCCATTAACTACACAAATCCAATTACAAGATCAGTAGCTTTTGTACTTCTTAGCCTTTTACTTCTCATTCTAATTTCCAACAAGCAACTCAATGTGACTAGCCAAGGATTCTTCATTTCTAACTGCACCATCATAAGTTCTCGCATTTCTTTCACTCCGCACACAATTAATATATGTGGTAATAACCACACTTGCTAAGAGGAGAATCTCTTTGTTGGGACAAGCATGCGTAGATTTTTCAAACAAATCCATCAAATCAGAAGGAATAAAACTAATCTTACATTTGAGTAGCAATTTGTTGAGTAATCGCTTTGTAACCAAGCAATTTATTAGTAAATGCTCTATATCCTCACTGAATCGACTGCAGTCAGATTTACATGTAATACCAATTCACCATCCTCTGTTTCGTGGCTAGGCGATTGTGAACTGCAAGCCATGCTATAAAGGAGCATCGTGGAATGCAACTTTTAGCCCAAATAATGTTACTCCATTCAAGAATCTCCCTTTCTTTTGTGATTCTCATTTGTGTCTTCTCGAAGAAGAACCTGCCTTTAATGTTTTCACTCCAAGTTATCTGATCTTTTCCATTTGATAGTGAAAAGGAGATCAAAATAGGAAGTGATTTTCCTATACAAGGGGGCATCCTCCATCTGTACTACCAAAACACGATGCAACTGTTCTATTACAGTTTAGATTGTATTTATCTATTTCAACCTCAAGAATAGTACCTACATCTTTTTTGTCTAGCCACTTGTCCCACATGATATATGTATCCTCACCATTCTTAACAGTATGATGAATAAACTCATAAGCAGTCTTCCTAACATTCAAAATTTGTTTCCAAATCCAGATATACGCTTGTTTATCACCCAAGCTCCACACACATTTGTCCTTAATGATATTGCAATGTACCCAGCTGCTCCACAAGTTATTGCCCCTAGCATACTGATGTCTCCCTATTTGTGATGATCTAATCTAGGTTGGAGACATCATTTTAGGTGTATTAGGAAGTTAAATGCTCGATTTTTATTAGTATTATTGTATTTTCTTATTTCTTGTCTTGATTTGATGATTTATTATTTTTAAAGCATATTTGGTTTAATTGTTTGTTAATTGTGAAGCTTTAAAGATATATGGTAATTAATTAGATGCCAAATCAATTCCAAGAGATAAATGAAATAAGATAATGATGGAAATTGGAGATAAAGGAAGAAAAAAATTATATAGGAAAGGAAAAGTTGCCAAGTAAATCTGAATTTCAGTAGCCACGTCCACAAAAGTGATTATAACTCAAGATTGGCTGGGAATTCGGAAGAACAGTATGAAGCAAAAGTGTAGAGATTTCCGATTCAATCAGTTTCGATACAAAGAACATGTCAGTCGAAGAAATATTGAAGAAGTTAATGTTAATATTCTTGTGAAAGTCAGTATTTGATTCATTTTAATTTGAGATTTCTAATTATTATAAAACAGTACCACTTACCAAATTTTATGAAAACTTTCATAATGTTAATTGAATAAAAATATATTTTGTAATCTAACTAGTATAACCTAAATTAACAATAATAAATAAATTCATAAAATTAAATTACTATTTCAGAATTTATACCATTACAACTGATAAAAATTCATTAAACTAAACAACACCGCCAACTCAATTATATAATAAAACAGAAATACATGTATATTATAGTTTCTTACTAAAAATTCTCCCATATATAGCATATGAATTCTTATTAGTTTCGGTTTTTCAAATCGGTTTTTATGTAGTACACCAAACGAACCGAAACTTTTGGTTTAAAAAAAAAACCAAACCAATCGGTTTTTTGGTGCGGTTTTTAATTTTTTAAAAACCAAGAAGAATAGATCAAGCATAGATCAAGAGCCATTTGAAAGAGAAAGTGAAAAGGATATGAAAAATGGATCAAGCTCGTTTTGTGCGCGCGCCGTTAATTAAGTACCAAAAAAGAAGAATTCATGTGAACGCCTAATAAGGCGTCAAGATAACAAAAAAATCTTTGTGGAAGAATTTAACCATATAGTAGTGTGTTATTATAGTTTTTACATCTTTATCAATGTTGGTGTCACACAGAGAGACTATAATACTATAATGAAACTAGAGAGTGAGTGAGAAAGTATATAGAGTGAGTAAGAAAGTATATAAATTATTTAGAAAAATGTTTGTTATTATTAGAATAGTATGTGAAAAGAGTAAGTATACCTATTTTATTACATAATTTATAGATACATTCTTCTTTAACTATTTCTAAATATATAGATGTATCCTTATTAGTTATAAAATAGCATGTATGTAACACAGTTGAAACTCATTCTAGGAATGTTTTGTCCTAAGCTTCTTGCATTGATATAAACATCTCCATCACAATGAATACAAAGTATATGTTTAACATATAGCACCAGTGGTCTAGTGGTAGAATAGTACCCTGCCACGGTACAGACCCGGGTTCGATTCCCGGCTGGTGCATTCTTTGCGGGGATAGCTCAGTTGGGAGAGCGTCAGACTGAAGATCTGAAGGTCGCGTGTTCGATCCACGCTCACCGCATCAGGATTTTAATGATTTTGAGTATTATATTTAACACTCTTATTACACAAGGTCAATTATAAGATCCAACCAACACCCACCCACCCAATCCGCCCGTCTTACGAAAGTTTAGTTATAAGATTTAACACTATAAAGTTATTTTCACATTACCCCATTATACCCTCAACTATTTTTTACATACTATATATACTCAGTCATACAATAAACAAAAATTTCCCACCTACAAACCCTAGAACACTCTCTATACTCTCCCCTCTCCACACCCCCATCCAACAGAGTGATCCTTCACATCGACATATCAGCAACACAACTACAATTTTAATGATTGAAGATCCACGCTTAGTTGGGAGAGCGTCAGATTGAAGATCTAAAGGTCGTGTGTTCGATCCATGCTCACTGCATCACAATTTTAATGATTTTGAGTTTTATATTTAACACTCTTATTATGCAAGGTCAATTATAAGATCCAACCAACACCCACCCAATCCGCCAGTCTTACGAACGTTTAGTTATAAGATTTAACACTATAAAGTTATTTTCACATTACCCATTATACCCTCAACTATTTTTTACATACTATATATACTCAATCATACAATAAACAAAACTTTCCCACCTACAAACCCTAGAACACTCTCTATACTCTCCCCTCTCCACACCCCAATCCAACAGAGTGATCCTTCACATCGGCATATCAGCAACACAACTACAAAACGAAAGGAGATGGGTGTGGTATACCACGACATGAGTTGCAGTATACCGTGTGACACAACAATGTGAGGAGTAAAATAGTCCTTATGAACATCAATTACTCTAAATCCTATTCCTAGCCTCCTTTAACTTCACCGAAATGTAAATACATCTCATAAAATCCATTAAAACAACATTGAAGCTTGATCAAACCTTCACCAATGCACCAAAACAATACCAAAACATCAAATCCATTCCATAACACCAAATATTATCAAGTTTTCAAGAATTTCTTCTACCACTAGCAATCATATATCCTTCCTATATTCTTCATAAACCACCATTCAAACACCACTGAATATGATCCTATACACAACAACTCAGAGAAACACCAACCAAATACAAATCCAAAGAATAAATGCATACTTGGTTACATCTTTAAGTTGTGGGTTAGTTGAGATGACAAGGCGAATAGATGTGTTGACTTTAAAGAGGAAGAGACAAGACGTGGGGAAGAAGAGAGATTTACTTGGGGAAACAAAATAATGAGAAATCCTCATCGTTGAGCTGCATGAGAAGAAAGTGAAGCCCGAGGTACTTACTCAATTGAAAGAGAATACTATGAGAAGGAGATTACTTGCCGAACCAAAGAAGAAAGAACTAATAGCCAAAGATCGTAATTCATCCTCAAGGACCAATTAGTGATGAGTTTGAGATACCTATGTGGGTAATGATGATGTTCACAAAGTTAAATAACATAGAGGATAAACAATTCAACATCATCGATCGCAAAAAAAGGTTAGACGCAAGGCTGAATAATATCATATCCATGCTTAGGGAAAGATCGAAGCGACATGTTGATCGCAAGTTGGATGGTTCAGTCACTTGTAGAGTAATGTTTCTAGATCTCTCGACTTGATTACTTGTTTTTTAGTGTATATTAGTGTAAATTTTATTTCTTTTTTGAGTCTTTTTTATTCATAGGGACACGACTCACTTTATTGCGTTGGGGGTGGGGATTTGTTGTTCTCATCTCCGTTTTCTGTTTTTTGCATAAAATTTAAAAAATTTAGTGTATAATATAAGATTTGGCATAAAATACATTGAATTCACCTATTAAGCATGATTTTACTGAGTCAATGATAGTAAGTAGTGTATCCTAGAATAGTGTCACAGCATGTATAGTGTATTTTACATGAAAACATGAATTAAAGGATAGAAAATATTAGTAAGCAATGCGTAGAAACAAGTTCGATCTTAGGGAGCCTTGAGCTGTGTGTAGAACGTGAGGTCTAAGCTAGTTGAAAACCTGCATAATCTATGAACTAAAAGTGAAAACATAACAAGGCCGAGTAGTGATTAAGGTTTTGATAAGACTTTGTAGCATTTAATTTTCTAACCCAGATTAAATTGAATTATTATCCATCTTGGCCTTTTTCTAGCTTGTACCTTTCTTTGTCTGCACATTTTAAGACATACCCCTTAGATGATAAGACCTTCCATATGACTTGCACTCAAATCGCAATGCTAAGATAGTCATCTTTAGATCTTGAGCTTGAGGTGGTGAGATATCATTATGGAAACATGTTCGGTGGGATTTATAAATTTGTATTGTGTTTTATGTTGTTGATGCACTATTATTTTAACCCTTTGTCGCTGTCTATTAAATAGAAAATTGAAACAAAAAAGTAATGAAAAGATTAAGTAGTATGATATCTCACATCAAAAAGAGGGGAATGACTATCTTACAAAAAAAGTATAACGAATTGGAAAAGAATCAAAAGAAAATAACCGGAAAAGTAGAATTTTTTATGAAATTATCGTGAATGGATGCTAATCAAATGCATCGAATTGGGTTGAGTGAGAACATATCCAAGTGTAAACTCAAGCTCTAGGACGATCCATTGATGGATAGAGGGGAGAGAACCAAAAACTCACTTCACATTATTTGAATATACGTATCATACAGTTCCTAAGCCTACGCTATAACCGAAAAGACCTTAGGATTTCTAACTACATGGTAAAGTAAAAATTGATCGACTCGGGAGTAGTTAGGTGGACTATTGGATACTATGTAGGACCGATGAACACCCTATAGCTTCCATATCAAACTAAGTGAAAACCAAACATTCTTGCATTGTGAAACTAATCCGATCTTGAATTTATGACGTGTTCATTGTTTGTATATTATGCGTATGTGTGTATTAGTTCTTAAAAATATTACAACATGAGACTTTCTAGGAGAGGTGCTTTAGGATCATTTATTATTTTTCTACTATTCCTTCTATTATTAGTTGGACTTAGATTCCCTAGGTTAGTTCTTATTTTGTCGGGGCGCGAAAACTTTGAGTTGGGGCCTTGATGTCTCCAATTATGTGATAGATTGATCTAGTCACGAGACATAATTTTAGGAGTATTTAGGCCTTAGTTGAGGAATTTTCCCCGTTGTTTGATGTTTTATACTTTCTTGTCTAGTTTCGATGTTTATGTTACTTTTAGAGCTCTTATGCGTAATTTGTATGTTAGGTGTAAAGCTTTTAATTACTTGGATTATAGGATACTATGAGAATATGATAAAAAGTCAAGGAAGCTGTATTACCCCTTAGTCATGGTGGAAAAAGGAAGATTCTACCACTTTTAGAAAGTGAAAGTATGTGTTGGAAAGTGAATTGTTTGAGTTATCACGCAAGGTTGATGAAGATACTAGAGTAGCCCTTTGGTTTTTAGATAGTACTTGGAGTCAAGACCGCAAATGAACTAACGATTTGTGATTTAAAGCTGAACTAAGAAAGTTATAAATTTCCCCCTATCGTGGTTAGAACCAGTCCACCCATTTTATTAAAACGATTTTTGTTTTTTGCTATCTAAAAGTAGCCCACAAGACTAAAAAGGTGATGGACCCTTTATATATCAAGAGCCTTCCCCTCCCCCCCCCCCCCCCCCCCCCCCCCCTCCTCCTCCTCCCTAATTTTATTTTCAGGATCCTTTTAAAGTTTCCATTCAACTGCAAAGTTTGGAGAAACATAATTGTGATATTGTGGATAGATTTGTTAAGAATGATTAGGAATACTTTTACGACTTTCATTTACCTTACTTACTAGCAATTTTGGAAAGATAAATTGAAATGGCATCATGATAGCGCTAACTTGGTGGCAGAGCTTATTGTCACTAGGTTAATCTATCAATGGTAGAGAGATTTGGCGTGAGTAGAACCCGCAAGAGGAGCTTTGTCTTCTTAAAAATAGTGATATCCAACAAATGATGTTTCATGTTAGTGTGATGTCTCTTTCTCCTCAATTTGGGAGCGGGTGGATAGGGGGGCAATTTTTATAAGAGTAATGCTAGGTATCACCCAAAAATGGATCACCAAAACATCCCCAAAAATGGATCACCAAAACATCACCCATGATGTGGCAATTAGGTGGTCCTATCATAGAAGAGAAAGAAAAAAGTAAATTTGGAAAAAGAAAATCCATGATTGGACCACCTAATACTAATAGCGATAACTAGGTTTTTGGGTAGAGTTGCAAATAAGTTTAGATGCAAAACTAGAGTGGAAGGAAAAAGTACAGTCAGTTTTGTGTAGTTGAAGTTGCATTTAAGAACCAATTCCAATTTATGCAGTTCTATACAGTGCTTGTGCAGGGTATTAAAAAGTCGCCAAAAGCTAGTTGGAAATCAGCCATGGATTTACAAGATAATGAATATGACAGATTCAGTTTTTCTTTAAAGTACAAAAGTGGCTGCTTATTAACTACTATAAATTCTAAGTTCCAAAACTTAAAAGGGTACATATATAATAGTGTTGACAAACTTGAGACTTACATGCCTGATGGTTTTACGCATTAAAAAGCTAAGAAACTAGTATATGTTAAAAGTTCATGCAACCATATTGGAGTAAATGAATCAGAAATTTGTGCATGAAAATACTAAATCACACACAACGCATGAAAATACCACTGCACATTAACATATCATAGCTAGAACAAATGAAGGAGAAAATCATAGGGGAAAAAACCAAACAAAATTCAATAGCATTGTTTCACCTCAAAGCTAATTTAAATTAGTATATACATTATCATATATTGGATAAAAAACACCTAAGTATCACCATATTATGAAACACAATATTGTTACTCAAAGCATAAAAATTAAAGATCATGACTTAACAGGATCATCATCATTATCTTCAATATCCCAACTCAAATCTTCTTCTTTATCTTTATCAACATTCTCCTTCTTTTCATCTACTTGTAAACCCTCAATTTTCTTTACACTCTCTTCGATAATCTTCTTCGAATCATCATCATCATCATCATCATCATCATCATCATCATCATCATCAACATCCCAACTTAATTCCTCATCCTCACCTGAGATTGCTTTTTCAACAAGTTTCAATCTAGCTTCCTCTAATCTCTTCACTTTATACACCTTATAGAAATACCTACTCCAAAATATCTCCTTCTCAACTTCACTAGGAACAATCTCATTGTAAATCTCCTTTACCTTTCTGTTATCTCCAACTAACTTCTCAATCTCTTCATCAATTTCCTCCAATACAAATCCTTTTCTCCACTCGTTATAATCCTCCACATCTTCTGGCTCCTCAATATAAGTCTTTATATCGCATTGTATTGTTCTTATAACAGATTCAATCCTACTATACGGCTTATTCACATCAAAGTTTCCATTATTATCATAAATATCGCTTCTCTGATTGAATCTCACATCGTTATCATATAATTCACCATCGGAATCATAATCATCAGAAGTAAGGATCATAATTGAATCTTTACCACGGGTAACAATTACATCAGTAATGTTGTCAATGGCTTGACCGACAGATTCAAGTGAGGTTTGAGCAACGGCCGCTCCAGATTCGAGACGAGCCGGGAGGTCCTGTACGGCACGGCTGGCGGCTTCCCGGATCGTAGCGGTTTCAATCTTCAGACCGGAGCTGAACTCTTCAAGATCGCGGCGGTAGTTTTCAACCAAAGATTCGGACTTGGTAGCTATGGTTTTAAGAAGGGTCGACCCGAAGGTCCACGCCGTGGTAATGGCGGGAAGATCTGCAGAATTAGGGTTAGGGTTAGGGTTAAGGCTTTGAGAATTAGGGGAAGGGGGAGAGGTATTTTCAGAATTTGAAGAATTAGGTTCTTCTGAATCTTCTGAGAATACTGATTTGAAGAAATCCATTTAAAATGAAGCAACAATTTTGATTTTTAGGGTGGTTTGGGTGTGTGTATATATATGTGTTATAAAAGTGAGTAACTTTAGGTTGTGTTTGGATAGAGAGGAATCGGTTTTCAGTTGGCGCCTAACTTCTAAGTACAATCTGTGCCTACATAATTCTCTCTCTAGTTTTCTTCTTCCTTCTCCACTCTTTCATGAAATCTGTCATGGATTTTTTCTAATTTTTCAATTTTAAAATCCGAAGCTAAGATAGAATCTCGCTCTATCTTTACAGTTAATCTTCGGGAAAATACACTCATGCTACTAACCGTTTGGGTGTTCAATGTTTTAAAAGTGACAAATCAGTACTCAATATTTCACTTTGTGACTCCGTTTGTACATGCCGACAGTTTCTCCGTTAAGTGTCATGTGGTGCCTACTGCCGTTTGCGTGGCGCGTGCGTAGCAGATTTTCCACGTAGGCGCCACGTAGGCACCAAGTGGCACTTAACGAAGAAATTGACAGCAGCTACTGACGAAGTCACAAAAATGAAACCTTGGGTACTGATTTGTCACTTTTAAAACTTTGGACACCCAGAAGTCAAAAATCGGATCCGGTAGGAAATTATCCGTTTTCTTTATGTGTCTTATTTTTTTTTTTGGTTTTTCTTTCTTGCATCAAAACTTTGTGTCTTTTTTCCAAAAATTTCACTCTAACTTTCAGGTTTTACTGATTTTCTTGGTTATGAATTTCTATTTTACAAATCATCCTCTCGCTAAAGATGGTGATATGTTACTTTTTTAATTCTTTTTTTGTCAAAGGGTGATCTTATTATAACCAAAAAAACAACACCAAATACAAAAATGTTAATGACCATAATATACCAATTGAACTCCTCTACCAATACCTTGTTAATTTCCACATCAACAAATACTGGATATAAAAAGAACCTATTGAAACAAAGAGATTGGGTAACAATGCGGCTTTCATCATATTCAAAAATAAAGAAGACAAAATGTGAGTATGGAATCAATGGCATTGGACTATAATGGGAAAACATTTTGCTATTAACTCATTCAAGAACATAGGTAACAATGAAATTACTTACACAATGCTTTGGATTCAACTGACGAATGTTTCAATCCACCTTCTCAAAAATAAATGCATTGAAAAACTAGTTGGTTTTTTTAGAGAGGTTCACAAAATTGAGCTTCTTGAGTCCAAGTCAATTGGAATCTCGATAGACCCATTATAGCCGCAACCAAATAATGGGAAGATGAAAGAACTCAAACATCGATCAAGTTCAGATATGAAAATGTGCGTTAAGTTTGCTACATTTGAGGATTTTTTTACCATGAATAATCTCGATGCACCAATGAACAACTGATTCCCAAACTGGGTAGCATGGTTAAATTGTTTACTAGAGGACCCTCACAATCTTCACTATTGTACAAAGCTAAAAATAAATTGAGCTTAGGAAGATTCTTGAATGGCGAAGATTGCTCCAAAACGAGTTGGGATCTAAATTCGATAAACCCAACACAGGGTTAAACAAGACGACAACTAACTGTGATAGTACAGGTGTTAGCATTATGGATTCTGGTACATCCATGAACATAGATAAGCCAAAGGAAAATTTGAAGGTACTAATGGGAGTGGCGAGAATGGAGAAAAAATTAGTACTAAAAAGAGAGATTTGGTAATAGGTGTAGGAGGTGCTACTAATGGGAATAAATTAAAAGAGAAGGAAGCTTATTGATGTCTCCCTATTTGTGATGATTTAATATTAGTTGGAGACATCATTTTAGGTGTATTTATTAGGTTATAAGTCAATTTTTACATGATTTATTACATTTTCATATTTCTTGTCTTGATTTGATTATATCTTATTTTTAGAGCATATTGGGTTTAATTTGTTTATTTAGTGTGAAGCTTTAAAGATATATGGAAATTAATTAGATGTCAAATCAATTCTAAGAGATAAAGGAAAGAGGATATGCATGGAAATTTGAGATAAAGGAAAGAAAGGATAAGTATAGAAAGATAAAGTTGCCAAATAAATCTGAATTTCAGCAGCTACGTCCACAAAATTAATCATAACTCAAAAACGGAGAGGAATTTGGAAGAATGGTCCGAAGAAAAGTTATAGAGCTTTCCGCGACGATCAGTTTCGATATAAAGAACGCGTCAATCGGAGTTGAAACGAATAAGTTACGGCCAAAATAAAACAACAACAGTTTATTACCTTTCTTATACTTTAGGGTTACGAATTTGAGTTGGGCTAGATGTCCAATACTTGTCTTCGACTCAAAGAAAACGTTTTAGGGTTTCCTATACCCTATAAATACACCTTTTAATAAGAAGAAACATACCCTTGGTCAATCCTTAAGCCAAGAAGAAGCTTACAACAAGAGAAGAGAAGTCTGGAAGGAGCTGAACACCATATCATGTCTTCACAAGCCTTCAAATTTGTAATTGTTTTCTTTTCTTTCTTTAGTATGAACTAATTTACTTTTAGCTTGATATTTAGCATATATGTATGAACACTAGAACTTGTTTTACATCTATCTAATTTGGGATACCATTGTATCTAAATTGAATTCATGTTTTATTCTCTGTTTTATGTGTTTTGACTTATTATCTGTTTTCCTTGCGAATGCATGCGTATAGGATTACCTTAATAGTAGTTATACGGTCACCCGGAAGGGGTGTCTAATTAACACCACATAAAAGTTTAGTGTGCAGAATTAATCCTGACAAGATTTGCCTAGCTAGATAATCATTAGGGTTTGATTTAATCACCAATCATCATTAGTAGGTCAGTCTTACTTAGGACCCTAATGGCGCAGGAACATCCTATTTAAGCCCCCTTGTGATTGTGAGGTCGCCGCCCTAGTTCGCTCTTCGGGGATAGGGAGGAATTTAGAATCCTGGTTATTGCAATTCTACATAATTCACCCTTACATGTTTAGAATAAACAAGGCTACTGGGGATTCTTGCTAGTTTCTCGAGCTAAACTCTCATACTATTGTTCTTTCTCTTATTTAATTTTCTGCCTTTAACTTATTGAGTTTAAATTCTATTTAAAAAAAACCAAACAAAAATCTCTTTAGTCTTTTACTTTCTTGTGTATTATTTAATCTAGCCTTTATATATGCACTTGATAATTTGCATAAGTTCTCTCTAACTTTCGTAGTCCCTGAGGAACGAATCTTATTTATCATTAAAACTTGTATACGTCTTGTAATACTTGCAGTACCGTGCTAGGCTAGGGTGTCTATTTTTGCACTTATTTATATCATATTTTTATCACACTCTAGTCGACACCAAGTTTTTGGCGCCGCTGCCGGGGACTACATCGTTAGTCCTTGTTTATTTATTTAGTGCTTTTATTTTAGTAGTTCTCTTTTACGCTTTTGTTTTTAGTTTTGTATTTACAGGGTTTACAGATGGCAAGCTGGTGGGTCCTTGTGTGTTATAAAATAATGAAATAAAAACAAAGAAATAAAGGATCCACAGACCGCAAGTGTACAGGTCGTACCAAGTAATAGATAAGTAAATACGGGATTATCGTCTCCACAGGGATTTAAGAAGTTATTCTAAATTCGTGTTCCATATCAGAATAGATAGTTTTAATTGCTTTAAATAAAAAGATAAATAGCAAGGGAGTTTGTTTTCTAATCAACTAAATAAATAAAATAGACAATAAAATAAACAATTAATAATTATGCAAGAAAGATAAGGATATGCAAGTATGAATCTATCCTATTGAATCTATGATTCCTAATAATAAGGGTGAATGGGAAATCTCACAATAGTCGGGAATCTACTATCTCCTAGCCCCTGTCAGGGTGGACCTAGAAGCTATCCTACGGTATTACAAACCCCGTCAGGGCGATTATAAGCTACTTTCAGATGAATACTATTTTACCTCATTGGCTACGTGGTTAGTCAAGCCCGTCAGGGTCAAATAACGGATACCACGCGTCTATATTCTATTTCTGTAATTAAACCCCCCGTCAAGGCGATCACTTCCCCACCAAAGTGAATAGCCTAATTACTAAAACCTACCCTTGATCCGCGACGTCAATGATAGTGAACAAGCACAAGAATATAGTCAATGGAAATTAAGAACCAATTCAATTAAATACTAAAATCCCAGATTCAAATTAAAACAGAAAAACAATAATCAAAGGTTCATATAATTACAATCCTAAAGAGAAATTATGCATAAATAAACTTCTTGAATAAATAGCTTAGAAATACCTCATAGACAAAATAGATCTAATACTAAATTACCCAAAGAATAGAGATGGAGAAGTGTTGAATTGATGTAGTTAAGCTCTAGCTCTTGCTTCTTCCTCCTCTAGATCCTCTTGATTGCTTCTATGATGAATTATTAATGTATATTAAGCTTATGCAGCCAAGGGATGATTTTCTAAGGTTTAGAGCTGGTATTTATAGGTGCTAGGTCGAATTACTTGGAGTGGAAGACAAGTCAAGGACTCTTTAATTCGTAGCCGTAAATCTAGGAAAGGTAAGATTCTGCTGCTGATTTGATTTGGTCATATCTTTTTCAATACTTATCCGTTTGAGGAGTTCCAATATATGAAACCGCTTGTCTCGGAAAGAGATTTCCATTGGTGCAGACCACTCGCCCAAATTCCTAGCCAATCATAAGTTATGGACTGATCTTTAAAACGTGGCTGGAATTTTAGATTCATAAGGCAGCATTTCCTTTTCCTAGTTGGACTCTAATTCCTTCTATCTCCAGATTTCTTTAAGATCTTCTTTCCTTATCTCCTTAGCATTGATTTAGCATCTAATTTATTTCCATATTATCTCTAAAGCTTCACATTAAATAAATAATTAAACCGCATATGCTTTATAAAATAATAAATCAATAAATCAAGACTAGAAATAAGAAAGTGCAATTTAAATTCAGGAAACTCGACTAAGCACACTAGAAATATTCTAAGACTTTAATTCTCACTTCTCCTCCTTGGATTGGTTTCTCATGAAATTCATAAACCTACTAACTTTACACTAAAAATAAGTAAATTAACGCACAAAAGCTCTATAAATGCAAATAGTCTAATTCCAAGGGGAGAAAGTGCAATATTGCAATTTAAGCACAAAATTCAATATAAAAAGACCATTTTCATCCTAAAATGATGTCTCCTAAAGGCTTATATTTAGACCAAAAAGGGAGACATCAAGACCCCCAACTCAAACTTGTATCGTCTCGATACAATAAAAAATAAAAACATAGGGAAGTCTCTAAAATATCATCTAAGTAAATTAAGCACTGAGGAGAAGAAGATAGCAAAATATATACAATAAACTCAAAGCAACTACTTAGAAAATTTCATGCAATAATATTTACGAACTACATACCTGCACACTTGTCATATCTACAATCAACACGGCTTGTGGTGGGGGCAAAGGTGTGATAAATAAATAGATAAATAAGAATAATAATAAAGAGCACACACCCTTGAGAACCACGGAACTCACTGCAAGTATCACAGATCGTTTGCAAGTTTTAATGATAAGTAAAGTTCGTTCGCAGGGATTGTATCCGTTAGATCTACTTATATTTAACAAGCGTAGATGAATTTAGATGTTTTAAATAAAAATATACAAAGATGAAATAACAATCTACGCAATTAAATAATTAAAACAGATAAACAAAACAAATAACTAAATATGAATGTAAGTCAAATAGATTAGGATTACTAATATGAATCTATTACTAAATCGTTATTCTAACCCGTCACAGATTAAGCATTATATATTAACCAGGATTCTAAATTCTACCTAGCCTTCTCTAGGCTTAGGAGCAACCTCTCCACTACTAGGGATTCCTAAGTAATGATTGGTGATTAAATCAAACCTTAATGGCTATCTAGTTAGGCAAGGGATCAAAACTAGACGATTATGTGGTGTTGTCAATAACTAAGAATAATCCTAAGATTGGCCAAATCTAAGGTGTAACAATAAGTCAAAACACATAATAACAATATACGCCAAGCTCAATCAATTAAAATAACAAATAGTATTTAAAGACAAAATAATAATCCAACAATAAAAGTAAACTTACAAAATAAAAGCTTAGAAATATGGTTGAGAATAGATCTATAGCTAATTACTCGAAATATAGAGAAGGTGAGATGTAGAAGAGGAGTTTGTCAGTCTCCAATCTTCTTCTTCTTGTCTTCTTCTACAGGTCAGCTTGCTTCTTGAATGAATAGCTTGATTCTAAGGATGAATATCTAAGTAAAGGACTAAGCTATTGTTTATAATTTAAGCTAATGTTTAGAACTGAGCAAGGACATGTTTACAATGGTATAAGGGTGTATTGATAGGTGTCTTGGAAGCCCTAATTCGTTTTCTTGAAGGAGAAGTAAGTAGTGGACTCCAAGCCCAACTCAAATTCGTAACCCTAAAAACATGAAACTAGGTCCGATTTTATTTTGGCTCTAACAGCTTCAATATTCATCCGTTTGACGCGTATGAATATACCAAATTGATAGTCTCGGAAAGCTCTTCAACTTTTCTCTTGACCGTTTCTCCAAATTTTACACCGTTTTTGAGATATAAGCTGATTTGTGGTCGTAGGTGCAGAAATTCAGGATTAAGGCAGCTTTTCCTTTTCCATGTTTTTAGCTTTTATTTCCTTATCTCCAATTACCATGTCTATCTCTTTCCATATCTTGTAGTCTTTGACTTGGAATCTACTTAATCTCCATAATTATCTTTAAAGCTTCACACTAAATAAATAATTAAACCCAATATGCTCTAAAAATATTATTTTACTAAATCAAGACTCAAAATAGGAAAGTGTAGCATTTCTCAAGAAAATCGACTATAATGACTTCTAAATCACTAAAAATGATGTCTCATCCTAATATAAATCTATCACAAATGAGGAGACATCAGCTTGAATTCAAGATTAGATTAGTTTCGCAATGTAAGAAGGAGAGTATCTTTACTCAGTTCACCAAGGAGGCTATAGATTGTTCATCGAACTTCACTAGTATCCAAAGATCCACTTAACTAATCTCTAACGTCTCAATCACTTCTAGATTACATAGCAAAGAATCAAAAGGTCTTTAGGGTTGTAATGTTGGCTTAGGGACGGTATGATAAGTATATTGGATAATTTAGAGTGAGCTTTTGGCTATCTCCTCACAAGCCATCAACGAATCTCCCTAGAGCTTGAGTTACTCTCGTAAAACATTCTCACTCAACCCAATGAATTCCTTGATGCAAAAATTAGCATCCCCAATAACCCAATTAAAGCAGATGTTCTCATAAAATTCCTCTTTGCCGGTCCAAATATATATTCTTTTCATATCAATTTTTTTCTGCTTTTGTATAGCTATGATCCTCTTTTTGATGTTGAGATATCACGCTATTTTTCATAAATTATGCCTTTTCATAACTTAGCTTTTTAGCTTCTTTTTCATTTACTATTACCCCGACAAAGGGTTACAATATAATAAACCTGTGAATCATCATCAATATATAGAACAGAGCACACTTAATAAGCTCAAAAAAATCCCAACCCAATAATATTTCCCATAATGGTGGACCCATCACCCCAAACTCAAGCTCTAAAACAATTGTCTATGCATCGCGATTCGAGTGCGGGTCATATGGAAATGCATAATAAACTAAAGGGATATGGCTTATAATGTGGCTAATAAAAAGGCTTTAGAAAGGCTAGAAGGGGCTGAGAAGGATATATAATAATAAAATGGACAGCAGGCTAAAAGGCAACAAGGGGCTTATGAAAGAACCGCCTTAATCACTTTCTAAACTATGCAATTTTGTCATTCTCTTACCTTTAGCACGTTCATTAAATGGGTTCATCAACTAGCTTGGATCTCACGGCCTACACACCACTCATGGTTCCCTGAGATCGAACATACTTTCTATCGCATTGCTAACTAATCTTTTCTTTACTATCAATGTGTGTTTTCCTGCAAATACTTTAAGCATACAAAATAAAGCAGCTCATAAACGTACTACTTTCTATCATCAACTTATTAAGCTTATGCTTTCAAGCTATTAAACACATTCCACATCTAATCCATCTCTTAAAAAAATTTCAAATTTCTCAAATTTCTCTAAAAAAACAATAAATCACATAAAAATGGAGATGAGGGACAACGAATCCCCACCCCCAACTCAAAAATGAGTCGTGTCCCCACGACTCGAAAAGACTCAATAAAATAAAAATAGCAAATAGTTTATATAGAGAAGTGGTAAGGAAGAAAGAAAACATACTCTTCGAGGCAATTGCCTCGCTTGATTAATACCCAAGATAGGGTGCAGTGATTTTCTTGTATGTAAAACTCTATGTATCACCAATTTCGCTATCCCTTACATCCTCTTTCGCTCTATCCCAATCAATCACACTCTAGAAATCTCTTGTATATCTTCTTCCAACTTTTCACCCAATACCTTGCCTTGATACTTCATCTCCCTTACACTTGATAAAATCTCTATCATCTCTTTATCATCTCTCTTGAACCCCAACTCAAAGCTTTGAACACTTTTGAAATTTGATCTCTTGATTATAGGTGGAACAAGCTTTATTTGAATTAGGATGATAATTCTCTATGTGGGTTTAAGGATTTATGGAAAAAGATTTTAAAATTCATGGTTTTGATTCTTGGGTTCTAGGCGTTTTGATATGATTTGGGTGATTAAAACTTCTTTGTAATGATGTAGGGAAGGATTTAGATTTGAATTCATGGTGATTTGGTTGTGTTTTGATGGTTGGTGAAGGTTTGAATGAGCTTTAATGGAGTTGGGAGAGGTTTGGAGAAGAGAAAGAGGCTCGAGGTTTATAAAATTCGGAATAATGGCTTAATACCTCATTTATACACTTGAATCTCGTTTCTTTCTCTCTCCAGCGACTTCGTGCGGACCATGGTGCGGTGCAGGGGATGTACCGCAGGGGTACTCCGCACCTTCTTCGTCAAAATACCCGTGGATCTACCCTGTGGCACGGGTTTTAACTGTGCGGACCATGGTGCGGTGCAGGGGGGTAGTCCGCGGGGTCAAAATTTCTCGGTTCTGGATAAAACCCGCGCTCCAACCCGTGGTTCGGGTTTTTACCCTGCGGACCATGGTTACAGTGTAAGGGTACACCGCGGGGGTAGTCCGCGCAGGTTATTTCTTTGCTCCGAATTTTTTTTTCTCGCGTCCCTAACTCGATTTCTCCAATTCCTGAGCATCAAAAACACGAATACCTTTCTCAAATATGCAATATTAACTAAAAAAATGCGTAACTAAATAATATACACTAAAAAACTAAACTAAGAAAGCAATTAAAGCTTGGGGTGTCTCCCAAGAGCATTTTTATTTAACGTCATTTAAAGTTTGACAAGTTACCTCCATTATCCCTTGATTATGTAGCCTCCCCAGCAGTGGGTGAGGTTATGTATGTCTACAATTCGCGTCCTTTGACCTTTCGAAGGTTGTATCTCTATTAATTTTGGTGTCACTACTCGAGTAACAACAAATGGTCCCATCCACTCATTTTTGAAACCTCGTGGTCTATTCTCTTGTTTGGAGGCCTTCCAAGCAACCGTGGTTCCGACCCCAAACTCATCTTTAGCTTTCTTCTTCACAGGTTCATGGTGGTGGTCCTTCTCTTTAACCTCGTTAGATACTTCTGGAATAATGGGGAACTCAAGTGTCTCTTCCCCTAGAATTTTGTCTAAAACAAGGGATGTTTCAGAACTTGCTTTTGTTATGAGGGCCACGTCTACAACCTCGATCTCTACACTCGCATTCTCCTTTGTTTCCGGAATATCTTCTGTGTCTGCTTGTTGCGGTGTGAGTTCTTTTGTATTACTTTCAAGCATTTGGGTGTAGGTTTTGTCTTTACACACCTCTACAAAAGCTTTATCGATGTCACCATTTGAATGATTGGTCGTTATTGGATTGGGAGGTGACATCAATGGAGTACTAGGTGGTGAATCCATCCTAGTATCTTCTTCTTCAATCTCTTTTCTAACCAAGATTTCAATATTTGATTCCTCTAGATGCGGATTGGCTGGGTTTTTCATGGATATCATCTTCCCTTCACAAGATTAAATTTCAATTTCGACTCCATTACCAAAAATTGACTCATCTATGCTTAGCGTGGTTGATTCTTCTATGGTTGGAATCTCTAGTTCACTAGGTGCAACTGGTGGCGATTCCACTTCCTCCTCTTCTTGAAGGCTAAATTCTGTAGCTACTTCGAACTAAACATCGCTATCAATTTGAATGGCTTCATCATCTAAATTTGTACTTTGGCCCATTTGCATAGATGATACTTGTTGTAATTTCTCAATTGTTTCTGTGAGTTGCGTCAATCGTTGCTCCATTAATTTATGGCTTTGTTGCATGACTTGCACTAATGATATGATATCATCGATTTTTGCATTACTCTTTATTATGTTATCCTCTGTGGTCTTCATGAAACAACTGAGGGAATCCTCCAACTTCCTGAGCCTATTATAATGATCTGTCAAGCTTCCGCGTGTTAGATCCATGAATTGTTGTACTGGTATATAACAGGTCTGTGTTGGAATTTGCTCTTGATAGGGGGAAATCTCCATACCTAAGGAAAAACCTGAAAAGAGACTAAAAGAAAACAAACGTAAAACTGAAAACAACTAAAACTACCAACCTAACTTAAACACAAAATAAAATAACCGCTATAAATCCCCGGCAGCGGCGCCAAAAACTTGGTGGGTCCTTGTGTGTTATAAAATAATGAAATAAAAGCAAAAGAATAAAGGATCCACAGACCGCAAGTGTACGGGTCGTACCAAGTAATAGATAAGTAAATACGGGATTATCGTCTCCCAGGGATTTAAGAAGTTATTCTAAATTCGTGTTCCATATCAGAATAGATAGTTTTAATTGCTTTAAATAAAAAGATAAATAGCAAGGGAGTTTGTTTTCTAATCAACTAAATAAATAAAATAGACAATAAAATAAACAATTAATAATTATGCAAGAAAGATAAGGATATGCAAGTATGAATCAATCGTATTGAATCTATGATTCCTAAGAATAAGGGTGAATGGGAAATCTCACAATAGTCGGGAATCTACTATCTCCTAGCCCCTGTCAGGGTGGACCTAGAAGCTATACTACGGTATTACAAACCCCGTCAGGGCGATTATAAGCTACTTTCAGATGAATACTATTCTACCTCATTGGTACGTGGTTAGTCAAGCCCGTCAGGGTCAAATAACGGATACAACGCGTCTATATTCTATTTCTGTAATTAAACCCCCCGTCAAGGCGATCACTTCCCCACCAAAGTGAATAGCCTAATTACTAAAACCTACCCTTGATTCGCGACGTCAATGATAGTGAACAAGCACAAGAATATAGTCAATGGAAATTAAGAACCAATTTAGTTAAATACTAAAATTCCAGATTCAAATTAAAACAGAAAAACAATAATCAAAGGTTCATATAATTACAATCCTAAAGAGAAATTATGCATAAATAAACTTCTTGAATAAATAGCTTAGAAATACCTCATAGACAAAATAGATCTAATACTAAATTACCCAAAGAATAGAGATGGAGAAGTGTTGAATTGATGTAGTTAAACTCTAGCTCTTGCTTCTTCCTCCTCTAGATCCTCTTGATTGCTTCTATGATGAATTATTAATGTATATTAAGTTTATGCAGCCAAGGGATGATTTTCTAAGGTTTAGAGCTGGTATTTATAGGTGCTAGGTCGAATTACTTGGAGTGGAAGACAAGTCAAGGACTCTTTAATTCGTAGCCCTAAAATCTAGGAAAGGTAAGATTCTGCTGCTGATTTGATTTGGTCATATCTTTTTCAATACATATCCGTTTGTGGAGTTCCAATATATGAAACCGCTTGTCTCGGAAAGAGCTTTCCATTGGTGCAGACCACTCGCCCAAATTCTTAGCCAATCATAAGTTATGGACTGATCTTTAAAACGTGGCTGGAATTTCAGATTCATAAGGCAGCTTTTCCTTTTCCTAGTTGGACTCTAATTCATTCTATCTCCAGATTTCTTTAAGATCTTCTTTCCTTATCTCCTTAGCATTGATTTAGCATCTAATTTATTTCCATATTATCTCTAAAGCTTCACATTAAATAAATAATTAAATCGCATATGCTTTATTAAATAATAAATCAATAAATCAAGACTAGAAATAAGAAAGTGCAATTTAAATTCAGGAAACTCGACTAAGCACACTAGAAATATTCTAAGACTTTAATTCTCACTTCTCCTCCTTGGATTGGTTTCTCATGAAATTCATAAACCTACTAACTTTGCACTAAAAATAAGTAAATTAACGCACAAAAGCTCTATAAATGCAAATAGTCTAATTCCAAGGGGAGAAAGTGTAATATTGCAATTTAAGCACAAAAGTCAATATAAAAAGACCATTTTCATCCTAAAATGATGTCTCCTAAGGGCTTATATTTAGACCAAAAAGGGAGACATGAAGACCCCCAACTCAAACTTGTATCCTCCCGATACAATAAAAAATAAAAACATAGGGAAGTCTCTAAAATATCAGCTAAGTCAATTAAGCACTGAGGAGAAGAAGATAGCAAAATATATACAATAAACTCAAAGCAACTATTTAGAAAATTTCATGCAATAATATTTACGAACTACATACCTGCACACTTGTCATATCTACAATCAACACGGCTTGAATTCAAGATTAGATTAGTTTCGCAATGTAAGAAGGAGAGGATCTTTACTCAGTTCACCAAGGAGGCTATAGATTGTTCATCGAACTTCAATAGTATCCAAATATCCACTTAACTAATCTCTAACGGCTCAATCACTTCTAGATTACATAGCAAAGAATCAAAAGGTCTTTAGGGTTGTAATGTTGGCTTAGGGACGGTATGATAAGTATATTTGGATAATTTAGAGTGAGCTTTTGGCTCTCTCCTCACTAGCCATCAACGAATCTCCCTAGAGCTTGAGTTACTCTCGTAAAACATTCTCACTCAACCCAATGAATTCCTTGATGCACAAATTAGCATCCCCAATAACCCAATTAATGCATAAAGATGTTCTCATAAAAATTCCTCTTTGCCAGTCCAAATATATATTCTTTTCATATCAATTTTTTTCTGCTTTTGTATAGCTATGATCCTCTTTTTGATGTTGAGATATCACACTATATTTCATAAATTATGCCTTTTCATAACTTAGCTTTTTAGCTTCTTTTTCATTTACTATTACCCCGGCAAAGGGTTACAATATAATAAACCTGTGAATCATCATCAATATATAGAACAGAGCACACTTAATAAGCTCAAAAAAATCCCAACCCAATAATATTTCCCATAATGGTGGACCCACCACCCCAAACTCAAGCTCTAAAACAATTGTCTATGCATCGCGATTCGAGTGCGGGTCATGTGGAAATGCATAATAAACTAAAGGGATATGGCTTATAATGTGGCTAATAAAAAGGCTTTAGAAAGGCTTGAAGGGGCTGAGAAGGATATATAATAATAAAATGGACAGCAGGCTAAAAGGCAACAAGGGGCTTATGAAAGAACCGCCTTAATCACTTTCTAAACTATGCAATTTTGTCATTCTCTTACCTTTAGCACGTTCATTAAATGGGTTCATCAACTAGCTTGGATCTCACGGCCTACACACCACTCATGGTTCCCTGAGATCGAACATACTTTCTATCGCATTGCTAACTAATCTTTTCTTTACTATCAATGTGTGTTTTCCTGCAAATACTCAAAGCATACAAAATAAAGCAGCTCATAAACGTACTACTTTCTATCATCAACTTACTAAGCTTATGCTTTCAAGCTATTAAACACATTCCACATCTAATCCATCTCTTAAAAAAATTTCAAATTTCTCAAATTTCTCTAAAAAAAACAATAAATCACATAAAAATGGAGATGAGGGACAACGAATCCCCACCCCCAACTCAAAAATGAGTCGTGTCCCCATGACTCGAAAAGACTCAATAAAATAAAAATAGCAAATAGTGCATATAGAGAAGTGGTAAGGAAGAAAGAAAACATACTCTTCGAGGCAATTGCCTCGCTTGATTAATACCCAAGATAGGGTGCAGTGATTTCCTTGTATGTAAAACTCTCTGTATCACCAATTTCGCTATCCCTTACATCCTCTTTCGCTCTATCCCAATCAATCACACTCTAGAAATCTCTTGTATATCTTCTTCCAACTTTTCACCCAATACCTTGCCTTGATACTTCATCTCCCTTACACTTGATAAAATCTCTATCATCTCTTTATCATCTCTTGACCCCCAACTCAAAGCTTTGAACATTTTTGAAATTTGAACTCTTGATTATAGGTGGAACAAGCTTTATTTGAATTAGGAAAGGTCTTAGAATGATAATTCTCTATGTGGGTAAGATTGAATCAAGCTTTGGTGATATGGGTTTAAGGATTTATGGAAAAATATTTTAAAATTCATGGTTTTGATTCTTGGGTTCTAGGCGTTTTGATACGATTTGGGTGATTAAAACTTCTTTGTAATGATATAGGGAAGGATTTAGATTTGAATTCATGGTGATTTGGTTGTGTTTTGATGGTTGGTGAAGGTTTGAATGAGCTTTAATGGAGTTGGGAGAGGTTTGGAGAAGAGAAAGAGGCTCGAGGTTTATAAAATTCGGAATAATGGCTTAATACCTCATTTATACACTTGAATCTCGTTTCTTTCTCTCTCCAGCGGTTTCGTGCGGACCATGGTACGGTGCAGGGGATGTACCGCAGGGGTACTCCGCACCTTCTTCGTCAAAATACCCGTGGATCTACCCTGTGGCACAGGTTTTAACCGTGCGGACCATGGTGCGGTGCATGGGGGTAGTCCGCGGGGTCAAAATTTCTCGGTTCTGGATAAAACCCGCGCTCCAACCCGTGGTACGGGTTTTTACCCTGCGGACCATGGCTGCGGTGTAAGGGTACACCGCGGGGGTAGTCCGCACAGGTTATTTCTTTGCTCCGAAATTTTTTTTCTCGCGTCCCTAACTCGATTTCTCCAATTCCTGAGCATCAAAAACACGAATACCTTTCTCAAATATGCAATATTAACTAAAAAAAATGCGTAACTAAATAATATACACTAAAACTAACTAAACTAAGAAAGCAATTAAAGCTTGGGGTGTCTCCCAAGAGCACTTTTATTTAACGTCATTTAAAGTTTGACGGGTTACCTCCATTATCCCTTGATTATGTAGCCTCCCCAGCAGTGGGTGAGGTTATGTATGTCTACAATTCGCGTCCTTTGACCTTTCGAAGGTTGTATCTCTATTAATTTTGGTGTCACTACTCGAGTAACAACAAATGGTCCCATCCACTCAATTTTTAAACCTCGTGGTCTATTCTCTTGTTTGGAGGCCTTCCAAGCAACCGTGGTTCCGACCCCAAACTCATCTTTAGCTTTCTTCTTCACAGGTTCATGGTGGTGGTCCTTCTCTTTAACCTCGTTAGATACTTCTGGAATAATGGGGAACTCAAGTGGCTCTTCCTCTAGAATTTTGTCTAAAACAAGGGATGTTTCAGAACTTGCTTTTGTTATGAGGGCCACGTCTTCAACCTCGATCTCTACACTCGCATTCTCCTTTGTTTCCGGAATATCTTCTGTGACTACTTGTTGTGGTGTGAGTTCTTTTGTATTACTTTCAAGCATTTGGGTGTAGGTTTTGTCTTTACACACCTCTACAAAAGCTTTATCGATGTCACCATTTGAATGATTCGTCGTTATTGGATTAGGAGGTGACATCAATGGAGTACTAGGTGGTGAATCCATCCTAGTATCTTCTTCTTCAATCTCTTTTCTAACCAAGATTTCAATATTTGATTCCTCTAGATGCGGCTTGGCTGGGTTTTCCATGGATATCATCTTCCCTTCACAAGATTTAATTTCAATTTCGACTCCATTACCAACAATTGACTCATCTATGCTTAGCGTGGTTGATTCTTCTATGGTTGGAATCTCTAGTTCACTAGGTGCAACTGGTGGCGATTCCACTTCCTCCTCTTCTTGAAGGCTAAATTCTGTAGCTACTTCAAACCAAACATCGCTATCAATTTGAATGGCTTCATCATCTAAATTTGTACTTTGGCCCATTTGCATAGATGGTACTTGTTGTAATTTCTCAAGTGTTTCTGTGAGTTGCGTCAATCGTTGCTCCATTAATTTATGGCTTTGTTGCATGACTTGCACTAATGATATGATAGCATCGATTTTCGCATTACTCTTTATTATGTTATCCTCTGTGGTCTTCATGAAACAACTGAGGGAGTCCTCCAACTTCCTGAGCCTATTATAATGATCTGTCAAGCTCCCGCGTGTTAGATCCATGAATTGTTGTACTGGTATATAACAGGTCTGTGTTGGAATTTGCTCTTGATAGGGGGAAATCTCCATACCTAAGGAAAAACCTGAAAAGAGACTAAAAGAAAACAAACGTAAAACTGAAAACAACTAAAACTACCAACCTAACTTAAACCCAAAATAAAATAACCGCTATAAATCCCCGGCAGCGGCGCCAAAAACTTGGTGGGTCCTTGTGTGTTATAAAATAATGAAATAAAAGCAAAGGAATAAAGGATCCACAGACCGCAAGTGTACGGGTCGTACCAAGTAATAGATAAGTAAATACGGGATTATCGTCTCCACAGGGATTTAAGAAGTTATTCTAAATTCGTGTTCCATATCAGAATAGATAGTTTTAATTGCTTTAAATAAAAACATAAATAGCAAGGGAGTTTGTTTTCTAATCAACTAAATAAATAAAATAGACAATAAAATAAACAATTAATAATTATGCAAGAAAGATAAGGATATGCAAGTATGAATCTATCCTATTGAATTTATGATTCCTAAGAATAAGGGTGAACGGGAAATCTCACAATAGTCGGGAATCTACTATCTCCTAGCCCCTGTCAGGGAAGCTATCCTACGGTATTACGAACCCCGTCAGGGCGATTATAAGCTACTTTCACATGAATACTATTTTACCTCATTGGCTACGTGGTTAGTCAAGCCCGTCAGGGTCAAATAACGGATACCACGCGTCTATATTCTATTTCTGTAATTAAACCCCCCGTCAAGGCGATCACTTCCCCACCAAAGTGAATAGCCTAATTACTAAAACCTACCCTTGATTCGCGACGTCAATGATAGTGAACAAGCACAAGAATATAGTCAATAGAAATTAAGAACCAATTCAGTTAAATACTAAAATTCCAGATTCAAATTAAAACAGAAAAACAATAATCAAAGGTTCATATAATTACAATCCTAAAGAGAAATTATGCATAAATAAACTTCTTGAATAAATAGCTTAGAAATACCTCATAGACAAAATAGATCTAATACTAAATTACCCAAAGAATAGAGATGGAGAAGTGTTGAATTGATGTAGTTAAGCTCTAGCTCTTGCTTCTTCCTCCTCTAGATCCTCTTGATTGCTTCTATGATGAATTATTAATGTATATTAAGCTTATGCAGCCAAGGGATGATTTTCTAAGGTTTAGAGCTGGTATTTATAGGTGCTAGGTCGAATTACTTGGAGTGGAAGACAAGTCAAGGACTCTTTAATTCGTAGCCGTAAATCTAGGAAAGGTAAGATTCTGCTGCTGATTTGATTTGGTCATATCTTTTTCAATACTTATCCGTTTGAGGAGTTCCAATATATGAAACCGCTTGTCTCGGAAAGAGATTTCCATTGGTGCAGACCACTCGCCCAAATTCCTAGCCAATCATAAGTTATGGACTGATCTTTAAAACGTGGCTGGAATTTTAGATTCATAAGGCAGCATTTCCTTTTCCTAGTTGGACTCTAATTCCTTCTATCTCCAGATTTCTTTAAGATCTTCTTTCCTTATCTCCTTAGCATTGATTTAGCATCTAATTTATTTCCATATTATCTCTAAAGCTTCACATTAAATAAATAATTAAACCGCATATGCTTTATAAAATAATAAATCAATAAATCAAGACTAGAAATAAGAAAGTGCAATTTAAATTCAGGAAACTCGACTAAGCACACTAGAAATATTCTAAGACTTTAATTCTCACTTCTCCTCCTTGGATTGGTTTCTCATGAAATTCATAAACCTACTAACTTTACACTAAAAATAAGTAAATTAACGCACAAAAGCTCTATAAATGCAAATAGTCTAATTCCAAGGGGAGAAAGTGCAATATTGCAATTTAAGCACAAAATTCAATATAAAAAGACCATTTTCATCCTAAAATGATGTCTCCTAAGGGCTTATATTTAGACCAAAAAGGGAGACATCAAGACCCCCAACTCAAACTTGTATCGTCTCGATACAATAAAAAATAAAAACATAGGGAAGTCTCTAAAATATCATCTAAGTAAATTAAGCACTGAGGAGAAGAAGATAGCAAAATATATACAATAAACTCAAAGCAACTACTTAGAAAATTTCATGCAATAATATATACGAACTACATACCTGCACACTTGTCATATCTACAATCAACACGGCTTGTGGTGGGGGCAAAGGTGTGGTAAATAAATAGATAAATAAGAATAATAATAAAGAGCACACACCCTTGAGAACCACAGAACTCACTGCAAGTATCACAGATCGTTTGCAAGTTTTAATGATAAGTAAAGTTCGTTCGCAGGGATTGTATCCGTTAGATCTACTTATATTTAACAAGCGTAGATGAATTTAGATGTTTTAAATAAAAATATACAAAGATGAAATAACAATCTACGCAATTAAATAATTAAAACAGATAAACAAAACAAATAACTAAATATGAATGTAAGTCAAATAGATTAGGATTACTAATATGAATCTATTACTAAATCGTTATTCTAACCCGTCACAGATTAAGCATTATATATTAACCAGGATTCTAAATTCTACCTAGCCTTCTCTAGGCTTAGGAGCAACCTCTCCACTACTAGGGATTCCTAAGTAATGATTGGTGATTAAATCAAACCTTAATGGCTATCTAGTTAGGCAAGGGATCAAAACTAGACGATTATGTGGTGTTGTCAATAACTAAGAATAATCCTAAGATTGGCCAAATCTAAGGTGTAACAATAAGTCAAAACACATAATAACAATATACGCCAAGCTCAATCAATTAAAATAACAAATAGTATTTAAAGACAAAATAATAATCCAACAATAAAAGTAAACTTACAAAATAAAAGCTTAGAAATATGGTTGAGAATAGATCTATAGCTAATTACTCGAAATATAGAGAAGGTGAGATGTAGAAGAGGAGTTTGTCAGTCTCCAATCTTCTTCTTCTTGTCTTCTTCTACAGGTCAGCTTGCTTCTTGAATGAATAGCTTGATTCTAAGGATGAATATCTAAGTAAAGGACTAAGCTATTGTTTATAATTTAAGCTAATGTTTAGAACTGAGCAAGGACATGTTTACAATGGTATAAGGGTGTATTGATAGGTGTCTTGGAAGCCCTAATTCGTTTTCTTGAAGGAGAAGTAAGTAGTGGACTCCAAGCCCAACTCAAATTCGTAACCCTAAAAACATGAAACTAGGTCCGATTTTATTTTGGCTCTAACAGCTTCAATATTCATCCGTTTGACGCGTATGAATATACCAAATTGATAGTCTCGGAAAGCTCTTCAACTTTTCTCTTGACCGTTTCTCCAAATTTTACACCGTTTTTGAGATATAAGCTGATTTGTGGTCGTAGGTGCAGAAATTCAGGATTAAGGCAGCTTTTCCTTTTCCATGTTTTTAGCTTTTATTTCCTTATCTCCAATTACCATGTCTATCTCTTTCCATATCTTGTAGTCTTTGACTTGGAATCTACTTAATCTCCATAATTATCTTTAAAGCTTCACACTAAATAAATAATTAAACCCAATATGCTCTAAAAATATTATTTTACTAAATCAAGACTCAAAATAGGAAAGTGTAGCATTTCTCAAGAAAATCGACTATAATGACTTCTAAATCACTAAAAATGATGTCTCATCCTAATATAAATCTATCACAAATGAGGAGACATCAGCTTGAATTCAAGATTAGATTAGTTTCGCAATGTAAGAAGGAGAGTATCTTTACTCAGTTCACCAAGGAGGCTATAGATTGTTCATCGAACTTCACTAGTATCCAAAGATCCACTTAACTAATCTCTAACGTCTCAATCACTTCTAGATTACATAGCAAAGAATCAAAAGGTCTTTAGGGTTGTAATGTTGGCTTAGGGACGGTATGATAAGTATATTGGATAATTTAGAGTGAGCTTTTGGCTATCTCCTCACAAGCCATCAACGAATCTCCCTAGAGCTTGAGTTACTCTCGTAAAACATTCTCACTCAACCCAATGAATTCCTTGATGCAAAAATTAGCATCCCCAATAACCCAATTAAAGCAGATGTTCTCATAAAATTCCTCTTTGCCGGTCCAAATATATATTCTTTTCATATCAATTTTTTTCTGCTTTTGTATAGCTATGATCCTCTTTTTGATGTTGAGATATCACGCTATTTTTCATAAATTATGCCTTTTCATAACTTAGCTTTTTAGCTTCTTTTTCATTTACTATTACCCCGACAAAGGGTTACAATATAATAAACCTGTGAATCATCATCAATATATAGAACAGAGCACACTTAATAAGCTCAAAAAAATCCCAACCCAATAATATTTCCCATAATGGTGGACCCATCACCCCAAACTCAAGCTCTAAAACAATTGTCTATGCATCGCGATTCGAGTGCGGGTCATATGGAAATGCATAATAAACTAAAGGGATATGGCTTATAATGTGGCTAATAAAAAGGCTTTAGAAAGGCTAGAAGGGGCTGAGAAGGATATATAATAATAAAATGGACAGCAGGCTAAAAGGCAACAAGGGGCTTATGAAAGAACCGCCTTAATCACTTTCTAAACTATGCAATTTTGTCATTCTCTTACCTTTAGCACGTTCATTAAATGGGTTCATCAACTAGCTTGGATCTCACGGCCTACACACCACTCATGGTTCCCTGAGATCGAACATACTTTCTATCGCATTGCTAACTAATCTTTTCTTTACTATCAATGTGTGTTTTCCTGCAAATACTTTAAGCATACAAAATAAAGCAGCTCATAAACGTACTACTTTCTATCATCAACTTATTAAGCTTATGCTTTCAAGCTATTAAACACATTCCACATCTAATCCATCTCTTAAAAAAATTTCAAATTTCTCAAATTTCTCTAAAAAAACAATAAATCACATAAAAATGGAGATGAGGGACAACGAATCCCCACCCCCAACTCAAAAATGAGTCGTGTCCCCACGACTCGAAAAGACTCAATAAAATAAAAATAGCAAATAGTTTATATAGAGAAGTGGTAAGGAAGAAAGAAAACATACTCTTCGAGGCAATTGCCTCGCTTGATTAATACCCAAGATAGGGTGCAGTGATTTTCTTGTATGTAAAACTCTATGTATCACCAATTTCGCTATCCCTTACATCCTCTTTCGCTCTATCCCAATCAATCACACTCTAGAAATCTCTTGTATATCTTCTTCCAACTTTTCACCCAATACCTTGCCTTGATACTTCATCTCCCTTACACTTGATAAAATCTCTATCATCTCTTTATCATCTCTCTTGAACCCCAACTCAAAGCTTTGAACACTTTTGAAATTTGATCTCTTGATTATAGGTGGAACAAGCTTTATTTGAATTAGGATGATAATTCTCTATGTGGGTTTAAGGATTTATGGAAAAAGATTTTAAAATTCATGGTTTTGATTCTTGGGTTCTAGGCGTTTTGATATGATTTGGGTGATTAAAACTTCTTTGTAATGATGTAGGGAAGGATTTAGATTTGAATTCATGGTGATTTGGTTGTGTTTTGATGGTTGGTGAAGGTTTGAATGAGCTTTAATGGAGTTGGGAGAGGTTTGGAGAAGAGAAAGAGGCTCGAGGTTTATAAAATTCGGAATAATGGCTTAATACCTCATTTATACACTTGAATCTCGTTTCTTTCTCTCTCCAGCGACTTCGTGCGGACCATGGTGCGGTGCAGGGGATGTACCGCAGGGGTACTCCGCACCTTCTTCGTCAAAATACCCGTGGATCTACCCTGTGGCACGGGTTTTAACTGTGCGGACCATGGTGCGGTGCAGGGGGGTAGTCCGCGGGGTCAAAATTTCTCGGTTCTGGATAAAACCCGCGCTCCAACCCGTGGTTCGGGTTTTTACCCTGCGGACCATGGTTACAGTGTAAGGGTACACCGCGGGGGTAGTCCGCGCAGGTTATTTCTTTGCTCCGAATTTTTTTTTCTCGCGTCCCTAACTCGATTTCTCCAATTCCTGAGCATCAAAAACACGAATACCTTTCTCAAATATGCAATATTAACTAAAAAAATGCGTAACTAAATAATATACACTAAAAAACTAAACTAAGAAAGCAATTAAAGCTTGGGGTGTCTCCCAAGAGCATTTTTATTTAACGTCATTTAAAGTTTGACAAGTTACCTCCATTATCCCTTGATTATGTAGCCTCCCCAGCAGTGGGTGAGGTTATGTATGTCTACAATTCGCGTCCTTTGACCTTTCGAAGGTTGTATCTCTATTAATTTTGGTGTCACTACTCGAGTAACAACAAATGGTCCCATCCACTCATTTTTGAAACCTCGTGGTCTATTCTCTTGTTTGGAGGCCTTCCAAGCAACCGTGGTTCCGACCCCAAACTCATCTTTAGCTTTCTTCTTCACAGGTTCATGGTGGTGGTCCTTCTCTTTAACCTCGTTAGATACTTCTGGAATAATGGGGAACTCAAGTGTCTCTTCCCCTAGAATTTTGTCTAAAACAAGGGATGTTTCAGAACTTGCTTTTGTTATGAGGGCCACGTCTACAACCTCGATCTCTACACTCGCATTCTCCTTTGTTTCCGGAATATCTTCTGTGTCTGCTTGTTGCGGTGTGAGTTCTTTTGTATTACTTTCAAGCATTTGGGTGTAGGTTTTGTCTTTACACACCTCTACAAAAGCTTTATCGATGTCACCATTTGAATGATTGGTCGTTATTGGATTGGGAGGTGACATCAATGGAGTACTAGGTGGTGAATCCATCCTAGTATCTTCTTCTTCAATCTCTTTTCTAACCAAGATTTCAATATTTGATTCCTCTAGATGCGGATTGGCTGGGTTTTTCATGGATATCATCTTCCCTTCACAAGATTTAATTTCAATTTCGACTCCATTACCAAAAATTGACTCATCTATGCTTAGCGTGGTTGATTCTTCTATGGTTGGAATCTCTAGTTCACTAGGTGCAACTGGTGGCGATTCCACTTCCTCCTCTTCTTGAAGGCTAAATTCTGTAGCTACTTCGAACTAAACATCGCTATCAATTTGAATGGCTTCATCATCTAAATTTGTACTTTGGCCCATTTGCATAGATGATACTTGTTGTAATTTCTCAATTGTTTCTGTGAGTTGCGTCAATCGTTGCTCCATTAATTTATGGCTTTGTTGCATGACTTGCACTAATGATATGATATCATCGATTTTTGCATTACTCTTTATTATGTTATCCTCTGTGGTCTTCATGAAACAACTGAGGGAGTCCTCCAACTTCCTGAGCCTATTATAATGATCTGTCAAGCTTCCGCGTGTTAGATCCATGAATTGTTGTACTGGTATATAACAGGTCTGTGTTGGAATTTGCTCTTGATAGGGGGAAATCTCCATACCTAAGGAAAAACCTGAAAAGAGACTAAAAGAAAACAAACGTAAAACTGAAAACAACTAAAACTACCAACCTAACTTAAACACAAAATAAAATAACCGCTATAAATCCCCGGCAGCGGCGCCAAAAACTTGGTGGGTCCTTGTGTGTTATAAAATAATGAAATAAAAGCAAAAGAATAAAGGATCCACAGACCGCAAGTGTACGGGTCGTACCAAGTAATAGATAAGTAAATACGGGATTATCGTCTCCCAGGGATTTAAGAAGTTATTCTAAATTCGTGTTCCATATCAGAATAGATAGTTTTAATTGCTTTAAATAAAAAGATAAATAGCAAGGGAGTTTGTTTTCTAATCAACTAAATAAATAAAATAGACAATAAAATAAACAATTAATAATTATGCAAGAAAGATAAGGATATGCAAGTATGAATCAATCATATTGAATCTATGATTCCTAAGAATAAGGGTGAATGGGAAATCTCACAATAGTCGGGAATCTACTATCTCCTAGCCCCTGTCAGGGTGGACCTAGAAGCTATACTACGGTATTACAAACCCCGTCAGGGCGATTATAAGCTACTTTCAGATGAATACTATTCTACCTCATTGGTACGTGGTTAGTCAAGCCCGTCAGGGTCAAATAACGGATACAACGCGTCTATATTCTATTTCTGTAATTAAACCCCCCGTCAAGGCGATCACTTCCCCACCAAAGTGAATAGCCTAATTACTAAAACCTACCCTTGATTCGCGACGTCAATGATAGTGAACAAGCACAAGAATATAGTCAATGGAAATTAAGAACCAATTTAGTTAAATACTAAAATTCCAGATTCAAATTAAAACAGAAAAACAATAATCAAAGGTTCATATAATTACAATCCTAAAGAGAAATTATGCATAAATAAACTTCTTGAATAAATAGCTTAGAAATACCTCATAGACAAAATAGATCTAATACTAAATTACCCAAAGAATAGAGATGGAGAAGTGTTGAATTGATGTAGTTAAACTCTAGCTCTTGCTTCTTCCTCCTCTAGATCCTCTTGATTGCTTCTATGATGAATTATTAATGTATATTAAGTTTATGCAGCCAAGGGATGATTTTCTAAGGTTTAGAGCTGGTATTTATAGGTGCTAGGTCGAATTACTTGGAGTGGAAGACAAGTCAAGGACTCTTTAATTCGTAGCCCTAAAATCTAGGAAAGGTAGCTGCTGATTTGATTTGGTCATATCTTTTTCAATACTTATCCGTTTGTGGAGTTCCAATATATGAAACCGCTTGTCTCGGAAAGAGCTTTCCATTGGTGCAGACCACTCGCCCAAATTCTTAGCCAATCATAAGTTATGGACTGATCTTTAAAACGTGGCTGGAATTTCAGATTCATAAGGCAGCTTTTCCTTTTCCTAGTTGGACTCTAATTCATTCTATCTCCAGATTTCTTTAAGATCTTCTTTCCTTATCTCCTTAGCATTGATTTAGCATCTAATTTATTTCCATATTATCTCTAAAGCTTCACATTAAATAAATAATTAAATCGCATATGCTTTATTAAATAATAAATCAATAAATCAAGACTAGAAATAAGAAAGTGCAATTTAAATTCAGGAAACTCGACTAAGCACACTAGAAATATTCTAAGACTTTAATTCTCACTTCTCCTCCTTGGATTGGTTTCTCATGAAATTCATAAACCTACTAACTTTGCACTAAAAATAAGTAAATTAACGCACAAAAGCTCTATAAATGCAAATAGTCTAATTCCAAGGGGAGAAAGTGTAATATTGCAATTTAAGCACAAAAGTCAATATAAAAAGACCATTTTCATCCTAAAATGATGTCTCCTAAGGGCTTATATTTAGACCAAAAAGGGAGACATGAAGACCCCCAACTCAAACTTGTATCCTCCCGATACAATAAAAAATAAAAACATAGGGAAGTCTCTAAAATATCAGCTAAGTCAATTAAGCACTGAGGAGAAGAAGATAGCAAAATATATACAATAAACTCAAAGCAACTATTTAGAAAATTTCATGCAATAATATTTACGAACTACATACCTGCACACTTGTCATATCTACAATCAACACGGCTTGAATTCAAGATTAGATTAGTTTCGCAATGTAAGAAGGAGAGGATCTTTACTCAGTTCACCAAGGAGGCTATAGATTGTTCATCGAACTTCAATAGTATCCAAATATCCACTTAACTAATCTCTAACGGCTCAATCACTTCTAGATTACATAGCAAAGAATCAAAAGGTCTTTAGGGTTGTAATGTTGGCTTAGGGACGGTATGATAAGTATATTTGGATAATTTAGAGTGAGCTTTTGGCTCTCTCCTCACTAGCCATCAACGAATCTCCCTAGAGCTTGAGTTACTCTCGTAAAACATTCTCACTCAACCCAATGAATTCCTTGATGCACAAATTAGCATCCCCAATAACCCAATTAATGCATAAAGATGTTCTCATAAAAATTCCTCTTTGCCAGTCCAAATATATATTCTTTTCATATCAATTTTTTTCTGCTTTTGTATAGCTATGATCCTCTTTTTGATGTTGAGATATCACACTATATTTCATAAATTATGCCTTTTCATAACTTAGCTTTTTAGCTTCTTTTTCATTTACTATTACCCCGGCAAAGGGTTACAATATAATAAACCTGTGAATCATCATCAATATATAGAACAGAGCACACTTAATAAGCTCAAAAAAATCCCAACCCAATAATATTTCCCATAATGGTGGACCCACCACCCCAAACTCAAGCTCTAAAACAATTGTCTATGCATCGCGATTCGAGTGCGGGTCATGTGGAAATGCATAATAAACTAAAGGGATATGGCTTATAATGTGGCTAATAAAAAGGCTTTAGAAAGGCTTGAAGGGGCTGAGAAGGATATATAATAATAAAATGGACAGCAGGCTAAAAGGCAACAAGGGGCTTATGAAAGAACCGCCTTAATCACTTTCTAAACTATGCAATTTTGTCATTCTCTTACCTTTAGCACGTTCATTAAATGGGTTCATCAACTAGCTTGGATCTCACGGCCTACACACCACTCATGGTTCCCTGAGATCGAACATACTTTCTATCGCATTGCTAACTAATCTTTTCTTTACTATCAATGTGTGTTTTCCTGCAAATACTCAAAGCATACAAAATAAAGCAGCTCATAAACGTACTACTTTCTATCATCAACTTACTAAGCTTATGCTTTCAAGCTATTAAACACATTCCACATCTAATCCATCTCTTAAAAAAATTTCAAATTTCTCAAATTTCTCTAAAAAAAACAATAAATCACATAAAAATGGAGATGAGGGACAACGAATCCCCACCCCCAACTCAAAAATGAGTCGTGTCCCCACGACTCGAAAAGACTCAATAAAATAAAAATAGCAAATAGTGCATATAGAGAAGTGGTAAGGAAGAAAGAAAACATACTCTTCGAGGCAATTGCCTCGCTTGATTAATACCCAAGATAGGGTGCAGTGATTTCCTTGTATGTAAAACTCTATGTATCACCAATTTCGCTATCCCTTACATCCTCTTTCGCTCTATCCCAATCAATCACACTCTAGAAATCTCTTGTATATCTTCTTCCAACTTTTCACCCAATACCTTGCCTTGATACTTCATCTCCCTTACACTTGATAAAATCTCTATCATCTCTTTATCATCTCTTGACCCCCAACTCAAAGCTTTGAACATTTTTGAAATTTGAACTCTTGATTATAGGTGGAACAAGCTTTATTTGAATTAGGAAAGGTCTTAGAATGATAATTCTCTATGTGGGTAAGATTGAATCAAGCTTTGGTGATATGGGTTTAAGGATTTATGGAAAAATATTTTAAAATTCATGGTTTTGATTCTTGGGTTCTAGGCGTTTTGATACGATTTGGGTGATTAAAACTTCTTTGTAATGATATAGGGAAGGATTTAGATTTGAATTCATGGTGATTTGGTTGTGTTTTGATGGTTGGTGAAGGTTTGAATGAGCTTTAATGGAGTTGGGAGAGGTTTGGAGAAGAGAAAGAGGCTCGAGGTTTATAAAATTCGGAATAATGGCTTAATACCTCATTTATACACTTGAATCTCGTTTCTTTCTCTCTCCAGCGGTTTCGTGCGGACCATGGTACGGTGCAGGGGATGTACCGCAGGGGTACTCCGCACCTTCTTCGTCAAAATACCCGTGGATCTACCCTGTGGCACGGGTTTTAACCGTGCGGACCATGGTGCGGTGCATGGGGGTAGTCCGCGGGGTCAAAATTTCTCGGTTCTGGATAAAACCCGCGCTCCAACCCGTGGTACGGGTTTTTACCCTGCGGACCATGGCTGCGGTGTAAGGGTACACCGCGGGGGTAGTCCGCACAGGTTATTTCTTTGCTCCGAAATTTTTTTTCTCGCGTCCCTAACTCGATTTCTCCAATTCCTGAGCATCAAAAACACGAATACCTTTCTCAAATATGCAATATTAACTAAAAAAAATGCGTAACTAAATAATATACACTAAAACTAACTAAACTAAGAAAGCAATTAAAGCTTGGGGTGTCTCCCAAGAGCACTTTTATTTAACGTCATTTAAAGTTTGACGGGTTACCTCCATTATCCCTTGATTATGTAGCCTCCCCAGCAGTGGGTGAGGTTATGTATGTCTACAATTCGCGTCCTTTGACCTTTCGAAGGTTGTATCTCTATTAATTTTGGTGTCACTACTCGAGTAACAACAAATGGTCCCATCCACTCATTTTTTAAACCTCGTGGTCTATTCTCTTGTTTGGAGGCCTTCCAAGCAACCGTGGTTCCGACCCCAAACTCATCTTTAGCTTTCTTCTTCACAGGTTCATGGTGGTGGTCCTTCTCTTTAACCTCGTTAGATACTTCTGGAATAATGGGGAACTCAAGTGGCTCTTCCTCTAGAATTTTGTCTAAAACAAGGGATGTTTCAGAACTTGCTTTTGTTATGAGGGCCACGTCTTCAACCTCGATCTCTACACTCGCATTCTCCTTTGTTTCCGGAATATCTTCTGTGACTACTTGTTGTGGTGTGAGTTCTTTTGTATTACTTTCAAGCATTTGGGTGTAGGTTTTGTCTTTACACACCTCTACAAAAGCTTTATCGATGTCACCATTTGAATGATTCGTCGTTATTGGATTAGGAGGTGACATCAATGGAGTACTAGGTGGTGAATCCATCCTAGTATCTTCTTCTTCAATCTCTTTTCTAACCAAGATTTCAATATTTGATTCCTCTAGATGCGGCTTGGCTGGGTTTTCCATGGATATCATCTTCCCTTCACAAGATTTAATTTCAATTTCGACTCCATTACCAACAATTGACTCATCTATGCTTAGCGTGGTTGATTCTTCTATGGTTGGAATCTCTAGTTCACTAGGTGCAACTGGTGGCGATTCCACTTCCTCCTCTTCTTGAAGGCTAAATTCTGTAGCTACTTCAAACCAAACATCGCTATCAATTTGAATGGCTTCATCATCTAAATTTGTACTTTGGCCCATTTGCATAGATGGTACTTGTTGTAATTTCTCAAGTGTTTCTGTGAGTTGCGTCAATCGTTGCTCCATTAATTTATGGCTTTGTTGCATGACTTGCACTAATGATATGATAGCATCGATTTTCGCATTACTCTTTATTATGTTATCCTCTGTGGTCTTCATGAAACAACTGAGGGAGTCCTCCAACTTCCTGAGCCTATTATAATGATCTGTCAAGCTCCCGCGTGTTAGATCCATGAATTGTTGTACTGGTATATAACAGGTCTGTGTTGGAATTTGCTCTTGATAGGGGGAAATCTCCATACCTAAGGAAAAACCTGAAAAGAGACTAAAAGAAAACAAACGTAAAACTGAAAACAACTAAAACTACCAACCTAACTTAAACCCAAAATAAAATAACCGCTATAAATCCCCGGCAGCGGCGCCAAAAACTTGGTGGGTCCTTGTGTGTTATAAAATAATGAAATAAAAGCAAAGGAATAAAGGATCCACAGACCGCAAGTGTACGGGTCGTACCAAGTAATAGATAAGTAAATACGGGATTATCGTCTCCACAGGGATTTAAGAAGTTATTCTAAATTCGTGTTCCATATCAGAATAGATAGTTTTAATTGCTTTAAATAAAAACATAAATAGCAAGGGAGTTTGTTTTCTAATCAACTAAATAAATAAAATAGACAATAAAATAAACAATTAATAATTATGCAAGAAAGATAAGGATATGCAAGTATGAATCTATCCTATTGAATTTATGATTCCTAAGAATAAGGGTGAACGGGAAATCTCACAATAGTCGGGAATCTACTATCTCCTAGCCCCTGTCAGGGAAGCTATCCTACGGTATTACGAACCCCGTCAGGGCGATTATAAGCTACTTTCAGATGAATACTATTTTACCTCATTGGCTACGTGGTTAGTCAAGCCCGTCAGGGTCAAATAACGGATACCACGCGTCTATATTCTATTTCTGTAATTAAACCCCCCGTCAAGGCGATCACTTCCCCACCAAAGTGAATAGCCTAATTACTAAAACCTACCCTTGATTCGCGACGTCAATGATAGTGAACAAGCACAAGAATATAGTCAATAGAAATTAAGAACCAATTCAGTTAAATACTAAAATTCCAGATTCAAATTAAAACAGAAAAACAATAATCAAAGGTTCATATAATTACAATCCTAAAGAGAAATTATGCATAAATAAACTTCTTGAATAAATAGCTTAGAAATACCTCATAGACAAAATAGATCTAATACTAAATTACCCAAAGAATAGAGATGGAGAAGTGTTGAATTGATGTAGTTAAGCTCTAGCTCTTGCTTCTTCCTCCTCTAGATCCTCTTGATTGCTTCTATGATGAATTATTAATGTATATTAAGCTTATGCAGCCAAGGGATGATTTTCTAAGGTTTAGAGCTGGTATTTATAGGTGCTAGGTCGAATTACTTGGAGTGGAAGACAAGTCAAGGACTCTTTAATTCGTAGCCGTAAATCTAGGAAAGGTAAGATTCTGCTGCTGATTTGATTTGGTCATATCTTTTTCAATACTTATCCGTTTGAGGAGTTCCAATATATGAAACCGCTTGTCTCGGAAAGAGATTTCCATTGGTGCAGACCACTCGCCCAAATTCCTAGCCAATCATAAGTTATGGACTGATCTTTAAAACGTGGCTGGAATTTTAGATTCATAAGTCAGCATTTCCTTTTCCTAGTTGGACTCTAATTCCTTCTATCTCCAGATTTCTTTAAGATCTTCTTTCCTTATCTCCTTAGCATTGATTTAGCATCTAATTTATTTCCATATTATCTCTAAAGCTTCACATTAAATAAATAATTAAACCGCATATGCTTTATAAAATAATAAATCAATAAATCAAGACTAGAAATAAGAAAGTGCAATTTAAATTCAGGAAACTCGACTAAGCACACTAGAAATATTCTAAGACTTTAATTCTCACTTCTCCTCCTTGGATTGGTTTCTCATGAAATTCATAAACCTACTAACTTTACACTAAAAATAAGTAAATTAACGCACAAAAGCTCTATAAATGCAAATAGTCTAATTCCAAGGGGAGAAAGTGCAATATTGCAATTTAAGCACAAAATTCAATATAAAAAGACCATTTTCATCCTAAAATGATGTCTCCTAAGGGCTTATATTTAGACCAAAAAGGGAGACATCAAGACCCCCAACTCAAACTTGTATCGTCTCGATACAATAAAAAATAAAAACATAGGGAAGTCTCTAAAATATCATCTAAGTAAATTAAGCACTGAGGAGAAGAAGATAGCAAAATATATACAATAAACTCAAAGCAACTACTTAGAAAATTTCATGCAATAATATATACGAACTACATACCTGCACACTTGTCATATCTACAATCAACACGGCTTGTGGTGGGGGCAAAGGTGTGATAAATAAATAGATAAATAAGAATAATAATAAAGAGCACACACCCTTGAGAACCACGGAACTCACTGCAAGTATCACAGATCGTTTGCAAGTTTTAATGATAAGTAAAGTTCGTTCGCAGGGATTGTATCCGTTAGATCTACTTATATTTAACAAGCGTAGATGAATTTAGATGTTTTAAATAAAAATATACAAAGATGAAATAACAATCTACGCAATTAAATAATTAAAACAGATAAACAAAACAAATAACTAAATATGAATGTAAGTCAAATAGATTAGGATTACTAATATGAATCTATTACTAAATCGTTATTCTAACCCGTCACAGATTAAGCATTATATATTAACCAGGATTCTAAATTCTACCTAGCCTTCTCTAGGCTTAGGAGCAACCTCTCCACTACTAGGGATTCCTAAGTAATGATTGGTGATTAAATCAAACCTTAATGGCTATCTAGTTAGGCAAGGGATCAAAACTAGACGATTATGTGGTGTTGTCAATAACTAAGAATAATCCTAAGATTGGCCAAATCTAAGGTGTAACAATAAGTCAAAACACATAATAACAATATACGCCAAGCTCAATCAATTAAAATAACAAATAGTATTTAAAGACAAAATAATAATCCAACAATAAAAGTAAACTTACAAAATAAAAGCTTAGAAATATGGTTGAGAATAGATCTATAGCTAATTACTCGAAATATAGAGAAGGTGAGATGTAGAAGAGGAGTTTGTCAGTCTCCAATCTTCTTCTTCTTGTCTTCTTCTACAGGTCAGCTTGCTTCTTGAATGAATAGCTTGATTCTAAGGATGAATATCTAAGTAAAGGACTAAGCTATTGTTTATAATTTAAGCTAATGTTTAGAACTGAGCAAGGACATGTTTACAATGGTATAAGGGTGTATTGATAGGTGTCTTGGAAGCCCTAATTCGTTTTCTTGAAGGAGAAGTAAGTAGTGGACTCCAAGCCCAACTCAAATTCGTAACCCTAAAAACATGAAACTAGGTCCGATTTTATTTTGGCTCTAACAGCTTCAATATTCATCCGTTTGACGCGTATGAATATACCAAATTGATAGTCTCGGAAAGCTCTTCAACTTTTCTCTTGACCGTTTCTCCAAATTTTACACCGTTTTTGAGATATAAGCTGATTTGTGGTCGTAGGTGCAGAAATTCAGGATTAAGGCAGCTTTTCCTTTTCCATGTTTTTAGCTTTTATTTCCTTATCTCCAATTACCATGTCTATCTCTTTCCATATCTTGTAGTCTTTGACTTGGAATCTACTTAATCTCCATAATTATCTTTAAAGCTTCACACTAAATAAATAATTAAACCCAATATGCTCTAAAAATATTATTTTACTAAATCAAGACTCAAAATAGGAAAGTGTAGCATTTCTCAAGAAAATCGACTATAATGACTTCTAAATCACTAAAAATGATGTCTCATCCTAATATAAATCTATCACAAATGAGGAGACATCAGCTTGAATTCAAGATTAGATTAGTTTCGCAATGTAAGAAGGAGAGTATCTTTACTCAGTTCACCAAGGAGGCTATAGATTGTTCATCGAACTTCACTAGTATCCAAAGATCCACTTAACTAATCTCTAACGTCTCAATCACTTCTAGATTACATAGCAAAGAATCAAAAGGTCTTTAGGGTTGTAATGTTGGCTTAGGGACGGTATGATAAGTATATTGGATAATTTAGAGTGAGCTTTTGGCTATCTCCTCACAAGCCATCAACGAATCTCCCTAGAGCTTGAGTTACTCTCGTAAAACATTCTCACTCAACCCAATGAATTCCTTGATGCAAAAATTAGCATCCCCAATAACCCAATTAAAGCAGATGTTCTCATAAAATTCCTCTTTGCCGGTCCAAATATATATTCTTTTCATATCAATTTTTTTCTGCTTTTGTATAGCTATGATCCTCTTTTTGATGTTGAGATATCACGCTATTTTTCATAAATTATGCCTTTTCATAACTTAGCTTTTTAGCTTCTTTTTCATTTACTATTACCCCGACAAAGGGTTACAATATAATAAACCTGTGAATCATCATCAATATATAGAACAGAGCACACTTAATAAGCTCAAAAAAATCCCAACCCAATAATATTTCCCATAATGGTGGACCCATCACCCCAAACTCAAGCTCTAAAACAATTGTCTATGCATCGCGATTCGAGTGCGGGTCATATGGAAATGCATAATAAACTAAAGGGATATGGCTTATAATGTGGCTAATAAAAAGGCTTTAGAAAGGCTAGAAGGGGCTGAGAAGGATATATAATAATAAAATGGACAGCAGGCTAAAAGGCAACAAGGGGCTTATGAAAGAACCGCCTTAATCACTTTCTAAACTATGCAATTTTGTCATTCTCTTACCTTTAGCACGTTCATTAAATGGGTTCATCAACTAGCTTGGATCTCACGGCCTACACACCACTCATGGTTCCCTGAGATCGAACATACTTTCTATCGCATTGCTAACTAATCTTTTCTTTACTATCAATGTGTGTTTTCCTGCAAATACTTTAAGCATACAAAATAAAGCAGCTCATAAACGTACTACTTTCTATCATCAACTTATTAAGCTTATGCTTTCAAGCTATTAAACACATTCCACATCTAATCCATCTCTTAAAAAAATTTCAAATTTCTCAAATTTCTCTAAAAAAACAATAAATCACATAAAAATGGAGATGAGGGACAACGAATCCCCACCCCCAACTCAAAAATGAGTCGTGTCCCCACGACTCGAAAAGACTCAATAAAATAAAAATAGCAAATAGTTTATATAGAGAAGTGGTAAGGAAGAAAGAAAACATACTCTTCGAGGCAATTGCCTCGCTTGATTAATACCCAAGATAGGGTGCAGTGATTTTCTTGTATGTAAAACTCTATGTATCACCAATTTCGCTATCCCTTACATCCTCTTTCGCTCTATCCCAATCAATCACACTCTAGAAATCTCTTGTATATCTTCTTCCAACTTTTCACCCAATACCTTGCCTTGATACTTCATCTCCCTTACACTTGATAAAATCTCTATCATCTCTTTATCATCTCTCTTGAACCCCAACTCAAAGCTTTGAACACTTTTGAAATTTGATCTCTTGATTATAGGTGGAACAAGCTTTATTTGAATTAGGATGATAATTCTCTATGTGGGTAAGATTGAATCAAGCTTTGGTGATATGGGTTTAAGGATTTATGGAAAAAGATTTTAAAATTCATGGTTTTGATTCTTGGGTTCTAGGCGTTTTGATATGATTTGGGTGATTAAAACTTCTTTGTAATGATGTAGGGAAGGATTTAGATTTGAATTCATGGTGATTTGGTTGTGTTTTGATGGTTGGTGAAGGTTTGAATGAGCTTTAATGGAGTTGGGAGAGGTTTGGAGAAGAGAAAGAGGCTCGAGGTTTATAAAATTCGGAATAATGGCTTAATACCTCATTTATACACTTGAATCTCGTTTCTTTCTCTCTCCAGCGACTTCGTGCGGACCATGGTGCGGTGCAGGGGATGTACCGCAGGGGTACTCCGCACCTTCTTCGTCAAAATACCCGTGGATCTACCCTGTGGCACGGGTTTTAACTGTGCGGACCATGGTGCGGTGCAGGGGGGTAGTCCGCGGGGTCAAAATTTCTCGGTTCTGGATAAAACCCGCGCTCCAACCCGTGGTTCGGGTTTTTACCCTGCGGACCATGGTTACAGTGTAAGGGTACACCGCGGGGGTAGTCCGCGCAGGTTATTTCTTTGCTCTGAATTTTTTTTTCTCGCGTCCCTAACTCGATTTCTCCAATTCCTGAGCATCAAAAACACGAATACCTTTCTCAAATATGCAATATTAACTAAAAAAATGCGTAACTAAATAATATACACTAAAAAACTAAACTAAGAAAGCAATTAAAGCTTGGGGTGTCTCCCAAGAGCATTTTTATTTAACGTCATTTAAAGTTTGACAAGTTACCTCCATTATCCCTTGATTATGTAGCCTCCCCAGCAGTGGGTGAGGTTATGTATGTCTACAATTCGCGTCCTTTGACCTTTCGAAGGTTGTATCTCTATTAATTTTGGTGTCACTACTCGAGTAACAACAAATGGTCCCATCCACTCATTTTTGAAACCTCGTGGTCTATTCTCTTGTTTGGAGGCCTTCCAAGCAACCGTGGTTCCGACCCCAAACTCATCTTTAGCTTTCTTCTTCACAGGTTCATGGTGGTGGTCCTTCTCTTTAACCTCGTTAGATACTTCTGGAATAATGGGGAACTCAAGTGTCTCTTCCCCTAGAATTTTGTCTAAAACAAGGGATGTTTCAGAACTTGCTTTTGTTATGAGGGCCACGTCTACAACCTCGATCTCTACACTCGCATTCTCCTTTGTTTCCGGAATATCTTCTGTGTCTGCTTGTTGCGGTGTGAGTTCTTTTGTATTACTTTCAAGCATTTGGGTGTAGGTTTTGTCTTTACACACCTCTACAAAAGCTTTATCGATGTCACCATTTGAATGATTGGTCGTTATTGGATTGGGAGGTGACATCAATGGAGTACTAGGTGGTGAATCCATCCTAGTATCTTCTTCTTCAATCTCTTTTCTAACCAAGATTTCAATATTTGATTCCTCTAGATGCGGATTGGCTGGGTTTTTCATGGATATCATCTTCCCTTCACAAGATTTAATTTCAATTTCGACTCCATTACCAAAAATTGACTCATCTATGCTTAGCGTGGTTGATTCTTCTATGGTTGGAATCTCTAGTTCACTAGGTGCAACTGGTGGCGATTCCACTTCCTCCTCTTCTTGAAGGCTAAATTCTGTAGCTACTTCGAACTAAACATCGCTATCAATTTGAATGGCTTCATCATCTAAATTTGTACTTTGGCCCATTTGCATAGATGATACTTGTTGTAATTTCTCAATTGTTTCTGTGAGTTGCGTCAATCGTTGCTCCATTAATTTATGGCTTTGTTGCATGACTTGCACTAATGATATGATATCATCGATTTTTGCATTACTCTTTATTATGTTATCCTCTGTGGTCTTCATGAAACAACTGAGGGAGTCCTCCAACTTCCTGAGCCTATTATAATGATCTGTCAAGCTTCCGCGTGTTAGATCCATGAATTGTTGTACTGGTATATAACAGGTCTGTGTTGGAATTTGCTCTTGATAGGGGGAAATCTCCATACCTAAGGAAAAACCTGAAAAGAGACTAAAAGAAAACAAACGTAAAACTGAAAACAACTAAAACTACCAACCTAACTTAAACACAAAATAAAATAACCGCTATAAATCCCCGGCAGCGGCGCCAAAAACTTGGTGGGTCCTTGTGTGTTATAAAATAATGAAATAAAAGCAAAAGAATAAAGGATCCACAGACCGCAAGTGTACGGGTCGTACCAAGTAATAGATAAGTAAATACGGGATTATCGTCTCCCAGGGATTTAAGAAGTTATTCTAAATTCGTGTTCCATATCAGAATAGATAGTTTTAATTGCTTTAAATAAAAAGATAAATAGCAAGGGAGTTTGTTTTCTAATCAACTAAATAAATAAAATAGACAATAAAATAAACAATTAATAATTATGCAAGAAAGATAAGGATATGCAAGTATGAATCAATCATATTGAATCTATGATTCCTAAGAATAAGGGTGAATGGGAAATCTCACAATAGTCGGGAATCTACTATCTCCTAGCCCCTGTCAGGGTGGACCTAGAAGCTATACTACGGTATTACAAACCCCGTCAGGGCGATTATAAGCTACTTTCAGATGAATACTATTCTACCTCATTGGTACGTGGTTAGTCAAGCCCGTCAGGGTCAAATAACGGATACAACGCGTCTATATTCTATTTCTGTAATTAAACCCCCCGTCAAGGCGATCACTTCCCCACCAAAGTGAATAGCCTAATTACTAAAACCTACCCTTGATTCGCGACGTCAATGATAGTGAACAAGCACAAGAATATAGTCAATGGAAATTAAGAACCAATTTAGTTAAATACTAAAATTCCAGATTCAAATTAAAACAGAAAAACAATAATCAAAGGTTCATATAATTACAATCCTAAAGAGAAATTATGCATAAATAAACTTCTTGAATAAATAGCTTAGAAATACCTCATAGACAAAATAGATCTAATACTAAATTACCCAAAGAATAGAGATGGAGAAGTGTTGAATTGATGTAGTTAAACTCTAGCTCTTGCTTCTTCCTCCTCTAGATCCTCTTGATTGCTTCTATGATGAATTATTAATGTATATTAAGTTTATGCAGCCAAGGGATGATTTTCTAAGGTTTAGAGCTGGTATTTATAGGTGCTAGGTCGAATTACTTGGAGTGGAAGACAAGTCAAGGACTCTTTAATTCGTAGCCCTAAAATCTAGGAAAGGTAGCTGCTGATTTGATTTGGTCATATCTTTTTCAATACATATCCGTTTGTGGAGTTCCAATATATGAAACCGCTTGTCTCGGAAAGAGCTTTCCATTGGTGCAGACCACTCGCCCAAATTCTTAGCAAATCATAAGTTATGGACTGATCTTTAAAACGTGGCTGGAATTTCAGATTCATAAGGCAGCTTTTCCTTTTCCTAGTTGGACTCTAATTCATTCTATCTCCAGATTTCTTTAAGATCTTCTTTCCTTATCTCCTTAGCATTGATTTAGCATCTAATTTATTTCCATATTATCTCTAAAGCTTCACATTAAATAAATAATTAAATCGCATATGCTTTATTAAATAATAAATCAATAAATCAAGACTAGAAATAAGAAAGTGCAATTTAAATTCAGGAAACTCGACTAAGCACACTAGAAATATTCTAAGACTTTAATTATCACTTCTCCTCCTTGGATTGGTTTCTCATGAAATTCATAAACCTACTAACTTTGCACTAAAAATAAGTAAATTAACGCACAAAAGCTCTATAAATGCAAATAGTCTAATTCCAAGGGGAGAAAGTGTAATATTGCAATTTAAGCACAAAAGTCAATATAAAAAGACCATTTTCATCCTAAAATGATGTCTCCTAAGGGCTTATATTTAGACCAAAAAGGGAGACATGAAGACCCCCAACTCAAACTTGTATCCTCCCGATACAATAAAAAATAAAAACATAGGGAAGTCTCTAAATATCAGCTAAGTCAATTAAGCACTGAGGAGAAGAAGATAGCAAAATATATACAATAAACTCAAAGCAACTATTTAGAAAATTTCATGCAATAATATTTACGAACTACATACCTGCACACTTGTCATATCTACAATCAACACGGCTTGAATTCAAGATTAGATTAGTTTCGCAATGTAAGAAGGAGAGGATCTTTACTCAGTTCACCAAGGAGGCTATAGATTGTTCATCGAACTTCAATAGTATCCAAATATCCACTTAACTAATCTCTAACGGCTCAATCACTTCTAGATTACATAGCAAAGAATCAAAAGGTCTTTAGGGTTGTAATGTTGGCTTAGGGACGGTATGATAAGTATATTTGGATAATTTAGAGTGAGCTTTTGGCTCTCTCCTCACTAGCCATCAACGAATCTCCCTAGAGCTTGAGTTACTCTCGTAAAACATTCTCACTCAACCCAATGAATTCCTTGATGCACAAATTAGCATCCCCAATAACCCAATTAATGCATAAAGATGTTCTCATAAAAATTCCTCTTTGCCAGTCCAAATATATATTCTTTTCATATCAATTTTTTTCTGCTTTTGTATAGCTATGATCCTCTTTTTGATGTTGAGATATCACACTATATTTCATAAATTATGCCTTTTCATAACTTAGCTTTTTAGCTTCTTTTTCATTTACTATTACCCCGGCAAAGGGTTACAATATAATAAACCTGTGAATCATCATCAATATATAGAACAGAGCACACTTAATAAGCTCAAAAAAATCCCAACCCAATAATATTTCCCATAATGGTGGACCCACCACCCAAACTCAAGCTCTAAAACAATTGTCTATGCATCGCGATTCGAGTGCGGGTCATATGGAAATGCATAATAAACTAAAGGGATATGGCTTATAATGTGGCTAATAAAAAGGCTTTAGAAAGGCTTGAAGGGGCTGAGAAGGATATATAATAATAAAATGGACAGCAGGCTAAAAGGCAACAAGGGGCTTATGAAAGAACCGCCTTAATCACTTTCTAAACTATGCAATTTTGTCATTCTCTTACCTTTAGCACGTTCATTAAATGGGTTCATCAACTAGCTTGGATCTCACGGCCTACACACCACTCATGGTTCCCTGAGATCGAACATACTTTCTATCGCATTGCTAACTAATCTTTTCTTTACTATCAATGTGTGTTTTCCTGCAAATACTCAAAGCATACAAAATAAAGCAGCTCATAAACGTACTACTTTCTATCATCAACTTACTAAGCTTATGCTTTCAAGCTATTAAACACATTCCACATCTAATCCATCTCTTAAAAAAATTTCAAATTTCTCAAATTTCTCTAAAAAAAACAATAAATCACATAAAAATGGAGATGAGGGACAACGAATCCCCACCCCCAACTCAAAAATGAGTCGTGTCCCCACGACTCGAAAAGACTCAATAAAATAAAAATAGCAAATAGTGCATATAGAGAAGTGGTAAGGAAGAAAGAAAACATACTCTTCGAGGCAATTGCCTCGCTTGATTAATACCCAAGATAGGGTGCAATGATTTCCTTGTATGTAAAACTCTATGTATCACCAATTTCGCTATCCCTTACATCCTCTTTCGCTCTATCCCAATCAATCACACTCTAGAAATCTCTTGTATATCTTCTTCCAACTTTTCACCCAATACCTTGCCTTGATACTTCATCTCCCTTACACTTGATAAAATCTCTATCATCTCTTTATCATCTCTTGACCCCCAACTCAAAGCTTTGAACATTTTTGAAATTTGAACTCTTGATTATAGGTGGAACAAGCTTTATTTGAATTAGGAAAGGTCTTAGAATGATAATTCTCTATGTGGGTAAGATTGAATCAAGCTTTGGTGATATGGGTTTAAGGATTTATGGAAAAATATTTTAAAATTCATGGTTTTGATTCTTGGGTTCTAGGCGTTTTGATACGATTTGGGTGATTAAAACTTCTTTGTAATGATATAGGGAAGGATTTAGATTTGAATTCATGGTGATTTGGTTGTGTTTTGATGGTTGGTGAAGGTTTGAATGAGCTTTAATGGAGTTGGGAGAGGTTTGGAGAAGAGAAAGAGGCTCGAGGTTTATAAAATTCGGAATAATGGCTTAATACCTCATTTATACACTTGAATCTCGTTTCTTTCTCTCTCCAGCGGTTTCGTGCGGACCATGGTACGGTGCAGGGGATGTACCGCAGGGGTACTCCGCACCTTCTTCGTCAAAATACCCGTGGATCTACCCTGTGGCACGGGTTTTAACCGTGCGGACCATGGTGCGGTGCATGGGGGTAGTCCGCGGGGTCAAAATTTCTCGGTTCTGGATAAAACCCGCGCTCCAACCCGTGGTACGGGTTTTTACCCTGCGGACCATGGCTGCGGTGTAAGGGTACACCGCGGGGGTAGTCCGCACAGGTTATTTCTTTGCTCCGAAATTTTTTTTCTCGCGTCCCTAACTCGATTTCTCCAATTCCTGAGCATCAAAAACACGAATACCTTTCTCAAATATGCAATATTAACTAAAAAAAATGCGTAACTAAATAATATACACTAAAACTAACTAAACTAAGAAAGCAATTAAAGCTTGGGGTGTCTCCCAAGAGCACTTTTATTTAACGTCATTTAAAGTTTGACGGGTTACCTCCATTATCCCTTGATTATGTAGCCTCCCCAGCAGTGGGTGAGGTTATGTATGTCTACAATTCGCGTCCTTTGACCTTTCGAAGGTTGTATCTCTATTAATTTTGGTGTCACTACTCGAGTAACAACAAATGGTCCCATCCACTCATTTTTTAAACCTCGTGGTCTATTCTCTTGTTTGGAGGCCTTCCAAGCAACCGTGGTTCCGACCCCAAACTCATCTTTAGCTTTCTTCTTCACAGGTTCATGGTGGTGGTCCTTCTCTTTAACCTCGTTAGATACTTCTGGAATAATGGGGAACTCAAGTGGCTCTTCCTCTAGAATTTTGTCTAAAACAAGGGATGTTTCAGAACTTGCTTTTGTTATGAGGGCCACGTCTTCAACCTCGATCTCTACACTCGCATTCTCCTTTGTTTCCGGAATATCTTCTGTGACTACTTGTTGTGGTGTGAGTTCTTTTGTATTACTTTCAAGCATTTGGGTGTAGGTTTTGTCTTTACACACCTCTACAAAAGCTTTATCGATGTCACCATTTGAATGATTCGTCGTTATTGGATTAGGAGGTGACATCAATGGAGTACTAGGTGGTGAATCCATCCTAGTATCTTCTTCTTCAATCTCTTTTCTAACCAAGATTTCAATATTTGATTCCTCTAGATGCGGCTTGGCTGGGTTTTCCATGGATATCATCTTCCCTTCACAAGATTTAATTTCAATTTCGACTCCATTACCAACAATTGACTCATCTATGCTTAGCGTGGTTGATTCTTCTATGGTTGGAATCTCTAGTTCACTAGGTGCAACTGGTGGCGATTCCACTTCCTCCTCTTCTTGAAGGCTAAATTCTGTAGCTACTTCAAACCAAACATCGCTATCAATTTGAATGGCTTCATCATCTAAATTTGTACTTTGGCCCATTTGCATAGATGGTACTTGTTGTAATTTCTCAAGTGTTTCTGTGAGTTGCGTCAATCGTTGCTCCATTAATTTATGGCTTTGTTGCATGACTTGCACTAATGATATGATAGCATCGATTTTCGCATTACTCTTTATTATGTTATCCTCTGTGGTCTTCATGAAACAACTGAGGGAGTCCTCCAACTTCCTGAGCCTATTATAATGATCTGTCAAGCTCCCGCGTGTTAGATCCATGAATTGTTGTACTGGTATATAACAGGTCTGTGTTGGAATTTGCTCTTGATAGGGGGAAATCTCCATACCTAAGGAAAAACCTGAAAAGAGACTAAAAGAAAACAAACGTAAAACTGAAAACAACTAAAACTACCAACCTAACTTAAACCCAAAATAAAATAACCGCTATAAATCCCCGGCAGCGGCGCCAAAAACTTGGTGGGTCCTTGTGTGTTATAAAATAATGAAATAAAAGCAAAGGAATAAAGGATCCACAGACCGCAAGTGTACGGGTCGTACCAAGTAATAGATAAGTAAATACGGGATTATCGTCTCCACAGGGATTTAAGAAGTTATTCTAAATTCGTGTTCCATATCAGAATAGATAGTTTTAATTGCTTTAAATAAAAACATAAATAGCAAGGGAGTTTGTTTTCTAATCAACTAAATAAATAAAATAGACAATAAAATAAACAATTAATAATTATGCAAGAAAGATAAGGATATGCAAGTATGAATCTATCCTATTGAATTTATGATTCCTAAGAATAAGGGTGAATGGGAAATCTCACAATAGTCGGGAATCTACTATCTCCTAGCCCCTGTCAGGGAAGCTATCCTACGGTATTACGAACCCCGTCAGGGCGATTATAAGCTACTTTCAGATGAATACTATTTTACCTCATTGGCTACGTGGTTAGTCAAGCCCGTCAGGGTCAAATAACGGATACCACGTGTCTATATTCTATTTCTGTAATTAAACCCCCCGTCAAGGCGATCACTTCCCCACCAAAGTGAATAGCCTAATTACTAAAACCTACCCTTGATTCGCGACGTCAATGATAGTGAACAAGCACAAGAATATAGTCAATAGAAATTAAGAACCAATTCAGTTAAATACTAAAATTCCAGATTCAAATTAAAACAGAAAAACAATAATCAAGGGTTCATATAATTACAATCCTAAAGAGAAATTATGCATAAATAAACTTCTTGAATAAATAGCTTAGAAATACCTCATAGACAAAATAGATCTAATACTAAATTACCCAAAGAATAGAGATGGAGAAGTGTTGAATTGATGTAGTTAAGCTCTAGCTCTTGCTTCTTCCTCCTCTAGATCCTCTTGATTGCTTCTATGATGAATTATTAATGTATATTAAGCTTATGCAGCCAAGGGATGATTTTCTAAGGTTTAGAGCTGGTATTTATAGGTGCTAGGTCGAATTACTTGGAGTGGAAGACAAGTCAAGGACTCTTTAATTCGTAGCCCTAAAATCTAGGAAAGGTAAGATTCTGCTGCTGATTTGATTTGGTCATATCTTTTTCAATACATATCCGTTTGAAGAGTTCCAATATATGAAACCGCTTGTCTCGGAAAGAGATTTCCATTGGAGCAGACCACTCACCCAAATTCCTAGCCAATAATAAGTTATGGACTAATCTTTAAAACGTGGCTGGAATTTCAGATTCATAAGGCAGCTTTTCCTTTTCCTAGTTGGACTCTAATTCCTTCTATCTCCAGATTTCTTTAAGATCTTATTTCCTTATCTCCTTAGCATTGATTAAGCATCTAATTTATTTCCATATTATCTCTAAAGCTTCACATTAAATAAATAATTAAACCGCACATGCTTTATAAAATAATAAATCAATAAATCAAGACTAGAAATAATAAAGTGCAATTTAAATTCAGGAAACTCGACTAAGCACACTAGAAATATTCTAAGACTTTAATTCTCACTTCTCCTCCTTGGATTGGTTTCTCATGAAATTCATAAACCTACTAACTTTGCACTAAAAATAAGTAAATTAACGCACAAAAGCTCTATAAATGCAAATAGTCTAATTCCAAGGGGAGAAAGTGTAATATTGAAATTTAAGCACAAAACAATATAAAAAGACCATTTTCATCCTAAAATGATGTCTCCGAAGGGCTTATATTTAGACCAAAAAGGGAGACATCACAAGCCCGAGTAAACTTGATCTTCCCATCTCATTCGGAGTGCAACCTAGAGGAATCCGCACTCCAGAAATCCAAGCCGCTACATTTTGAACAGATCCAGGCATTATAGTGCAATTTGCGAGTCATAAACGATTTAGTGGTGCTGCACAACAAGATCCGGTCTGGTATGTTCATTAATTTATGCAGATCAGAGGAGTTACAAAGGAGCAGATGTATTACGTTATGTTCCAGTTCTTTTTTACCAGAGGTGCAAGCGATTGGTACAATTCCCAACATCCCGATGATATCCCAGACTAGGACAAACTCCAATAAAAAAATCTAGATCGATTCTATCTGGTCAGTAGATGTTTAAAAGATATGCTGGAGCTTGAACAGTTTATGCAAGAAGAAGGGGGAAGTGTTGGTGAAGCATGGTTACATTTTAACGAAAAGAAGGCAAGATGTCCGTTCCATGTCTCTTCGCCGGAATATTATTTGACCATATTCTATTGAGGATTCAATCACGAGTCCAAAAGAAAAGAAGATTTGTTAGGAGATGGAAGTTTCGTATTATTAGATCCTGAAGAAGCTCATACTATCTTAGAAAAAGTTCTTGAAATCGAAAGAAGTTGGCTGATTGAATCAGAAAAACAAGAAGAAACTTTAGAATCTCTAAAGTTCAAAAAATTAAACCAACAATTCAAGGATCTTCAAGAACAAGCGTGAACAATATCTTAGGTAAATCTAGTACATACTTTACCTTCATGTCCTAGTTGTGGAGCAAGGAATCATTCGTGGTAGAAGTGTATGAATAGTCCAGCTTCTTCCTTCGTATCTCATCAAAGAAACCATTATTCTAATGGTTATTATCATTGGTGTGGCCTAGGGTGTGATAAAAAGATATAATAATTAGATGCAAATAAACACCCTAAACTGAGCACGGTTCTGCAAGTATACAGATCGTATGCAAGTTTTAATGATTAAGTAAGATTCGTTCCGCAGAGACTACGAAGGTTGGGGGAATCTTATGCAATAATCAAGTGCAAATATTTAAAAGCTAGAACAAATAAAACGCAGAAAAAGTAAAGACATATAGATTTTTATTTGGTTTTCAATTAACTAAATTAAACTAAGAAAGTAAAGACAGAAAATTAAATGCAAGAGAAGAAGTAGTATGAGAATATAGCTTGAGTCAATAGCATGTAATCCCCACTAGTTTTGCCGTTCTAAACATGTAAGGGTGAATTATGTAGTATTATAATAATCAGTTCCAATTGCGCTAGGTAGTTTTAAATAGGGTTTACTTGTGTCAATAAGAAGTCCTAAGCAAACTGTTCCTGCAATTGGTAAATAACAATACATACTAAACCATAGTGATTATCTAGTTAGGTTGATTTGTCAGATCTCAACCGAATACTAGACGTTATGTGCTAAACATGTAATTAAAAACCAATGTCAGTGGTGACCTAACTACTAGATGGTAATTCTATATGGGCGCGCTTCCACAAGAACATAAAATATAAATCCAATCACATAAACAGAGAATAAAAACAATAATTCAATTTAAAACATAAAAATTCCCAAATTAGATAGATTTCAACCAAAACTAGGGTTCATACATATATGCTAAAAACTCAAGCTAATAGAAATTTAGTTCATACTAATGGAAGAAAAGAAAGAAATTACAAATTCAACGGTTGAAGAAGACATTGTTGATGCACAGCTCCTTCCAGACTTCTTTTCTTGTGTTGTAAGCTTTCTCTTGGCTTAAGGTTTCACCAAGGATGATTTTCTAATGTTAAGAGGCTGTATTTATAGTGTATAGGTTGACCTACACGTTTTCTTGAAGGAAAAGGTAAATATGGGCTCCTAGCCCAACTCAAATTCGTAGCCCAAAAATATGCAATCAACCCCGTTTTTGTTTTGGTTCTAGCAGCTTCAATATTTATCCGATTGATGCGTATGAGTATACCAAATTCATCGTCTCGGAAAGATCTTCAACTTTTCCCCTGACCGTTTCTCCAGATTCCTCACCGATTTTAAGATATAAGCTGATTTGTGGTCGTAGGTGCAGAAATTCATAATTAAGACAGCTTTTCCTTTTCCATGTTTTTAGCTTTTACTTCCTTATCTTCTTTCCTTTAGCTCTTTGAACCAACTTGGACTCTAATTAATTATCATATATCTCTAAAGCTTCACACTAAATAAATAATTAAACCCAATATGCTTTAAAAATAATAATTAAATAATTCAAGACCCAAAATAGGAAAGTGTACTAAATCATGAGGAAATCGACCTATAAACTAATAAATACGCCTAAAATGATGTCTCGGAAATAGATTTTATTATCACAAATGAGGAGACATCAAGACCCCCAACTCAAAGTTGTATCGTCCCGATACAATAGAAGTAAAGAATAGTAGGGTAGTCTATTAAACAAGGAGAAAAAGTCGGAGGAGAATAAGAACAGAATACAATGAATGATCCTAGAGCATAGATATCTAAAAGTCTCATGTAGTAATGCTCAAGAAATAATGCACAAGTATGCTTAACATACATATAATCAACAATCCATAAATTCAAGTCCAGATTAATTTCGCAATGCCAGAAGGAGAGGATGATAACTTAGTTCAGGTCACTGGCTATAAGTTGTTCATAGGTCCTAATATAGCATCCAATGGTCCACTTACCTACTACCTAATAGCTCAATTGTTTCTCCACCAAGTAGTTAGAAATCCTAAGGTCTTTGGTTATAACTAGGCTTAGGGATGGTATGATATATTTGGATAATGAAAAGTGAGCTTTTGGCTCTCTCCTCACTAGCCATCAACGAATCTCCCTAGAGCTTGAGTTTTCACTCGAAGATGTTCTCACTCAACCCAACTTATTTATGCTTTTGAATTGCATCCCCAATTAAAACCTTTTTCATGATGATATACAAATTCCACTTTGCCAGTCCGAATATATATATTCTTTTCATATCAATTTCTCTTTTTGATGTTTGAGACATCACGCTATTTTTTTCATATATATATATATATATATATATATATATATATATCTTTTTATGCCCTTGTTGGCAAATTTAGCTCGTAGCTTCTTTTCCATTCACTATTACCCTAGCAAAGGGTTACAATAATAACTTTTTCATCATCAATAAAATCACAAATATAATTCTCAAATCCCAATATTCCCTAATGATGAAACCCACCACCCCAAACTCAAGCTCTAAAACAACTTGATTCAGGTTTTGCGATTCGAGTGCGGGTCATATAGATAAGTCCTACAAACTAAGGGTATGGATTATAATGTGTTTCACAAAGGCTTTAGAAAGGCTCAGAGGGGCTAAGACGGATAAATAATAACAATAATCAAATAAAAGGGTGAGAAGGTATAAAAAGGCTTTAAGTGGCTTCAATATGAAAGAACTGCCTTATTCATTTTCCTAACTACCAGATTTTGTTACTTTTCATTATTAGTTCATAGACAAGTGGGTTTCCAACTAATTTCAAACCTCACGTTCTACACACCAAATAACCCTCCCTAAGTTTCAACATGATTTCTTAGCATTGCTTAATAACTTGCCTATCTTTTATGTCCTGTTTTCATACATGCATGCTAAACAAATTTGTGTCATCTTTCAAAAATATACTACTTACTATCATTGACCTAATTAAATCATGCTCAAACAGGCACATTCAAAATATTCTATGCCTTAATTCAACCTAAAATTTTTAAATTTTATGCAAAAACGAAAAGGAAGATGAGGACAACGAATCCCCACCCCCAACTCAAAAGTGAGCCGTGTCCCCACGACTCGAAAAAGACTCAAGAAAGAAATAAAATTTAAAATTAAAACTAAATAACTACTTAATGCATACAAGCTATTAAGAAAGAGGATTAGAGAGGCTTACCTGGCTGGCAATAGAGATCCATCATGTCCTCCTCCTCCGAAGAAGATGGAGAAGAATAATTATCAATATCTCGGTCCATGGTTATCTCTTCCAGCTGTGAATTAATCTGTGTAATTTCCACCCAAAGTTCTCTGTTTTCTTCTTGTAAACGTTCAACTTCATGTTGTAATTTAAGAGCCCATGGGGGAATATCATGATCAACTTTAGAGGAAGAAGTAGAAGAACCTTGATCATGAATCTTTATCTTTTTCAAAGGCCTTGCTGGTACAGACATTCTAGCAGTTGATTTCTTTGGTAGTGGTTGTGCTGGTGCCTTTTCTTTTGATTCTTCAGTAACCTCATCAAGGTTGATAGGCTTTTCAATGGTGGCTCCAGGCAATTTCTTATTCTTCCCAAGGATGGTGCACTTTCTCTTGTATTCCATAGCATCAAATCTATTAGTCATGTTTGATTTACCCACAACTCAAGTTACACCAAGGATGAATTAAAATTTAAAGAGAAATTGGTGTAGCTTGAGGTTGTTGCTTGGAATTGATGAAAGAGAAAGGTTTCTTAATGAATCTTGGAAGAATTCTTGAAAGCTTGATGTTCTTGATGGTGTTTAATGGTGTAGTGTGATGATTTTGATGAAGAAATTGTGTTTATGGAGGATGGAGGAGAGAATTATTGATGTTGTTGTGTTAATTGTGGAGGTTTGTACAAGCTTCAAGGTCTATATATAGTGTTTGGGTCTGAAAATTTCGTGTGGGAGAGGCTAGGGCTAAGTTTGATAAGGTAAGAAGTAAAATAGGATTAAAACTCTTAAAAACCGACCTATCGCCGGTATACCGGCCGTTTCGGCGGCATACCGGTGCTGGACGTATTTTCTTCTTGGACCTCTCGATGAACCCGAGACTATACCCGTGGGCACGTGTTTTTCCTTCGCCGGCATACCGGTCATATCACCGGCATACCGGTGCTGTTTTTCGTCCAGGAGCAACTCCGTCAAAAAACCCGTGGCGTGAACCCCGTGGCCACGTGTTTCTCCTCAGGCCGGTATACCGGTGCCCTAAGCGGCATGCCGATGCGCCTAGCTTTTCTTTTTGGGACCTCTCGGCAATGAACCTGAGTCACCAACCCGTGGGCACGTGTTTTCCCACCGGCATACCGGTGGTATGACCGGCATACCGGTCAGTGAACCGAATTTTTCCCAAGTAAGTCCTTTTGACCCCAAACTCATTTCCTGCACAATAACACACTACCTTTCTCTCCTATTAGCTTGTAAACACAATTTAAAAATCTACACTAACTTAAAGTTATACACTATAAAGCAATAAAATAATCTAAAAAGCAATTAAAACAAGGGATGTCTCCCAAGAGCACTTTTGTTTAACATCTTTGAATTAGACGTGTACCTCAGGCTAATCGTTTTCTACGAGATGGATGGTCTCCTCTCGCCCAAAGTCTTCACTGTCATGGTATCTTTTCAAACGCTGGCCATTCACCATGAATGTCCTTTGCTCGGTTGGATGTTCAATTTCAATCGCTCCATGAGGTGTGACTTTCGTAACAATGTAAGGTCCTCCCTAGCGGGATTTAAGCTTTCCTGGGTAGTTCGAGAATCGAGAGTTGTATAGTAAAACCTTTTGTCCTCTCTCGAAATGCTTTGGACGGAGTCGCCTATCATGCCATCTCTTTGTTTTCTTCTTATAGAGACGTGAATTTTCATAGGCAAGATAGCGAAACTACTCCAACTCGTTCAATTGATTCAACCTTTGTTTCCCGGCCAGTTCTGGGTCTAGATTCAGAGTTTTAATAGCCCAGAAGGCTCGAGCTTCAAGTTCAATAGGTAGATGACACACTTTTCCGTAGACCATGCGATATGAAGATGCCCCAACTGGTGTTTTAAATGATGTTTTGTAAGCCCAGAGAGCATCATCTAGCTTTAATGACCAATCTTTCCTCGTTTTGTTCACGGTCTTCTCAAGAATAGATTTGATTTCCCGGTTGGAAACTTCAGCTTGACCGTTAGTTTGTGGGTGATAACCGGTTAAAATGCGTTGTCTCACTCCAAACTTACGAAGGAGGTTTCTCAGTTGAGCATTAATGAAATGGGTACCTTTATCACTGATGAGAACACGTGGCGTACCATGTCTTGAAAAGATGTTTTTAAGAATTTTATCACTGTTTGCGCATCGTTCTTTGGTGTTTCCACTGCTTCTACCCATTTTGATACATAATCTACCGCAAGAAAAATATAAAGATTTCCATGGGAAGTAATGAAAGGTCCCATGAAATCTATTTCCCATACATCAAATATTTCGACTTCTAGAATATTGTTAAGCGGCATCGCGTCCCTTTTTGATATATTACCAGTGAACTGGCATCTTTGGCATGACTGGACAAAACGATGACAATCTTTGTGTAGGGTAGGCCAATAGAAACCGGATTGAAGAATTTTAGCTGCAGTTCTATCGCCTTTAAAATGACCTCCATATGGTGATCCATGACAACTTGCTATAATCTTATCGACTTCGCCTTCATGGACACATCTTCTAACTACTTGGTCACTACAAATTTTTCAGAGGTACGGTTCATCCCAATAATACTGTTTAGCCTGGTGAGATAATCTTTGTCTTTGTTGTGGGTGGATATCCTTGGGGAATACACCACTCACGATGAGGTTGACTAGATCTGCATACCATGGCACAAACGCATCTTTAATAGCAAACAGTTGTTCATCAGGGAATACCTCTTTAACCAATAATGGTTCCTTGTTCGCTTCAGATCCTTCGAGCCTTGATAAATGATCAGCAACTTGATTCTCGCATCCCTTTCGGTCTCGAATGTCTATGTCGAACTCTTGAAGCAGCAGTACCCATCTAATAAGACGCGGCTTAGCGTCCTTTTTATCCATAAGGTATCTGATAGCTGAGTGGTCCGTGTATGCAGTGGTTTTCTTCCCAATCAGATAGGAACGAAATTTATCAAAAGCATATACTATGGCCAACATCTCTTTCTCCGTTACTGTATAATTCATCTGGGCAGCGTTGAAGGTCTTACTTGCATAATAAATCGTGTGGAATAAATTGTCTTTCCTCTGCACCAACACAACACCCATAGCGTGATCACTAGCATCGCACATAAGTTCAAACGGATATTTCCAATCAGGAGGTATAACAATAGGTGTGGAGATCAGTTTCTCCTTAATCGTCAAAAACGCTTGAAGACATTCGTCAGTAAAGTTAAAAGGAGTATCCTTTTCAAGCAAAGAACAAAGCGGTTTGGCGATCTTGTAGAAGTCTTTAATAAATCTTCGCTAAAATCCTGCATGACCCAAGAAACTTCTCACTCCTTTTACAGAAACTGGAGATGGTAATGTTTTGATAACTTCAATTTTAGCACGATCAACCTCCATTCATGCCTTCGAAACTTTATGTCCCAACACAGTTCCCTCTTGAACCATGAAGTGGCATTTTTCCCAATTAAGCACAAGATATTTTTCTTTACATCTCACAAGGACTTTCTCGAGATTATTCAAATAATCATCAAAAAGATCTCCAAACACCGAAAAATCATCCATAAAAACCTCCGAGTATTTATCAATCATGTCCCAAAATATATCCATCATGCACCTCTGGAACGTGGCGGGTGCATTGCATAAACCAAATGACATTCTTCTATAAGCAAAGGTGCCAAACGGACAAGTAAAAGTTGTTTTGTGTTGATCAAGGGGATCCACACAAATCTGATTATGACCCGAATATCCGTCAAGGAAACAATAATACTCTCTCCCTGCAAGTTTGTCTAGGTAGTGGGAAGTGATCTTTCTTTGTAGCTTTATTGAGTCTTCGGTAATCCATGCATACTCGCCACCCCACAACTGTTCTTGATGGTATGGCTTCACCTTGATCATTAAGGATAGTAGTGATGCCTCCTTTCTTTGGAACACATTGCACTGGACTAACCCAATCACTGTTAGCAATCAGATAGATAAATCCTGCGTCTAACAACTTGATTACCTCCTTCCTCACTACTTCCTTCATAGCTGGCATGAGTCTTCTTTGTCCCTCTATGGATCGCCCACCTTCGTTCTCAAGAATGATTTTGTGCTTGCAAACGGAAGGACTAATTCCCTTGAAGTCGGCAATTGTCCATCCGATTGCTTCTTTGTTAGCGCGAAGTACATGAAGTAGCTTCTCTTCTTGAGGACCTGAAAGGTTAGCAGAAATAATAACAGGCAAAGTTTTGTTTGTACCTAGATATGCATAGCGTAGATGATCTGGAAGCGGGTTTTCTTCGAGAACAGGTGGACATATAATCGATGGTTGCTTTATTGGTTCAATTTCACCTGATTCTCGAAGTAGTTCTCGTATATTTGAGCCTAATGCAGCAACTTCTTCAGGGGGAATCTTGATTTCCTCTTGTGATTCAAGTGTTAAGGTTTCGTCAAGATCATCATCTAAGCTTGATTCATTGAAGACTTCTTGTGTAATTGTTCCGATGACATCTATTTTGAAACATTCATCTTTCGAATTCGGTAACTTCATATCCTTAAACACATTCAATCGTACCTGTTCGTCTTGTACACTCATGATCAACTCACCATTCTCAACATCTATTAGTGTACGCCCCGTGGCTAAGAATGGTCTACCCAAGATGATGGGGACATTCTTATCCGCGTCGTAGTCAAGAATATTAAAATCACAAAGAAAAATAAAAGAACCAGCTTTAAATAAAACATCTTCAATTTTTCCTATTGGTCGGGAGAGAGAGCGATCCTCCATTTGTAATACCACAGATGTGGGTACTACCTCTCCTATATTAAGCTTCTCGAACAGGGATCTTGGCATGAGATTGATACTTGCGCCTAAATCACATAATGCTTTCCCGGTCCAATTATCTCCAATGCCAACTGGAATTGTAAAAATTCCGGGATCTTCTAGCTTTGGTGGTAACTTATTTTGACATATAGCACTACACTCCACAGGCAATCCAATTGTTTCCCCATTTTCCATACTTCATTTGTTTGAAAGAATGTCCTACATGAATTTCAGATATTTCGGCATTCTCTTGAGAACTTCGACAAACGGCATATTAATCTTTAACTTGCTCAACATGTCAACGAACTTCTTGAATTCCAGGTCATTGTCCTTCTTTCTGACACGTGAAGGGTATGGTAGTGGAGGGCGTGTATTAAGTTCCACTGGTTTTCTCGTTTTTTCTGGTGTCTTGGCTTGGACACTCTTTGGTTCAACTACCTCTTCGACTGTATCTTCAATTGTTTCTTCTCCCCCCTTTTCTGGAATAGGGATTGGTTCTGTTTCTGGTCTTGGTGGAAGTAGTTGTTTTCCACTTTGCAATTCAACTGCATGGCAAGAATCATCTCGAGGAGCAATAGTATCACTTGGAAGCTGCCCTTTTGGCCTGTTTTGCAATGTACTCGCCATATGTGATAGAGTATGCTCGAGTTTCTTGATTACCTTTTGCTGGACTTGAATTTTATGTTGGCTACGACTCATATTGTTTTCAATTGCTTGCATCAGTTTAGCCGTACTCGAATTCAAGCTCAAGGTTTGTTCTTTCTTTTCCATTTGCATTGATTGTTTTGGTGGTTCTTGATAAGATTTTTCAACAATGGGCGCTTTTTGATATGTAGGTTGTGGTGGATTATAAGATTGAGGTTGGGGTTGATGATAATAAGTGTCTTGATTTCTGACCCAACTTCTTTGTTGTGGAGGTTGTTGATAATTAGCGTAGCTTTCTTGTGGATAATCATAACCATTAGAATAATAGTTATTTTGAGGATATGTTATGGAAGCTGAGGCTGGATTATTCGTACACCTTTCCCACACATGATTTCTTGCTCCACAACCAGGACACGAAGGTATTGTACGTATTAAGTTTACCTGAGCAATTGTTCGAGCTTGTTCTTGTAGTTCTTTGAATTGTTGGGCCAATTCATTAAGCTTCAAAGATTCTGAAGTGTCTTCTTTTTCTGGTTTCCTTGGCCAACTTCTCTCGTTCTCAAGAATTCTCTCCATACAAATTTCGGCTTCTTCAGGATCTAGTAACACGAAACCTTTGTTTCCTAATGAATCTGCTTTTTCCCTTGACTTGTCATTAAGTCCTCCATAAAACAAGGTTAAATAATATTCCGGCGATGATTTATGGTATGGACATCTCGCCTTCCTTTCATTAAATCGTAACTATGCTTCACCCAAACTCTCTCTGTCTTCCTGTATAAACTGTTCAAGCTCCAACATATCTTTTAATCGTCTACTAACCGGATAAAATTGGTCTAGGAATCTTGCTTGAAGCTTGTCCCAATCTGGAATAACATGAGGATATTGGGTATCGTACCAATTGCTTGCACCTCCGGTCAAGAAGAACTGGAACATCACGTAGTAAACCTGTTCCCTAGTAACTCCTCTTAAGATATAAGCATCACAGATTTGTATGAATTTCTGAATATATCGGATCGGATCTTGGTGTGCAGCACCGCTGAATAGTCCATGCGTTGCAAACTGCATTAACATCCCCGGATCAGGCTTAAATTTAGCGGCTTGGATTTCTGGAGCACGAATTCCGCGTGGTTGCACTCTGAATTCGACAGGTAATTCAAGTCTACTTTGATTCTCCATCTGTAACTATCAAGAAAACAAAAACTAAAAAGACAAAGCGTAAAATAGAACTAACTGAAATAAAAGCACAAGGTATATGCACAAGGACTAACGATGTAGTCCCCGGCAGCGGCGCCAAAAACTTGGTGTGGCATAGGGTGTGATAAAAAGATATAATAATTAGATGCAAATAAACACCCTAAAACTAAGCACGGTTTCGCAAATATACAGATCGTATGCAAGTTTTAATGATTAAGTAAGATTCGTTCGCCAGAGACTACGAAGGTTGGGGGAATCTTATGCAATAATCAAGTGCAAATATTTAAAAGCTAGAACAAATAAAACGCAGAAAAAGTAAAGACAAATAGATTTTTATTTGGTTTTCAATTAACTAAATTAAACTAAGAAAGTAAAGACAGAAAATTAAACGCAAGAGAAGAAGTAGTATGAGAATATAACTTGAGTCAATAGCATGTAATCCCCAGTAGTTTTGCCGTTCTAAACATGTAAGGGTGAATTATGTAGTATTTCAATAATCGGTTCCACTTGCCCTAGGTAGTACTAAATAGGGTTTACCTGTGTCAATAAGGAGTCCTAAGCAAACTGTTCCTGCAATTGGTAAATAGCAATACATACTGAACCATAGTGATTATCTAGTTAGGTTGATTTGTCGGATCTAAACCGAATACTAGACGTTATGTGCTAAACATGTAATTAAACACCGTTGTTAGTGGTGACCTAACTACTAGATGGTAATTCTATATGGGTGCGCTTCCACAAGAACACAAAATATAATCCAAACACATAAACAGAGAATAAAAACAATAATTCAATTTAAAACATAAAATTCCCAAATTAGATAGATGTCAACCAAAACTAGGGTTCATACATATATGCTAAAAACTCAAGCTAATATAAATTTAGTTCATACTAATGGAAGAAAAGAAAGAAATTACAAATTCAAAGGTTGAAGAAGACATTGTTGATGCACAGCTCCTTCCAGATCTCTTTTCTTGTGTTGTAAGCTTCCTCTTGGCTTAAGGTTTCACCAAGGATGATTTTCTAATTTTAAGAGGCTGTATTTATAGTGTATAGGTTGACCTACACGTTTCTTGAAGGAAAAGGTAAATATGGGCTCCTAGCCCAACTCAAATTCGTAGCCCAAAAACATGCAATCAGCCCCGTTTTTGTTTTGGTCCTAGCAGCTTTAATATTTATCCGATTGATGCGTATGAGTATACCAAATTCATCGTCTCGGAAATATCTTCAACTTTGATCTTGACCGTTTCTCTAGATTGCTCACCGATTTTAACATATAAGCTGATTTGTGGTCGTAGGTGCAGAAATTCATAATAAAGGCAGCTTTTCCTTTTCCATGTTTTTAGCTTTTACTTCCTTATCTTCAATTTCCATGTTTATCTTCTTTCCTTTAGCTCTTTGAACCAACTTGGACTCTAATTAATTATCATATATCTCTAAAGCTTCACACTAAATAAATAATTAATCCCAATATGCTCTAAAAATAATAAATAAATAATTCAAGACAAAAAATTGGAAAGTGTACTAAATCATGAGGAAATCGACCTATAAACTAATAAATACGCCTAAAATGATGTCTCGGAAATAGATTTTATTATCACAAATGAGGAGACATCAATCATCCTCAAGGAAGTTACTTTAATTATCAGTCCCCACAGAATCATAATTGGGTCGGGAATCAAGAGACTTATTATCAACCTCGACCTTAATCTTACTATCCACCACAACCTACCTATCAAGAAGCACCAATTTATACAGAAGCTTATAAAAAAACCACCTCAATATTCAAAGCAAAAAGCTACACAAAAGTAACCTTTGAGTTTGGATTAAAGTATGGCTAGGATGATTAAACTAGTTGAAGAAAATATGAAGATGAGCCAGCAAAGATTCCAAACCCAATCCAAAGTAATCAAAAACCCCGAGCATACAGTGTCACAAATGGCGAGTACACTTCAAAACAGGCCAAAAGGGCAACTCCCAAGTGATACTATTGCTCCAGAAGATGATGCTTGTCATGCAGTTGAATTACGAAGTGGAAAACAATTACCTCCACTTAGAGTAGAACCAGAACCGACCTCTATTCCTCACAAAGTGGTTGAAGAAACAATAGAAGACAAGGTTGAAGAGGTAGTTGAACCAAAGAGTGTCCCAGAAAAGACACCAGACAAGAAGAAAAGCTCAGTGGAAACTAATAAACGTCCTCCTCCACCATACCCATCACGTGTAAAAAACAAGAACAATGAAAAAGAATTTAAGAAGTTCCTTGTCATGGTGAGCAAGCTAGATATTAATATGCCGTTTGTGGAAGCTCTAAAAAGAATGTCAAAGTACCTGAAGTTCATGAAAGACATTCTCTCAAACAAAAAAAGTTTAGAAACTGGGGAGATGATTGGATCACCAGAGGAGTGTAGTGCTATTTGTAAAAGCAAGTTGCCACCGAAGCTACAAGATCCCGAAAGTTTTACGATTCCCATTTCTATTGGAGAAAGTTGGACCGGGAAAGAATTATGTGATTTAGGCGCGAGTATCAATCTCATGCCAAAATCCCTGTTTGAGAAGATTAACATAGGAGAGGTGGTATCCACTTCAGTGGTCTTACAAATGGCGGATCGCTCACTCTCCCAACCAGTAGGTAAAATTGAAGATGTTTTAGTTAAAGTTGGTAGATTTATATTTCCTTGTGATTTTATTATTCTTGGCTACGACACGGATAAGAATGTCCCCATCATCCTGGGTAGACCATTCTTAGCCACGGGGCGTACACTAATAGATGTAGAGAATGGTGAATTGATCATGAGGGTCCAAGACGAACAGGTAAGATTCAATGTGTTCAAGGCTATGAAATATCCAGATACGAAGGATGAATTATAAAAATAGATGTCATCGGCAAACTTACACAAGAGGTCTTTAATGAATCAAACTGGGATGACGATCTAAACGAAGCCTTGGCACTTGAATCACCAGAAATATACGATGATACCACTGACAAAGTTGCAGCATTAGGCTCAAACGTACGAGAACAACTTCGAGAATCCGGAGACATTGAACCAATGAAGAAACCATCTATAATAAGTCCACCTGTTCTTGAAGGAAAACCACTTCCAGACCATTTGAGCTATGCTTACTTAGGTATGAACAATAATTTACCTGTTATTATTTCTGCTAACCTTTTAGGTCCTCAAGAAGATAAGATACTCAGTGTGCTTTGTGCTAACAAAGAAGCAATTGGGTGGACTATTGTCGATATCGACGGAATTAGTCCGTCCATTTGTAAACATATGATTATTCTTAAGAAATAAGGAGGGCGGTCTATAGAGGGGAAAAGAAGGCTCATGCCAGCTATGAAAGAGGTGGTCAAGAAGGAAGTAATCAAGTTATTAGATGCGGGTATTATCTTTCCAATTGAAAGAAGTGATTGGGTCAATCCAGTGCAATGTGTTCCAAAGAGAGGAGGTATCACTACCGTCCTTAATGATCAAGATGAAGCCATTCCATCAAGAACAGTTGTGGGGTGGAGAGTATGCATGTATTACCGAAGACTCAATAAGGCTTCAAAGAAAGATCACTTCCCTCTACCATTCATTGATCAGATGCTAGACAAACTCACATGGAGAGAGTATTATTGTTTTCTGGACGGGTATTCAGGCTATAATCAGATTTGTGTAGATCCTCTTGATCAACACAAAACAACTTTTACTTGTCTGTTTGGCACCTTTTCTTATAGAAGGATGCCTTTTGGTTTATGCAATGCACCCGCCACGTTCCAGAGGTGTATGATGGCTATATATTGGAACATGATTAATAAATACTTGGAGGTATTTATGGATGTTTTTTCGGTTTTTGGAGATAGTTTCGATGATTTCCTTAAAAATTTGGAAAAAGTCCTTGTAAGATGTAAAGAAACAGATCTTGTGCTTAATTGGGAAAAATGCCACTTCATGGTTCAAGAAAGGATTGTACATATAGTTTCAAAGGCAGGGATGGAGATTGAACATGCCAAAATTGAAGTTATAAAAACCTTACCACCTGTAGTTTCTGTCAAAGGAGTGAGAAGTTTCTTGGGTCACGCAGGATTTTACAAAAGATTTATGAAACATTTATCCAAGATCGCCAAACCACTTTGTTCCTTAATTGAGAAGGGTACTCCTTTTAATTTTAATGAAGAATGTCTTCGAGCGTTTATGACGATCAAGGAGAAGCTCATCTCCACGCCAATTGTTGTACCTCCAGATTGGAATGCTCCGTTTGAACTTATGTGCGATGCAAGTGATCACTCAATGGGTGTTGTGTTAGGATAGAGGAAAGAAAAAATATTCCACACGATTTACTATGCGAGTAAGACATTTAACGCCGCCCAAATGAATTATACAGTAACGGATAAAGAGATGTTAGCCGTGGTATATGCTTTCGATAAATTTCGTTCCTATCTTATTGGGATGAAGACTATTGTATACACGAATCATTCATCAATCAAGTACCTTATGTAAAAGAAGGACGCTAAGCCGCGTCTTATTAGATGGGTATTGTTACTACAAGAGTTTGACATAGATATTCGAGACCGAAAGTGATGCGAGAATCAAGTAGCTGATCATTTATACAGGCTCGAACTCTCTGATGCCAACAAGGGACCATTATTGGTCAAAGAGGTATTCCCTGATGAACAACTTTTTATGATTAAAGATGTGTTTGTGCCTTGGTATGCAGATATAGTTAACCTTCTCGTGGGGTATTCCTTACGGACTTCAGTCCACAACAAAGACAGAGTTTAAGTCATAAAGGCCAAACAATTCTTTTAGGATGAGCCCTACCTCTTCAAGGTTTGCAGTGATCAAGTTATAAGAAGATGCATCCATGAAGGAGAAATTACTAAGATCATGGCAAGCTGTCATGGCTCACCATATGGTGGCCATTTTAAAGGCGATAGGACTGCAGCTAAAATTCTTCAATCCGGTTTCTATTGGCCTACCCTACACAAAGATTGTCATCAATTCGTTCAGACATGTCAAAGATTCCAGTTCACTGGAAATATATCAAAACGCGACGAGATGCCATTAATAATTTCTTAGAAATTGAAATCTTTGATGTACGGGAAATAGATTTCATGGGACCTTTCATAACTTCCCATGGTAATCTTTATATATTGCTAGCAGTAGACTACGTGTCCAAGTGGGTAGAAGCAGTGGCAACACCAAAGAACGATTCTAAAACAGTTATATAATCCTGAAATCAAATATCCTCTCAAGACATGGTACGCCACGAGTTCTTATCAGTGATAAAGGTACCCACTTCATCAATTATCACTTGAGAGCTGCAATTTGTAAGTTGGGGGGGTAAGACACCGTACTTCAACCGATTATCATCCCCAAACTAACGGTCAAGCTGAGGTTACTAACCGAGAAATCAAATCTATTCTTGAAAAGTCCGTGAACAAAACGAGGAAGGACTGGTCATTAAAATTAGATGATGCTCTATGGGCTTACAAAACAACATTTAAAACACTAGCTGGGCATCTCCTTATCGCATGGTCTACAACAAAGCATGTCATCTTCCTACTGAGATTGAATCCCGAGCCTTCTGGGTTATTAAAACTCTGAATCTGAACCCAGACTTGGCCGTAAAACAAAGGATGATCCTGTTAAATGAGTTGGAAGAATTTAGTTTCCATGCCTATAATAGTGCATGTCTCTATAAAGATAAAACAAAGGGATGACATGAGAAACGAATTTGTCCAAAGAGATTCGAGAGAGGACAAAAGGTACTACTATACGATTCTAGATTCTCGAACTACCCAGGTAAGCTTAAATACCGTTGGGGAGGACCTTATATTGTTACAATAGTCACACCTCATGGAGCGATAAAAATTGAACATCCAGCGGAGCTGAGTACATTCATGGTGAATGGTCAGTGCTTGAAGTTATACCATGATATTGAGGATTTTAGATGAGAGGAGACGATCCATCTCGAAGAACACACTTAGCCCGAGGTACACGTCTAAGTCAAAGACGTTAAACAGAAGTGCTCTTGGGAGACACACCTTGTTTTAGTTGCTTTTTAGTTTAATTTTATGTTTTGTAGTGTATAATTCTAAGTTAGTGTATATTATTAATGTTCTTAGAAGCTAATAGGAGAGAAAGGTAGTGTGTTATATGTGCAGGACTTGAGTTTGGGGTCGAAAAGATGAAAATATCGTGCTAACAAGCAGCTTGGTGCGGTATACCGCACCTCAGCTGCGGTGCACCGCAGGTCCAAACCGTCGCTACGGTTTTCCACCGCAGTTTATTGCTAGTGGTCCCTTGTGTGTTCTAAAATAAAATGCAAATAAGGAAAAGAGAACCACAACTGCAAGTGTACAGTTGTCCCAAGTAATATATGTGATAAACAGATTCGTTCTCAGGGACGGATTGGTTGACTCTAATGCTTATCAAATAGTGATTGATTGCACGGGAAAGCAAGTAAATGATTTTAATAATGTTTGTTTGTTTTTCTAATTCTAAGACAAATAATTAAAAGACTAAAGTAATGTAAATGTTAAGCTAGATGCGAGGAAATAAAATAGCTAGACGCAAGTATGAAAGGTAGTACTCGAGTAACGCTAGGATTTCACCTCAATCTATTCATTCCATGTATTGTTTAAGGGACGAATCGGTAAATAATAGTGGTCGGGATTCGATATTCTCCTTACCCCCGTCAGGACGTACTAAGGAGCTATTCTTAGGTGCTACAAACCCCGTCAGGATGATTATAGTCCACCTTCAAATGACTAATTTATAATTACCCAATCGGCCATAGGATTAATTAAGTTTGTCAAGGTCAATAACTTCTATCCTACATTCATTAATTAAGTCCGTACCTAGACACCCCGTCAAGGTGATTCATATGCCACTTTATGAAATAGCCTAGGTACTAATTGCTATTGTTGATTCATGACTTCAATAATAGTTGATAAATGCAAATTAATGAAAACTACTAATTACCCAATTCGATTTCAATTAAAATAATCCCAAAACCAAAAACATGAATTGAAATAGATTGGGGCTTAACCCATTAATGCGTTCTCAAGTACTGTATGAATTTAGCTCATAATTGGAAAACCTAAGAAATTAAAATTAAAGGAATTCATAATTGTTTTACAGAATAAAAGATAAGAAACCTAATTGAGGAGTTGATTCGGCTGCGAATTGAAGACGTTGAATTTCTCCAGCTCTAGGCTTATTCTCTTCCTTGCTCATGCTTCTTCTCTGATGCTCTGACTTTGTATGTAATGAATTGTGTGTGAAAATAGAAGTCTAAAATCCCTTTTATAATATAAAATTCGGACTAGGGCTTTCTTAATGGATTAAATGAAAATTAGAAAGTCCAAGTTCATAACTTAAGTCCAAATCCCGTAACTGCTGTACACCCGTCACGAAAACGGCTGTAACTTCTCAATATAACTCCGAATTGATCTGTTCAATTTGCTAAATCTCCATAACTCAATAAGGAATCTAATCTCTTCACAAGTCAGCTACTGAATCCTTGTCTAAGTGGCTTAAAATCAGAAATCTTCAGCAGCTTTCCAAATTTGCAGCTTGAATTTTGTCAACTCTTCGGGATATTTATTCTTGCTTTGACTTCATTACAAGATCTTTGACTTTAATCTTCTATTCCTCTCCTAGTTATTATTCAAAACCTACAAACTTTTCACTCAAAACAAACCATATTACGCGCAAAAGTTTTGAAAAATACTAGAATTTAAAGAGGAAAATTGAATTATTACATATTAACACCAAAAGTCTATCTAAATAGTCAAATAAACTCCAAAAATGATGTCTCCCAAGGGTATAAAATTAGAACATTTAGGGAGATATCAAGACCCCCAACTCAAACCTTTGTCGTCCCGACAAAGCAAAACTAAAAACAAGGGGAATGAAGTAGATGCAAGAGAAAATAGAAGCTAGTAAATACACCCAAAGCAATTCTTAAAATAAATCTCATATAGCAAACATTAAGAACTAACATACACATACACTAATCATGCAACATCAAACACAAATAATTTCAATCACAAAATTAACTTCGCAATGCTAGAAGGTTACACTTGTACTCATCTCAATATGATGGCTATAGGTTGTTCCTCGATCCTTACTCGCTTTATACGCTCCACTTAGTATACTCCCTATTAACTTACCATGTACCTAGGAATCACGAGGACTTTACGGTTTTAGCGTAGGCTTAGGGACGGTGTGGTATGTATATTTGGTAAATTTGAAGTGAGCTTTTGGCTATCTTCTCACTTACCATCAACGACTGTCCACGAGCTTGAGTTTTCGCTCGAAAAATGTTTTCACTCAACCCATTTGATGCACAAATTTAGCATCCCCAAGTTAACCCAATTAATCTAAGATGATTTTCAGAAACATTCCACTTTGCCGGGTATTTATTCTTTTTCATTTTTCTGTTTTCTCTCTTTCTCAATTTTTTTATACAGGAGAAACTGGGTTCCTGATGTCTCCCTAAATGTTCTAATTTTATGCCCTTGGGAGACATCATTTTTGGTGTTTATTCGACTATTTTGATAGACTTTTGGATTAAATATGCAATAACCCGATTTTCCTCTTTTAATTCTAGTATTTTTCATTTATTAAACTTTTGCGCGTAATATTGCTTGTTTTAGTGAAAAGTTTGTAGGTTTTGAATATTATCTAGGAGAGGAATCCGAGAATAACGTCAAAGAGCGTGATATGGAGTCAAAGCTTGAAGATAAATCCCGAAAATAAGTGATATTTTAAAGCTACAAATCTGGAAAGCTGTCAAAGATTACTGATTTCGAGCCACTTAAGAGTTGATTTAGCCGCTTACTTTTGAAGAGATTGTGTTCCTTATTGAGTTACGGAAATTTAGCAACTGGAATTGAGTTAATCGGAGTTGTAACGAACCGGCTAGAGATGATTTAGTGGAGGTGGTGCAGCAGTTACGGGATTTTGGGCTTAATTATGGACTTGGGCTTTTCTAAAATGGCTTTTTATTTAAAATAAAACCCTAGTCCGAATTTACTAGTATAAATAGGCCTTTAGACCTTATTATTTCTTACCTATCATTTTATTCTTCAATTCTAATCATCCTTAGAAGAGAGTGTCCGGAGAAGAAGCAGAAGCAAGGAAAAGAAGAAGCTTAGAGCTGGAGACGGTCTATATCTCCACTTCACAGCCGAATCATCTTCCTAATTAGGTTTCTTATTTCTATTTCTGTAAAAAAAATTATGAATTCTTTTCAATTTATTTTCTTAGTTTTTCCAATTATGAGCTAATTTCATTAAGTACTTGAGAACGCGTAACAGATTGAACCATAATGTATTCCATTCTATGTCTTTGAATTTTGGATTATTTTAATTTAATTCAGATTGCGTATTTATTATTTTTTCTTAATTTACACTTATTGACTATTATTGAAGTAATTAATCAATATTAGGATTTAGTACTTAGGCTATTCCAATTAGTGGCGATTGGATCACCTTGACGGGGGGTCTAGGTACGAAACTAATTAACGAAAGTAGGATATAAATTATTTGACCTTGACAAGCTTAATTAATCTTACGGCCAATTGGGTAGTTAGACTTGAACCATTCGAAGGTGGACTATATTCACCCTGACGGGGTTTGTAGCACCTGAGAAGAGCTCCTTAGTCCACCCTGACGGGGGTAAGGAGATGATTGAATCCCGACCAATAGTAATTACAGAATTTGTCCCTTAAACAATACATGGAATGGTTAGATTTAGGTGAAATCCTAGCTTTAATAGAGTACTACCTCTCATATATTGCGTCCAACTATTTTTACTTGCGTCTAGCTTTATATTTGCATTAATTTAGTCTTTTTCATTATTGTCTTAGTTTTTAGAAAACCAACCAAACAATCTTATAATCATTTATCCGCTCTTCCGTGCAATTAAACACTAATTGATAAGCATTAGAGTAAACCAATATGTCCCTGAGAACGATTTTGTTATCACTATTATTACTTGGAACAACCGTACACTTGCGATTGTGGTTCTCTTTACTTATTGCATTATTTTATAACACACTAAGGACCACCAAGTTTTTGGCGCCGCTGCCGGGGACGGTAGCGTGTGCCCCCGGTGTTTATCCTTTAGTGTTTAATTGCATTTTTATTTTCAGTTTTACGTTGTTTTATTTTAGTCTCTTTTCAAGTTTTTCTTTAGGTATGGAGATTTCCCCCCTATCAAGAGCAAAATCCAACACAAACCTGTTATATGCCAGTACAACAATTCATGGATCTAACACGAGGAAGCTTGACAGATCATTATAATAGGTTCAAAAAGTTGGAGAACTCCCTCAGTTGTTTCATGAAGGCCACAACGGATAATTTAATGAAGAGTAATGCGAAAATCGATGCTATCATATCATTAGTGCAAGTCATGCAACAAAGCCATCAAGTAATGGAGCAACGATTGACGCAATTCACAGAAACAATTGAGCAATTACAACGAGTACCATCTATGCAAACATGCCAAAGTACAAATTATGATGATGATGACATTCAAGATAGCGATGGTTGGTTCGATGTAGCTACAGAGTTTAGCCTTCAAGAAGAGAAGGAAGTGGAATCATCCCAAGTTACACCTAGTGAACTAGAGATTCCAACAATAGAAGAATCAACCACGCTAAGCATAGATGAGTCAATTATTGAGAATCGAGTCGAAGTTGAAAATAAATCTTGTGAAGGGAAGATGACATCCTTGGAAAACCCAGCCAAGCCGCGTGTAGAGGAATCAAACATTGAGATCTTGGTTAGAAAAGAGATAGAAAAGGAAGATTCTAGGATGGATTCGCCACCTAGTACTCCATTGATTTCACCAACAATTCCAATAAAGACGAATCATTCAAATGGTGACATAGATAAAGTATTTGTAGAGGCGTGAAAAGAAGACGAAACCAACACCCAAATGCTTGAAAGTGATACAAAATAACTCACACCGCAACAAATATTCACAGAAGCTATTTCAGAATTAAATGAGAATGCGAGTGTAGAGATTGAGATTGAAGACGTGGCCCTCATAACAAAAGAAAGTTCTGAAACATCCATTGTTTTGGACAAAAAGCTAGAGGAGGTGCAAATTGAGTTACCCATTGTTCAAGAAGTACCTAAAGAGGTTAAAGAGAAGAACCACCACCATGAACCCGTGAAAAAGAGAGCTAAAGATGAGTTCAGGGTTGGAAACAAGGTTGAGGCTTCTAAACAAGAGAATAGGCCACGAGGTTTCAAAAATGCGTGGACGGGACCATTTGTTGTTACTCGATTGGTGACAGCAAAATTAATAGAGATACAACCTTTGAGAGGTCAAAGGCGGCGAATTGTAGACATACATAACCTCACCCACTGCTGGGGAGGCTACATACTCAAGGGATAATGGAGGTAACCCGCCAAACTTTAAATGGCGTTAAATAAAAGTGCTTCTTAGGAGACAACCCATGTTTTAAATTGCTTTCATGTCTTTAAATTCGTAGTATAAATTAGAGTAATGGTTATTTATTTAGTGTTTATTTTTAAGAAATGAGAAAGGTTGGTGTTTTTGATGATTACAGGAGTGAATGTCACAAGAAATAATGAAAATTTTGGGTTCCAATACAGTAGAAAACGGGTACCCGGTTTGTAGAAACCGGGAACCCGTTTTTGGAACTGTACCCAAGTAGCAAAACTTCGGAAAATCATAACTTGACGCTCGGAGGTCGGAATTAACTTTTTCTTGAGCCTAAACCACTTATTTTTTCGAGATCTATCCAATGATGAAGTCAAAAAGTTCTGATATATAACCCAAAGTTTCTGAACTGTGCGTGAAGAGACGCAATTCATGGTGCGAAATGAAGAAAACATAATTTTGAGAACATTTGTACCTCCAATGGAAAATATGAGTAGTCCAATGGATTTGAAGCGCAATTTCCACTAAAAATGAGTATAAGGTTTGCAAAAATCCGAGGTGTAGGCAAGGAGAAATCGAAAAAATAAGGTGGAAATTTTCTGCGCGAATACGCAACCCTTTGCGTCCAATAGCCAACCCGTTTTGCACAAGACGGGAACCCGGTTTTAAAAGCCAACTCTCTGATGCAGCATAAGGAGAAGCAACAAAGAGTTGCGTCTAGACGCAAAAAAAAAAAGTTCCAAAACGGGCGCCCGGTTTCTCTTGGCGAAAATTGACCTAAACCTTATGAAAACCTTATTTTTCCTTTCCTTCTAGCCTCCAACACATGAAACACCATTGATGACGAACCAAAGCTCCAAAAACTCTCAAATTCTATCATCAAAACACCAAAATATCACCAATCCATCTCTCTAAACATTATCCAAACACATAATCAATCACAAATCTTTCCAAAAACACCAAGACATTCAAGTTTTAATCCAAAAATTTCTTCACCAAAGCTTAAATTATATCCTTTAAACCTCTCCAACTCCATAGATATTAAATACCAACAATATCAAGAGACACAAATTTCATCAATAGCTTTGGTACTTTGAAGGTTGGAGATTGCAAGTGCACAGTATCAAATCATCATAAATTCCATGGTCATTTTGGTAAAATAGCTAGAACTCTTCTTTTCTTTCTATTACTAGTTGGGGATTAAGATTTGTTTTAGTTATTTATCGGAGGAGTTGTGAATTGTTTGAGCCTACTATTATATATTCTGCAAGTAATCTTTAAGTAGGTGAAAAATTGAGTTTGGGGTCATCAAAGATGACCATGAAGGTTGGAAAAGGTACGAAGAACATGATGAAGATATAAAATTGGGTGTTGAGGAGATATTTTCATAGAAGAGATGATGATTTAGAGAGATAGGAAATGATGAAGATTTGGGAAATATGGCAAAAGAGTTCGAGGTAATGAAGCACTTTATTCAAGATGGATGCAAAAATTAAATGATCTTTAAAGCTTGATGAAGTAGTATTCAAAACCTCAACATGAGACTACACGTAATCAGCCTAGTGTCGATCCAGATATGTTTTCCAATCCTTTTCTCATTTAGTGTATATTAGTTTAATTGCTTTATTGAGTCTTTTCGAGTCATGGGGACACGACTCATTTTTGAGTTTGGGGTGGGGTTCGTTGCCTCATCCCAGTTTTTATGTGTTATTTGTTTTATTTTCTTTCAATAAATTAATTAGGGATTGCGTTTGACTGTAGAAGATCTTAAATGTCCCCTTTAAGCATACTTTTGATGAATCTATGATAGTAAATAGTGGACTTTAGGGAATAGTGTAAAACGCGCTTTAATTGCATGCAAACATAGGTGATTAATAGGAAGAATTAATGAACAATGCAAATGAATCAAGCTTGTACTTACGGAATATGTTTTGTGTGTAGAACGTGAGATCCTAATTAGTAGAGATTCCACTTAGATATGAACTAGAGACGAGCTATGTAACTAGGAAAATGATAGGGGCAGTTCTTTGATAGCCATTTGTGACCTTTTTAGCTTTCTATCCCTTATATCAATTATTATCCGTCTTAGCCCAATCTTGTGCCTGAAACCTTTCTTTTGTAGCCACGATATAAGCCCATAATCCTTAGATTATTAGGCATGACCATATGACCCGCACTTGAATCACGATCATGAGACATGTCTCGAGCTTGAGTTTGGGGTGGTGGGTCCGCTTATGGGGAATTTATTGGGTAGGGATGTATGTGTTTGTATTGAGGCACAATTGCAGATGATTATGCTTATTGTAACCCTTTGCTGGGATTGAAAAAAAATGAAAAAGAAAAAAAAAGTGAAAAAAATTAGCAAAAACAGTAGCTCACTGGGAACCCGGTTTCACTGACCGGGAACCCGGTTGATAAACTGTACAAAAGAAAAAAAAAGAAAAAAAAAGAAAAAGAAAAAGAAAAATATGAAAGAATAAACATCCGGCAAAGTGGAATTTTCTGAAAAATCATCTTATTTGTAATGGGTTGACATGGGATGCTAAATTAGTGCGTAAATGGGTGAGTGAGAACATTATATGAGCGTAAACTCAAGCTCGAGGGTAGTAGTTGATGGTAAGTGAGGAGAGAGCCAAAAGCTCACTTCAAATTTACCAAATATACATCCATACCGTCCTTAAGCCTACATTAAAACCATAAAGTCCTCGTGATTCCTAGGAGCATAATGAATTTATGATTCTGTTAATAGGGAGTATACTAAGTGGAGCGTTCAAAGCGAGTTAGGATCGAGGAACAACCTATATCCATCATACAGAGATGAGTACAAGTGTAACCTTCAAGCGTTGCAACTTTAATTTGATGATTGAGATTATTTATGTTTGATTTTTGCATGTAAGTGTATGTGTATACTAGTTCCTAATGTTTGCTATATGAGATTTGTTTTGAGAATTTCTTAGGGTTTATTTACTAGCTTCTATTTTCTCTTGCATCTACTTCTTACCCCTTGTTTTTAGTTTTACTTTGTCGGGGCGACAAAGGTTTGAGTTGGGGGTCTTGATGTCTCCCTAAATTTTCTAATTTTATTCCTTTGGGAGACATCATTTTTGGTGTTTATTCGACTATTTTGATAGACTTTTGGACTAAATATGCAATAATCTGATTGTCCTCTTTTAATTCTAGTATTTTTCATTTATTAAACTTTTGCGCGTAATATTGCTTGTTTTAGTGAAAATTTGTAGGTTTTGAATATTATCTAGGAGAGGAATCCGAGAATAAAGTCAAAGATCGTGATATGGAGTCAAAGCTTGAAGATAAATCCCGAAAAGAAGTGATATTTTAAAGCTACAAATCTCAAAAGCTGTCAAAGATTGATGATTTCGAGCCACTTAAGAGTTGATTTAGTCGCTGACCTTTGAAGAGATTGTGTTCCTTATTGAGTTACGGAAATTTAGCAACTGTAATTGAGTCAATCGGAGTTGTAACGAACCAGCTAGAGCTGATTTAGTGGAGGTGGTGCAGCAGTTACGGGATTTTGGGCTTAATTATGGACTTGGGCTTTTCTAAAATGACTTTTTATTTAAAATAAAACCCTACTCCGAATTTACTAGTATAAATAGGCCTTTAGACCTTATTATTTCTTACCTCTCATTTTATTCTTCAATTCTAATCATCCTTAGAAGAGAGTGTCCGGAGAAGAAGCAGAAGCAAGGAAAAGAAGAAGCTTAGAGCTGGAGACGGTCTATATCTCCACTTCACAACCGAATCATCTTCCTAATTAGGTTTCTTATTTCTACTTCTGTAAAAAAATTATATATTCTTTTCAATTTAGTTTCTTAGTTTTTCCAATTATGAGCTAATTTCATTAAGTACTTGAGAACGCGTAATGGATTGAACCATAATTTATTCAATTCTATGTCTTTGAATTTGGGATTATTTTAATTTAATTCAAATTGGGTATTTATTATTTTTCCTTAATTTACACTTATTGACTATTATTGAAGTAACTAATTAATATAAGGATTTAGAACTTAGGCTATTCCAATTAGTGGCGATTGGATCACCTTGATGGGGGGTCTAGGTACAGAACTAATTAACGAAAGTAGGATATAAATTATTTGACCTTGACAGGCTTAATTAATCTTACAGCCAATTAGGTAGTTAGACTTGAACCATTCGAAGGTGGACTATATTCACCCTGACGGGGTTTGTAGCACCTGAGAAGAGCTCCTTAGTCCACCCTGACGGGCGTAAGGAGATGATTGAATCCCGACCAATAGTAATTACCGAATTTGTCCCTTAAACAATACATGTAATGGTTAGATTTAGGTGAAATCCTAGCGTTACTCGAGTACTACCTCTCATATCTTGCGCCCAACTATTTTTACTTGCGTCTAGATTTATATTTGCATTAATTTAGTCTTTTTCATTATTGTCTTAGTTTTTAGAAAACCAACCAAACAATCTTATAATCATTTATTTGCTCTTCCGTGCAATTAAACACTAATTGATAAGCATTAGAGTCAACCAATCCGTCCCTGAGAACGAACCTGTTATCACTATTATTACTTGGGACAACCATACACTTGCGGTTGTGGTTCTCTTTACTTATTGCATTATTTTAGAACACACTAAGGACCACCAGTTCCCGGTTTTGTGAAATCCGGGTTCCCAGATTCTACTTTATTGAGAACTTCTTTAACTTATTTTTTCAATCCCGGCAAAGGGTTACAAATTATATCATCATCTAAATTTGTGCCTTAATATAAACACATAATTTCCCTCCCAATGTAAATTCCCAAAGTGGACCCACCACCCCAAACTCAAGCTCAAGACACGTCTCAGGATTGTGATTCAAGTGCGGGTCATTTGGATATGCCTAATAAACTAAGGGGATATGGGTTTATATTATGGAGACAAAAGAAAAGGCTTAAGGCTTAAAATTGGGCTAAGAAAGATAATATTAATACAAGGGATAGAAGGCTAAAAAGGTGTCAAATGGATTAGCAAAGAACTGCCTCTATTATTTTCCTAGTTACATGGTTCGTCTCTAGTTCATATCTAAGTGGGTTCTCTACTAATTTAGATCTCACGTTCTACAAACCAAACATTTTCCTTAAGTACAAGCTTACTTCTTTTTCATTGTTTATTAATTTTTCCCATCCCTTATCTATGTTTTCATGCAATTAAAGTGCGTTTTATATTAACTCCTAAAGTCCACTATTTACTACCATTGATTCATCAAAAGTATGCTTAAAGGGGACATTTAAAATCTTCAACACTCAAACGCAACTCCTAATTATTTTATTGAAAGCAATTAAAAACACATAACACATAAAAACTGGGATGAGGCAACGAACCCCACCCCAAACTCAAAAATGAGTCATGTCCCCACGACTCGAAAGGACTCAACGCAAATAAACTAATTTACACTAAATGAGAAAGGTTAAAAAACGTATCTTAACCAGCGCGTGGCTGGTCATCGGTGTTGCGTCCATGGACTTTATCCTTCTTAAGTAATCCATAGGTAGCGTGTTGAATGGTGCTCACCCCAAGTAGCATGTTTCGGATAAGTTCCAACTCTTTTGTAACGCTTCCCAAAGTATAAATCATCTTATCTTGATTCTCTTCCAACACCTTAATTTTCGATTCCAACTCATTATCGGATTGTACCTTCTTCTTTGGTGGAGGGGCTCTAGGAGTTCTTATAGCTTGTGTGGCTTCATCATGAGCATTCAGAATTGAAATTAAAGTCATTTGTTCCCCAACTACGGAAGGCTCAACCTCTTCACACCTACGCGGAATTTTAGCGTCTAAGCACAAGGTAGTGATGGTAGAAGGAAATTTGAGATTCTGCTGGTAGTAGGGGTTTTCTCGAACTCCATAATATTGTCATAAATCACACGAGCCACATCCATTTGTTTGTTCTCAATAATACACTTGATAAATACAATATGTTCCTTTTTCAATTCCTAAGTATAAATTATACCAAAGAAGGTAGGGATTATGAAACGGGACCAAACCTTAGCACAAGGTAATAAATTACTGTTAATAAATCTGTCCATGATATCATTCTCCTATAGGGATTGGGCGAGCCCCATGAATAAGTACTTTTCCCCAAAGAGATTCGAAAGTGAAAGACGGATCGTTAAGGGTTTCTTGGAATGGGAATGGGCCAGTAAAGTTGGGCAATTTCAACAATTTCTGAATAAGGTCAATAGAGAAAGGTAATACCTTTTTGCGTACGATAATTGCATCTTTTGAAAAATCTAGTCCCTTGTAAAAATCACGCACCAAGGTAAGAACATATTCAAGCTTCCTTTCTCTCAATTCTTTCCACCCAAACTTATCACAAGTAATAGCATAATCCTTAAATGCACTGTTCATAATACCTTTTGGAAGACCTTTCTCAACACCAAACTTCAGATAATTAATTCTATCTCGAACCTGATCATTCCAAGTCATAGCAACTCTCTTCGGTTTTTGAGCAAACACCTTTCTTCGTGTGGATCTTTGTTCTTGAACGGGTTCTTGAGGAACGACTCTTCCTCACTTTCTGGTTCATCAATCAATCTACTCTTCTTAGGATTAGCCTTACTTGGATTTTCTTTCCTCTTGGGAGCAGCTGGGATTTCTTCAGTCTTTTGTTTGGAACGCGAATCAGGAATCTCAATTGCTTGTTCTGGAGTAGTGCCAACAGTGGTCTTGTTTCTTGGAAAATTCCTTAGATAGATGCACATGGAATTGGTTCTGTTAGTCATCTCTTTTCACCCCAAACTCAAAACTTCAAATAGTGAAAAGCTAGAGAAAAGCTTAGAACATTGATGTTTTGAGGAGTAAAACTTGAAGAATATGGTGAGATATGAGATGGGTAAAGGCTAATTGATGTGAATTAAGAAGGGATTGGATTTAATTTGAGGCTAAGATGAAGAATAATCTTGGAGAAAAGTGAGAATTTGATGGTGTTTTGGAAAGGAGGTGAGTTGATTGTGTGTTTTTGTGATGAAAGAGGGTAGGAATTGATGAATAAATAGTTGTTGATGATGATTTTTGGAGTAGTAGAGGCTTTGGAAACGGAATAGGAGGCTAGCTTGAGAAAGAAGTCAAAAATCTAGGTTAAAAGCTGAAAAACCGCCTCTCACAATCCAAAACCGGGTTCCCGGTTTCGCGTCGCTGTGTCGGCGCGAAAGCATTACTAAATTGATTCTTTTTACCCCAGACGCAAGCCACCTTGCGTCATACTTGACGCACTAACCAGAGAGTTGGGCGTCGTAGCCGGGTTCCAGGTTTTTGTCGATGGCGCAACACCCGACGCGGCCCAGACGCGACCTCCTGCGTCAACCTTGACGCACTAACCAGAACATTGGGGTCATGTAGCCTTCGAAACCGGGTTCCCGGTTTTTCCCCTGTATTGCGATTCATTTTTCCTTGTTTTCCATCTTTTCGACCCCAAACTCTGGACCTTTTTACCCCTGAAATCATCAAAAACAACTGACCTTCCTCATTTCTTAATAATAAACACTAAATTAATGAACTTTATCTAATGCACACTACGAAAAAATACTTAAACTAATATACAATGAATCGGCTTTTGTTTAACATCGTTAAGCTCGACGGGTTACCTCACACTTCTAAGGAGCTTCGAGGAGATACATGACCTCCCCTGGGCGTGGATCTTCCAAGAGATTGGTGTCTTCATCTCCATGGTATATCTTTAATCGATGACCGTTCACCATGAAAGTACGGTTCTCGAGTGGATGTTCGATTTCAATTGCTCCATGAGGTGTAACCTTGGTTACAATGTAAGGACCCAACCACTTCGATCTTAATTTACCCGGATAGTTGCTGAACTTTGAGTTATACTTTAATACTTTTTGTCCCACTACAAAGTTCTTTTCACGAATACGATTGTCATGCCACCTCTTAGTGTTTTCTATGTAAAGCTTAGTGTTTCCATAAGCATGTAATCGTAATTCATCAAGTTCATTAAGTTTCTTCATGAGATTTTCACCGACTAAAGTAGGATCTAAGTTTAACTGTGCAATAGCCCAATATGCACCCATTTCAAGTTCAAGAGGTAAGTGATAAGCCTTATCATAAACAATACGATACGGGGATGCACTAACTGGAGTTTCGAACGCAGTACGATAAGCCCATAGTGCATCGTCTAATTTCATTGACCAATCTTTCTTGTAGGACCAACAGTCTTCTCTAAAATAGATTTTACCTCACAATTTGAGACTTCAGCTTAACCATTAGCTTGTGGATGATAAGCGGTAGATACACGATGTCTTACTCCATACTTATCCAGAACTGTCTTCAAATATTTATTCACGAAATGAGACCCTCCATCGCTAATAAGTACTCTCGGTGTACCATGTCTAGTGAAGATGTGTGATTTTAATAACTTAATCACTACTCGTGAATCGTTAGTTGGTAGAGCAATGGCCTCTATCCATTTAGACACGTAATCAACAGCTAATAATATGCAAAGGTTTCCATTAGAAGGAACAAAATGACGCATAAAATCAATACCCCATACATCGAATATTTCTACTTCAAGAACATTATTACGTGGCATCTTATCCCTCTTGGATATATTTCCCGTAAACTGACATCTCTCACACCTCTTAACATATTCATGACAATCTTTCATTATTGAAGGCCAATAAAACCGGATTGTAGTACCTTAGCAGCAGTTCGATCTCATTTGAAATGTCCTCCATAAGGTGAATCATGACAACCAGCTATGATAGCCTCTGTTTCTTCCTTTGGTATACATCTTCTTACCATTTGATAAGTACATACTTTATAGAGGAAAGGATCCTCCCAAAAGAATTTTCTAGCACGATGAGATAATCTTTTCTTTTCTTTATGATAGTTTACTTCTTATAATCTTCCCACACTTGCACAACTCTATTAGTTGTATTTATTGGATCAGAGGATGTTCCCTTAAATTTCTTAGCATTTCTATCCCTCCATATCTGCCAGGCTAAAGTGAAAATTTGTTCAATAACTGGGCTACCTTTTCCATGATCGATTCCAGGCTTTGCTAGTGTTTCTTCCATCCAAGTATCCACCTTTAAGGTGTATTGGTTGTAGACTACAAGATTAACTTGGAATGAGAATGATACAGCTCTTGCCCAATGGCAGTTAAACAATAAATGTTCAATATTTTCAACTTTTTTAATACATAAATAACATATAGGAGATTCAATTACCTTTATTTTATAAATATTTTCATTTGTAGGCAATAGGTTTTTAACCAATATTTTGGTTATGAACTTAAGGTCTCAAATCATTTCTCATACCTCTATAGGTATATTATGGGATGACTTAGGCCTATTATCACATTTTCCATTATTATTATTAATATAAGAATTTGGAATGCTTTCTTAAATATGTATATATCATCCTTACGCTTACTCCAACATACTTTATCTTTCCCCCTAGGAAGGGATAAATGTTATCAGTATATTTTGAGCTAATTATCATGGGCTAATTCATGTTTACCAAATTAATATTCCATCTCCTTTCATTAAGTATCATAAGTTCAAACACTTTTCTAATATTCAACTCTTTAGGTTTTACTATATCATTACAATTAGTAATCCATCTATCAGTGTGCAAATTTTACAATAACAATTCCATATCTTCCATTTTATTTATTCATTCAAAGAATCTCTTCCTACTAGTAGGCTTCTCCAACCCCAAGAGGGTGAGTTTCCTAACCGAGCCTGAAGAAAAGAACACATAGGGAAGTATTTCCCTTTAAGTACTTTATAGTACTTTATAAAGTAAGGACTCAGTTTTATTCATAAATTTCCAAGCTTGTTTACTTTATAGAGATAGATTTATAAGATTAATATATCTAAGTCCCTAACCCCTTGAATATTTAATTTTAGTAAGAGAGGACCAACTACCCCAGTGATTTTTTTCCATTGCTCTCCTACCGAAAATTAGCAATTTTCAAGGAGATAAGGTCACATATAATTTTAGGAATAATATAATAGGACATGAAGTAATTAGGTAAACTTTGTAAAATAGCTTCAATAAGAATCTCTATACCTTCTTCTGAAAGGTATAGGTTGTTCCAATTATCTATGATAGTTCTTTCAACTAAGAGATTTAGGTCTCTTACTTTGGAACTTCCCACTCAGTGGGTAACCCCAAGTAATTTCCTAAGCTATCAGTAATCTTCATATTCAACCTACCAACCATTATAGTTTGTATATGGATAGGGTGTTTGTGCTGAATTTTACCACACACTTGTTAAGATTAAGCTTTAAACAATAGCATAACCATATTTGTTGATACTATCATTAAAGTTATTTATCTCTTCAAAGGTAACATGAAGAATAATATACTATCATATGGAAAAAGCAGATGAGTGATAGTAAATGGCATTCTTGATATTTTATTGCCTCCCAGTAACTCATTATCTACTTTATCTTTTATTAAGGAGATAGAGTTTGGGTAACCATACAAAAGAGAAAGGGTGAGAGTGGGTCTCCTTGCCTCAACCCCCTCTGTGGTCTATCAAGCTTTGTAGGTTTACCATTTGTTAGTACATAGTATGAAACTGAGGATACACATCTCATAATTTTTTAACACCAAATCTTATTAAAACCCACTTTATCCATACGTTTTTCAAGATAATTCCACTCCACATTTTCATAGGCCTTTTATATGTCAACTTTTAGTGCCATACAATATTTTTTGAGCTACTTTTGTCTTTTATGTAGTTTATAATCTCATGAGCTATCATAATATCGTCTTGGAATTGCCTTCCAATAATGAAAGCCGGCCGATTTTCATAAATCAAGAGTTCCATTACCGGTTGCAATCTATAAACCATGATTTTAGCTATGGTTTTATAAATGAAGTTTGAACAACTGATAGGTCTATAATTCTTAATCTTAGTGAGGTTAGCTAAGTAATTCTAATAAATCAAGAGTTCCATCAACGGTTTCAATCTATAAACCAAGATTTTAGCTATGACTTTATGAATGAAGTTTGAACAACTAATAGGTCTATAGTGCTTAATATTAGTAGGGTTACTTATTTTAGGTATAAGTGAGATAAAGGTATGATTAAGATCATCAATACTTCCTCTATTATATCATAAACTGTTTACCACTTAAATAATATCCAATTTAATAGTATTCTGGTAATTTATAGAAGAAACCTGGATATCCATCAGGTCCAGTGGCCTTATTAGCCGCCAGTTCACTGATAGATTTTGTAATCTCATAAATATTTAGTGGTCTATATAAAATTTTATTCATATTTTGAGTTACATAAGGTTTTATAAGATAAAGAATATTCATATAGTTCTACTACCCACACTTATGAAGATGTTATCAAAGTAGCTTTTGATATCATTACTAACATCCTCAGGATTGTCTAACCATTCACCATCTTCTCTAATAATTCTTACTATTTTATTAAATTTTATTCTTTCTTTAGTAGCAACATGAAAAAAGTTGTATTTTTACCCCCATCTTAACACAGTTATTTCTAGACCTAATGGCCCAAAATTCTTCTTCATTTTTCCATAAAGCTCCAGGGCTTTTAATAATGTTATTATATTCCTCCCAGTATTTAGTATCGGGGTCATTATACATGGTTTGAAGATTTTCCATAAGGCCATCTATAACTTCCTTCTATTTTAAAATGTTTTTTACTCCGAGAAGTTAAAAGTTGACTGTATCTCATAAGCTTCCGAGTTAGAGTATCTCTTTTAAACCCATATATACATATATATATATACTTATTATCTTTCCAAACTCTTTGTATTATTTCAAGACACTATTTTTCTTCAGTCCATATATTTTTAAAGTATAATCTCCTTTCTCTTTTACCCTACCCTCTCCCATATGAAGGATTTGTGGGGAGTGGTCAAACCCTTTTGCTGGCAACAAAGCTACCCAAGCATTAAGGTAAAGGTTACCCTAATTATCATTACAAAAGGCTATATCAATCGGGGTCTTTGTAATTTCTTTGTTACTTATTTTATTAGACAAGGAATAAGTACATCCCTTATCGAAAATATCCTCAAGCTTCTAGTGTTTTATAAAGCCATATTATAGAACTTTTATAAGTCTTATCCCCATTTTTTTCCTGAGATATATCTAATATTATTGAAGTCCCCAATAAAATTGATGGTTCATTGTCTTTGGGGGTTTATTTATTATATTTCTGGTGTCGGTTAGCGCATGATAAAATAAGGATAAATATTTTCAAATAAAACCCCCAACCGAAGCACGGTACTCACTACAAGTTTCACAAGTCGTACGCAAGTCTTAATGATAAGTAAAGATTCGTTCTCAGGGACTTAGTGTGTTATACAAATGTATTAACAGATAGCATAGTAATAAATAGTTACTGAATTTAAAGACAATACAAGTAAATAAAGGATGAGAGAATAAGATGAGAGAATATAACTCAGGTTTTGCTAGTATGCACTAACCCTTCTATTTATTTTCTTAGTTAATAAGGGTGATTAAAGCTCTTATATAAGTAGCCAGGATTCTAATTCCTCCTAACCCCCTTCTAGGTGGACTTAGGTGGCGACTTAACAATTACCAGGGGACTTGTGTAAGGGGACCTTGCGCAATGATCGGTGATTAACTCTCAAACCCTAATGGCTATCTAGTTAGGCAATCCATTCCGGATCACTACTGCACACTAGACGCTTATGTGATGTTTCAATAATTAGACACCCTTCAGGGTGACCATCTAACTACTATCAAGACAATCCTAACGTGATCAAGATTAAGACTGGAAACAAATCAAAGCACATAAAACATATATATGGTTAAGAAGCTATACTCAATTTAATAAGGTTTTCCCAAATAAACTAGATAGAATAAAATAGAATTCAAAGATCATACATATGAAAAACCCAAGCTATGGGAAAATTAGTTCATGCTAACAAGAAAAACTAAAATAAAGATACATACTGTCAACTTGCTTCTCTTGAATGACTTCTATGATGAATAATATTAAGGACTAGTTAAGGAAAAGAAAGGACATCTTTACAATGATTAAAGGGTGTATTTATAGGTGTTAAGAATACCCTAGGTCAAAATCTTAGAGTAGAAGGCAAGTAATTGACTCCAAGTGCAACTCAAATTCATTTCTTAAAATATAGGAGAGAGAATAAACACTATTGTCTTGTTTTTGTTGTATCTCCTTCGTTATTGGTTCGATTTTTGCCTACTTTTATCGAAACGACCGAAGCGAGAAGATCTACATATTATCTTTTAATTTCTCCTCCAAATTCCCAGACGATTTGAAGTTATCTTTACTTTAATGGAAGTGGTTGCAGAATTTCATATTTACATGGCAGCTTTCCTTTCCTATTTTATCTCTACTTCCTTTTATCTCTTAATTCCTTCCATATTTTCTTTCCTTATCTTTTTAGAATTGATTTGGCATCTAATTATATTCCATATATCTTTAAAGCTTCACATTAACACACATATTAAACCAAATATGCGCTAAAAATAATAAATCATCAAATCAAGACAAGAAATAATAATTTATCAAAATATGAATAAAAATCTATAATTAATTAATCATAAACACCTAAATGTCTCCAACCTAGATTATTATATCACAAATAGGGAGACAACAATACCCCCAACTCAAAGTTGTATCATCTCGATACAATAAAGATAAAAACAAAGGGAAGTCTCTAAATACACACATATGTCAATTAAGCACAGTGGAAAGAAGATAGCAGAATATATACAATAAACTCAGAGCAACTACTCAGAAAATTTCATGTAATAATATTTACAAACTAGATTACCTATACACTTGTCATATTCACAATCAACACGACTCAAATTCAAGATCAGATTAGCTTTGCAATGCACGAAGGAGAGGTTCTTCACTTAGTTTACCAAGGAGACTATAGATTGTTTATCAAACTTCACTTGTCTCCAAAGATCCACGTAACTACTCTCTAATGGTTCAATCACTTATAGATTACATATCGAAGAATCAAAAGGTCTTTAAGGTTGTAATGTAGGCTTAGGGACGGTATGATAGTATATTTGGATAATTTAGAGTGAGATTTTGGCTCTCTCCTCACTAGCCATCAATGAATCGCCATGGAGCTTGAGTTACTCTCATAAAAAGTTCTCACTCAACTCAACCCAATGACTTGACGCATTAATTAGAATCCCCAATTAACCCAATACTAAAGCATAAAGATGATCACATAAAAATTCCACTTTGCCGATCCAAATTTTTAAATTTGTCCTTATCAATTTTTTTATTTTGTATAGCTAAGATTCTCTTTTTGATGTGAGATATCATGCTATTTTTTCACATATATATTTTTTTCTTTTCATAACTTTTTTTTTAACTTTTACCCTAGCAAAGGGTTACAATATAATAATTCTGTGAATCATCATCAAAATATAGAACAAAGCACAATTACTAAGCTAAAAAATTCCTAGCCCAATAATATTTCCCATAATGGTGTATCCACCTCACCAAAACCAAGCTTAAAAACAATTGTCTATGCATCGCGTTTCGAGTGCGGGTCATATGGAAAAGTCCTAAAATCTGAATGGATATGGATTATAGTGTGGCTAAATAAAAAGGCTTTAGAAAGGCTAGAAGGGGCTAAGAAGAACATAAATATAATAAATGGACACCAAGCTAAAAGGCAAGAAAGGGCTTATCAAAGAACCACCTTAATCACTTTCTGAACTATGCAATTTCGTAATTCTCTTACCTTTAGCACGTTCATCAACTGGGTTTATCAACTAGCTTGGATCTCACGGCCTACACACCACTCAAGGTTCCCTAAGATCAAACATACTTCTACCGCATTGCTTACTAATCTTTTCTTTACTACCAATATGTGTTTCCTGTAAATACTCAAAGCATACAAAATAAAACAACTCATAGACATATTAATTTCTATTAAACACACTCTACATCTAATTCCCATGTATCAAAAATTTTAATTTCTACCAAAAACAGTAAAATCACATAAAAATGGAGATGAAAGACAACGAATCCCCACACCCCAACTAAAAAATGAGGTGTGTCCCAACGACTCAAAAAATACTCTAAACAGAAATTACAAACAAGTAAATAAAGCATATATAGATGTGTTAAGGAAGAAAGAGAACATACGCTCGAGGCTATTTCCTCACGTTATCGACATCCAAGATAGGATTTAATGGATCTTTCGCTAAATCCCACTTTAATTGCTCAAGGAGTGTCATGATGTGCACCTGATTAGCTTTGATTTGTTCCACATATTCGGCTAAGAAAGTTTGAGATGCTTCAACTTTATTCAATCGCTCCTCTACCTTTTGCCGACAAATACGATCCTCTCTTTTGATTTATCTTGTGGAGGTTTCGCAACTCCTGCTCCTCTTAAAATTGTCTTGATCCAAGTGTTGTCAATATCATTACTCATCTTATACATTAGTTTCTCTCCTTCACACGGAATCAGATTCACTTTTTGTACAAGGCACATGATCATAGTATGATATTTCACATTAAATAAAGTAAGGGGAGAGACCGAAAATCGCATCACCTCCTCAAAGATCAACTGTGCCACATCTACTTCTTCTCCTCTTAAAACACAATTTAAAAAGATGGTGTTCCTCTTAGTTACATCCGAAGTTTGCGTGTTTCCAAAGGCGTTTGGTGTAAGAAAATTGTGCCAAATTCTAGTGTCCGCTTAAATATATTTGTAAGGCCAAGGTTCCTTCAATTCTCCATTATGTGATTGCACTTTCTCTTCATCTAAAACATGCTTAAAAGTTGATTACAATCGAAAGTCTTGATATTTTCCACCGCTTCTCTAAAATTACATGGTCCAACCAATTTCTTGAACTAGAAGTAGTTTCTAATCTCTTCAACTCTAAAAGGAACTAACTTTCCTCTAACTGGAACACAACCTTCACTATCTCGGCTAAAGAGGCCTAAATAGAACTCGGTAAGTAACTCCATACATAAATTTGAACTTCTCATCATGAATGTAGACAAAACCAATCTATCGCCCATCTCTAAGAATCTCTTGTGATCACCTTCTCCAACTTCTTTTTCGAATACTCTCTCATAAGCAAAGGGAAAGTCCGGTAAGTGTTTCTTTGCGAAAGTTAACAAGGCCTTTGAAGCTTAGGATTCTCGATTTGTAGAGGTTGTGGTGTCTTCTCTTTGAAAGTTGGAACCTTTTTACTCTTTGAATTTACCACAGTCGTCTTTACTTCACTCTCTTGACCTGTTTTACCCTTTTTTTCATACTAGAACTTGAACTTTTCTCAATTGTCTTCTTCTCAATTGAACCCAATACCTTAATTTGATTCTTATTCATCTCCCTAACAGTAGACAATGTTTCTGTTCTTTTCGTCGTCTCAATTGACTCTAACTCAAAGCTTTAAACATTCTTGAAATTTGTAACCCTTTATTTTAGGTTGAACAAGTGCTGTTTCGGTTAGGAACGGTGTAAGGATGATGAATCTCTATGAGGGTAGGATGAACTCTTGCTTTATTGGTATGGATATAAGAAATTTTTTAATAGGATTTGGAAATTTTGGGCTTTGATTCTTGGATTATAGGTGTTTTGATATGATATGGGTGGTTGAATCTTCTTTAGAATGATATGGGGAATGATTTGGATGTATATTTATGGTTATTGGGTAGTGTTTTGATGTATGGTGAAGGTTTGTAGAAGCTTTAATGGAGGTAGGGAAGGTTTGAGGAAGAATGAGAGGCTTAAGGATTAAAAATTCGTGTATAACTAACCTTATCTTCAAAAACCTTCTTATAACCTTTCTTATTTGGATCTGGCGGCGCCGTGAGGTGCATCGGAGTGATGCTGCGGTGTACCGCCCGAAAAATTTCTTGGACCCGTGCCACGGTGTTCACTATACGGTTTGGATCAGTGTGCTCTCGGAAAAATGCCGTGATTCGTACTACCGTTGTGACGGTCTAATTTGGTGCGGTGCACCGGACCTACCCCGCGGTGTACCGCGCGGGTCTTTTGTTGGGAACCGTCGCTACGTTCTGGGGCGAATGACGAGACGGTTCATTTTGCGCTAGACCATTTCGCTAAACCGTATCATGGTCTTCTTGCCTGCAGAGTACCGCACAGGAGTTCTGGTTTTTGCCAATTTTTTGTGATTTTTCTCCCTAACTCGATTTCATAAGTACCTACACATCAAAATCACTAATATCTTTCTCAATACTGAAATATCTACTAAAACAACTAATGTAAACATAAATTAAAGACTCAAAAACATAAAAAATTGCGGGTTATCTCCCGTACAACACTCTTTTTTAATGTCTTTCAAAGTTAGGCATGTTACCTCTATCAAGATTTCCGTATATAGCCTCCCCAATAACGATCAAGGCTATGAACGTCTACTAATATCCATTTAATGCCCCTCTTGGGCCTGATCAATATCAATTTAGCTGAAACAACTTTAGTGACTATAAATGGTTCCATCCACGAATATTTATGACTTCGCGGCCTATTCTCGGGTTTACGGGCTTTCCATACAACTTCATGGCCGACCACTCACTCATTGGTCTAGTATCCACAGGTTTTGCGTGGATTTCTTCAGGGACTCTGTAATGTGAAAGAGTGTTGATGATATAAACCGTGGGATACAACTTCCTTGGTTTCTTACCCCAGACATAGAATGTCTCAGATACGTTTTTAGCACAGAGGGAAACTGTTCCCTCCTGTAAGTTGACAATGCTTTGACTTGTGGCCAAGAACGGCCTTCCAAGTATGATTAGAACCTGCTTATCTGCATCATAGTCAAGGATAACAAAGTCGGTAGGGATGGTTACATTACCTGTTCGGATATGAACGTCCTCTACTGTTCCCCATTTCTTTGTCACTAAGCTATCCACAAATTGTAACTTCATGGGAGCTTTTTATGTCTTCTCTAGCCTAAGCCTATCGAACACATACTTCGGTATAAGATTCACACTCAAACTCACATCACACATCGCTTTCATCTTGAGAATACCACTAATTTGAATAGGAAGATTAAAGCTTCCCAGATCTTTGAGCTTCAGTGGTAATTCTTTTTCTACTCTTCTCGAGACTCTCTCGGTATGAGCCATAGTATCTTTTCTGGCTTCTACACTCGTTTCTTTCTCTGGAATAACTTGCATGAAAACTTTTTGTTATAAGCATTTTCTTCGCAATATCAAGCATCTGGGTGTTGATATTTTCCGGACTAAATGCATCTACGAATGTCTTGATTTCAATGTCAACCTCGGGATTTGTCTTAGGAATAGGTGGTGACATTGTTTGAATAACTGGTGGCAAATCCACCTTCTCTTCTTATTTCTCTTCTTGCACAGCAGGTGCTACTTCTTCTTTCTGCTCTTCTGAGGCTTCTTCCTCTTTCTCTTTAGCTCTGGTAGCTTGAAGCTCAATAACCGATCTAATATTTTCTTGAATATCCCTCAGGATATCTATAAACTAGGATCTTTCGGATGAATCCGAATTTTCAGAAAAGTCAGAGTCTTCAGGGCTAGACTTGGTTGGTTCTTCTTCAATTTTTGGAACTTCAACGTCAATTTCTGTAGCATGTGGTACTTCCTCTTTCTCTTCTATTTCAAGGAAAATTTCCTTACAAGCTTTGAACCCAACATTGGAATCACCTCCTTCAATGGCTTTCAGTTCTCCTGCTTCCATAATAATTGTTAAAACTTTATTCATTTGCTTTACTTGTGTTCCCAAGATTTGAATTGAAGCCTCTTGTTCTCTCAACTTCTCATTTTGTAAGTAAATATTGCTCGTCATTAGATCCATAAAATTCTTTAAGTTCTTTTCTCCAACTACTCCTTCTTGAGGATGTTGTGGTAAAGCCTTCTGAGCTAGGGTATCTGTATAAGCATCATTTGTAGGTTGTTGTGGAGGAGTAGTCCTATTAAAATTCTGATTTCCTTGATAAGTACTTTGACCTATCGGTTGGTAAGTGTTGTTCTGGGGACGAGGTTAATAGTTACCTTGATTTGTAGCCCCCTGTGGATTAGAATACTTCATACCCTGATGATTTCTGTTACCAAAATTGTAATTTCCTCGGTTGGATATGAAATAGATAGACTGTATTTCCTTCACACTTTTCCCATGTATGATTCGGTACCTCACACTGTGGACAACCTTGTGCTTCTTGAACTACATTTGTAGCAGCTAAATTCTGACGTTTTTGGTGCATCTCAAGCTTTATCTCTTTGACTTGATCCTCTAATTCTGTTAATTTAGCTGAATTAGCAGTCTTTGTATCTAATCAAAGCGTACCTAGGTATTTGAAATAGGAGCTCCCGAAAGTGGCCAACTCCTTTCTGTTTCTATAATACGTTCCATACCTTCAGCGGCTTCTATAGGATCCATCGACACAAATCCTCCTCTTCCAAAATTATTTACCCTCAATCTACTCTCCGCATTAATACCTTGATAAAATATCGCTAACTGTAGAGTTGGGGTGTAACCGTGAAGTGGACATCTAGCTAACTTCTGTTGAAACCTTGTCAATACGTCTCCTACTTCTTCTTCATTCTCTTGGCGAAACTTAGCAAGCTCCATCTGATCTTTCAATCTCATGCTCTTTGGATAAAAAATCTTACAGAATGCGGCTTGATGTTCTGCCCAAATATTAAGTGTACCTGGTGGTAGTCTATCTACCCAATCACCAGCTTTTCTGGTCCGAAAGAACGAAAACATATGACAAATACAGTTGCTCGCGTGTAATGCCAGGAGTAATATAGGTATCACATATCTGCATGAACTTATGAATTGCTCTTACCAGATCTTGAATTATTGCACCACTATATAGTCCAAAGCTTGTAAATTGACTGAGCATACCCGGACCGGGCCTGAATTTTATGTTTTGGATCTCTGGAGGACGATAACCTAAAGGTTGAACTCGAAAAGGTGCTCCCAAGCCCGGGAGATCTTGTTCTAAACGTATATTATTACTGTTATCTCGTGGTGGTGGTATTAGAGGAATAGGCAATCCTTGACGTTGATTATCATTCAGATTAAGATTAAGATTATTCTCAGGTGGAATTAGTTCTTCCTCTTGTTGAGACATGCCTTTTATTTATTCCCATCCTTCTCTCAAGCATTCGTTGTAGGGCTTGAAAACACTCTTGGGGTTCTCGAGCGTACACTAAAAGACCTGAAAGAGACAAAAACAAAAAGAAAGCGTAAATCTGAAAAAATAACTAAAAACTACTACACTAAAAATTAAGACCCACACGCTAAGGAGACACAAGTCCCCGGCAACGGCGCCAAAAACTTGGTGTGGGAAAGGGCGTGATAAAATAAGGATAAATAAGATGCAAATAAACACCCGAACCAAAGCACGGTACTCACTGCAAGTATCACAGGTAGTACGCAAGTTTTAATGATAAGTAAATATTCGTTTTCAGGGACTTAGTGTGTTATACGAATGGAATAACAGAAAGCGTAGTAATAAATAGTTACTGAATTTAAAGACAATAAAATAAAATAAAATATGAGAGAATAAGATGAGAGAGTATAGCTCGGGTTTTGCTAGTATGCACTAATCCTTCTATTTCTTCTACTAGTTAATAGCGGTGATTAAAGCTCTTAGATAAGTAGCCAGGATTCTATATTCCTCCTAAATCCCTTCCGGGTGGACTTAGGTGGCGAACTAACAATTACCAGGGAACTTGGGTAAGGGGATCCTGCGCGATGATCGGTGATTAACTCTCAAACCCTATTGACTATCTAGTCTGGGAAGCCCTTCCGGATCACTACCACACACTAGACGCTTATGTGATGTTTCAATAATTAGACACCCCTTCCGGGTTACCATCTAACTACTATTAAGGAAATCCTAACGTGATCAAGATTAAGACTGGAAATAAATCAAAGCACATAAAACAAATATTTGGTTAAGAAGCAATAATCAATTTAAAAAGGTTTTCCCAAATAAACTTAGATAGAAGAAAATAGAATTCAAAAATTACACATATGCAAAGTCAAAACTATGGGAAAATTAGTTCAGGCTAACAAGAAATAAACTAAAATAAAGATACATACTGTCAACTTGCTTCCCTTGAATGACTTCTATGACGAATAATATTAAGAAATAGTTAAGGAGAGGCAAGTACATGTTTACAATGATTAAAGGGTGTGTTTATAAGTGTTAGGAAGACCCTGGGTCGAAATCTTGGAGTAGAAGCCAAGTAGTTCGAGTCCAAGTGCAACTCAAATTTGTTTCTTAAAATATTGGAGAGAGGATAAACACTGTTGTCTTGTTTTGGTTGTATCTCTTTCGCTATTGGTCCGGATTTTGCCTACTTTATATTGAGACGACAAAAGAGAGAAGATCTACACTTTCTCTTTTGATTGCTCCTCCAAATTACCAACCTATTTGAAGTTAGCTTCACTTTAGTGGACATGGTTGCAGGATTTCAGATTTCATTTCCTATTTTATCTCTACTTCTTTTTATCTCTTAATTCCTTCCATATTTTCTTTCCTTGTCTCTTTAGAATTGATTTGTCATCTAATTATATTTCATATATCTTTAAAGATTCACATTAACACACAAATTAAACCAAATATGCTCTAAAATAATAAATCATCAAATCAAGACAAGAAATAAGAATTTATCAAAATACGAATAAAAATATCTAATTAATTAATCATAAAAACCTAAAATGATGTACCCAACCTAGATTATTATATCACAAATAGGGTGACATCAATTTTTTTAAGCAAAGGATTTCTTTTTTTCATAGGGTGAGCCATTTACAAAAGTGGTGTAAAAACCCATCTTGTTATCATCCTTAATAATGCTGCATATAATTTTTGCATTTACTAATAATCTTTATATGAAGGTCCTCTTTAGAAAAAAAGGCAAGTACTCAACTAGTTCCTACTGGTTCTACAGTTTTAATCAGCTTCAACTTAATAACTTTTTCAAGTTTCTTAAGAGTGGAAAAGAAGTTTTTTTTGTTTCCGAAAGAAATAGTACTTGAGGTTGGTATTTAGAACAAATAACAGTTATAATTTGGACTATTAAGGATGTGCCAATTCCTTGACAGTACTAGGCAACTTGTAACATCTGGCTTTTGGAATTTATAAAGGTTAATCCTACAAACCTGTTAATTCTCACACTTCTTGTTCTCTTCCGTAATCGAAGCTAGACCTACCATATTCGTCTTGATAATATCCATACTTCTAATAACCCAAATAGTCTTCTATCAATTAGAACTTTCTTGATTCAAACCGATTTTCTTTGACTTTTTACTTGAATATTTGACATATTGGCGTGAAGTCCCATTGCTGCGTATTTCTTTTTACCCAATTTTGGGTTGAGGATTTTGATTTTTTAATAAGTGTTCAGGTTGACATTTTTAAGGTCTTTTGAGTGTTCGTGAATGAGAGAAAGAGAAAGGTGGTTTCCTTTATGACTGCATTTAGGGGTAGTGATTGTCACGCCCCGAAAAACACGAATATCTATCTAATTTAAAATAAATAAATGTACATTTTATTACAATAATTAACTATCTATTACATTACATGATTTAAAATAACTAATTACAAGTTAAATACAAAAATCTTCTTCTTCAACTTGCTCCTAGGTTACTAACCACTACCCAAATCCTTAAGTTATCTAGCACCTGAAAGGGTGGGGGAAAGAGGGGTGAGCTTCCACTAGCTCAGTGAGAAAGTAAATAATGGTCATATGTAAACTTTAACCTAGGGGCAGTAATTGTATTTAAGCCGCAGTCATTGAACTGTTATAGGTCTGAATATAAATTAAACATTTATAAAGCGATAAATAAATAAATCAAGTAAGTGTACATATCAAACTAGGCAGCCTATACTACCCAGCAAGCTGTATACACTAGCAAGTAATAATCACGTTGCAAAGGATACTGCCGTCTTGCCCTTATGACTCCCGTCGGAACTCTCAATCCCTTATCACTCCCACTGGTTATACCCACTGGCCAAGGAACTCTCCGTCACATGCGCCAGGTGGGAATAGATCATGATAGTCGTGTTAACCCTGGCAAGCCCGCTGCCGCCCAGTGCAACACGATTGTATCATGTCGAACAATCGATCGATAGATATAACAAATATCAAATATGAAAACGACTAAGTAGGTCGATTCAACAACGATAGCAATTAACAATTATTGGATAGACGGTAAAGTAGGCCGTGCTATCCCCAATTATACAATTAATCATATAATGACGAATAATACAATTAATCCAATAATAACGAGACAATATAATTCAAATAACTAATAGAGTCCAAAATCACTGAATTAAATATATTACTGAATAATTTAAAATAGGATTAAAGATAAACATATTAAAGATTATTTAAACCCTCACCTGAAAAAGGTTTATCAAAGATTCAGCCGTTGATATTCTAAGCCGTTGATATTCTAACTATTATTCTTTCCATAAGAACCTATCAACTGGTATGTTGTTCTCGTATAAATCTCTTTCTCGATTTTTATTACATGATATTGAGTTTCCTTTACTTCCCATATTTTGTGGTTTTGACGATTCATTTTTGTTGTAAAAATATGTGTTTCTTTCTGTCTCTATGTTGGTCTATTTATATAGATAAAAGTGTTTGAAGGTTACTTACTAAGAACTAAAAGGTTAGTCATAAACTAGCAAGGATGCGTCAACGTTTAAAGGTGTATATATCTTTATTTTTGGTTAGTCATTCATAGAAGATACGTGGCAATATAAAAGGAATATGGAAGGAAAATGGTTACGCTATAATAAAGTATATAGTGCTTGTTTAGTGGAATCATTTAATAATAGTGTGTTATTATTATTGTGTCAATATACTATACATGCGTGTATATATAATGTATATGTATATATATATATATATATTAATTTATTTTCTTTTACTTTTACTTTTCTTATAAAATCTTTCAATTAATTAATTTTAGGTATTTTAGATAAATATTTTAATTTATAAAATAACAATCTAACTCCGATTAATATATTTAATATTCATCTATTTATACGGGGCATCACAGTGATTCCATCAAAGAGGAGAATCTCCAATGGTGTTTGGTGAGTCAGAGAAGAAGAGGTGTTAGGGATTGATGAATTTGATGTTATGATAGAGTGAGATGAGTTGGGTGACTTAGCGTAAAGAAAAGAAAGGATTTGGCCAAGGCCGGTCCTGTAGTGAAGCAAAAGACGCGGCCGCTTAGGGCCTCCGATTTATGACGTTTTTAGGGGCCCCCGATCATCAAAATATATTATGTGTGTATATATATATCCCCGATTTAAATAATTATATAAAAGTAGTGTTGTTAGTTTGGTGGTAATGTGGCATGTTCTCGTTTATGAGGTCTAGAGTTTAAACCACGTTAATAGTAATAATATGTTTATTTATATAGAGGGCCCCATTTTATGAGTTCGCTTAGGGCCCCCAAAATGTCAGGGCCGGCGCCCTGGATTTGGCTGACATGTTGTATAGTTGTGGTTAGAATGTTTTGGGCTGAATTAGATAAATAATTTGGGCTTGAGACTGGAAGGGGTTTATTAAGGTCACTTGGGCTTGGGATGGGGTAAATGCCAAACTTTAGGTCTTCTACACGTAGTTGTGGAAATTTTTAACCATAATATTTGCCAGCTTGGCAAAGCTGTTTTCTTTTTCTTTCAATCTTTTGTTTTTATCTTCAATTTCATTTTGTTTGCCTCCACTACCGATGTACCTTCTCCCACTCATGTCCTTCATTTTTAAATTTTGTGCGCTTTTTCTCTTAGCAACATCACTACACATAGAACTGGTAAATTAAAAAACATCGTTAATACTTTTCATGACGTGACCCTCTCCGTTACCGGGTTGGCTAATTAACACCGTGTTTAGCATCATGGGTTTAACGTTACAACTACGCTTAACAGATTTCTTTGCGCCGTTAGAAAACCTTGGAGATTTTGATTCCTCCTTCTCTTTGAAGGCTAAGGTTGACTGTGAAGGTTCATTGGTTGAGAGCTTGATCCAGCTCCCGTATTTGGACAAAACCTTAGTATTCTTGCAACTAGTTTTTTCATGTCCAGATAGACCACATCCATAGCACACTCGGCCTATGTTCTCATAACTAAAATTGATCCAAGCTAGAGTATTCTCATTTTACCAGAATTTGATTCCGGGTATTAACGGATTTGCCAAGTCCGGATCAACCCAAATTCTCGTATTGAGCTCTAATCAGTATCAAGTGTATCAGGTCATTCAATTTTGTGAACTTGGCCAGAATAACTTTGTAATTTCTCTACGCAAATTATAGTAAGTAAGTTAGTATGTATACCAGCAAGTTGAATCCATAGTGGTGTTCTTGATTTCATTCACTCTATTTACATTGTGTTGATTTATAGCGAGATGCCCTCCCATTATAGTCCATGGTCGGTGTTCCCCAACTATACTTTTGTCTTCTTTGCAACCAAACTTGATAATCACTCATTTGAGCTAAGATTTTCTGCTTCTTCTGGATGAGTAAGTGCCAAGTACTTGTTTATATAGTTTTTGATGAATGTGAAGTTCACTTTCTCTTGAACTAGCAGATCTGCTACAAGTTATGGCTCATTAATAGTTCTGTATTTTGAGTCTTGATCAGGTGTGATAACAAGCTCATTGTTTTTTGCTAGTGGGTATGAAGCATCATAGAAATTCATAGCTTTGTTTTTTAACTAGAGAAAAATAGAGAGTTACTGAAAGAGGTTTTTAGAAGGAAGGAAAAGAAGTTCAGGAGGTGGAAATCAAGGCGAAGTGAGGAAACCATAAAGAGAAAATAATGAAGAGGACTCGGAGATAGACCGTAATGGATACACAATCGATAAAATTATAAAGATCAAGATCTTAGGACTTGAAGGAAGCTGTGTTTTGGAAGAGAAAGGAGAGAGGAGAGGAAGAAAATTGGAAGAGTTTCATAATCTGTAACTTGGGTGTTTTTTTTCAATCAAAGGAGGTTAGGAGAGAAAGAAGTAAAGATATATATTTTTGTTAGTAATTTTTTAAAATGAAAATTAAATTGAAAGGTTTGGAGTTACCAATACAAGCAATGAGTCATCAACCTATACCTCTATATTTATACAAGTTTGAAAGGGTTGATAAATATTGTAAAATGACTTATCAGTCCAACATTATGGATCAAATTTATGTCTAGCGCACTTATCAAAAATCTCAGTATGACATGTTGATATATGAAATCTCCATATTGGGAAATCCTTCAACCACTGATGAATCTCATAAATGATAGGTTGAATGATCCAGTAAGTACAACATGTTTCAAATACCATGTTTAACGTCAAGATTATTTGAGTAAAATATTTTACTCGAAATGTTCTTCTTTGCCACCATTTTCATTGTATTTAGAAGGGTCAATGTTTCTCCATCCATGGTAAATCTAGCTTTGAAACATTTTACCTTATTTCGAACAATGACTCCACGGCTATTGATGACGACGAATATGATGCATATGTCTTCCTATCCAAAGTGAAAGATGCGCTACAAGCCAGATAACATTGTCGTTTTCTTGTTGTATGAGTTTTGAAAAGTTTGGTTAGTTGTTGGAGTTTAAGAATTATTTGTTAGTTAGTAATGATAGTTATCACGTATGTCACATTTTTATTATTATATATACTATTTATATTAATCAACGATTCAATATTTTTATCCTAGTTAAGTCTTTTTTTTCAACAAAAGATAAAAAGTGCCCTTTTGCTCCCTTTAAGTGAAATCTTCTCTCCTCTTACCAGGTGCTTCTTATTTTTGTATATTTTTCATGTTTTTTCATCTATCCTATGAAAAATTATTTCATACGATAAACATATATGTTATGAAAAAGTGATTCAATAGCTCTCTCATTAAGAAATGGACACATGGCAAGAGATTTTATCTTTTTAGCTAATTTACTATACTAGCCTTATTCTTTAATATATAATATAAAGTTCATTCTTGTTCAAAAAAAAAATAAATTATAAAATATGTATTACTTTAAGTTAAAAGAATTTATTTTAAGTTAAAAAGTAGTAATATATAATGTAAGCGGTGTATATAATTCCTTTTCATATATATATATATATATTCTAAAATATTATAAAATTAAATTTTACTTTTTTTCTCAAATAATCTATTATATGTATGTATAAAAAATGAAATTATATAAAAATGTATCTTTAATTATAAAAAATATATGTATATAATTATCTTATAATAAAGATAATATCTCTTTTATAATAAATTTATATTCTTTGGTCTAATTATTATGAAGTAGGTTTTTATTTTATATTTAATCACAAGTTAAAAAAAAATTATCTATTTGAAATTATACTACAATTACCCCGGCATTTTAATTATTTATTTTTAATTTTATTACATAATATCATAATATAATATTTATTTATTTAATTTTCCTTTCATATTAATAGTCGGCCACCGCTACTTACCACACTACCGCTTCCATTAATTTCTTTTATAAATTTACAACTAATTACAAATATAAATAAATAAATTACATCTGGTAATCAATCTGGCTTTTATAAATTAATTTTGTATAAAGTTACAACTTATCCATTATGCTACTCTGAAGTTAGGGAAATAAACCATTACCGCTGCCATATGTGATTGGGAAGGCAAAATCATCATTGGCTTTGCTTTGGAGCTCAATGCCAACACTAGTCTTGAAGCTGAAGCAAAGGTGCTAAGAAGTTCTATTCTCTTTGTCGTTGAAAAAGCTCTTTAACCATTAGGAATCTCTAGTTTTAGTCAGTTCGATAATCACATCTCTATGTGCATTATCTATGCACCTAACCCGGTAAACGAGAACTACCAATATTTATCCAATAAATACTCGTTAGCTACATATTAATCTAACCAAATCATCTAGGTTCAGGGTGACTATCGGATCGGTCCTACGGACCGGACCGGACGGTGCGCCAGACTGACACGAACCGACGCTACAAGGGAGAACCAGACCGGACCGCCTATAGGCTTAAGGGTTCGGTTCTTGCTAAAAAAATCAATAGTTAGGGTCGGTCCGGACCGGAACGGACCGCTAACCCTTTATATGTAATTTTTTTTATTTCTCATTTACATCTTTAACTCTTCACCGCCTCCCTTCTATCTCGTCGGAAGCGTCTCTGTTCACTTCACCAAACCCACCGCCCCCAATCTATTACCCCTCTTATACTTTCCATTCTCTAATCTCTTATCTAAGATTGCTTCACTAAGCATCGATGTTGGTTCTGTAACTTATGATGGTGGTGGTGGTGTGTTGTATTATATGTAATCTTATGAAGCTAGTTATATCCATCTGTGTAATCTTCTGAAATTAGTTAAATCTATGGTGGTGATGGTGTGTTGTATAATAGGTAATCTTCTCTATTGATGTTGGTTCTTTCTTCTTTCTTCTAAGTTTAGGTTTCCTAATGAACAAAGTTTTAACCACTTATGGATATGATTAGAAAATAACATTCCATCCTGTAATTTGTTGAATTTCTAATTTTGTAAAGCTAAAAATTGTGATGCTTTTCAAGAGAATATGAATTGTACAAGTAATTTTCATATTTATCTCATATGAATTATGAACCCACCATCAGATACATTACGAACAGGCTCTTATCTAATCTAGTCCGATCCCAACTAGAAAATGGATGCAATTTGAAATATATTAGTGAATCAATTCCATGTGCAGGAGTCCTGATCAAACCATGTTTTACTTTCGCACTTTTGAAAAAAATATAAGAAACCGGTTGAAACCGGTCCGAAACCGGACCGTAACCGGTTACCCGGTTCTTCTTACCAATTCAGACCTCACGATTTATCACAGTGGAAACAGACCGAACCGGTCTGTTAGACACCCTGAATCGAGGTCCTAGCTCGATGATCTTATGATTACGAACAAGTATAGATAAAGTCATGTGAGCTACATTCTCATTATCATAACACCTCATGATATCTAGTTTGTAACTTAATCAAGGATCTGCTTTTCTATTATGTAAATGAATACCATAATCATAAAAGTTTGCCATAGATTCAAGGAAACAATTCCTATAATAAATATTGTAGGGGTAACTATTATCGTGTACATGGAACACTTGTGTTAATTTATTACAAAACGATCCGGGCTAGGTCATAATTCTAACAAATAAAGGATATAAATTGTAATATTATAATTTTTTATCCCAAAAATCATTTATTATTTATTATTCTTAATATGCATTTGGTTTTTTTTTTTAAATTTAGACTGGTTATGATAAAAATATATGTCTTATTTGAAATTATTTGAAAGAAATATAAAATTTGTCCAGAAAATGTAAAAGAAAAAAAAGGGAAAACTAAAATAATACGAGACAACTAAACTAATTTAATAATTTAGTAAGTATAATACCAACTATTTTAAACAATTCTTATATGCTATTCGTGTGTTAGTCATTGCCTCATTACCTTTCTCATTATATATCATAAAAGGGTATTTTAGGAAAAAAAGATTATAGTATGGAATACTCTCCCATGCTACATATTGATAGAGATATTACTCTGACAAAAACTATGTTGATGTTAGGATGTTTCGTAGCTCATTTTAGTGCAGATGGTTGAAGGTATTAACTTTTTTCATGGTTTGGGCCTTCCATGGCAATAAGTCAAGATTACGAGTGGGTATGCTATGATAGGAACCAAAGGTTGTATTCGTTGTTCAAGGCGAGATGAGATACATAATTGGTTTGATGTAATGTGCATCATGATTCATTGGAAAAGGAGGGAGTGACGGTATAGCAAATAGGTTAATTTAGGATATGTTTGGATTATGGAGGATTTATTTAGTAAAATAAATGTAAGGAGAGTATAATAAAAAAAGGAGCATTTAAGTTTTTTATTAATTAAAGAAAAGGAAGGATTTTATCAAAAAATTATATGTATATATAGTAGGGGTGGAAATCAGAAAAAACGGATAGAAAATAGGGTTTTTCAGAAAAATTTTAATTTTTTTTTAAATAGATTTTTTCCATTCCAATTTCTATACAATTTTGTTGGAACTGGAAAAAACAGTCCCGAATTCGGAATTTCGGAATTTACCGAAAATTTCGAAACATTTCGTTCGGAAATTTCAAAATTTTGGGTTCGGAATTTCGAAACTTTTGATTTGGAATTACGGAACTAGTGGTTGAAAATTGAAACTATGTTATATTAACATATTTTTTTTAATTATATAAAAATAAAAACAATTCAAATTGATATTTTATTGCAAAAAATTTCAAAAAGTTAAAAAAAAAATTCATATTTCTCATTCCAATCGTCTTTTTTTCATATGTTTAATACTCTCATTCCAAGCAAATTATAGACCCACAAAATTTATCTACCATTCCCTTCTCATATACTTAATCACTGCTTACAACAGTTATAAAATGGCCACAGTTGGATTTTAAAAAAAATATAATAAACATCACGACTGTAATTATACTTAAATCAATATATGAATATTTCATTCTAATTCAACGTTGACCTTTTCTTTTCTTTCTTTGTTCTGAAATTTTCAATATTTCGGTTGTCTAATTTTTTCTTTTATCTTAACACTTATTATTTATTTAATATATAGAATGTAAAGTCGGAAATAAAAATCGACATATAATTCAGAAATAAAATCGAATCGGAAAACCCAGAAATTTCGGAAATTTATATGTAGTTCCAATTCCGATCTGAAAAATCGGAAATCGGAATTTAGGGATTTCAGAACCTTAAAATCTGTTCCGAAATCGGAATTTTCGGATTGAAAAAGTCGGAAATCGGAAATTTTGGATCCGATTTCCACCCATAGTATATAGTGTTTGGATTAAAAGAATAATGAGAGAAAGAGATTATTTTATTATTAAATGACTCATATACCTATATTAAAAAATTTCATAGATAACAAAATAAGGGTGATTTAGACATTACACCACAATAAAAGAATTCCTTCCTCCAAATACCACTGAATCGTAAGGCTTATACATACATACATATATATATATATATATATATATATATATATATATATATATATAAAAGAATACCTTACTAACCTTTTCCCTGCAATCCCTTATAATCCAAATAAAGGAATAGGTTACAACATTTCCTCTCTCGATACAGTATTTCACCTATCTCTTCATGATGTATACCGCATGGGTGCTGCAACTAACACTTTCTCTAGGCTCCCATACGATATTCGTAATTAAATAGGGACCCGTCGTGACGATAGGGCTGGTACAGTGCACCACGGGAAGTTGCGGTGTACCTTAAAACCTCTTGACCAACACCTCAAAATGCAATAAAACATTTACCCATGTCGACGATCTCCTCGATTTCACACAATATTCAAATTTTGTAATACCTACACATCAAAAACACTAATTCCATTCTCAATTAACATATTATACACCAAAACATTCAAAATTAACTACTTTACACTACTCAAACGAAAATAAAATGCATAAAACTTTAAAAATTGCGGGTTGTCTCCTGTAAGCACTTTTAGTTTACATTGTTCAAAGTTTGACATTGTTACCTCGTCACTTATTCTTTATGTAGCCTCCCCATCAGTGGGCGAGGCTATTCACATATACCAATCGGAACTTGCAACCTTTCTTCGCATGTACCTCATTCATCTTTTCCGAAATGACTCAAGTGACTACGAAGGCCCTCATACAAGAATTCTTTTATCCCCATGGTCTATTCTCGGGTTTGGGAGATTTCCATGTGACCTCGGCGCCTACCCCAAACTCATCTTCTTCTTTCTTCTTCACGGTTTCTTGAGGTATCTCAACTTTTGCCTCTTTAGTTATAACTCAGATTGTTGGGGAACTCGCATGACTTCGTCTTGTACCTTTTTCCCAAAACATAGAATGTTTGGATTCATCTTCAATGCATAGGCTCACGGTTACCTCATTAACATCGATTATTGTGTGGCACGTGGCTAGGATTGGATGCCCAAGTATGAATGGGACGCTATGATCTGCAACATGATCAAGAATAACAAAATCAGTGGGAATAGCTAGATTACCTATATAGACAAGTACATCCTCGATGTTTCCCCACATATTTGTTGTGTACTATTAGACAATTGTAAGATGAAGGATGCTGGTTTTGCGTCTCCAAATTCCCACCTTCTCAAACACACTCTTGGGCATGAGATTGACACTCGAACCTAAGTCACACATCACCTTTGCTTCAAAGGTACCACCTATCGTGATTGGGAGGTTAAAACCTACATGATCTTAAAGCTTTGGTTGTAGCTTCTACTTCTCTCACGTTGATACCCCTTTATTTAGAACCAGAGTTTCATGCTTAGTTATCTTATTCTTTATGAAGAGTGTCACCTTGAAGGATAATTTATGGTCCGACTCCTTCTCGACAGTTTTGAGTACTGGGACGATGATATTTCCTTGCCTCTCCATCTCTACAAACTTCTTATACTCGGTATCACCAATTGGATAAGTAATTCTCAGTGGATACGATAATGGTAAACAGATGTGTGGTGAAGATGATTTCTCTCAACTCTTCTCGTGCACCCTCGGTGCAATAATTACCTCTCTTGGCTTCTCAACATCAACTTCTGAAACCCAATCGTCAACAATCACCTCATCTAAGTTTAGCTTGGTTGGCTCTATCTTCTTTGGGATCTCCACTACATTAGATGCAACTTGTGGCGATTCCACAATTTTCTCAGCTTGAAGGATAATCGCCTTACATGACTCAAATCTATTATTTCTATCACTGGTTTGTATAGCCTTCACTGTTTTTTGGCCAATTTGCATAGAAGAAGCTCGTGGAAGGTTTTGAGATGGTTGTTTATCTGGGAGACTTGATTCCCTAAAATCTTCAATGCAGCAGAATGCTTGTTGAACCTCTCGTTGTTAGCTTTAGTTTTCTCTTGCATCATTGCTATGAAAGATTGCAACGTTTGTTGAATCTCATTAGTGGAGCCTTCTTGTGGATGCGAAGGAAGTGATTTTTTCTCAAGACTATCAACATAAGAATCATAATCATGATTCGGTAGTGGAGCTTGAGTATCATAGCCTTTGTCCCCCTTGATACTGATTTTCGGACCTTGGCTGGAAGTCGCTATTTTGAGGTCGTGGTTGATACAAATTATCTTGATTCACGACTTCATGCAGATTTGATCATTGAAGGACCAGATGATTGCGATTCCCATGTTGATTCCCCTGATTACCGATCAGTAATTTCCTCGATTTGACATACAAAATACGGACTCTAGATTACCTTGACAATCTTTGCAAATTTGATTATTCACTCCATAATGCGGACATCCTTGTGCCTCTTGAACTAACTTCAACTCAGACTGTCTCCCTTTAAGACCTTCTTTCACAACTAGTGCAAACTGCTTCATTTGATATCTTAACAAACAAAACTTTGAATCTATAATAGGAGCTTGCGACGGTGGCCAACTTCTCCCAGTTTCTACAATCTTCTCCAACCTAACGACGCTTCATTCAGATCCATGGACACAGAACCACTCCTTCCAAGGTTATCTACCCTCAATCGTGAACTCCGGCCGAGTCCTTAGAAAAAATTCCAATTGAAATTTAGGGTTACAACCATGAAATGGACATTTAGCTAACCTTTGTTGAAATCCTGTCAATGTATCTTCTACACTTCCTCCATCGTCTTGGCAGAAATTAGAAAGTACCACTTTATCCTTCATCCTCATGCTCTATGGATATTACTGATCAAGGAATTTTGCTTGCAGTTCATCCCATGACATAATTGATTATGGTGGTTGACAATCCATCCAGTCACTCACTCCTCTGGTCATGAAAAACCGAAACATGAAGTAATACATTTGTTCGCGAGTGATACCTTGAGTTATGTAGGCATCACAAATCTTCATAAACTTCTGAAAGACTGGTCTGAATCTGGATGTGCGGTTTTGTAGTTACCATAACTCATGAATTGATTCAACATACACAGATTGGGCTAAAATCGAGCAGCTTGAATAACTGGAGGGAGAATCCCTAATGGTTGAACACAAAATTGGCTTCCTTGTCCAGGAAGACTTTGTTCTCTACGTGAATCGTTCGTAATGTTAGGTGGAACTTCTCCATTATCATTACCTCCTAACGGTGGTTGACCTCCTTGGAGAGCTTGATTTGGATTGATTATATTTTCCTCAGGTGGTACATCCTTTACTCTAGGGAGCAGATTTCTGTTAGCTTCTACATTCACGATCACATTCGAATTTGCCTTAACTTCTTGCTTCTTTCTTTATCTCTCACATTTTTTTAGCTCGAAGTAAATTATTGGGTCCCGAGAACATACACTAAACCTAAGAATATGTAAAGGAGATAAAAAACAAGCGTAAAACTGAATACAACTAACTCTACTACACTAAACAAAACCACTACAATTAACAAAATAGTCCCCTACATCACCGCCAAAAACTTGTCGTCTCCCAAGGTGTGATAAAATTAATCTAATAAATCAACACCTCGAGAGATCCCTCCACGTAAGTGTACGAGTCGTTTTCAAGTAATAAAGTAAATAATAATATCATTCTCCACATGGACTAAAGTAGCTACCGTAAGCTCGTGTTCTTAGAGTGTAGATGATTCTGTTGCTGTTACTAAAAATATAAATAAAACTGAATATTTTTTTGGTTTTATTTATACCTAATATGCTATTAAAAGTAAACTAATTAATTAACTAATAAATCAATAAATAAACTACGAAGAATGATATGAGAGTATGGCTCGAGTTTGCTAGTAACCCCCTATCTTGACAATGATTATTTTTAGTTATAAAGGTTAATTGGGTCGTATGCTAATTGGGATTCTAATTTCCTTCTAACTCCCGCCAAGGTAGCTTAGAAGGCTTCCTCACTCTTACTAGAGTCCTCGGGTGAGATTATTCCAGTGTTATTAAACAAGGCCGCCTAGGCGTTTTAAAGTGCGATCAGCCTAGAATTTCTCTCGAAGGTGGCTCGAAGGTTCGTCTACGAATAATCTAATTAATAATCTACCCAATCAGATTAATGGCCCCCTAAACCGAATACTACCTAGCATGCAAGCCAATAAAAAACTAATTCAATCTAATTCAACCCAAGACATAATAAAAAAATAACGAAAAAACAACTTTGGTTAGAGTTTAAACACGTGAGAAAAAGAAGAGTGAATGATTTCTCAAATGTCAAGTCTAGATTTCTCGAGTTGGTCATGTTTTAGGTTAATAGTAATGAATTATTTAGTTAAACATATATTATTTATGTTAAATTGATCTACTTTAAGTATATTAAAATATAAATAATAGCCAATCCAATGTATTAATAATATATATTTGATGTAAAATAATACAAAAACCGCCCAGGTAAAACCGCCTATATTCTGATTAATAGGCCACTTAGCCATCTAGGCGCTTGGTGTCGCCTAGGGTGTGATAAAAATATGATAAATAAATACAGAAAACAATGCACTAATCACCCTAGACTAAACAAAGTACTACAAGAATTACAGGACGTATGCAAGTTTTAATGATAAGTCAGATTCGTTCTCAGGGACTTAGCATGTTATACGGATGGGTAAACAAAACATAGTAGAAATTAATAATTAAAAGACAGAAAATAAATATGATTGATTGAGAGATTAATGATTAAACTAAATAAAATTAAAGACAACTAATTAAATATGAAAGAAATAAGATGAGAGAATATAGCTTAGGTTTTGCTCGTATGCCCTAATCCTTCTAAATCTTCTATCTGTTTATAAGGGTGATAATAGCTCTTAGATAAGTAGTCAGAATTATAAATTCCTCCCTACCCCCGTTAGAACGGACTAGGGTGGCGACCTCACAATCACGAGGGGACATAAATAGGGTGCTCCTACGCCACTAGGTTTCTAAATGAGATTGGCCTTCTAATGATGATCGTGATTAAATTAAACCCTAATGACTATCTAGCTAGGCAAGCCCTTCCGGATCACTACTGCACACTAGACGTTTATGTGGTGTTTCAATAATTAGACACCCCTTTTGGGTGACCATCTAACTACTATTAACACAACCTTAAATTGATCAAGTTTAATACAAACAATAAATCAAAGCACATTAATCAGATATATGGTTAAGCAGCTAGAATCAATTTAAAACATATAATTCCCAAAGAAACTTAGATAGAAAGAAATAGAATTTATAGATTATACATATGCAAAACCCAAGCTATGGGAAAATTAGTTCATACCTGAAAGAAATAAACTAAAATAAAGATACATGATTGTCATCTTGCTCTCTTGAATAACTCTAATGATAAATAAAAGTTATGAACTAGTTGTGGGAGGCAAGGATGTGTTTACAAAGGTTATAGGGTGTATTTATAGGGTTTTAGGAAGACCTAACACGTTTTCTTGGAGGGGAAGACAAGTAATTGGACTTCTAGCCAAACTCTAATTCGTAACCTTAAAATATAGGAAAGGTAATAAAGTGTTTCTGTTTTGTTTTGGCCATAACTCCTTCAATACTACCCCGATTTACGCGTTCTTTATATCAGAATTGATCATCTCGGAAAGCTCTATAACTTTGCTTCGGACCATTCTTCCAAATTCACAGCCAATCTTGAGTTATGATCACTTTTGTGGACGTAGCTGGTGAAATTCAGAGTTACTTGGCAACTTTATCATTATATATCTATCTTTTCTTTCCTTCATCTCCTATTTTGATCTTTATCTTCTTTCCTTTATCTCTTGGAATTGATTTGACATCTAATTAATTACCATATATCAAAAAACTTCCTAATTAACAAACAATTAAACCAAATATGCTCTAAAGATAATTAATCATCAAATCAAGACAAGAAATAAGAATATATAATAAATCATGTAAAAATCAACTAGAAGACTTCCTAAAACACCTAAAATGATGTCTCCAACTAAAATAAATCATCACAAATGGGGAGACATCAAGACCCCCAACTCAAAGTTGTATCGTCCCGATACAATAAAGATAAAAACAAAGGGAAGTCTCTAAGTCCACACCTAGGTCAATTAAGCGCAATGGGAAGGAATATAGCACAATATATAGAATAGACATAAAGTAACTACTCAGAAAATTTCATGTAATAATATTTACAAGCTACGTACATGCATACTCATCATATCTACAATCAACGCGGCTTGAATTCAAGACTAGATTAGCTTCGCAATGTCAGAAGGAGAGGATCTTTACTCAGTTCACCAAGGAGGCTATAGATTGTTCATTGAACTTCACTAGTATCTAAAGATCCACTTAACTACTTTCTATTGGCTCAATTACTTCTAGATCACATAGCAAAGAATCAAAAGATCTTTAAGGTTGTAATGTTGGCTTATGGATGGTATGATAAGTATATTTGGATAATTTAGAGTTAGCTTCTGGATCTCTCCTCACTAGCCATCAACGAATCGCCCTAGAGCTTGAGTTACTCTCATAAAATGTTCTCACTTAACCCAATTATTTTCTTGATGCATAAAGTAGCATCCCTAAAAACCCAATTAAAGCATAATGATGTTCACATAAAAATTCCACTTTGTCGGTCCAAATACATTCAATCTTTTCAAATAATTTTCTTCTTCTTTTGTATAGCTATGACTCTCTTTCGATGTTGAGATATATTGGTCTTGACAACACTGATTCTAACTAGATAGTTATTAGGGTATGTTTTAACCACTATCACCATGTTTGGAATTGAACTTCTTAGGAACCTAGTGGTGTAGGATAACCCTAAGTCTAGGCTGCCTCGTGGTTGTGTACGTAGCCCCCTAGTCGCTCTCAAGGTCTAGCATTTAGAATCCTGACTAAGTATCTAAGAGCTAATTATCTCCCTTATTAACTAGAATTTGGTATAAATAATTAGAAGGATTAGTAAATACTAGCAAAGCCTAAGCTATATCTCTCATCTATATTTCTTATCTTTTATTTATTGTCTTTATTTTTTATTAGTTTAATTTATCATCTCTCAACTATTCTTAATTATTTTCTGTCTTTTAATTAATTACTCACTACTCTTAATTATTACTCATTCGTGTAACACACTAAGTCTCTGAGAACGAACTTTCTTATCATTAAAACTTGCATACGTCCTATAATACTTGCAGTCTTGTCTAGGGTGATTTAGTGCATTTTTTCAACGTTTATTTATCATATTTTTATAACACCCTAGGTGACACAAATAACTCTTAGATAAGTAGTCAGAATTCTAAATTCCTCCCTACCCCCGTCAGGGAGGACTAGGGTGACGACCTCACAATCACGAGGGGACTTAAATAGGGTGCTCCTATGCCACTAGGTTCCTAAATGAGTCTCGCCTTCTAATGATGATCGGTGATTAAATTAAACCCTAATGACTATCTAGCTAGGCAAGTCCTTCTAGATCACTACCGCACACTAAACGTTTATCTGGTGTTTCAATAATTAGACACCCCTTCCGGGTGACCATCTAACTACTATTAGAATATCCCTAAATTGATCAAGTTTAAGATAGACAATGAATCAAAGCACATAAATCAAATATATGGTTAAGCTGCTAGAATCAATTTAAAACATATAATTCCCAAAGAAACTTATATAGAAAGAAATAGAATTCATAGATTACACATATGCAAAACGCAAGCTATGGGAAAATTAGTTCATACCTGAAAGAAATTAATTAAAATAAACATACATGATTGACATCTTGCTCTCTTGAATAACTTTAATGATAAATAAAACTTAAGAAAAAGTTGTGGGAGGCAAGGATATGTTTACAAAGGTTAAAGGGTGTATTTATAGGGGTTTAGGAAGCTCTAACATATTTTCTTGGAGTGGAAGACAAGTAATTGGACTTCTAGCACAACTCTTATTCGTAACCCTAAAATATAGGAAAGGTTATAAACTGTTTCTGTTTTGTTTTGGCCGTAACTCTTTCAATATAGCTACGATTGACGCATTCTTTATATCGAAACTGATTATGTCGTAAAGCTCTATAACTTTTCTTCAGACCATTCTTTCAAATTCCTAGCCAATCTTGAGTTATGATCACTTTTGTGGACGTAGCTGGTGAAATTCATATTTACTTGGCAACTTTATCTTTCCATATATATCTTTTCTTTCATTTATCTCCTATTTTGATATTTATCTTCTTTCCTTTATCTCTTGGAATTGATTTGGTATCTGATTAATTACCATGTATATTTAAAGATTCACAATTAACAAACAATTAAACCAAATAAGCTCTAAAAACAATAAATCATCAAATCAAGACAAGAAATAAGAAAATACAACAAATCATGCAAAAATTGACTAGAATACTTCCTAAAACACCTAAAATGATGTCTCCAACTAAGATTAAATAATCACAAATGGGGAGACATCAGCGCTCGAAGGTGGTCGACCGCCCTAGTAGCGCCAAGCGCCTTTTAGAACCATGGATTATTCTATGAAAAATCTCGACGCTACAAATTACTTAACCTATGTGATTATTCGACTAGGCAAGGCCGTCATATTTACTACCGTACACAAGACGTATATGAAATATGTCTGTTCCTAAACCCCCGCCATGCGACAATTTAAGATAATAGGGACAATCTATATTTTATATGGGTATAGACAAAATAAATTCATTAAATTCATAAACAACTATCAATAAATTCCCAATTCAATTAAATCAAAATATCCCAAATAACATAGAAGCATAAATAAAGTATTCAAGTTTTATACATATGGCAAACTCAAACTAAGGGATTTTAAGTCATAACTAAAAAAAGAAAAATAACTAGTAAAAAGTTTAGAATCATATTTAAGACAAGAAACTAATACTAATTTCCCTAATACTGAAGATAGTTTCTAATTCTTCTACTCTAGACAATTTTCTCTTTCTCCAGCTAGTTATTCTGAATAATAATGATTGGTAATCAAGCATCCATATTCTTCATTTCTTCTTGATACTTGCATGGTTCAACTAATTCCTTGAAAACTTCAACCATGTACGGTATCGACTTTTCTTTGAACAGAATTCATCCCTCACTATCTTGGCTAAAGAGACCAAGATAGAAATTGGATACTAACTATATACATAAAATTTATTGCCTGGTCATGAATGATGTCCATCCAAATCTATCATCCAACTCTAGAAATCTATATATTCACCTTCTCGTTGAAATACTCTCTCATGTAAAGGGGACAATTTAGGCATTTTTTCTTGTGCGATAACTAATATGCACTTAGAAGCTTCGCTCGTTACTGGTATTAGTTTCTCTACTTGTAACGGTTGTGGAATTCTTGGTTCCGTAATCACGATTACTTAATCTTGAGGACCCTTTCTCACGTTAACTGGTTCTTATCTTAGCTCTTGACTCGAATTACCTTTTATTTTTTCCACTAATTCACACCATTATTGTTACTCTTACTCTCGACTTCAACATGTTCCTTATCCCAATTCTTACCATCTTGCGAGAACTAGCTAATGTCTTTATTTTACTCATCATCCCAATTGACCTCCAACTCAAATTTGCAGAACTCTTTAAAGTACCCCTTAATATGGGGTGATTCGGGTGTTATTTGGGTTGGTTTTGGTGTTGGGATGATTTTTAGTGAAGAGGGTAAGGTGAAATCTCAAACGGGTGTAGAGGAATTTAAAAAATCTGGAAAACTTTTTGAAGTTATTTAGAATAAATTTGGAAAACTTTTGGAAGTTATTTGGAAAGAAATTGGAAAAGATCTTGGATTGCGTAGGTATTTTGGAATGATTTTGATGGTGGCAAGTTTATTATGGAGTGGAAAGATGATTTTGGATGTTATTTCGATGGTGTTTTGGTTCGTGGTGAAGGTTTAATGCAGTTTGGGTGGTTGGAGAAGAAGAAGGCTTAAGGATTTGGATCTTGGATTGAACTAAACTACTTCTTGTAGTTATCCAATAGCGTTGTGCGGTGTACCTCATGGTTTGGTGCAGTATACCGTGACCAAGTTCTTCTTATATCATGGCACGTTATGTAGCTTCTCGTGATACGGTAGTCGTTGATACAGTCTCGCGGTATACCACAGATGGGTGCGATATAACACTGTTGTCGTCCCCAAGAGTGTGATAAATAAATCGACGCCCTTGAGAGGACTTTACTACCCGCAGGTGTACAGAGGCGTTGACGAGTAATAAAAATGTATCGTCTCCCTATGGACTAACAAGGTTATTATGATTGTGTTTATGAGTATAGTAGATTATGTTGAGACTAAAAGTAATTAAACATATTATATATTTGTTGGGTTTTTTTGAAATTAAGGATGAAAATGAAAATAATTAAAATACAATTTAACAACCATTTAAATTAAAAATGGAATAGAAAATTAACTAAAGAAGCGAGTTGAATATGAGAGAGGTATACTTGAGTATTTTTAGTAATTCCCAAAGTCAACTATTTAGATGTTTCTAGATATAATAAGGGAAAATTGGTCATTGCACATTAGTCAAGATTCAATATTCTTCCTAAATCCCTCCAGGGTAGATAGGAAGTTATCCTACGACACTAGAGACCTCTCTCAAGTGACCCTACAATTCCTCCGAACGAAATTCGGTTCACACCCTATCGATTACTCGGCTAGTCAAGACCTCGTGGCTCACTAACGCACACCAAACGCCTATATGCTATGTCCGTAATTCGACCCCCTCCCGAGTAATAGTCTTACCACTAAGACTACCCAATCTTTTAGAAAAATACTAGTAAATAATGGAAAAACCATATTCAATGGAATTAAAATGTAGTTATTTAAATTTAACAATCCCAAAATCCATAACCATCAAAATAATCATCAAATGTTCATACTATAGTGCAATCCTCAAGCAAGAGGGTTTTAATTCATACTGAAATAAAAAATAATAATAATTAAAAGTATGAAAATTATTTTTTAAAACAAAAAATGAAATAAAAATACTCCAATGGTTGATAGGAAACGGAGTTCAAATGATAAAGAATCATGAAGCCCTTCTTCTCTTTCCTCTTGCTTCTTATCAGTCTCTCCTTAGCGTCTTTAGCTGCTTCAATTGTGTCATATATGTTATGAGATTCTAAAGTACTTATATAGCCGATAAAAATATTGGATCAAATGGGCTCACTTAAATGGGTTAAAATAGCCCAACTCGTTTTACTTTATTGTTGGATGGTTCGAGACACGATGGAAACATTAGCTTAACTTCTTCATCTCAACTCCGAATTTTGTTCCGCAACTTCTCACATGTCACTGAATTCAAGATCTATCCAAATCAATGTAATATTTATCTAAATATCTAACCAATAATTTATGGTGACTGAATTAAGTGATGTCAAAATTTTGCTCGTAAACACTTTAACTCTAAGTGACTTTCTGCTATTTCTACGCCTTGAATTGAGTCTGGACCCGAATTATCGACTTACTCTCATCATCTTGGCATATCATGTCAACCATTTACCTAAAAGCTACACACTTAACACATGATTAATGTAAAAAAGCTCTAAAAATAGCAATATATCCAAAATGAGATAGGAATGCAAGATATGTCAAATAATAGGGACTAATCCCCCACTTAGGTCCTCTAAATCCACCAAAAGATGTCTTGTGATACGATTATTCTATCACAAAATACGATACATCAACGGCCAATATATTCTCGACCTAAAAACCGTATTATCTATTTAAATGCGCACTATGGTGCGGTCTTCGCGTGCGGGGCATCGTGAGTAGGATGAATTTCATCCTTATTCATTTGAAGGTCGGCGACCAGTCCTCTAAAGTGGTATGATTTTATGGATAGCCTATTGGTTTTGAATAATTAAGGAGCGAGGGCACCAATGACTAAGAAAATGTTCAAGATCCTCATGTCTAAGTATAGTGTCTCAATTGCAGGTTTTCTTGAATCTAGAATTAAAAAAATATCTTAACTTTTGTAGACAATTTAAATATTTCAATAATTTTCATGTAGTTGATCTTGCGGAAAGAGTTTATAGGTCATGGTAATCCTACTGGCCTAGAAATATTGTGTCAAGCTTAGAGTAGTTAACTCGAATGATTATTTTGTAATCGGGAAAATTCATAATATGGTTGTGTTTCATGGTATATTTTCTTTGTTCATGCTCCAACAAATGATAATGAGAGACAAAAAATATTGGATAATCTAACTTCATGGAAATATGCCATCGATGAGATGGTTCTTATCATTGGAGACTTTAATGATATTGCAAAATTTTCAGAAAAACAAGGTAAGTTGGATCCCATCTAGGAGATAATTATTCGATTTAATGGATTCATTAATGATAACAATTTTTTAGACATACCCACGAAAGATTGTTTCTTTACGTGGAGTAATATGAAATATGAGATGAAAATATGAAGGAAATATAAGATAGAGCTCTAGTTTTGGACAAATGGTTAAGTCTCTTCCCAAACTCGGTTTTGAAAGCGGCCCTGCCTATTGGTTCAAATCACTCACATCTTATTCTTAAAAAAAGATAACGCAAGTGGTTAACATACAAACTATTTCATGTTTGAATCTATATGGTTAGAAACAAATATTGTAGAGAAGTAGTTGAAAAAGCTTGGGACAAGTCGTACAATATTGAAAATATCCAAGATTTTTTCCTTAAAAAAGTCGTGACATGCTTAGCACTCACATATTTGAGCTAGAAAAACTTTCATGAATAATATAAATCTTATAAATAAATAACAACAGTTTCTCACCAACATCCAGAATCAACAAATAGAGAACAAAATCAATAAGGAGTTAGAAGTTTTGTGGAAGAAAGAGGAAGCGTTTTGGGCGGATAGGAAAAGAAATATGTGGATTTTAAGGGGAGATGAAAATACGAGGTTCTTTCATGCCTCTACAATCATGAGTAGTAATATCTATCGAATTTGTATTCTCAAAGACAATAAGGATAACTTGGCTGAGGAGCTCAAATGCCTTAAGGAAATGATCTCATCCTAATATGAAAAACTATTTGAATATAATCAAGTCTCAGAAATTGAGGAAGTGGTAAATCACACGCCAAACAAGATTATAAACAATATGAATGATTTCCTTTTTAAACACCAAGTCTTGAAGAAGTTAAAAATTTGTTCTTCAGCATGTCAGGTTCAAAGGATCCGGGACCATACGGGATCCCTAAGAATTATATTAGGAATTTTGGGATATACTGCATGATCACATGTTCGCGCTGGAAATTGTTTTTTCCAGAATAATGCACCATTGAACAAAATCAAAGACACCCTTATCACGCTGGTGCCGAAAGGAAAATCTCAATAATATGTGAAAGATTTCAGGCCAAATTCGTGTATTAAGTCTAGGTATAAAATCTCGCTAATATTATCATGCTCAGACTACAACCATTTATGGATGAAATTGTATCACGAATAGAATCGGATTTCATTGAAGGAAGGAGTGTACTATATAAATCCTTATTGTTGAAGAATTTTTCTTCTGTATGAAATCAAAGAGAATATCCAAAAAACATTATGTGGTTGTAAACTGGACATGGATAAAGCAGACGGTTAACTGAATTGGGAGTTCCTGATGCAAATCCTAAACAAGCTTGGCTTTTGCGAAAAGTGGAGAAACTGAATTCTTAAATGTATCTCTACTGTTTCATTTCATATCAAAGTAAAATGGGAGAGACTTAAATTTTTTTGAAGCAAGGAATAAGACAAGGAGACCCATTATGACCATTACTTTTTTTTCTTATGACGGAGGGTCTTATCGGGTTAACAAACTTTCAGTGCAAATAGGGGGTAATACAAGGTGTCTTGATTAACAAAAAATGTCCAAGACTTACTAATATTTTATCTTCTTCTGATGCGCTTTACTTTGTGGACATCAACAAAAATGAAATTGAGGCGCTCAAACAAACAATCATGAAATACTATCGAGGATATGGACAAATGATTAATATTAATAACTCAACTATACTTTTCAGTAAAGGAACACCGTAAAATATATATTTATTTAGGTATCTAAAACAATAAGATTGTATGGATATTTACAAAAGACGGAAGATACACCACTGAATTATGATATAATTGTTTTATACAAGATGAGATGGATAATGAATGTCATCTGCCTAATGTGGGAAAAGAAAATAAAAGTGAAAACTAGAGTATTGTTTTGGAACTCTAACCTCTCCCCCAAAATCAGAATGTTTTCTTGGAAAATTTGCAATTGAGCGATCCCAACTAAAGTCAACCTTCATAAAATAAACCATTTAAAATATGAAAGTTGGCAGTGGTGTGATATGGAGAAATAGTCGATTGATAATTTGTTCCTTAACTACATGTTTAGTTACACTATGCAGGCCTCTTCTTCAGTGTAAATTAAGATTGAATAGGATGATGATGGAATCATTAAATATTGGATTATCAAAACAATCGCCTATTACGCAAACAATGGGTGGGATCGGTAAATTATTGGTGCGACCATTTTCTGTACAATTTGGTTTATTTGGAAGGCTAGGATGCAAAGGGTTTTTTGAGAGCAAAAAGTGGACTGTGAAGGTGATCGCTCTTAGAACAAATATTCTTATCAAGGACCTCTATGGGGAAATGGTTGACATGCAAAGATACTATAATGAGGAAAAGGATGTCTCAGAAGGGGGGAATGGAAACGATAACCTGGTTTTGGATGACGAGTCAAAATTCGTTTGGCTTAATGGTGCATGATGTCTCCCGATTTGTTCTAATTATTAGCCCCTTGGAGACATCCTTTTAGGTGAATAAATGACTTATTTGATAGACTTTTAGGCTTAATTGATCATATTACACTTTCTCCCCTTGGAAATTAACTATTTGCAGAATCTGAGCTTTTGTGCGTAAATTTGACTATTTTTAATGCAAAGTTAATTGGTTCTTGAATTTCATGAAAGACCAATCCAAGGAGAAGAAGTGAGAATAAAGTCTTAGTGTATTTTAGAGAGTTAGGAAATGATTTTTAGTCGAGTTTCTATTTTTAGAGTACACTTTCCTATTTCGCTTTCTTGATTTATTGATTTATTCTTTTTAAGCATATGCGGTTTAATTATTTATTTAATGTGAAGCTTTAAAAGATAAATGGTAATTACTTAGAGACCAAGTCAAGATGAAGATGAAAGGAAGAAGATTTACATGGAAATAAGAAGATTTAGGAAAGATTTATTCAAAGGAGGAAAAGATAAAGCTGGCTTGTGAATCTGAAAATCCAACCACGTTTTAGAGACTAAATCATAATTAAAGACTGGCATGGATTCTGGATGAATTGTCTGCACCAATAGAAAGAGCTTTCCAAGACAAGCAGTTTCATATATTGGAACTTCTCAAACGGATAAGTATTGAAAAAGATATGACCAAATCAAATCAGCAGCAAAATCTTACCTTTCCTAGAATTTAGAGCTACGAATTTAAGAGTCTTTGACTTGTCTTCCACTCCAAGAAATTCGACCTAGGGTCTTCCAACACCTATAAATACACCCCTTAGACCTCATAATTCAGTACCTCTCATTAATCTTTCAATTCATAACATCCTTAGAGAGAGAGTCACAATAACCTCTCAATTATTATTCAATATATAAATCTTTAGAGAGAGAGTCAGAGACTTCAAGAGCAAGAAGGCAAAGGAGAAGCTAGATTTGGAGGGATTCTGTTCTTCCATCAACAGTCATCTAATCCTTAGGTTATATATTTCTTTTCTGTAATTAAATATGATGTTTTTCTATTTAGTTTCAGTATTTAATATTACCATGAGCTAAACTTTTACATACTTGAGAATCGCAATAAAGGGATGAACCCTAATTAATTTAATCTTTGTTTTGAATTTGGGATTGTATGATTTAATTTGAGTTGAGTATTAGATATTGGATATTACTTTGTTCTTATTTACTAATTCTTTACCGCGCAACTAGAATTAGATTTTAGTATTTAGGCTATTCCATATAGTGGCGTATGGATCATCCGACAGGGGGTTTTGAATACAGACTTAGGTAATACCCGTGTAATGGACGAAAGTCATATGATTTACATAGCCAAAGAGGTAAAATATTATTCATCTGAAAGTAGCTTAAATTCACCCTGACGGGGTTTGTAATACCGTAGGATAGCTTCTAGGTCCACCCTGACGGGGGCTAGGAGATATTAGATTCCCGACTAATATACTAATACCAATTCTACCCTTAAACATAGCATAGATTATATTAGTTAGGAGGATTCTTTGCGAGACTCAAGTATCTCTCTTATCTGAAGTCAGTCTTTTATTTTCTTTTATTTATTTTAATTTAGTTTTTATTATTTGCATCTTTAGTTATTAGAAAACCAAACAAAAATCTCTTTTTTACTTTTCTGTTAAACAATTATTCTTGCTATCTGATTAATATTTGGGTTGAACCTAATCCGTCCCTGGGAACGAACTCGATTTATCGAATATTACTTGGACAACCGTACACTTGCGGTACTTGTGGTTCATTTATTTTTGCACTTAATTTTATAACACACCCGGACCCTCCAGTGCATCATTTACTAAGGAATGGAAAGTGGAAGGCATTACATCTCTTGTGGTTAATAGCAAAGCTTAAATCACCCACACAGTTTTGAAAAGATACAAAATCAAATCTTTCATTGAAGGTGAAGTTTGGGCCATTCTTTTGGCCATGAGGTCTGCTTGTGACCGTAATCAACAAAGTTTCTCCTTCTACTTCGAAAACCTTGAAATTATCCAAGGTATTCATAAGATGACAAAAATTTATTGGAAGATCCAACCAATTATGGAAAATACCTGGACAATGGATAAAAAGATTCCCTGAACGGAATAATCTACATATTAAAAGAAGTCTCAACTGGATTGCAGATTCACTGACTAAATGTGTAAGACGTAACATCGATATTTTTGGATGGAAGTTTACTTCTCTCTTCCTTTCTTAGATATCTCACTAGTCTTTGATGTCAAAGTGCAGTGGGTTAACTATTGCATTTATATTTCTATTTGTATTCTATATTTATTTCAAATAAAAAAACTGATACAAGTCATAGGCTTTATCTAAACTGAATTGTCTAGTGATTGGAAAAGGTATAGGAAGAGGAAGTTATTTCACATTTTCTATCACTATCTTGTTTTACAGCCGCAATATCACTGCTACAATATTGATCACTGCTAAAGACCGTTCTTGTTTGAGTGGCGGTGGTTGGTGGTCCGATAGATGGAATTTTGGCATAGGGTTTGGGATTGGAGATGGGAAATATTTGGGTGGGTATTAAATGTGTAGACTTCCCAATCCACTATATTTATATCGCATCAAACATTAGCGATGACAATTTTTGTTGCAGTCGATAAAAATATTCGTTAGTAATAACATCAAAATCGACGGCATCATTGCATCGCTAGTGGGCGTTATCAATAGCGACAACATGTGTCATTGTTATAACGTAATTTAAGTTTTTTAGTATTCATTGTCGACGAAACAAGTGATTCGTCTCTAATGACCGATCATTAGCGATGATATTTTCTCGTTGCTAATGATGTAGTTATTAAAGAAGAGTGTTATTATAATATATAATGACTTCCAACCGAATATGAAACGTTTTCTCTAAAAGTAAGTATAGATGGTCCACTTTATTAAAGTGTATGGGTTTAATCCAAAAAGAAAGTTCATATTTTTAACAATGTTTATCAGTTTAAAATAACGAGACACTTTTCAATAGTATTTCTCCACTTAGGTCTCATTTATATTTTAGGGTAAATGTTACTAGAGACCACTAAACTATCTCAGCGGTCCTGTTTGGACCACTTAACTATTACGGGTTTCCAAAACCTCACTAATGTATTAAAATTGTTCCAAATCAGCCACTTCATTAAATTAATTTTAAAAATGAACAATTATCAAGTTCATATCCATCGCCGGATATAGTTCTATGAAGTGTAATATTAGTATATTTATTGTAAACCTAATTTTAGCTACTGAAATTTGATGCTCTCCAAAATACTATTTCAACTAAGAATGTGAAACAAATCTTGACCATCTACATAAAGCATTTGATGTAATAAATGCGATTTACATACTTTGTTTTTTTTTCGATGAGAACAAATCTTTTATCTTTGGAGGAAGCATGTGTCCATTAAGTGAGTGACACAGACTTCAAGGCAAGTATTTTGAAGAGAGATTTACACCAAGCCAGCTTAGGCTCCCTTCCCTAAAATGCAACTAATTATCATTTATTTAATGGCTAAAAGAATTTGAACAATCCATATTTTTTCACAATCCATATATAATCTGTTAATCTGTTAATTTGTTAATTTCTCGCTGAATAGGTTCTTAACTAAACCAAGAATTTCACATGCAACCAAGTTCTTAGTAAAAATACCCTTTAACAAAAGAAATATTCCATCTTTTTTCAAAATCAACAGTATAATTAGATGAAAATATTATAAGATCAACGACCTAATAAATTATCCACAACTTCTTTAAACTTTTTTTTACAATATATTTGATCCCAAGGCACCCGAAAAAGATATTTTATTCTTAAAGCTATATAATTTTCAACTGAATTCGAAGATTTCATAATATTATATTGTAAACTAAGGTGATAAATTGCAGAAAATCTTGATTAATCAAAGTCAAACTTGAATTTATCTTAGACTATGTGTATAGAAGATGACCGTAATTAATAGTAGTACACTTCACAGAACTATATCCGTTAATTGCTATGAGGTTGATAGTTATTCATTTATAAAAGATAATTTAATGAAGTGGCTGATTTGAAACGAGTTTAATACATTAGTGGGTTATTTAGAATCCGTAATAGTTAAGTGGTCCAAATAGTAATGTTGTGATAGTTTAGTGGTCCCTAGTAACATTTACCTTATATTTTATGAATTAATTTTTTGATAAAAATATAAAATATTAAGAATTTTTATGAATGGTATTATAAAAATGATGGGGTTCATAAATTATATTTTAAATTAATGCCCAATAAGATATAAGATATTTTTTTTGTTTTGGTTTTTGAAATCTTTTTTCTATCTTTTTATTGATCTTATTGTACAAAAGTATGTGTTTTTCTTCTTTTTTTGAATAACATATTGAGTTATGAGAAATTTTCCATAACTCAATATATTTTTTGTTTTTTGATACATTTTCTGTTTTGCTCATATTTTTTTCTTGTTTATTGTTTATTAACATTTTTATACTTCATATATGACATTTAACGTTTTTTTACATCTTTTTTACTTTCTTTTTGAATTACCGTGTGAGTTATAGGTATTTATTCATAACTCAGTTTGTTCTTCTTTTTTGCTGCATTTTTGTGTTGTTTATATATTTTAATTTTTTTTAATGTTTGTAAAGTAGCAAACAATAAGTATGCATCACGAAATATGATATATACTATATTTGTATGTGTTTTACCTGTGATTTAAAAAATAGTTTGAGTTATGGGGTATTTTTCAAAACTCAGATTGTTTATCAAATAAAAATAAAAGACTTATAATGCATAACCCAACTTATAAGTTTTTCCTAGGGGTGGAAATCAGATATAAAATTTCTAATTTTGGATTTTTCCGATCAGAAAATTCCAATTTATAAGGTCAAGTTTTTGTAATTTCCAATATATTCCAAAATTTCATATTCTGAATTTTTTTCCGATTCCGGAAATTTCGGAACGGAATTGGAATGGAAAAAGCTATTCTGAAAAAAAATAAAAAAAATTCGGAAAGGCGTTTTCCGATCTGTTCCATCTGATTTCCACTCCTACTTTTTTTTCTTATCAGTTATGAGAATTTTTCGTCACTCAAATTTTGTGTTTTAAGAATTTACCAAAACTCAGATCATTCATCAATTAAAGGATAAAACGCTTATGATGTATAACTCAACTTAATATATTTTTTGATAACTCAGATTATTACTATTTTCTTATCATTTATTAAAATTTTCTCGTAACTTAATTTTTATAGTTTTGGGATTTCTTTCCTAATTAAAACCTGTATCTTTTTAAACTTCTTCCATCTAGATCAATTTGTTGTCCACAACTGAATTTGAAACTAAGATCTCTCAGAAAAGGTAAAAAAGACCATATGTTTAAAAGATAGTACATAGCAGTGGAAGTATATTGAACATTCACCCTTATATTTCTTGGTCTATGTGCGTAACACAACTAGATTTCATTCATATATAGACCGATGGAGTATTAGACTCAAAAACAAAAATACGGATGCAGTATAATGTTTTCTTCGAAGCTTAAGGATTCGAGGTTAAGAACATAAAAACTTTGCATTCGTATTAATCATTAGAGTATCCTTACAATCAAATATATAAATACAACCTCTGTTTTGTTAATTAATTGTTGATTTCATATATGTGATTTGTGCTTCCTATTTGATGAGAGACCGAGACATTCATACCTACAAACACAAACATTTAAGAAACAACCTCCACCGCTGTTGCCGGGGAAGCTTCTCTCACAAATTTCAGCACATTGTTTCTTATCACACCCCTCTATTTTTGGACTTGAAAAACATCTATCTGCTTCAGTCATCATCACGAAGCCAACTGCCAAAATAAGGAGAATTATCATATGAATTTTAGTTTTAAGAATACATTAATAAAGTATTATATAAACACATCAAGTCTACTTTTAGATAACAAGGATGTACTTAATTTATTTAATCACCGTGTAGAAGATAAAGATATTATATAAAAAACTGGGAGATTGATAATCAGATTCATTATTTTTAATTGACTTTATCAAATCTATTTTTACATTTGAGAGATATAAACAGAAGAACATGCACAAAATAAAAGTTCTAGCGATCTTCTCAAAAAAGGTGTCAAAATTGAAATAAAACCCGGAGATAAATTAAAACATATGTGACATGGAATTAATTAAAATATATGAGATGAACAATGGTATGATTTAATTTTTTTGTTACATAAGAGAGCCACTTTAGACTCGAAGTCATTGACTCGGTTCGAACCTGCACCAGTGAGCTAATCCCAACTGGTTGATTTAATTTTTCGATTACACGTATAGATAATACATTGTTATTAACAAATGTGTTATATATATAATATTATATTCAAAAATTTTAGTGCAGTAGTTCAAATTAAGTTAGGATGATTTAAAAAATATTAATTAACAAACCTGATAAAACAAATATGATGAATAAGCAACGTAGATACAAAATTTTAGCCATACTTGCCAGATAACAAATGCTTCTTCAATAATTATTTTAGCAAAATTATAACTTATTAGTGTTGCAAAGGATAAAATGATATTTATAGGGGAAGATATGAGATAGTCAACTTTACTAATAATAAAATTGGGAAAATGATTATTAATAAGTAAGACAACATACTCTTTGAAATTAGACAGAGCTATCTTCTATACCGATAATTTGGAAATTGCACAAGGAATCGAAGGAATACAAGTTATAGATTGGAAAATTCGACCATTAATTGAAATAATTTGGAAATAGGCAGCGAGATATCCGAATTGGAAAATATGTCATATTAAAAGAAAAAGAAACGTCATATCCGATGTGGTAGCAAAATATACTAGGAAAAAAGGCGAGATACCTATCTGGGATTCTAATGATGTGATAGATAGTATTGAATTTATTATAAAAGTTTTGAAACAATATTGTATTTAATTTCTTGATTTTGTTTTTGTATGACAAAAAAAAGATAATAAAGAAGATTTGAATAGCAAAAAATAATTATTTCAAAAGTTTGTTAATTGAAATTTCACACACATATATATAGAATATAATAAAAAAAATCTTTTATAATGTGTATTGATATTTTAATTTTTTTATTAAAACACAAATGTTAAAGTTAAATTTGAATAGTAATAATAAAAGATTAGATTTTTTTATATCTATATGAACCCATTACTAAAAACTACATCCTAATAGATAAATTGTTTATTAGACTTGTACAAACAACCAAGGAACAAAATGAGAAACTGCAAAATCAGATTAGCCTATGCCAGCCTTCTTCAAGTCATTCAAAAAGTCAAAGACACCATGTTCCTCTGCAAGAGGGTGACATCGTGTCTAACTTCTTTGTGAGTTTATTCGCTTGACCGTTGAGTCTTCTAGGAATATATTCGAATGTAATGGGACTAAAGTCAACAGCCAAATGAGTGATCCTGTTAATCATAGGTTGGATTTACTTTCCTCAGGAAAGCCTTTACTACAGAGAAATGTAAAGGCTTTCCTGAGAAAAGTAAATTTGTCCTTTCAGACCAAATTTCTTTGCTTGCATTATAAATAATCAACAAGTGTTCAGCTGTATCAGTTTTCCATATACACCGCATAAATTCATTAGAGTCTGTGCATTTTGTCTTATATAAATTATTTTTTGTTGGGATCGCAATGTTGCAAGCTTTCCACATATAAATCTTTATTGTTTTTGGTATAATTGAATTCAAGATACTTTTCCATAGAGGAGTGTTTAGAATTTCCATATCTTCTACTGATTGAGGTTGATGGAAAATCTGTTGTCAGTTAGTATTTATATCCAGTTTTAGAAGAATATTGACCATAAAAAAAAAGGTCCAAATAAACTTATCCTTAGTATCAATATCGAAAGTATATATTTTCGTAATGCAAGGAATAATAGGTTTAGGAAAAATGTCATCTAAAATTTCTAGATCCCATTCAAACGTACCTCGTTTCCATAGTTCTTTGATGTTTGTTAGATTACTATTTGGTGGTTTCTCTATCTTCCAATTCGTATCAATCAATTTTTCTTCTCATACTTTCTCCATTTCCTATTTGGTAAATCTCATATTTCCTAATGAAGTCTCTACCCTCTAGGATGCTTTCCCAACTCCATGTTCTACTCTGTCGAAGTTTAACATCCATAAAATCTTTATTGTAGAAGTATACACCTTTAAGAACTCTTGTTGACAGAGTGTTAAGGTTTGACATGATTTTCTAGGCCTATGCCACCAAAAGGGAGGCGTTCATTCTTGTAAAGTCTTTAAACCCGATACCTCCTAAAAGTTTTCCGACTGCTAATTTTCCCATGCTATCGAATGTATCCTATTACGTTCTCCTGAATTCCACCAGAAATTATAGATACTAGAGTTTAGTTTATTACAAAATGAGATATGAAAAGATAAAGTAGACATGGTATAATTGGGGATGACTTGTAGAATAGCCTTGATAATGACTTCTTTGCCTCCTTTTGAAAGGAGCTTGGCTTTCCACCCACCTGTTCTCTTGAATAGTTTTCTTACAATCCATTACAATGATTTCACTTTTGATCCTTTATGACATAAAGGTATCCCAGATAGTTACCTGAATCTTTTGTTTCTTTTAATACTGATGTCTGATGCGATTCTCATTTATCTTGTGGGGTCTCCTTAGTAAACATAACTGCATATTTATCAAAATTTATCTTTTGTTTAGAACCCAAACAATAAATGTTAAGACATTTGTTAAAAGGATGTATGTCATTATTATCGATTATTCAAAAAGAAAAATGAATCATCAACAGACAATAAATGAGATATACTAGGGCAATTACTATTGATCGTTATACCTTGAATTTGATCGTTAAGAACATAGTGATTCATAAGACTAATATGCGATTCAGTCATGATAGTGAAACAAAAGGGGATAGAGGATCACCTTGCCTTAGAGCCCTTTCAGGATTGCATTTTTCAGTTCTTTTTCCATTCATCTTTATTTTAAAAGAAATAACTATTATGCAATTTTTTATCCATAGTATCCATTGATCACAAAACCAAGCTTCTGAACAATAAGAAGAAGAAAATCTCACCTTACCTGATCATAAGTTTTAGCCATATCCTAATATTTTTTTCTTTACGACTCATGAAGAAAGAAAGTTCCCGAGCTATAAAAATATTATCTTGTATGGCTCTACTCTTGATGAAAGCTGATTGTGTTAATGAAACAATATCATTCATAAATATATGTAGCCTATTCGTTAGCATTTTAGCTATAATTTTATAACTGATTTTTACACAAGAAATAGGTCTAAAATCACATAATTTTTCCTAGGTATTCCCTTTTGGAATGAGGGTAATGAGAGTATCCTTAAGTTTCTCAAGTAATATTGTTAAGGAAGAAGTCTTGAACAATCAGAAAAATATCATATTTTATAATATCCTAAAATTCTTTATAAAACTTACCGTTTAATCCATCAGGTCACGAGGCTTATGAGGATGAAAGGCCCCTAACGACTTTTTCAACTTCTTCCATTGTAGGTTGCATAGTTAATGTATCATTCATTTTTTATTTAATATGTTCTGCTGCTTTCTTCATCTGCAATCTGTTCACTGTATAATTTTTTATAAAAAATTTGGAAACAATTTTTTACCTCAACTGTGTCTTCGTTTCAATTTCCCTATTTTTGTCTTTAATTCTAAGGACTTTGTTATGATTTCTTCTCTGAATAGTAGATAAGTGAATTTTTTTTGTATTTTTATCTCTGTAAGTTAGCCAATTTTGACGAGATCTATTTACCCAATATTTTTCCTACACATAAATTCAAATTTGATTTGTGAATTAATATATTTTTCTCCTTGAAGTAGTTTCGATGTTGCTTCTGAATTATTGATAATTGTGACTCGTTCTTGTAGTATCTTGATTTGTGTCTCGTAATTTTTAAAGAATCTTCTGCTCCATGTTTTTAGATCACGGACTGTCTTATCTCTTTTATTGACAAAATTAGGGAAATAATTTTCATCACCTATGATTTCCCCAAGCTTTTTCAACCATAGGTCTGTTAGCATTGTCAAGTAAAAAAGATTCAAATTTAAAATGTTTAGTACCTTGTCTCATATTATAGTCACATTGTAGAATCAGAGGCGAATGATCGAAACTTATAGCAGGAGGAATGAAAATTTGATCTTGTGGAATTAAATTCATCCATTCATAAGAAGCTAAAGCTCTATCAAATTTAACTATTACTACTTTATTGCCAAAACTTCTATTGAACCATGTGAAAAAATACCCTGTAGATTTAATTTCTATAAGAGAATTATGAATTAGGAAGTTTTGAAATTCATGAAGATGACTAAAATTAACTATATTAAGGCTATATTTCTCATTTATGTTGAGAACTTCATTAAAATCCTCAATAATAATTTAAGGCTCCGATATGACTTTAATCCATTTTGTGTTTTCCTCCTAAGTTTTTAATCTGTCATCATTATCGTTAGGAGCATGTATACAAACCATATAATACAGAAAGGAAATGTCATTAAAACGAAGGATAACGAAATTCGGACTACAGAAAACAACCACCAAATGCACATAAGAGTTCCAAAATAACAAGATAACCACCAAAAAGAAAAGAATTCCTGGTAGTGTCCACAAAAAAATGATTATCAAAACCTAATAATCTATCAGTATCATGCGAGTCCACCTCCCTCATCATAGTCTCACAAAATACTTCCACCCCCGGTTTATAGCGCACCACCACGAATCTTAAGTTAGAAACTGTTAAAGGAGCCCATATCCCTCGAAAGTTCCAGAATAGTGTACTCATTTTTCCTTGACGGCCACTTCAAGGGATTGGCCGTTCCCCTTTTAAATCATGTCGGGATCAAGTTCTTCCTCCTTCTCCACATTGTCGTAGACGTAAAAAATTCACTATTATCAATCCTTCGCTTGAAAATCCCATCATCATTTCTTCATCCATTCCGAAGCCATCTTCCTCCTCTTCAGGTTCAACTTGACAATCCATATCATCTTCAACCATCCCTTTTGGGTCTTCATCATCCTCCGCCTGGTCATCAATCTCTTCTAGAGTTTTAAAATTTTTCGAAACATTGACTCTCACATTCGCACTACTTGTATCCATTCTATCTTCCACCACATGTATCTTCTTAAAATTAGTGATCTCAAACAAACTTTTCTTTTTGCTAGTTTCTACACAAACCGCTGACTTAAACTCTCTCATTCTCTTGATCGCCTTCTTTTTCTCGATTATGTTATCATAGCTGGACAAAAACTCTTTCTCAATCTATGTGCTAGTCTTACCTTTGAAATTCTGATTATCCCATTGCTTCTTCTTACCAGTACTAACGAAAGAGTTATCATCACTGTTTTCATACACGTATACAGCTGTGATTCTCTTGAAGACCTCAAGTATCTTTGAACTATTATGTATCTCATTTCTTAGCTCCATAACTTTCCTATTCTAACAATCCAAATAAGTCTGGTCCTCTGCATTGTCGAACCTCTTGTCATTGTTATCAATCATCTATGAGCTCTGGAGTTTCTCGTGTATTCATACCCGCCTATGTCCACATCGTTTTCATCCCTAATTGTTATACCACCTCCATTTCCATTTCTGGTTATAATATTATCATTGCCCTCCGTTCTCCAAATACCTTTGTTGATGAAGCTTGTAAATTTCCATCAATTTTGAGTCGAATCCCATAAATGGGATTGATATGAGGGAACTTGGCGATGTTATCTATGCTCTATGTCAACTTCATACGTTCATTCATATCCTCCACATAAATCGCGTTGTCGACCCTGCACTCTCCATAGTGGTGTACAACATATCCACAATTGAAATATAGAGAGCATGTGTTCTCATATTGGAAGGTGATCTAGCCTGCACCAACTTCTTGCTATGAGATAGGTGTCTGGGGGGGGGGGGGTTGGGGTTCTCTTTTAGTGCTGAACTTGCTTCAAAACCTCAATATCTTAATATCCTCAATAGGAACTTCTGGGTAATCTGTTGCCTCGATTTCAAAAAATTAGACCTCGAGCGCCATAATGGTATTGACATTGTTCTAGATAAAAGCCAATTCTTTGGGTTGTACACAAAGAGATGAATATTCCAATGAGATATGGAAATTGAAAAACGTGACCATAATGTGTAGCCCATGTTCATATTGAGAAAGACCCCTGGTCTCATTTCCCGAATTCTCTTAAACTCTTTATTATCAAATACGTCAAGGTTGAATGTATTCGAATTTACCTCAGTTAGATAGAAGTTCCTTTGTATACACTATTTGTCTATGATGTACTTGCAAAGACCAACAACAAACACTCTTGTTTCTTCAAAGGCATATATGATGGTAGACGTATGCTCTCTCAAAGCATTAACAAGGCTAGTCTTAATTCCTATATTGATAACCCCAAGCTTTCTGAGATGTGATCATTGATGGTAATACATGGGAGTGCATAATGATCATGGGTGGCCATGATGGGTACGTAAGGGACATATTCGTTTAGTGATCACAATAGTTTTGACACAAAAAACCACGAACAAAATAAGAGAGAATAATCATAAACAAAAACGATAGGAACACAATTGAAATAACAAGAAAGGAATGAAGGCGAGAAGGTGGACAGAAACTGGAGAGATACGGATTGTACCTGTGATATCTTGGAGTGTAAGTAAATATATAGTACTTTAATTTTTCAATATACTACAACATGAGGCGTCTTCAGAGACACCTGGTCAGGCTCATAATGACCATAGAGATACACCGCCTGAAGATAGCCAAAAGGGTTTTCAATCTGCACGCATGTGGTGTGATTCCTGTTAATATTTTGCTTAGACCAATGTAAAATAATTAGATGATGTGTCATTTGTATAAAATCACTACAAGTATCAAGAAGATTAGAGCGAAAAACACAGACCATCGAGATAACTTACTCTTTCCTAACCATCATCCAGTCTTCCAAAAACTGAAAGTTAGGACCAAAGATAGAGTGAATAGTAGATGTAATCTAGAATGACAAGTAATTGATTTCCGCATTTCTAAACTCTTGACCTTAATAACTTTATGACAGCAACTCCAATACCCCTATGCATGTAGTTTATACTTAATTATATCTATAGATTTAGTTATAGAATTAATAATTATGATTTCAGAGGAAGGGTTAGTAGTAGGCATATCCGAAGAAAGGTTCATCCTTTCTCAAGGGAAGGTAGCTAAGGTTAAGGATCGGCGGGAGAGCTAGAGACGGTGACCGTTTGTTGATAAGACTGGAAGAAGGCTGCAAATAGAGATAGTATAATACCCTAGAGTTGCTCCAAGTAGATAAATTTTTTGTTTGGTAAAAAACATGCTAGTGGTGAATAGTATTTTAGGTAAAAGGTTCTTTTTTTTGTCATAGAAGAAACAAGTTAATAATTATTACACATCAAATTAAGAAAATCAATAGTTCCAAAGAGTGAGTAATCTGGCCATTGTGAGAGATTCACATTACGCCGAGTACAATTTGCCAAACCATCCACTGTAGAATTAAAATATCGGTTGATATGAATGACCTTCTACAAAAGAAATTTGACAATACAACTCTTCATTTCAGTAATGATTGGAGAAATCTTTCACTAGAAACCTAAATTTTTTAAAATACCTTAAACCAGTTCAAGGTTATCGGAGTAAAAAGAGGAATTTCGATACAACGCTCAAATACCTTCTATAAAGATAAAAAATAAACTAGAATCCATTTATAAAATTTCTTAGAAACTCTTAATCTTTATCTCTTTTTATTAAAAAATATAATAACTAAATGTTTTTAATTTATTTTTAAAAAATTTGATATGTCGATATTTATATTTATCAATGATAAAAATTTGAGTTTTTTTAAAATTATTTTGAAGCTTTATAATTTAGAAAAATCATAATTGATATGTGGTTAGCTCCTGAGATCAACTTTTACCAATTGTAAAATATTAAAATTGTTATTATTAATAGATGATTATTTCTGGAGTTAAGTTTCCCTATTTTGTACGTATTAATTAAAATTTTTATAAAAAATAGATCTTAGAATTCCAAAATAATTCAAAAACATATCTCTATTCAATTAATAATGGTTACTTTGATTCTTTCTTTTTCTGTCATTTGTTTACATAATTAGTACATGTTTTTTCAACAAGATAGGGACTAGACGACCGTTGGTCCCCTCCGCATCAGGACGGTGGAGGAACAAATGTATCTTCATCAGACTGGGTAAGTCCACATCGATATCTATTCCAGCCACTCTAAACCTTTGTCTCAAATCTAAGCTTCCTTGAGTGCCAATCAACTATCACCCAAGAGATTTAAAAATCAACCCCACGGTCAAAGTAAAACTCTAAGAGTTCAGATATCATCAGTCAACAATCCGAATACAAATGATAAGTGCATTACTAGGGTTTCGAGAGATCCCTTAGATTAAAGGATATGGACAATCTCTGCCCAATTGGAATTTTTCATGCAAAGTTCAGGTGATAATTCTTACTCTGAGATATCTTCCAATGTTAAGCTTTTGCTTATGTAGACCTTTTAGAAGCTAGGTGTTTGTGGTTCCAGGTGTGATATAACTGTTGCTACCAATGGGAGTAGGCCTAGCCGCAAACGTATGGGTTTCCTTCAATTTTATATGATAAGATTTAGGGTTGTCGATCCTCAAGGACTATTGACGTTGTAATTAGTTTGTTTTGAATGTAATGAAATGTCATGTTGCAAATGAAACAATAAAAATATAAAGAATTTTGTGTTTGGTTTTCAATAAATGGATTAGTTTTCAAATAAAGTAAAGACTAAACTAAAAGGTAATTAAGTAAAAAGGATGAAAGTAGTAGTAAAGTATGAAATGTAATGCTTTATCCTTGCCAGTAATCCTCCTAATCAACAATTATTCTGTTAATGGTATAATGACGAATTGAATATTTCTCATTAGCCGGGATTCAAAAGCACTCTAAGTCTCTACCATGGTGATCTTAAAGATCAACCATACACACCTAATGTTTCGTGTGAATTAATTCTCTGCTCATATTGACTACTTGGCAGACAAAACCATCTGATTAAGTGCTTTAGGCGTTTACATATTATGTCTGAAATTCTGACCCCTCGTCCGGGTCTTAGTAAAAAAGTCTCAAACTACCTATATTTGAGCTGGATATAAATAGGCAACATGCAAAAATATTATAAAAATGGAATATATAACTCAATTCATTTCAATAAAATAATATCCCAAGTATCCAAAACATTAATAATAATCAATTAGGGTTCATACCTATTGCAATTTTTAAGCATATAATGTTTAACTAATACTAAATAAATGAAACAATGGAAATAATACTATAATCATGTTTAAAAGATAAATGGACTCAGATTGACCTAAATACATAATTTGTAAGTTGTGTAATGGTGGAGAATGGTGAAATTTGGGTGGAAACAATTCTTCCTCCTTCTCCAGGCGCCTGACCTTTCCTCTGATGAAATAATTTGATAAAAAATGAACTGTAGTGAATTTTGGAGCTCAAATAAGCTTATATACTTGGTCAAAAAACGTTTTGGACCTAATGGGCTCACTTAAGTGGCTTAAAATTGGCCGAACCCCGTTTTTTACCATATTGTCCAGGTTCGAGTCACGTTGGTAAGACTGACATAACTTTCTCGTTTCAACTCCGAATTAACTTCCTTAACCTCTTAGGCGACACTGACTCCAAACTCTTTCCAAATAAAAACAACGAGTCCATAGCTTTACTAATTCTTTACCGCGCAACTAGAATTAGATTTTAGTATTTAGGCTATTCCATATAGTGGCGTATGGATCATCCGACAGGGGGTTTTGAATACAGACTTAGGTAATACCCGTGTAATGGACGAAAGTCTTATGATTTACATAACCAAAGAGGTAAAATATTATTCATCTGAAAGTAGCTTAAATTCACCCTGACGGGGTTTGTAATACCGTAGGATAGCTTCTAGGTCCACCCTGACGGGGGCTAGGAGATATTAGATTCCCGGCTAATATACTAATACCAATTCTACCCTTAAACATAGCATAGATTATATTAGTTAGGAGGATTCTTTGCGAGACTCAAGTATCTCGCTTATCTGAAGTCAGTCTTTTATTTTATTTTATTTATTTTAATTTAGTTTTTATTATTTGCATCTTTAGTTATTAGAAAACCAAACAAAAATCTCTTCTTTACTTTTCTGTTAAACAATTATTCTTGCTATCTGATTAATATTTGGGTTGAACCCAATCCGTCTCTGGGAACGAACTCGATTTATCGAATATTACTTGGACAACCTTACACTTGCGGTAATTGTGGTTCATTTATTTTTGCACTTAATTTTATAACACACCAGGACCCTCCAGTGCATCATTCACTAAGGAATGGAAAGTGGAAGGCATTACATCTCTTGTGGTTAATAGCAAAGCTTAAATCACCCACACAGTTTTGAAAAGATACAAAATCAAATCTTTCATTGAAGGTGAAGTTTGGGCCATTCTTTTGGCCATGAGGTCTGCTTGTGACCGTAATCAACAAAGTTTCTCCTTCTACTTCGAAAACCTTGAAATTATCCAAGGTATTCATAAGATGACAAAAATTTATTGGAAGATCCAACCAATTATGGAAAATACCTGGACAATGGATAAAAAGATTCCCTGAACGGAATAATCTACATATTAAAAGAAGTCTCAACTGGATTGCAGATTCACTGACTAAATGTGTAAGACGTAAGATCGATATTTTTGGATGGAAGTTTACTTCGCTCTTCCTTTCTTAGATATCTCACTAGTCTTTGATGTCAAAGTGCAGTGGGTTAACTATTGCATTTATATTTCTATTTGTATTCTATATTTATTTCAAATAAAAAAAGTGATACAAGTCATAGGCTTTATCTAAACTGATTGTCTAGTGATTGGAAAAGGTATAGGAAGAGGAAGTTATTTCACATTTTCTATCACTATCTTGTTTTACAGCCGCAATATCACTGCTACAATATTGATCACTGCCGTTCTTGTTTGAGTGGCGGTGGTTGGTGGTCCGATAGATGGAATTTTGGCGTAGGGTTTGTGATTGGAGATGGGAAATATTTGGGTGGGTATTAAATGTGTAGACTTCCCAATCCACTATATTTATATCGCATCGAACATTAGCGATGACAATTTTTGTTGCAGTCGATAAAAATATTCGTTAGTAATAACATCAAAATCGACGACATCATTGCATCGCTAGTGGGCGTTATCAATAGCGACAACATGTGTCATTGTTATAACGTAATTTAAGTTTTTTTAGTATTCATTGTCGACGAAACAAGTGATTCGTCTCTAATGACTGATCATTAGCGATAATATTTTCTCGTTGCTAATGATGTAGTTATTAAAGAAGAGTGTTATTATAATATATAATGACTTCCAACCGAATATGAAACGTTTTCTCTAAAAGTAAGTATAGATGGTCCACTTTATTAAAGTGTATGGGTTTAATCCAAAAAGAAAGTTCATATTTTTAACAATGTTTATCAGTTTAAAATAACGAGACACTTTTCAATAGTATTTCTCCACTTAGGTCTCATTTATATTTTAGGGTAAATGTTACTAGAGACCACTAAACTATCTCAGCGGTCCTGTTTGGACCACTTAACTATTACGGGTTTCCAAAACCTCACTAATGTATTAAAATTGTTCCAAATCAGCCACTTCATTAAATTAATTTTAAAAATGAACAATTATCAAGTTCATATCCATCACGGGATATAGTTCTATGAAGTGTAATATTAGTATATTTATTGTAAACCTAATTTTAGCTACTGAAATTTGATGCTCTCCAAAATACTATTTCAACTAAGAATGTGAAACAAATCTTGACCATCTACATAAAGCATTTGATGTAATAAATGCGATTTACATACTTTGTTTTTTTTTCGATGAGAACAAATCTTTTATCTTTGGAGGAAGCATGTGTCCATTAAGTGAGTGACACAGACTTCAAGGCAAGTATTTTGAAGAGAGATTTACACCAAGCCAGCTTAGGCTCCCTTCCCTAAAATGCAACTAATTATCATTTATTTAATGGCTAAAAGAATTTGAACAATCCATATTTTTTCACAATCCATATATAATCTGTTAATCTGTTAATTTGTTAATTTCTCGCTGAATAGGTTCTTAACTAAACCAAGAATTTCACATGCAACCAAGTTCTTAGTAAAAATACCCTTTAACAAAAGAAATATTCCATCTTTTTTCAAAATCAACAGTATAATTAGATGAAAACATTATAAGATCAACGACCTAATAAATTATCCACAACTTCTTTAAACTTTTTTTTACAATATATTTGATCCCAAGGCACCCGAAAAAGATATTTTATTCTTAAAGCTATATAATTTTCAACTGAATTCGAAGATTTCATAATATCATATTGTAAACTAAGGTGATAAATTGCAGAAAATCTTGATTAATCAAAGTCAAACTTGAATTTATCTTAGACTATGTGTATAGAAGATGACCGTAATTAATAGTAGTACACTTCACAGAACTATATCCGTTAATTGCTATGAGGTTGATAGTTATTCATTTATAAAAGATAATTTAATGAAGTGGCTAATTTGAAACGAGTTTAATACATTAGTGGGTTATTTAGAATCCGTAATAGTTAAGTGGTCCAAATAGTAATGTTGTGATAGTTTAGTGGTCCCTAGTAACATTTACCTTATATTTTATGAATTAATTTTTTGATAAAAATATAAAATATTAAGAATTTTTATGAATGGTATTATAAAAATGATGGGGTTCATAAATTATATTTTAAATTAATGCCCAATAAGGTATAAGATTTTTTTTTGTTTTGGTTTTTGAAATCTTTTTTCTATCTTTTTATTGATCTTATTGTACAAAAGTATGTGTTTTTCTTCTTTTTTTGAATAACATATTGAGTTATGAGAAATTTTCCATAACTCAATATATTTTTTGTTTTTTGATACATTTTCTGTTTTGCTCATATTTTTTTCTTGTTTATTGTTTATTAACATTTTTATACTTCATATATGACATTTAACGTTTTTTTACATCTTTTTTACTTTCTTTTTGAATTACCGTGTGAGTTATAGGTATTTATTCATAACTCAGTTTGTTCTTCTTTTTTGCTGCATTTTTGTGTTGTTTATATATTTTAATTTTTTTTAATGTTTGTAAAGTAGCAAACAATAAGTATGCATCACGAAATATGATATATACTATATTTGTATGTGTTTTACCTGTGATTTAAAAAATAGTTTGAGTTATGGGGTATTTTTCAAAACTCAGATTGTTTATCAAATAAAAATAAAAGACTTATAATGCATAACCCAACTTATAAGTTTTTCCTAGGGGTGGAAATCAGATAAAAAATTTCTAATTTTGGATTTTTCCGATCAGAAAATTCCAATTTCTGATCAATTTTTTAATGTTTAGATTTTTAAAATTTTGAATTACGATTTTTCCAAAAATATCGGGTCGGAATTGAAACTACAATTACAATTTCTGAGAATTGTGATTTTCCTGTCCGATTTTTGTTTCCTATTTGTACATTCCAAATATTATTTCTGGTATATTTTCGATTATTAATTATTTTATTTATCAATTAATAATATATAATATAATAGATGTATATAAACTTATATATCATATTTATATATTGTATACTACATAACATAACCTAAAAAGGTCGATTTGAGACTTAGAGGCTCTTTTGCAATTTTTGTTGAGTTTTTTTATTTAATTGTGTCTTTCTCAATTTGTGAGAAGATCTTTTATTTTGGTACATGGGTGATCCGGGATTGCTTGCGCGCACCATGACTATTCCCACGAGGATATACACGCCTCCCCATATATATTACCAGGTAAATCAGAACTAGGTTACCCATGTTCAGGGAGGGGTTTGAGCCTTATACCTCTTAATTTATACCCGTTAGGGAGGAGATTTGAACTCTAGACCTCCCCCTTAAGTGCTGAAGAAATAACAAGGCTCTGGCCAGTTGAGAAGATCTTCTTGTGTTTGGAGGATGTTGAGTTTCATACATGTATGAATGTTTTGCTTTAACTTAAAAAACTTGTGCTTTCTTTACAATGATAACATGCATATGTTTTCTGATAAAAAGTGATGCATGGTTGGAAAAATCTAGATTTATATCATACTATGATCATGGAAACCTTGAAATGTCCACAGTGGTTTGACAACTACACTAGTTGAATTTATTTATTGTAAATTGTTGTTAATTAACTGCAGTAGTTTATAAGGTCAAGTTTTTGTAATTTCCAATATATTCCAAAATTTCATATTCTGAATTTTTTTCCGATTCCGGAAATTTCGGAACGGAATTGGAATGGAAAAAGCTATTCTGAAAAAAAATAAAAAAAATTCGGAAAGGCGTTTTCCGATCTGTTCCATCTGATTTCCACTCCTACTTTTTTTTCTTATCAGTTATGAGAATTTTTCGTCACTCAAATTTTGTGTTTTAAGAATTTACCAAAACTCATATCATTCATCAATTAAATGATAAAACGCTTATGATGTATAACTCAACTTAATATATTTTTTGATAACTCAGATTATTACTATTTTCTTATCATTTATTAAAATTTTCTCGTAACTTAATTTTTATAGTTTTGGGATTTCTTTCCTAATTAAAACCTGTATCTTTTTAAACTTCTTCCATCTAGATCAATTTGTTGTCCACAACTGAATTTGAAACTAAGATCTCTCAGAAAAGGTAAAAAAGACCATATGTTTAAAAGATAGTACATAGCAGTGGAAGTATATTGAACATTCAACCTTATATTTCTTGGTCTATGTGCGTAACACAACTAGATTTCATTCATATATAGACCGATGGAGTATTAGACTCAAAAACAAAAATACGGATGCAGTATAATGTTTTCTTCGAAGCTTAAGGATTCGAGGTTAAGAACATAAAAACTTTGCATTCGTATTAATCATTAGAGTATCCTTACAATCAAATATATAAATACAACCTCTGTTTTGTTAATTAATTGTTGATTTCATATATGTGATTTGTGCTTCCTATTTGATGAGAGACCGAGACATTCATACCTACAAACACAAACATTTAAGAAACAACCTCCACACCGCTGTTGCCGGGGAAGCTTCTCTCACAAATTTCAGCACATTGTTTCTTATCACACCCCTCTATTTTTGGACTTGAAAAACATCTATCTGCTTCAGTCATCATCACGAAGCCAACTGCCAAAATAAGGAGAATTATCATATGAATTTTAGTTTTAAGAATACATTAATAAAGTATTATATAAACACATCAAGTCTACTTTTAGATAACAAGGATGTACTTAATTTATTTAATCACCGTGTAGAAGATAAAGATATTATATAAAAAACTGGGAGATTGATAATCAAATTCATTATTTTTAATTGACTTTATCAAATCTATTTTTACATTTGAGAGATATAAACAGAAGAACATGCACAAAATAAAAGTTCTAGCGATCTTCTCAAAAAAGGTGTCAAAATTGAAATAAAACCCGGAGATAAATTAAAACATATGTGACATGGAATTAATTAAAATATATGAGATGAACAATGGTATGATTTAATTTTTTTTTTACATAAGAGAGCCACTTTAGACTCGAAGTCATTGACTCGGTTCGAACCTGCACCAGTGAGCTAATCCCAACTGGTTGATTTAATTTTTCGATCACACGTATAGATAATACATTGTTATTAACAAATGTGTTATATATATAATATTATATTTAAAAAATTTAGTGCATTAGTTCAAATTAAGTTAGGATGATTTAAAAAATATTAATTAACAAACCTGATAAAACAAATATGATGAATAAGCAACGTAGATACAAAATTTTAGCCATACTTGCCAGATAACAAATGCTTCTTCAATAATTATTTTAGCAAAATTATAACTTATTAGTGTTGCAAAGGATTAAATGATATTTATAGGGGAAGATATGAGATAGTCAACTTTACTAATAATAAAATAGGGAAAATGATTATTAATAAGTAAGACAACATACTCTTTGAAATTAGACAGAGCTATCTTCTATACCGATAATTTGGAAATTGCACAAGGAATCGAAGGAATACAAGTTATAGATTGGAAAATTCGACCATTAATTGAAATAATTTGGAAATAGGCAGCGAGATATCCGAATTGAAAAATATGTCATATTAAAAGAAAAAGAAACGTCATATCCGATGTGGTAGCAAAATATACTAGGAAAAAAGGCGAGATACCTATCTGGGATTCTAATGATGTGATAGATAGTACTGAATTTATTATAAAAGTTTTGAAACAATATTGTATTTAATTTCTTGATTTTGTTTTTGTATGACAAAAACAAGATAATAAAGAAGATTTGAATAGCAAAAAATAATTATTTCAAAAGTTTGTTAATTGAAATTTCACACACATATATATAGAATATAATAAAAAAAATCTTTTATAATGTGTATTGATATTTTAATTTTTTTATTAAAACACAAATGTTAAAGTTAAATTTGAATAGTAATAAAAAAAGATTAGATTTTTTTATATCTATATGAACCCATTACTAAAAACTACATCCTAATAGATAAATTGTTTATTAGACTTGTACAAACAACCAAGGAACAAAATGAGAAACTGCAAAATCAGATTAGCCTATGCCAGCCTTCTTCAAGTCATTCAAAAAGTCAAAGACACCATGTTCCTCTGCAAGAGGGTGACATCGTGTCTAACTTCTTTGTGAGTTTATTCGCTTGACCGTTGAGTCTTCTAGGAATATATTCGAATGTAATGGGACTAAAGTCAACAGCCAAATGAGTGATCCTGTTAATCATAGGTTGGATTTACTTTCCTCAGGAAAGCCTTTACTACAGAGAAATGTAAAGGCTTTCCTGAGAAAAGTAAATTTGTCCTTTCAGACCAAATTTCTTTGCTTGCATTATAAATAATCAACAAGTGTTCAGCTGTATCAGTTTTCCATATACACCGCATAAATTCATTAGAGTCTGTGCATTTTGTATTATATAAATTATTTTTTGTTGGGATCGCAATGTTGCAAGCTTTCCACATATAAATCTTTATTGTTTTTGGTATAATTGAATTCAAGATACTTTTCCATAGAGGAGTGTTTAGAATTTCCATATCTTTTACTGATTGAGGTTGATGGAAAATCTGTTGTCAGTTAGTATTTATATCCAGTTTTAGAAGAATATTGACCATAAAAAAAAGGTCCAAATAAACTTATCCTTAGTATCAATATCGAAAGTATATATTTTCGTAATGCAAGGAATAATAGGTTTAAGAAAAATGTCATCTAAAATTTCTAGATCCCATTCAAACGTACCTCGTTTCCATAGTTCTTTGATGTTTGTTAGATTACTATTTGGTGGTTTCTCTATCTTCCAATTCGTATCAATCCATTTTTCTTCTCATACTTTCTCCATTTCCTATTTGGTAAATCTCATATTTCCTAATGAAGTCTCTACCCTCTAGGATGCTTTCCCAACTCCATGTTCTACTCTGTCGAAGTTTAACATCCATAAAATCTTTATTGTAGAAGTATACACCTTTAAGAACTCTTGTTGACAGAGTGTTAAGGTTTGACATGATTTTCTAGGCCTATGCCACCAAAAGGGAGGCGTTCATTCTTGTAAAGTCTTTAAACCCGATACCTCCTAAAAGTTTTCCGACTGCTAATTTTCCCATGCTATCGAATGTATCCTATTACGTTCTCCTGAATTCCACCAGAAATTATAGATACTAGAGATTAGTTTATTACAAAATGAGATATGAAAAGATAAAGTAGACATGGTATAATTGGGGATGACTTGTAGAATAGCCTTGATAATGACTTCTTTGCCTCCTTTTGAAAGGAGCTTGGCTTTCCACCCACCTGTTCTCTTGAATAGTTTTCTTACAATCCATTACAATGATTTCACTTTTGATCCTTTATGACATAAAGGTATCCCAGATAGTTACCTGAATCTTTTGTTTCGTTTAATACTGATGTCTGATGCGATTCTCATTTATCTTGTGGGGTCTCCTTAGTAAACATAACTGCATATTTATCAAAATTTATCTTTTGTTTAGAACCCAAACAATAAATGTTAAGACATTTGTTAAAAGGATGTATGTCATTATTATCGATTATTCAAAAAGAAAAATGAATCATCAACAAACAATAAATGAGATATACTAGGGCAATTACTATTGATCGTTATACCTTGAATTTGATCGTTAAGAACATAGTGATTCATAAGACTAATATGCGATTCAGTCATGATAGTGAAACAAAAGGGGATAGAGGATCACCTTGCCTTAGAGCCCTTTCAGGATTGCATTTTTCAGTTCTTTTTCCATTCATCTTTATTTTAAAAGAAATAACTATTATGCAATTTTTTATCCATAGTATCCATTGATCACAAAACCAAGCTTCTGAACAATAAGAAGAAGAAAATCTCACCTTACCTGATCATAAGTTTTAGCCATATCCTAATATTTTTTTCTTTACGACTCATGAAGAAAGAAAGTTCCCGAGCTATAAGAATATTATCTTGTATGGCTCTACTCTTGATGAAAGCTGATTGTGTTAATGAAACAATATCATTCAAAAATATATGTAGCCTATTCGATAGCATTTTAGCTATAATTTTATAACTGATTTTTACACAAGAAATAGGTCTAAAATCACATAATTTTTCCTAGGTATTCCCTTTTGGAATGAGAGTAATGAGAGTATCCTTAAGTTTCTCAAGTAATATTGTTAAGGAAGAAGTGTTGAACAATCAGAAAAATATCATATTTTATAATATCCTAAAATTCTTTATAAAACTTACCGTTTAATCCATCAGGTCACGAGGCTTATGAGGATGAAAGGCCCCTAACGACTTTTTCAACTTCTTCTATTGTAGGTTGCATAGTTAATGTATCATTCATTTTTTATTTAATATGTTCTGCTGCTTTCTTCATCTGCAATCTGTTCATTGTATAATTTTTTATAAAAAATTTGGAAACAATTTTTTACCTCAACTGTGTCTTCGTTTCAATTTCCCTATTTTTGTCTTTAATTCTAAGGACTTTGTTATGATTTCTTCTCTGAATAGTAGATAAGTGAATTTTTTTTGTATTTTTATCTCCGTAAGTTAGCCAATTTTGACGAGATCTATTTACCCAATATTTTTCCTACACATAAATTCAAATTTGATTTGTGAATTAATTATTGATAATTGTGACTCGTTCTTGTAGTATCTTGATTTGTGTCTCGTAATTTTTAAAGAATCTTCTGCTCCATGGTTTTAGATCACGGACTGTCTTATCTCTTTTATTGACAAAATTAGGGAAATAATTTTCATCACCTATGATTTTCCCAAGCTTTTTCAACCATAGGTCTGTTAGCATTGTCAAGTAAAAAAGATTCAAATTTAAAATGTTTAGTACCTTGTCTCATATTATAGTCACATTGTAGAATCAGAGGCGAATGATCGAAACTTATAGCAGGAGGAATGAAAATTTGATCTTGTGGAATTAAATTCATCCATTCATAAGAAGCTAAAGCTCTATCAAATTTAACGATTACTACTTTATTGCCAAAACTTCTATTGAACCATGTGAAAAAATACCCTGTAGATTTAATTTCTATAAGAGAATTATGAATTAGGAAGTTTTGAAATTCATTAAGATGACTAAAATTAACTATATTAAGGCTATATTTCTCATTTATGTTGAGAACTTCATTAAAATCCTCAATAATAATTTAAGGCTCCGATATGACTTTAATCCATTTTGTGTTTTCCTCCTAAGTTTTTAATCTGTCATCATTATCGTTAGGAGCATGTATACAAACCATATAATACGGAAAGGAAATGTCATTAAAACGAAGGATAACGAAATTCGGACTACAGAAAACAACCACCAAATGCACATAAGAGTTCCAAAATAACAAGATAACCACCAAAAAGAAAAGAATTCCTGGTAGTGTCCACAAAAAATGATTATCAAAACCTAATAATCTATCAGTATCATGCGAGTCCACCTCCCTCATCATAGTCTCACAAAATACTTCCACCCCCGGTTTATAGCGCACCACCACGAATCTTAAGTTAGAAACTGTTAAAGGAGCCCATATCCCTCGAAAGTTCCAGAATAGTGTACTCATTTTTCCTTGACGGCCACTTCAAGGGATTGGCCGTTCCCCTTTTAAATCATGTCGGGATCAAGTTCTTCCTCCTTCTCCACATTGTCGTAGACGTAAAAAATTCACTATTATCAATCCTTCGCTTGAAAATCCCATCATCATTTCTTCATCCATTCCGAAGCCATCTTCCTCCTCTTCAGGTTCAACTTGACAATCCATATCATCTTCAACCGTCCCTTTTGGGTCTTCATCATCCTCCGCCTGGTCATCAATCTCTTCTAGAGTTTTAAAAATTTTCGAAACATTGACTCTCACATTCGCACTACTTGTATCCATTCTATCTTCCACCACATGTATCTTCTTAAAATTAGTGATCTCAAACAAACTTTTCTTTTTGCTAGTTTCTACACAAACCGCTGACTTAAACTCTCTCATTCTCTTGATCGCCTTCTTTTTCTCGATTATGTTATCATAGCTGGACAAAAACTCTTTCTCAATCTATGTGCTAGTCTTACCTTTGAAATTCTGATTATCCCATTGCTTCTTCTTACTAGTACTAACGAAAGAGTTATCATCACTGTTTTCATACATGTATACAGCTGTGATTCTCTTGAAGACCTCAAGTATCTTTGAACTATTATGTATCTCATTTCTTAACTCCATAACTTTCCTATTCTAACAATCCAAATAAGTCTGGTCCTCTGCATTGTCGAACCTCTTGTCCTTGTTATCAATCATCTATGAGCTCTGGAGTTTCTCGTGTATTCATACCCGCCTATGTCCACATCGTTTTCATCCCTAATTGTTATACCACCTCCATTTCCGTTTCTGGTTACAATATTATCATTGCCCTCCGTTCTCCAAATACCTTTGTTGATGAAGCTTGTAAATTTCCATCAATTTTGAGCCGAATCCCATAAATGGGATTGATAGGAGGGAACTTGGCGATGTTATATATGCTCTATGTCAACTTCATACGTTCATTCATATCCTCCACATAAATCGCGTTGTCGACCCTGCACTCTCCATAGTGGTGTACAACATATCCACAATTGAAATATAGAGAGCATGTGTTCTCATATTGGAAGGTGATCTAGCCTGCACCAACTTCTTGCTATGAGATAGGTGTCTGGGGGGGGGGGGGGGTTGGGGTTCTCTTTTAGTGCTGAACTTGCTTCAAAACCTCAATATCTTAATATCCTCAATAGGAGCTTCTGGGTAATCTGTTGCCTCGATTTCAAAAAACTAGACCTCGAGCGCCATAATGGTATTGACATTGTTCTAGATAAAAGCCAATTCTTTGGGTTGTACACAAAGAGATGAATATTCCAATGAGATATGGAAATTGAAAAACGTGACCATAATGTGTAGCCCATGCTCATATTGAGGAAGACCCCTGGTCTCATTTCCCGAATTCTCTTAAACTCTTTATTATCAAATACGTCAAGGTTGAATGTATTCGAATTTACCTCAGTAAGATAGAAGTTCCTTTGTATACACTATTTGTCTATGATGTACTTGCAAAGACCAACAACAAACACTCTTGTTTCTTCAAAGGCATTTATGATGGTAGACGTATGCTCTCTCAAAGCATTAACAAGGCTAGTCTTAATTCCTATATTGATAACCCCAAGCTTTCTGAGATGTGATCATTGATGGTAATACATGGGAGTGCATAATGATCATGGGTGGCCATGATGGGTACGTAAGGGACATATTCGTTTAGTGATCACAATAGTTTTGACACAAAAAACCACGAACAAAATAAGAGAGAATAATCATAAACAAAAACGATAGGAACACAATTGAAATAACAAGAAAGGAATGAAGGCGAGAAGGTGGACAGAAACTGGAGAGATACGGATTGTACCTGTGATATCTTGGAGTGTAAGTAAATATATAGTACTTTAATTTTTCAATATACTACAACATGAGGCGTCTTCAGAGACACCTGGTTAGGCTCATAATGACCATAGAGATACACCGCCTGAAGATAGCCAAAAGGGTTTTTCAATCTGCACGCATGTGGTGTGATTCCTGTTTTTGCTTAGACCAATGTAAAATAATTAGATGATGTGTCATTTGTATAAAATCACTACAAGTATCAAGAAGATTAGAGCGAAAAACACAAACCATCGAGATAACTTACTCTTTCCCTAACCATCATCCAGTCTTCCAAAAACTGAAAGTTAGGACCAAAGATAGAGTGAATAGTAGATGTAATCTAGAATGACAAATAATTGATTTCCGCATTTCTAAACTCTTGACCTTAATAACTTTATGACAGCAACTCCAATACCCCTATGCATGTAGTTTATACTTAATTATATCTATAGATTTAGTTATAGAATTAATAATTATGATTTCAGAGGAAGGGTTAGTAGTAGGCATATCCGAAGAAAGGTTCATCCTTTCTCAAGGGAAGGTAGCTAAGGTTAAGGATCGGCGGGAGAGCTAGAGACGGTGACCGTTTGTTGATAAGACTGGAAGAAGGCTGCAAATAGAGATAGTATAATACCCTAGAGTTGCTCCAAGTAGATAAATTTTTTGTTTGGTAAAAAACATGCTAGTGGTGAATAGTATTTTAGGTAAAAGGTTCTTTTTTTTGTCATAGAAGAAACAAGTTAATAATTATTACACATCAAATTAAGAAAATCAATAGTTCCAAAGAGTGAGTAATCTGGCCATTGTGAGAGATTCACATTACGCCGAGTACAATTTGCCAAACCATCCACTGTAGAATTAAAATATCGGTTGATATGAATGACCGTCTACAAAAGAAATTTGACAATACAACTCTTCATTTCAGTAATGATTGGAGAAATCTTCCACTGAAAACCTAAATTTTTAAAAATACCTTAAACCAGTTCAAGGTTATCGGAGTAAAAAGAGGAATTTCGATACAACGCTCAAATACCTTCTATAAAGATAAAAAATAAACTAGAATCCATTTATAAAATTTCTTAGAAACTCTTAATCTTTATCTCTTTTTATTAAAAAATATAATAACTAAATGTTTTTAATTTATTTTTAAAAAATTTGATATGACGATATTTATATTTATCAATGATAAAAATTTGAGTTTTTTTAAAATTATTTTGAAGCTTTATAATTTAGAAAAATCATAATTGATATGTGGTTAGCTCCTGAGATCAACTTTTACCAATTGTAAAATATTAAAATTGTTATTATTAATAGATGATTATTTCTGGAGTTAAGTTTCCCTATTTTGTACGTATTAATTACAATTTTTATAAAAAATAGATCTTAGAATTCCAAAATAATTCAAAAACATATCTCTATTCAATTAATAATGGTTACTTTGATACTTTCTTTTTCTGTCATTTGTTTACATAATTAATACATGTTTTTTCAACAAGATAGGGACTAGACGACCGTTGGTCCCCTCCGCATCAGGACGGTGGAGGAACAAATGTATCTTCATCGGACTGGGTAAGTCCACATCGATATCTATTCCAGCCACTCTAAACCTTTGTCTCAAATCTAAGCTTCCTTGAGTGCCAATCAACTATCACCCAAGAGATTTAAAAATCAACCCCACGGTCAAAGTAAAACTCTAAGAGTTCAGATATCATTAGTGAACAATCCGAATACAAATGATAAGTGCATTACTAGGGTTTCGAAGAGATCCCTTAGATTAGAGGATATGGACAATCTCTGCCCAATTGGAATTTTTCATGCAAAGTTCAGGTGATAATTCTTACTCTGAGATATCTTCCAATGTTAAGCTGTTGCTTATGTAGACCTTTTAGAAGCTAGGTGTTTGTGGTTCCAGGTGTGATATAACTGTTGCTACCAATGGGAGTAGGCCTAGCCACAAACGTATGGGTTTCCTTCAATTTTATATGATAAGATTTAGGGTTGTCGATCCTCAAGGACTATTGACGTTGTAATTAGTTTGTTTTGAATGTAATGAAATGTCATGTTGCAAATGAAACAATAAAAATATAAAGGATTTTGTGTTTGGTTTTCAATAAATGGATTAGTTTTCAAATAAAGTAAAGACTAAACTAAAAGGTAATTAAGTAAAAAGGATGAAAGTAGTAGTAAAGTATGAAATGTAATGCTTTATCCTTGCGAGTAATCCTCCTAATCAACAATTATCCTGTTAATGGTATAATGACGAATTGAATATTTCTCATTAGCCGGGATTCAAAAGCACTCTAAGTCTCTACCATGGTGATCTTAAAGATCAACCATACACACCTAAAGTTTCGTGTGAATTAATTCTCTGCTCATATTGACTACTTGGCAGACAAAACCATCTGATTAAGTGCTTTAGGCGTTTACATATTATGTCTGAAATTCTGACCCCTCGTCCGGGTCTTAGTAAAAAAGTCTCAAACTACCTATATTTGATCTGGATATAAATAGGCAACATGCAAAAATATTATAAAAATGGAATAAATAACTCAATTCATTTCAATAAAATAATATCCCAAGTACCCAAAACATTAATAATAATCAATTAGGGTTCATACCTATTGCAATTTTTAAGCATATAATGTTTAACTAATACTAAATAAATGAAACAATGGAAATAATACTATAATCATGTTTAAAAGATAAATGGACTCAGATTGACCTAAAATACATAATTTGTAAGTTGTGTAATGGTGGAGAATGGTGAAATTTGGTTGGAAACAATTCTTCCTCCTTCTCCAGGCGCCTGACCTTTCCTCTGATGAAATAATTTGATAAAAAATGAACTGTAGTGAATTTTGGAGCTCAAATAAGCTTATATACTTGGTCAAAAAACGTTTTGGACCTAATGGGCTCACTTAAGTGGCTTAAAATTGGCCGAACCCCGTTTTTTACCATATTGTCCAGGTTCGAGTCACGTTGGTAAGACTGACATAACTTTCTCGTTTCAACTCCGAATTAACTTCCTTAACCTCTTAGGCGACACTGACTCCAAACTCTTTCCAAATAAAAACAACAGGTCCATAGCTTTACTAATTCTTTACCGCGCAACTAGAATTAGATTTTAGTATTTAGGCTATTCCATATAGTGGCTTATGGATCATCCGACAGGGGGTTTTGAATACAGACTTAGGTAATACCCGTGTAATAGACGAAAGTCATATGATTTACATAGCCAAAGAGGTAAAATATTATTCATCTGAAAGTAGCTTAAATTCACCCTGACGGGGTTTGTAATACCGTAGGATAGCTTCTAGGTCCACCCTGACGGGGGCTAGGAGATATTAGATTCCCGACTAATATACTAATACCAATTCTACCCTTAAACATAGCATAGATTATATTAGTTAGGAGGACTCTTTACGAGACTCAAGTATCTCTCTTATCTGAAGTCAGTCTTTTATTTTCTTTTATTTATTTTAATTTAGTTTTTATTATTTGCATCTTTAGTTATTAGAAAACCAAACAAAAATCTCTTCTTTACTTTTCTGTTAAACAATTATTCTTGCTATCTGATTAATATTTGGGTTGAACCTAATCCGTCCCTGGGAACGAACTCGATTTATCGAATATTACTTGGACAACTGGTGGGTCCTTGTGTGTTATAAAATTAATGCGAAATAAAAGGAACCACAATACCGCAAGTGTACGGTTGTCCAAGTAATACTCCGACAAGTCGGATTCGTTCTCAGGGATTGGACTGGTATAACCCAAGTGTTCAATAAACAAGTAGTAGTAATTGCAATTACAGAAAAGAAAATATGAAAGATATTTATTTGGTTTCGAGTTATTAAACTACTGGATGCAAAGAAAATAAATTACTGAAAAATAAATACTAAAGGACTAGATGCAGATATGAGCTATACTTGAGTCTCGCTAGGGAATCACCTAAACTTACCTAATTAATGCTTTCTTTAAGGACATAACTGATATTTCTATATTAGTCGGGACTCTATAATCTCCTAGCCCCCGTCAGGGTGGACCTAGGAGCTATTCTTATGTGTTACAAACCCCGTCAGGGCGATTATAATCCACCTTCGAATGAATACTATTTTACCCAATTGGCTATAAGGTTAACTAAGTCCGTCAGGATCAATAATTTCTACCTTACGTTTATTATCTAGTTCAGTAATTAAACCCCCCGTCAAGGCGATCACTTCCCCACCAAAGTGAATAGCTTAATTACTATGACCTATCTCCGATTAGCTAATTCATTGATAGTGAAATTAAAATAAAATAAGAAACAATATGAAATACCTAATTCAAATTAAACTAGAAACTAATCCCAAATTGAAATACATGAATTAAACAAATTAGGGTTCATCCCATTACGATTCTCAAGTAATTAATGTTTAGCTCATATTGAAAGTAAAAACAATAAAGAAATTAATAATATACATGTTCCTAATAACAGAAATAAATTAAGAACCTAGATAGAGGAATTGGCTTGAACTGTTGTTGGAGATATAGACAGTCTCCAGCTTCTGCTCTTGCTTCTGCCTCTTGACGCTCTCTCTAAGGATGTATATATTGAATGAATTATGAGAGGTACTGAATAATGAGGTCTAAGGGGTGTATTTATAGGTGTTGGAAGACCCTAGGTCGAATTTGCTTTGAGTGGAAGACAAGGCAAAGACTCTTAAATTCGTAGCTCTAAAAGATAAGATTCTGCTGATTTGATTTGGTCATATCTTTTTGAATACTTATCCGTTTGAGAAGTTCCAATATATGAAACTGCTTGTCTTGGAAAGCTCTTTCTATTGGTGCAGACCATTCGTCCAGAATCCTAGCCAATCTTTTATTATGATTTAATTCCTAAAACGTGGCTGGATTTCAGATTTCAAAAGGCATCTTTATCTTTTCCTCCTTTGAATAAATCTTTACCAAATCTTCTTATTTCCATATAAATCTTCTTTCCTTTCATCTTTATCTTGACTTAGCCTCTAAGTAATTACCATTTATCTCTTTAAAGCTTCACATTAAATAAATAATTAAACCGCATATGCTTAAAAAGAATAAATCAAGAAATCAAGAAATCAAAATAGGAAAGTGTACTCTAAAAATAGAAACTCGACTAGAAATCATTTCCTAACACTCTAAAATACACTAAGACTTTATTCTCACTTTCTCTCCTTGGATTGGTCTTTCATATAATTCAAGAACCTATTAACTTTGCATTTAAAATAGTCAAATTTACGCACAAAAGCTCAGATTCTGCAAATAGTTAATTTCCAAGGGGAGAAAGTGCAATATGATCAAATAAGCCTAAAAGTCTATCAAATAACTCATTTATTCACCTAAAAGGATGTCTCCAATGGGCTAAGAATTAGAACAAATAGGGAGACATCAACAACCGTACACTTGCGGTAATTGTGGTTCATTTATTTTTGCACTTAATTTTATAACACACCAGGACCCTCCAGTGCATCATTCACTAAGGAATGGAAAGTGGAAGGCATTACATCCCTTGTGGTTAATAGCAAAGCTTAAATCACCCACACAGTTTTGAAAAGATACAAAATCAAATCTTTCATTGAAGGTGAAGTTTGGGCCATTCTTTTGGCCATGAGGTCTGCTTGTGACCGTAATCAACAAAGTTTCTCCTTCTACTTCGAAAACCTTGAAATTATCCAAGGTATTCATAAGATGACAAAAATTTATTGGAAGATCCAACCAATTATGGAAAATACCTGGACAATGGATAAAAAGATTCCCTGAACGGAATAATCTACATATTAAAAGAAGTCTCAACTGGATTGCAGATTCACTGACTAAATGTGCAAGACGTAACATCGATATTTTTGGATGGAAGTTTACTTCGCTCTTCCTTTCTTAGATATCTCACTAGTCTTTGATGTCAAAGTGCAGTGGGTTAACTATTGCATTTATATTTCTATTTGTATTCTATATTTATTTCAAATAAAAAAAGTGATACAAGTCATAGGCTTTATCTAAACTGATTGTCTAGTGATTGGAAAAGGTATAGGAAGAGGAAGTTATTTCACATTTTCTATCACTATCTTGTTTTACAGCCGCAATATCACTGCTACAATATTGATCACTGCCGTTCTTGTTTGAGTGGCGGTGGTTGGTGGTCCGATAGATGGAATTTTGGCATAGGGTTTGGGATTGGAGATGGGAAATATTTGGGTGGGTATTAAATGTGTAGACTTCCCAATCCACTATATTTATATCGCATCGAACATTAGCGATGACAATTTTTGTTGCAGTCGATAAAAATATTCGTTAGTAATAACATCAAAATCGACGGCATCATTGCATCGCTAGTGGGCGTTATCAATAGCAACAACATGTGTCATTGTTATAACGTAATTTAAGTTTTTTAGTATTCATTGTCGACGAAACAAGTGATTCGTCTCTAATGACCGATCATTAGCGATGATATTTTCTCGTTGCTAATGATGTAGTTATTAAAGAAGAGTGTTATTATAATATATAATGACTTCCAACCGAATATGAAACGTTTTCACTAAAAGTAAGTATAGATGGTCCACTTTATTAAAGTGTATGGGTTTAATCCAAAAAGAAAGTTCATATTTTTAACAATGTTTATCAGTTTAAAATAACGAGACACTTTTCAATAGTATTTCTCCACTTAGGTCTCATTTATATTTTAGGGTAAATGTTACTAGAGACCACTAAACTATCTCAGCGGTCTTGTTTGGACCACTTAACTATTACGGGTTTCCAAAACCTCACTAATGTATTAAAATTGTTCCAAATCAGCCACTTCATTAAATTAATTTTAAAAATGAACAATTATCAAGTTCATATCCATCGCCGGATATAGTTCTATGAAGTGTAATATTAGTATATTTATTGTAATCCTAATTTTAGCTACTGAAATTTGATGCTCTCCAAAATACTATTTTATACTGAGAATGTGAAACAAATCTTGACCATCTACATAAAGCATTTGATGTAATAAATGCGATTTACATACTTTGTTTTTTTTTTCGATGAGAACAAATCTTTTATCTTTGGAGGAAGCATGTGTCCATTAAGTGAGTGACACAGACTTCAAGGCAAGTATTTTGAAGAGAGATTTACACCAAGCCAGCTTAGGCTCCCTTCCCTAAAATGCAACTAATTATCATTTATTTAATGGCTAAAAGAATTTGAACAATCCATATTTTTTCACAATCCATATATAATCTGTTAATCTGTTAATTTGTTAATTTCTCGCTGAATAGGTTCTTAACTAAACCAAGAATTTCACATGCAACCAAGTTCTTAGTAAAAATACCCTTTAACAAAAGAAATATTCCATCTTTTTTCAAAATCAACAGTATAATTAGATGAAAACATTATAAGATCAACGACCTAATAAATTATCCACAACTTCTTTAAACTTTTTTTTACAATATATTTGATCCCAAGGCACCCGAAAAAGATATTTTATTCTTAAAGCTATATAATTTTCAATTGAATTCGAAGATTTCATAATATCATATTGTAAACTAAGGTGATAAATTGCAGAAAATCTTGATTAATCAAAGTCAAAATTGAATTTATCTTAGACTATGTGTATAGAAGATGACCGTAATTATATCGTACCAAGACTGATTAATAGTAGTACACTTCACAGAACTATATCCGTTAATTGCTATGAGGTTGATAGTTATTCATTTATAAAAGATAATTTAATGAAGTGGCTGATTTGAAACGAGTTTAATACATTAGTGGGTTATTTAGAATCTGTAATAGTTAAGTGGTCCAAATAGTAATGTTGTGATAGTTTAGTGGTCCCTAGTAACATTTACCTTATATTTTATGAATTAATTTTTTGATAAAAATATAAGATATTAAGAATTTTTATGAATGGTATTATAAAAATGATGGGGTTCATAAATTATATTTTAAATTAATGCCCAATAAGATATAAGATTTTTTTTTGTTTTGGTTTTTGAAATCTTTTTTCTATCTTTTTATTGATCTTATTGTACAAAAGTATGTGTTTTTCTTCTTTTTTTGAATAACATATTGAGTTATGAGAAATTTTCCATAACTCAATATATTTTTTGTTTTTTTGATACATTTTCTGTTTTGCTCATATATTTTTTTCTTGTTTATTGTTTATTAACATTTTTATACTTCATATATGACATTTAACGTTATTTTACATCTTTTTTACTTTCTTTTTGAATTACCGTGTGAGTTATAGGTATTTATTCATAACTCAGGTTGTTCTTCTTTTTTGCTGCATTTTTGTGTTGTTTATATATTTTAATTTTTTTTAATGTTTGTAAAGTAGCAAACAATAAGTATGCATCACGAAATATGATATATACAATATTTGTATGTGTTTTACCTGTGATTTAAAATATAGTTTGAGTTATGGGGTATTTTTCAAAACTCAGATTGTTTATCAAATAAAAATAAAAGACTTATAATGCATCACCCAACTTATAAGTTTTTCCTAGGGGTGGAAATCAGATAAAAAATTTCTAATTTTGGATTTTTCCGATCAGAAAATTCCAATTTCTGATCAATTTTTTAATGTTTAGATTTTTAAAATTTTGAATTACGATTTTTCCAAAAATATCGGATCGGAATTGAAACTACAATTACAATTTCTGAAAATTGTGATTTTCCAGTCCGATTTTTGTTTCCTATTTGTATTTTGATTCTTTATTCCGATTTTACATTCCAAATATTATTTCTGGTATATTTTTGATTATTAATTATTTTATTTATCAATTAATAATATATAATATAATAGATGTATATAAACTTATATATCATATTTATATATTGTATACTACATAACATAACCTAAAAAGGTCGATTTGAGACTTAGAGGCTCTTTTGCAATTTTTGTTGAGTTTTTTTATTTATTTGTGTCTTTCTCAATTTGTGAGAAGATCTTTTATTTTGGTACATGGGTGATCCGGGATTGCTTGCGCGCACCATGACTATTCCCACGAGGATATACACGCCTCCCCATATATATTACCAGGTAAATCAGAACTAGGTTACCCATATTCAGGGAGGGGTTTGAGCTTTATACCTCTTAATTTATACCCATTAGGGAGGAGATTTGAACTCTAGACCTCCCCCTTAAGTGCTGAAGAAATAACAAGGCTCTGGCCAGTTGAGAAGATCTTCTTGTGTTTGGAGGATGTTGAGTTTCATACATGTATGAATGTTTTGCTTTAACTTAAAAAACTTGTGCTTTCTTTACAATGATAACATGCATATGTTTTCTGATAAAAAGTGATGCATGGTTGGAAAAATCTAGATTTATATCGTACTATGATCATGGACACCTTGAAATGTCCACAGTGGTTTGACAACTACACTAGTTGAATTTATTTATTGTAAATTGTTGTTAATTAACTGCAGTAGTTTATAAGGTCAAGTTTTTGTAATTTCCAATATATTCCAAAATTTCATATTCTGAATTTTTTTCCGATTCCGGAAATTTCGAAACGGAATTGGAATGGAAAAAGCTATTCTAAAAAAAATAAAACAAATTCGGAAAGGCGTTTTCCGATCTGTTCCATCTGATTTCCACTCCTACTTTTTTTTTATCAGTTATGAGAATTTTTCGTCACTCAAATTTTGTGTTTTAAGAATTTACCAAAACTCAGATCATTCATCAATTAAAGGATAAAACGCTTATGATGTATAACTCAACTTAATATTTTTTTTGATAACTCAGATTATTACTATTTTCTTATCATTTATTAAAATTTTCTCGTAAATTAATTTTTATAGTTTTGCGATTTCTTTCCTAATTAAAACCTGTATCTTTTTAAACTTCTTCCATCTAGATCAATTTGTTGTCCACAACTGAATTTGAAACTAAGATCTCTCAGAAAAGGTAAAAAAGACCATATGTTTAAAAGATAGTACATAGCAGTGGAAGTATATTGAGCATTCACCCTTATATTTCTTGGTCTATGTGCGTAACACAACTAGATTTCATTCATATATAGACCGATGGAGTATTAGACTCAAAAACAAAAATACGGATGCAGTATAATGTTTTCTTCGAAGCTTAAGGATTCGAGGTTAAGAACATAAAAACTTTGCATTCGTATTAATCATTAGAGTATCCTTACAATCAAATATATAAATACAACCTCTGTTTTGTTAATTAATTGTTGATTTCATATATGTGATTTGTGCTTCCTATTTGATGAGAGACCGAGACATTCATACCTACAAACACAAACATTTAAGAAACAACCTCCACCGCTGTTGCCGGGGAAGCTTCTCTCACAAATTTCAGCACATTGTTTCTTATCACACCCCTCTATTTTTGGACTTGAAAAACATCTATCTGCTTCAGTCATCATCATGAAGCCAACTGCCAAAATAAGGAGAATTATCATATGAATTTTATTTTTAAGAATACATTAATAAAGTATTATATAAACACATCAAGTCTACTTTTAGATAACAAGGATGTACTTAATTTATTTAATCACCGTGTAGAAGATAAAGATATTATATAAAAAACTGGGAGATTGATAATCAAATTCATTATTTTTAATTGACTTTATCAAATCTATTTTTACATTTGAGAGATATAAACAGAAGAACATGCACAAAATAAAAGTTCTAGCGATCTTCTCAAAAAAGGTGTCAAAATTGAAATAAAACCCGGAGATAAATTAAAACATATGTGACATGGAATTAATTAAAATATATGAGATGAACAATGGTATGATTTAATTTTTTTGTTACATAAGAGAGCCACTTTAGACTCGAAGTCATTGACTCGGTTCGAACCTGCACCAGTGAGCTAATCCCAACTGGTTGATTTAATTTTTCGATCACACGTATAGATAATACATTGTTATTAACAAATGTGTTATATATATAATATTATATTTAAAAATTTTAGTGCATTAGTTCAAATTAAGTTAGGATGATTTAAAAAATATTAATTAACAAACCTGATAAAACAAATATGATGAATAAGCAACGTAGATACAAAATTTTAGCCATACTTGCCAGATAACAAATGCTTCTTCAATAATTATTTTAGCAAAATTATAACTTATTAGTGTTGCAAAGGATAAAATGATATTTATAGGGGAAGATATGAGATAGTCAACTTTACTAATAATAAAATAGGGAAAATGATTATTAATAAGTAAGACAACATACTCTTTGAAATTAGACAGAGCTATCTTCTATACCGATAATTTGGAAATTGCACAAGGAATCGAAGGAATACAAGTTATAGATTGGAAAATTCGACCATTAATTGAAATAATTTGGAAATAGGCAGCGAGATATCCGAATTGGAAAATATGTCATATTAAAAGAAAAAGAAACGTCATATCCGATGTGGTAGCAAAATATACTAGGAAAAAAGGCGAGATACCTATCTGGGATTCTAATGATGTGATAGATAGTATTGAATTTATTATAAAAGTTTTGAAACAATATTGTATTTAATTTCTTGATTTTGTTTTTGTATGACAAAAAAAAGATAATAAAGAAGATTTGAATAGCAAAAAATAATTATTTCAAAAGTTTGTTAATTGAAATTTCACACACATATATATATAGAATATAATAAAAAAAAATCTTTTATAATGTGTATTGATATTTTAATTTTTTTATTAAAACACAAATGTTAAAGTTAAATTTGAATAGTAATAAAAAAAGATTAGATTTTTTTATATCTATATGAACCCATTACTAAAAACTACATCCTAATAGATAAATTGTTTATTAGACTTGTACAAACAACCAAGGAACAAAATGAGAAACTGCAAAATCAGATTAGCCTATGCCAGCCTTCTTCAAGTCATTCAAAAAGTCAAAGACACCATGTTCCTCTGCAAGAGGGTGACATCGTGTCTAACTTCTTTGTGAGTTTATTCGCTTGACCGTTGAGTCTTCTAGGAATATATTCGAATGTAATGGGACTAAAGTCAACAACCAAATGAGTGATCCTGTTAATCATAGGTTAGATTTACTTTCCTCAGGAAAGCCTTTACTACAGAGAAATGTAAAGGCTTTCCTAAGAAAAGTAAATTTGTCCTTTCAGACCAAATTTCTTTGCTTGCATTATAAATAATCAACAAGTGTTCAGCTGTATCAGTTTTCCATATACACCGCATAAATTCATTAGAGTCTGTGCATCTTGTCTTATATAAATTATTTTTTGTTGGGATCGCAATGTTGCAAGCTTTCCACATATAAATCTTTATTGTTTTTGGTATAATTGAATTCAAGATACTTTTCCATAGAGGAGGGTTTAGAATTTCCATATCTTTTACTGATTGAGGTTGATGGAAAATCTGTTGTCAGTTAGTATTTATATCCAGTTTTAGAAGAATATTGACCATAAAAAAAAGGTCCAAATAAACTTATCCTTAGTATCAATATCGAAAGTATATATTTTCGTAATGCAAGGAATAATAGGTTTAGGAAAAATGTCATCTAAAATTTCTAGATCCCATTCAAACGTACCTCGTTTCCATAGTTCTTTGATGTTTGTTAGATTACTATTTGGTGGTTTCTCTATCTTCCAATTCGTATCAATCCATTTTTCTTCTCATACTTTCTCCATTTCCTATTTGGTAAATCTCATATTTCCTAATGAAGTCTCTACCCTCTAGGATGCTTTCCCAACTCCATGTTCTACTCTGTCGAAGTTTAACATCCATAAAATCTTTATTGTAGAAGTATACACCTTAAAGAACTCTTGTTGACAGAGTGTTAAGGTTTGACATGATTCTCTAGGCCTATGCCACCAAAAGGGAGGCGTTCATTCTTGTAAAGTCTTTAAACCCGATACCTCCTAAAAGTTTTCCGACTGCTAATTTTCCCATGCTATCGAATGTATCCTATTACGTTCTCCTGAATTCCACCAGAAATTATAGATACTAGAGATTAGTTTATTACAAAATGAGATATGAAAAGATAAAGTAGACATGGTATAATTGGGGATGACTTGTAGAATAGCCTTGATAATGACTTCTTTGCCTCCTTTTGAAAGGAGCTTGGCTTTCCACCCACCTGTTCTCTTGAATAGTTTTCTTACAATCCATTACAATGATTTCACTTTTGATCCTTTATGACATAAAGGTATCCCAGATAGTTACCTGAATCTTTTGTTTCTTTTAATACTGATGTCTGATGCGATTCTCATTTATCTTGTGGGGTCTCCTTAGTAAACATAACTGCATATTTATCAAAATTTATCTTTTGTTTAGAACCCAAACAATAAATGTTAAGACATTTGTTAAAAGGATGTATGTCATTATTATCGATTATTCAAAAAGAAAAATGAATCATCAACAAACAATAAATGAGATATACTAGGGCAATTACTATTGATCGTTATACCTTGAATTTGATCGTTAAGAACATAGTGATTCATAAGACTAATATGCGATTCAGTCATGATAGTGAAACAAAAGGGGATAGAGGATCACCTTGCCTTAGAGCCCTTTTAGGATTGCATTTTTCAGTTCTTTTTCCATTCATCTTTATTTTAAAAGAAATAACTATTATGCAATTTTTTATCCATAGTATCCATTGATCACAAAACCAAGCTTCTGAACAATAAGAAGAAGAAAATCTCACCTTACCTGATCATAAGTTTTAGCCATATCCTAATATATTTTTCTTTACGACTCATGAAGAAAGAAAGTTCCCGAGCTATAAGAATATTATCTTGTATGGCTCTACTCTTGATGAAAGCTGATTGTGTTAATGAAACAATATCATTCATAAATATATGTAGCCTATTCGATAGCATTTTAGCTATAATTTTATAACTGATTTTTACACAAGAAATAGGTCTAAAATCACATAATTTTTCCCTAGGTATTCCCTTTTGGAATGAGGGTAATGAGAGTATCCTTAAGTTTCTCAAGTAATATTGTTAAGGAAGAAGTCTTGAACAATCAGAAAAATATCATATTTTATAATATCCTAAAATTCTTTATAAAACTTACCGTTTAATCCATCAGGTCACGAGGCTTATGAGGATGAAAGGCCCCTAACGACTTTTTCAACTTCTTCCATTGTAGGTTGCATAGTTAATGTATCATTCATTTTTTATTTAATATGTTCTGCTGCTTTCTTCATCTGCAATCTGTTCACTGTATAATTTTTTATAAAAAATTTGGAAACAATTTTTTACCTCAACTGTGTCTTCGTTTCAATTTCCCTATTTTTGTCTTTAATTCTAAGGACTTTGTTATGATTTCTTCTCTGAATAGTAGATAAGTGAATTTTTTTTGTATTTTTATCTCTGTAAGTTAGCCAATTTTGACCAGATCTATTTACCCAATATTTTTCCTACACATAAATTCAAATTTGATTTGTGAATTAATATATTTTTCTCCTTGAAGTAGTTTCGATGTTGCTTCTGAATTATTGATAATTGTGACTCGTTCTTGTAGTATCTTGATTTGTGTCTCGTAATTTTTAAAGAATCTTCTGCTCCATGTTTTTAGATCACGGACTGTCTTATCTCTTTTATTGACAAAATTAGGGAAATAATTTTCATCACCTATGATTTCCCCAAGCTTTTTCAACCACAGGTCTGCAGTTAGCATTGTCAAGTAAAAAAGATTCAAATTTAAAATGTTTAGTACCTTGTCTCATATTATAGTCACACTGTAGAATCAGAGGCGAATGATCGAAACTTATAGCAGGAGGAATGAAAATTTGATCTTGTGGAAATAAATTCATCCATTCATAAGAAGCTAAAGCTCTATCAAATTTAATGTTTACTACTTTATTTCCATAACTTCTATTGAACCATGTGAAAAAATGCCCTGTAGATTTGATTTCTATAAGAGAATTATGAATTAGGAAGTTTTGAAATTCATTAAGATGATTAAAATTAACTATATTAAGGCTATATTTCTCATTTATGTTGAGAACTTCATTAAAATCCCCAATAATAATTTAAGGCTCCGATATGTCTTTACTCCATTTTGTGTTTTCCTCCCAAGTTTTTACCCTGTCATCATTATCGTTAGGAGCATGTATACAAACCATATTATACGGAATGGAAATGTCATTAAAACGAAGGATAACAAAATGCGGACTACATAAAACAACCACCAGATGCACATAAGAGTGCCAGATAACAAGATAACCACCAAAAAGAAAAGAATTTCTGGTAGGGTCCACAACAAATTGATTATCAAAACCTAATAATCTAACAGTATTATGCGAGCCCACCTCCCTCATCATAGTCTCGCAAAACACTTCCACCCCCGGTTTATAGCACGCCACCACGAATCTTAAGTTAGAGACAGTCAAAGGAGTCCATATCCCTCGAAAGTTCCAGAATAGTGTACTCATTTTTCCTTGACGGCCACTTCAAGGGATTGGCCGCTCCCCTTTTAGATCATGTCGGGATCAAGTTCTCCTCCTCCTCCACATTGTCGTAGACGTAAAAAAATTCACTATCATTAATCCTTCGCTCGAAAATCCCATCATCATTTCTTCATCCATTTCGAAGCCATCTTCCTCCTCTTCAGGTTCAACTTGACAATCCATATCATCTTCACCTGTTTTCCCTTTTGGGTCTTCATCATCCTCCGAGTGGTCATCAATCTCTTCCAGAGTTTTAAAATTGTTCGAAACATTGACTCTCACATTCTCACTACTTGTATCCTTTTTATCTTCTACCACAGGTTTCTTCTTAAAATTAGTTATCTCAAACGAACCTTTCTTTTTGCTAGTTTCTCCACAAACCGCTGACTTAAACTCTCTCATTCTCTTGATCGCCTTATGTTTCTCGATTAGGTTATCATAGCTGGACAAAAACTCTTTCTCAATCTATGTGCTAGTCTTACCTTTGAAATTCTGATTATCCCATTGCTTCTTCTTACCAGTACTAACGAAAGAGTTATCATCACTGTTGTCATACCCGTATACAACTGTGATTCTCTTGAAGACCTCAAGTATCTTCGAACTATTATGTATCTCATTTCTTAGCTCCATAACTTTCCTATTTTAACTATCCAAATAAGTCTGGTCCTCTGCATTGTCGAACCTCTTGTCCTTGTTATCAATCATCTATGAGCTCTGGAGTTTCTCGTGTATTCATACCCGCCTAAGTCCACATCGTTTTCATCCCTAATTGTTATACTACCTCCATTTCCGTTTCTGGTTACAATATTATCATTGCCCTCCGTTCTCCAAATACCTTTGTTGATGAAGCTTGTAAATTTCCATCAATTTTGAGCCGAATCCCATAAATGGGATTGATAGGAGGGAACTTGGCGATGTTATCTATGCTCTATGTCAACTTCATACGTTCATTCATAACCTCCACATAAATCGCGTTGTCGACCCTGCACTCTCCATAGTGGTGTACAACATGTCCGCAATTGAAATATAGAGAGCATGTGTTCTCATATTGGAAGGTGATCTAGCCTGCACCAACTTCTTGCTATGAGATAGGTGTTTGGGGGGGTCGTCTCTTTTAGTGTTGCAAAACCTCAATATCTTAATATCCTCAATAGGAACTTCTGGGTAATCTGTTGCCTCGATTTCAAAAAATTAGACCTCGAGCGCCATAATGGTATTGACATTGTTCTAGATAAAAGCCAATTCTTTGGGTTGTACACAAAGAGATGAATATTCCAATGAGATATGGAAATTGAAAAACGTGAGGCCATAATGTGTAGCCCATGTTCATCTTGAGGAAGAAACCCGGTCTCATTTCCCGAATTCTCTTAAACTCTAATACTTCAAGTTTGAATGTATTCGAATTTACCTCAGTAAGATAGAAGTTCCTCTGTATACACTATTTTTCTATGATGTACTTGCGAAGACCAACAACAAACACTTTTGTTTCTTCAAAGGCATTTATGATGGTAGACGTATCCTCTCTCAAAGCATCAACAAGGCTAGTCTTAATTCCTATATTGATAACCCCAAGCTTTCTGAAGATGTGTTCATTGATGGTAATATATGGGAGTGCATAATGATCATGGGTGGCCATGATGGGTACGTAAGGGACATATTCGTTTAGTGACCACAATAGTTTTGACACAAAAAACCACGAACAAAATAAGAGAGAATAATCATAAACAAAAACGATAGGAACACAATTGAAATAACAAGAAAGGAATGAAGGCGAGAAGGTGGACAGAAACTGGAGAGATACGGATTGTACATGTGATATCTTGGAGTGTAAGTAAATATATAGTAGTTTAATTTTTTAATATACTACAACATGAGGCGTCTTCAGAGACACCTAGTCAGGCTCATAATGACCATTGAGATACACCGTCTAAAGATAGCCAAACGGGTTTTCAATCTGCACGCATGTGGTGTGATTCCTAATAATATTTTGCTTAGACCAATGTAAAAAATTAGTTGATGTGTCCTTTGAATAAAATCACTACAAGTATCAAGAAGATTAGAGCGAAAAACACATACCATCGAGATAACTTACTCTTTCCCTAACCATCATCCATTCTTCCAAAAACTGAAAGTTAGGACCAAAGATAGAGTGAATAGTAGATGTAATCTAGAATGACAAGTAATCGATTTCCGCATTTCTAAACTCTTGACCTTAATAAGTTTGTGACAACAGCTCCAATACACCTATGCATGTAATTTATACTTAATTATATATATAGATTTAGTTATAGAATTAATAATTATGATTTCAGAGGAAGGGTTAGTAGTAGGCATGAGTATTCCTGGCTCAAAAGAAGCGAAAAGGATTATATCCGAAGAGAGGTTCATCCTTTCTCAAGGGAAGGTAGCTAAGGTTAAGGATCGGCGGGAGAGCTAGAGACGGTGACCGTTTGTTGATAAGACTGGAAGAAGGCTGCAAATAGAGATAGTATAATTCCCTAGAGTTGCTCCAAGTAGATAAATTTTTTGTTTGGTAAAAAACATGCTAGTGGTGAGTAGTATTTTAGGTAAAAGGTTTTTTTTTTTCATAGAAGAAACAAGTTAATAATTATTACACATCAAATTAAGAAAATCAATAGTTCCAAACAGTGAGTAATCTTGCTATTGTGAAAGATTCACATTACGCCGAGTACAATTTGCCAAACCATCCACTATAGAATTAAAATATCGGTTGATATGAACGACCTTCTACAAAAGAAATTTGACAATACAACTCTTCATTTCAGCAATGATTTGACAAATTTGCCACTGAAAACCTAAATTTTTTAAAATACCTTAAACCAGTTCAAGGTTATCGGAGTAAAAAGAGGAATTTCGATACAACGCTCAAATACCTTCTATAAAGATAAAAAATAACCTAGAATCCATTTATAAAATATCTTAGAGACTCTTAATCTTTATCTCTTTTTATTCAAAAATATAATAACTAAATGTTTTTTTATTTAATTTTAATAAATTTGATATGTCGATATTTATATTTATCAATGATAAAAATTTGAGTTTTTTTAAAATTATTTTGAAGCTTTATAATTTAGAAAAATCATAATTGATATGTGGTTAGCTCCTGAGATCAACTTTTACCAATTGTAAAATATTAAAATTGTTATTATTAATAGATGATTATTTCAAGAGTTAAATTTCCCTATTTTGTACGTATTAATTACAATTTTTATAAAAAATAGATCTTAGAATTCCAAAATAATTCAAAAACGTATCTCTATTCAATTAATAATGGTTACTTTGATACTTTCTTTTTCTGTCATTTGTTTACATAATTAGTACATGTTTTTTCAACAAGATAGGGACGAGACGACCGTTGGTCCCCTCCGCTGATCAGGACGGTGGAGGAACAAATGTATCTTCATCGGAACTAGGTAAGTCCACATCGATATCTATTCCAGTCACTCTAAACCTTTGTCTCAAATCTAAGCTTCCTTGAGTGCCAAGCAACTATCACCCAAGAGATTTAAAAAATCAACCCCACGGTCAAAGTAAAACCCTAAAAGTTCAGATATCATCGGTCAACAATCTGAATACAAATGATAAGTTCATTACTAGGGTTTCGAAGAGATCCCTTAGATTAGAGGATATGGACAATCTCTGCCCAGTTGGAATTTTTCATGCAAAGTTCAGGTGATAATTCTTACTCTGAGATATCTTTCAATGTTAAGTTGTTGCTTATGTAGACCTTTTAGAAGCTAGGTGTTTGTGGTTCCAGGTGTGATATAACTGTTGCTACCAATGGGAGTAGGCCTAGCCGCAAACGTATGGGTTTCCTTCAATTTTATATGATAAGATTTAGGGTTGTCGATCCTCAAGGACTATTGACGTTCTAATTAGTTTGTTTTGAATGTAATGAAATGTCAAGTTGCAAATGAAACAATAAAAATATAAAGGATTTTGTGTTTGGTTTTCAATAAATGGATTAGTTTGCAAATAAAGTAAAGACTAAACTAAAGGGTAATTAAGTAAAAAGGATGAAAGTAGTAGTAAAGTATGAAATGTAATGATTGATCCTTGCGAGTAATCCTCCTAATCAACAATTATTCTGTTAATGGTATAATGACGAATTGAATATTTCTCATTAGCCGGGATTCAAAAGCACTCTAAGTCTCTGCCATGGTGATCTTAGAGCTCAACCATACATACCTAAAGTTTTCGTGTGAATTAATTCCCTGCTCATATTGACTACTTGGCAGACAAACCCATCTGATTAAGTGCTTTAGGCATTTTATATTATGTCTGAAATTATGACCCCTCGTCCGGGTCTTAGTAAAAAAGTCTCAAACTACCTATATTTGATCTGGATATAAATAGGCAACATGCAAAAATATTTAAAAAATGGAATAAATAACTCAATTCATTTCAATAAAATAATATCCCAAGTATCCAAAACATTAATAATAATCAATTAGGGTTCATACCTATTACAATTTTTAAGCATATAATGTTTAACTCATACTAAATAAATGAAACAATGGAAATAATACTATAATAATGTTTAAAAGATAAATGGACTCAAATTGACCTAAAATACATAATTGGTAAGTTGTGGAATGGTGGAGAATGGTGAAATTTTGGTGGAAACAATTCTTCCTCCTTCTCCAAGCGCCTGACCTTTCCTCTGATGAAATAATTTGATAAAAAATGAACTGTAGTGAATTTTGGAGCTCAAATAAGCTTATATACTTGGTCAAAAAACGTTTTGGACCTAATGGGCTCACTTAAGTCGCTTAAAATTGGCCCAACCCCGTTTTTTACCATATTGTCCAGGTTCGAGTCACGTTGGTAAGACTGACATAACTTTCTCGTTTCAACTCCGAATTAACTTCCTTAACCTCTTAGGCGACACTAACTCCAAACTCTTTCCAAATAAAAACAACAGGTCCATAGCTATTACCAAATAAATTTGGTGACTAAAACAATATGACAATGTACTTTTTCGGTAAACACTCTAACTTTCTAAAAGTGACTTTAAGCTCTTTTTACGCCTTGGCTTAGGTTTGGAATTCAATTATTGACTTCTCCTCATCTTATTGGACCCTTATGTCAACCATGTACCTAAAAGCTACCCACTTAACACACAATTAAAGCACAAAAACACTATATATAGAAATATTAAGGAAAAATCCCTCACTTAGGGACCTTTAACGCCCAAAAAAATGTCTTATGAGTAGATTAAACTATCACAAAAGAGGAGACATCAAGACCCCCAACTCACACTTTTGTCATCCTAACAAAATAAAAGATAAGAAAAGAGGGACCTAAGTCCAAATAACCAATTAGAAGAAAGGAAGAAGTAAACACATAAAGAATAGACCTAAAGAAATTATCCTAACAAGTCTTATATAGTGATGTTCACGAATAATATACAAATGCACGTAATATACAAACAATCAACATCTAACCAGCTCAAAAGTGGATTAATTTCGCAATACAGGAAGGACTGGTTCTCACATAGGTTGATATGACAGCTATAGGGTGTTCATAGGTCTTTTCTAGTGTCTAATGATCCACTTAGTTACTCCCTATCAAACATTACTTAACCAAATAGTTAGGAATTCTAAGGTCTTGAGGTGTAGCATATGCTTAAGGTATGATGTGATAAATATATAGGATAATTTAGAATGGGATTTCGGCCCTCTTCTCACTATCCATCAACTAATCTCCCTAGAGCTTGAGTTTTCACTCATACTCGTTCTCACTCATCCCAATTGATGCTATAAAATTGCATCCTTAAATCCTAGCCATTATCACAAAATGTACTATGCCAAATTTTCCTTTATTCTTTTCATATATTTTTTTCTTCTTTCTCTTTTCTCAATTCTTTTTATCAATATTTTTTGTAGGTCAGCCACAAGACCCTTTTTTATGTGAGTCCATGTGTTGCGTATTTTCTTTCTTTTTGTCAACTTTGTCTTTTCTTTTCTCAAAGTTTGCATGGATTACAATTAAGCACATAATGAATAAATGCGAAATAAAACATCCACCCACCCAGTGTATCCCCTAATCACGTACACCTACCACTCAAACTCAAGCTCCAAGAAAACTAGTCCTATGCATGTGATTGAGAGCGATTCATATTGTCAAATCCTAAAAACTAAAGGGTATGGTCTTATAATGTGGTTATCAAACAAAAGTCTACAAAGGCTAGAACTGGGCTACGAAGGATATTACACTACATCACTAGTAAGCAAGCTAAAGGCACAAAGGGCTAACAAAGAAATGCCTCAATCATTTTCCAACCATTAGGGTTCGTTACTTTTTCACTTTTAGTTCAAAAGTTCCAACCTCACGTTCAACACATCGCTCATAGATTCCTAAGTTCGAACTTAACTTTTACATATTTTGCATTAATCCCTTTTATCCTTTACTAAACGTTTTCATGCAAATACACTACACAATTTGTCAAAAAGTTCAAGTCACACTATTTTCTATTATTAACTTGTTAAAACTACGCTTAAGAGGGCATTCACTATAATCTACATCTATTCCTTATTCTATATTTTATTAAATTTTATTGATTTTTGAAAAACAAACAAACAAAACAGGAACGGGGACAACGAGTACCCCACCCTGAACTCAAAACCGTGTCGTGTCCCCATGACTCGAAAGGGACTAAAAAAGAAATAAAATTACTAATATACACTAAACCATTATTAAAGCAAATAAGGAGAAGAGTTAAATGATGGTACGTGTCCATAGCACATCTTCTCGAATTCGCAGTCGAATGAGGTTTGAATGATCTCTATTCCAATGTTCAAATGAATTTTCTTTACGTATTGTATGACGTTAGAATGGCTCAAGACACTTCTATACTGTATATTCTAACATTTATACATCATGTTAAATAGTGCCACTGCCTAATTGGGAATTTCAGGTTCAAAGCTATACATACCTTCTTCCGGAGTGGAGGAAGAAAGATGATCTTTCGTAGTTTATTGTTTATCTTTTTCTTCCTCTAGAGTTCTTTTCCTCAAGTTATACCTCTCACTTCATTGTGAAGTCACTTTGGGTTTTATTTTATTTTCTGGCGATTCACAGATAAATATTGGTTTTTCCCTTTGTTTTCCCAAGTGAATTCTTTGTCTTCTTCTTTGCTAAGGCTTGAGCCTTCCTCTAGAAATTGATGGAAACTGTTCTCTTTGTCATCTCTCTTCACCCATAACTCAAAGATAAGCCAAGGATAATATTAAGCTTTTGTAACTTGAATGCTTGGTGTTCTTTGGGGGTGTAATGATTGTAATGATTATTGAATGATCTCTTGTGAATATTGAAGGAAGAATGAAGCTTGCTTGATGTTGAAGATTTTCTGAAAAGCTTTGAGAGTTTTGGTTTTTAGTGGTTTTATTGATTGGATTTAGTGATGTTTATGTGTTTGTGGAAGATGGGTGGAGGATTGGATGGTGTTTTGGTGTGTTGTGGAAGGTTTTCTCAAGCTCTTAAGAAGGTTCATTGGAGTTTGGAGGTGGAAGATTTGTCTGGGTGAAGAAGGTCGAGGCTGGATAATTGGGTTACCTTGTAAGAAACACTAATATTTATTATCTATTGTTTGAACGGATGCCGTGCGGTTCACCGCACGTCCACTGCGGTGTACGCAGCTATTGCATGATGAAGTTTTTCGTGACGCTAGTTTGCGAATGATTGGTCGCATGAATTCTTCTAAAATCTCGAGCATGGTGGTGGTCCTTTGTGTGTTCTAAAATAAATGCAAAAGTAAAGAGAACCACAACCGCAAGTGTACGGTTGTCCCAAGTAATATAGTTGATAAAACAGATTCGTTCCAAGGACGGGATGGTTGACTACAATGCTTATCTATTAATGATTGATTGCACTTATGAAAGCAAGTAAATAAAATATGTTTGTTTGGTTTTTTGTATTAAAGCTAATGAATGAAAGACAATTACTAAAATGTAAATAAAAGCTAAGACGCAAGTAAAATGATTTAAAATGCAATATGAGATGTAGCACTTGAGAACGCAAGGATCCTCCCAATCCTATTTCCTAACTTATGCTGTTTAAGGGCTAAATTGGTCAATTACAATGGTCGGGATTCTAAATTCCTTATACCCCCGTCAGGGTGGACTATAAGGCGATCCTAAAGTGTCACTAGTCCCGTCAGGGTAAATATGATCCACCGTTGGATGATTAAGTTTTATTACCTCATTGGCCCTAGAATTAGCTAAGTTCGTCAGAATCATTAGCTTCTATCCTAGATTGAATAAATGGTTCTGTACCTAAACCCTCCGTCAGGATGATCCAATCGCCACTAATTGGAATAGCCTAGATACTAACACCTATTCTTAGTTAGCTACTCCAAAAACAGTAAAATAAACTCAATTTATTGAAAAGAGTAAAAGACCTAATTTAATTTAATTTAACAGAAACCCAAATTCAACATTTGTTATTCAATACGATTGGGATTCACCCATTAATTGTTCTCAAGCACTATGAATTATTTAGCTCATATTAAAAAGAAATACTAAATTAAAATAAATGGAATTCATATTGATTACAAAATTAAAGATAAGAAAAACCTAATTTCTGGAATAGGAATGACTACGAACGGAGATATAGACCCTCTCCAGCTCTTGTAGCTTCTTCTTCTTCCTTCCGTTGACTTCTCTCTGGTGTTTAATCTTGTAGAATGTGAATTGTATTGACACTCTCTTCTAAGGATGCGATGATTTGAAGAACAAATTGAGAGGTCTTTGACTCTCTCTCTAAGGATTTGTAAATTGAAGAAAAATATGAGAGGTGAGAAATACTGAGGTCAAAATCTCCTTTTATAAGGTTAAAAACGGATTAGGGCTTGGACCTAATAATAAAACACTAATTAAATGTCCAAGCCCAATTTCTAAGCCCAAAATCCCGTAACTGCTGATACACCTTCACTAAAACGGCTTTTCCCGATGCGTTACAACTCCGATTGACCTCATTCCAGTTGCTAAAGTTCCATAACTCGATAAGGAATGATTTCTCTTCAAAGGTCAACAGCTAAATCATCGCTTAAGCACCTCGAAATCAGCAATCTATGGCCTGGAAAATGGATTTTCAGCTCTAAAAATAATATCTTTGGGATTTATCTTCGAGTTTTGACTCTATCTCTTGATCTTTGACTTTCTCCTCGGATTCCTCTTCTAGCTAACATCTAAAACCTGTAAAATCTTCACTAAAAATACCAATATTACGCGCAAAAGCTTAATAAATCAAAAATGCTAGAAATAAAAGAGGAAAATCATATTATTGCATATTTAGTCCAAAAGTCTATCAAATTGATTAAATAAACACCAAAAATGATGTCTCCTAAGGGTCGAAAATACGAACAATTAAGGAGACATCAAGACCCCCAACTCAAACCTTTGTCGTCCCGACAAAGCAAAACAAAACAAAACAAGGGGTAGAAGTAAACGTAAGAACAAATAGAAGCTAGCAAATAACCCTAAAGCAATTCTTAAGATAAATCTCATATAGCAAAACTTTAAGAGCTAACATATACATACACTAATCATGCAAAATCAAACATAAATAATCTCAATCATAAAATTAAAGTTGCAATGCTTGAAGGTTACACTTGTACTCATCTCTGTATGATGGCTATAGGGTGGTCATTAATCATAAATCGCTATGAATGTTCCACCTAAATATTCCCTATCAACAGAATTATAAATTCACTATGTACTTAAGAATCAAGAGGTCTTTATGGTTTTAATATTGGCTTAAGGACGGTATGGATATATATTTGGTAAATTTGAAGTGAACTTTTGGCTCTCTCCTCACTTACCATCCACATGTCCTCGAGCTTGAGTTACGCTCAAAAATGTTCTCACTCACCCATTTAACGCACTAATGTTGCGTCCCCAAGTCAACCCAAATAAAACTAAGATGATTTCCAAAAATATTCCACTTTTCCGGTTTATTTTATTCTTTCTTTCTTTTTATTTTCTTTTTCTTCTTTTTTTGTACAAGATACCCATGACCCTCGTTTTGATGTGAAAGTCATGTCTCTTATAATTTTCTTTATTCTTTTTTTTATTCTTTTCTTCTTCTTCTTTTTTTTTTTTTTTTTTTTTTTTCAAATCTCGGCAAAGGGTTACAAATAATAATATCATCTTTCATTTTTGTGCCTCAATACAAACACATATAATCCCTTCCCAATGTAAATTCCCAAATATGGTCCCACCACCCCAAACTCAAGCTCGAGACAAGTCTCAGGGTTGTGATTCAAGTGCGGGTCATTTGGTCATGCCTAATAATCTAAAGGATAATGGGCTTATATCGTGGCTACAAAAGGAAAGGCTTAAGGCTCAAAATTGGGCTAAGACGGATAAAATTATAATATTAGGGATAGCAGGCTAAAAGGCTTCAAATGGCTAACAAAGAACTGCCCCTATCATTTTCCTAAGTACATAGCTTGTCTTTAGATTATATCTAGGTGGGTTCTCTACTAATTAAGATTTCACGTTCTACACACCAAACATATTCCTTAAGTACAAGCTTACTTCATTTGCATTGTTCATTAATTTTTCCTATCAATTACCTATGTTCGCATGCAATTGTAAGTGCGTTCTATATCAATCCCTAAAGTCCACTATTTACTATCATAGATTCATCAAAAGTATGCTTAAAGGGACATTTAAAATCTTCTATAGTCAAACGCAACTCCGAAAATTATTTTTATTGAAAGCAAATAAAACACATAACACATAAAAACTGGGATGAGGCAACGAACCGCACCCCAAACTCAAAAATGAGTCGTGTCCCCACGACTCGAAAAGACTCAAAGCAATAAAATAATTTACACTAAATGAGAAGGGAAAGAAAACGTATCTGAACCAGCGCGAGGCTGGTGTCGGTGTTGCGTCCAAGTTGAGGTTTTGAATTCTTCTTCATCAATGGTTGCGTTAAAATTGTTCTTCATTACCTCGAACTTCTTCAAATTTTCCACGTTTTCATTTATTACTCGCCCTCTAAGCATCATCTCCTATAGTAAAATCTTTCCTCAATACCCAATTCTCTTTCTTCACCATGTTTTTCGTACCTTTCCTAACCTTCATGGTCATCTCCGATGACCCCAAACTCAAAGCTTCAAGACCCTTGGATAAAATTGTGATTTTAGTGTTCTTGAAGGTTTGGGTTTGAATTGTGGATTGTTTAGAGCTGGGGCATGGATATTTCAAGGTTTGGGAAAGGTTTAATGGATAAATTTTAGCTTTGGTGAAAGAAAACTTCGGATTAAAGTGTGAAGCTTTGGTATTTTGGAAGTTTAATGGTTTAATTGTGATCTTGGATGATGTTTAGAGGGAAGGATTGGTGGTATGATGTTGTTTTGATGATGATTTTAGGAGTAGTTGGAGGCTAGGATTCGTCATAAAAGGTAGGCTTGGTAAAAGAAGCTAAAAATCCTTTTTTTTTTTTTTTTTACCTCTGACGCAGAATTCTTGCGTCGTCGCTGACGCAGTGATCAGAAATTCCAGCTTCTTCGGCCGGCTAGCCGGCGGATACGCCGGCATGCCGGCGAAATGTCGATGGCGCATTTCGAGACGCAGCAACCTTGCGTCGTCGCTGACGCAAGGACCAGAAACTCTTCCTCCAGTTGGCCGGCTAGCAGGCGGATTCGCCGGCATGCCGGTGGATTTCTCGCTGGCGCGAATGGTGACGCAGCAATGCTGCGTCATCGCTGACGCAGTGGTCAGAGAGTTTGGGGGTCTTCAGCGTTTTTGGCCGGTATGCCGGCGTATCCGCCGGCTAGCCGGTCAAACCTGCTGTTGACTCCATAATTTTTCGTTTTCTCCTCGTTTTGACCCCAAACTCATGACCATTATACCCCTGAAATCATCAAAAACAACTAACCTTCCTCATTTCTTAAAAATAAATATTAAATAAAGAACCATTACTCTAATTTACACTAAGAATTTAAAAGACATGAAAGCAATTTAAAACATGGGTTGTCTCCCAAGAAGCACTTTTGTTTATTACGTCTTTAAGTTCGACGCGTTACCTTCCATGAAGATGGTATTGAGGCCCCTGCGGTGTTCCTCCGCTTAAACTCGCCTCTTCCTTGATGTAAAAGCTTAAGAACCTCCCCCCTTTGAATATTATTCAATCGATCTCTAAAAGGAGGTGGGTAAGTACTTCGTTTCGCCTTTTTATTTTCATGACGAAACTCATTTTCCACCACATTGGAGTAGATAACCGTTCTCAACGGTATAAGCTTATTTTTATTCCTTGTTTCAATCTCAGATTCATCTTTAAAATGTGGTGGGTAGGTGCTTCTCTTTGCCTTTTTGCTCTCGCGGTGTGGCACCTTGCTTGTATAACACATATTGATCATTTGTGGTAGTCGAGGTGGTTCTGATTTTTCTTCTTTAATAATGATTCGTGGTAGAGATGGTGATTGGTGAACTTTTTGTGGCGGATATTCAATTTCTATTTTATCTTTAACCTTTAATTCTTCAATTGATTCTCCAACCATTTCATATTCATCTTCGCTTTCAACCCAATCTTCCACTATTACCTCATAATATTCTTTATTTGGATTTTCTATAACCTCGATCACCACCTTTTCTTGTTTTCGCTCTATATCTTGATCATGTGTATACACCTTAGTAATAGCAATCTTTGTGTTCATTTCTAGGGTTTGCGTTGCTACTCCTTCTTCCACTATGCTAACAATATTCTCACCTTCTTTCAACACCTCCTCCTCAACAACTTCTTCCAATTGATCTGTTCCATCCCTCGAGGGAGTGGGACCTTCATAAGACTTACTACCACTTTCAGCTAAGTTAAGAGAGTTGTTTCGGGCATCCCTTTCATCTAGCATCTGTTGTATGTGTGCATGGGTGGCTTTGAATTCCTCGTCTCTTGCCTTACGCTCTGGTTCTCTTGCCTGAAATTCCTCGAGTAGGCGATTTGCTTTCTCTAGTAGTGTATCTTGTTGATTTTGATGAGGTGGATACTGTTGAATGTTTTCAACCCAATGGTGGTTCCATACTTGTTCTTGTTGATAGTGATATGGCGTTTGTTGTTGATTATTCCCGATCCATTGATTGTTCCATCCTTGCTCTTGCGGGTATTGATAAGGTTGTTGGTAGAAGTTACTACCCCATTGTTGTTGTCCCGAAGAGTCTTCCCAATAGTCATATGGATCGGGATCTGGGTAATGTCCTCTATACATCTTTCAATAAAATCTCCTGATCATTACCTGAATAAAGAACCTGTAAAAGAAAACAAAAACAAAAAAAACAAGCGTAAAACTGAAATAAAAATAAATGCAACTATCACTAAAGGATAAACACCGTGGTCACACGCTACTGTCCCTGGCAGCGGCGCGAAAAACTTGGTGGTCCTTTGTGTGTTCTAAAATAAATGCAAAAGTAAAGAGAACCACAACCGCAAGTGTACGGTTGTCCCAAGTAATATAGTTGATAAAACAGATTCGTTCCAAGGACAGGATGGTTGACTACAATGCTTATCTATTAATGATTGATTGCACTTATGAAAGCAAGTAAATAAAATATGTTTGTTTGGTTTTTTGTATTAAAGCTAATGAATGAAAGACAATTACTAAAATGTAAATAAAAGCTAAGACGCAAGTAAAATGATTTAAAACGCAATATGAGATGTAGCACTTGAGAACGCAAGGATCCTCCCAATCCTATTTCCTAACTTATGTTGTTTAAGGGCTAAATTGGTCAATTACAATGGTCGGGATTCTAAATTCCTTATACCCCCGTCAGGGTGGACTATAAGGCGATCCTAAAGTGTCACTAGTCCCGTCAGGGTAAATATGATCCACCGTTGGATGATTAAGTTTTATTACCTCATTGGCCCTAGAATTAGCTAAGTTCGTCAGAATCATTAGCTTCTATCCTAGATTGAATAAATGGTTCTGTACCTAAACCCTCCGTCAGGATGATCCAATCGCCACTAATTGGAATAGCCTAGATACTAACACCTATTCTTAGTTAGCTACTCCAAAAACAGTAAAATAAACTCAATTTATTGAAAAGAGTAAAAGACCTAATTTAATTTAATTTAATTTAACAGAAACCCAAATTCAACATTTGTTATTCAATACGATTGGGATTCACCCATTAATTGTTCTCAAGCACTATGAATTATTTAGCTCATATTAAAAAGAAATACTAAATTAAAATAAATGGAATTCATATTGATTACAAAATTAAAGATAAGAAAAACCTAATTTCCGGAATAGGAATGACTACGAACGGAGATATAGACCCTCTCCAGCTCTTGTAGCTTCTTCTTCTTCCTTCCGTTGACTTCTCTCTGGTGTTTAATCTTGTAGAATGTGAATTGTATTGACACTCTCTTCTAAGGATGAGATGATTTGAAGAACAAATTGAGAGGTCTTTGACTCTCTCTCTAAGGATTTGTAAATTGAAGAAAAATATGAGAGGTGAGAAATACTGAGGTCAAAATCTCCTTTTATAAGGTTAAAAACGGATTAGGGCTTGGACCTAATAATAAAACACTAATTAAATGTCCAAGCCCAATTTCTAAGCCCAAAATCCCGTAACTGCTGATACACCTTCACTAAAACGGCTTTTCCCGATGCGTTACAACTCCGATTGACCTCATTCCAGTTGCTAAAGTTCCGTAACTCGATAAGGAATGATTTCTCTTCAAAGGTCAACAGCTAAATCATCGCTTAAGCACCTCGAAATCAGCAATCTATGGCCTGGAAAATGGATTTTCAGCTCTAAAAATAATATCTTTGGGATTTATCTTCGAGTTTTGACTCTATCTCTTGATCTTTGACTTTCTCCTCGGATTCCTCTTCTAGCTAACATCTAAAACCTGTAAAATCTTCACTAAAAATACCAATATTACGCGCAAAAGCTTAATAAATCAAAAATGCTAGAAATAAAAGAGGAAAATCATATTATTGCATATTTAGTCCAAAAGTCTATCAAATTGATTAAATAAACACCAAAAATGATGTCTCCTAAGGGTCGAAAATACGAACAATTAAGGAGACATCACATGGATTGGCATGGACACGCATTGTGGTGTACCACAAGGGTTGCGGTATATCGCAGCTCTTGCATGGTACATGTCAAATGTCTTTGCCTTCTTTAAGTAAGTGCACACGTTTCACATAGGGGCGCGGTATACCACAAGGGGCGCTGCGTACCGCGAATTTTCTTTTTACAACTCCAATTACTCTGATATTTTTTAGCGTTGGGTGCCGTGTACACGGATTTGGTTACTTGCGGTGTACCGCAAGGTTGTGCTATCTATTTAATCCTCAAGCTCCTTTCACTCAAAACTCATTTTATACCTACCTACATAAAAACACACTATACTATATTCTCCCATTAGCCTTAATACACAATAATATACATAAATAAAATATTAAATCTAATATTACACTATAAAAGCAATAAACTAGGCTACATATGGGTTTTCACCCTTACTTAGCGTTAGTTTAACGTCGTTAAGCTCGACGGCTACTTGGCTTCATACACCGCTTATTTGAGGTACATGAGTTCTCCAAGATTTGGATCCTTCTTATGAATGTTATCTTTGCCTCCATGATAAATTTTCAACCGATTACTATTCACTATATAGGTGTGTTGTGCGGTTGGGTGTTCAATCTATATTGTTCCATGAGGCGTGACTTTAGTAACAATAAATGGACGAGACCACTTTGATCTCAAATTCCCTGGATAATTGCTGAACTTGGAGTTGTTTAGGACTCTTTGCCCTACTTCAAACGTCTTCTTTTGAATCTGCTTATCATGAAATTTCTTGGGTTTCAATTTCATCATTATTTTCTCTCCAGCCAATAGTGGATCCAAGTTCAACTCTTTTATCGCATTATATTCTTTCAATTCGAGTCAAGTGGTAAGTGGCAAGCCTTGCCATACGATGCGATACAGTGATGTACCTAGGGACGTCTTGAAAGATGTTCTATATCCCATAGAGAATCATCTAACTTCGTTGACCAATCCTTCCTTGTTGGTCCAACTTACTTCTCAAGAACAGATTTTATCTCTTGATTCGAGACTTCGACTTGACCATTTACTTGAGGGTGATAAGCGGTGGATACTCTATCTCACTCCACATAGTACAAGTATGGCCTTTTAATATTTATTAACTAAATGTGTACCTCCGTCACTAATTATGAATCTTGGGTCCTATGTCTTGTGAAAATGTGTGACTTCAGAAATTTAATCACCACTCTAGCGTCATTTGTGGTGATAGCCACCGTAACTACCCATTTTGATACATAATCCACTACTAGCAAAATATATTGATTACCATGGGATGGAACAAAGGTTCCCATAAAATCAATACCCAAAAAATCAAAAATCTCCACTTCCAACACATTGTTGAGCGGCATCTCATCAAGTCTTAAAATATATCTGGTGGATCGGCATCGCTTACATTGCTTGACAAATATGTGACAATCTTTGTGGATAGTGGGCCAGTAACCAAATTGAAGTACCTTAGTGGCCGGGTGATCCTTGAAATGTCCTCCATATGGTGAATCATGACAACTTGCTACCACATCACAAATCTCATGTTATGGCACACATCTTCGAATCATTTGATCATTACATGCCTTGAACAGGTGCGGATCCTCCTAAAAGAACTGCTTCATGCGATTCATCAATATCTTCTTCTCTTGTAATTTGCCTCCAATAGGGAATTCTTCACTCGCAACAAGATTAACAATATTTGCATACCAGGGGAAATTTTGCATATTTACCACAAATAGGGTTTCATCAGGAAACACCTTGTTGACTACTTTCGGTCTATTGTTGACATTAGAGCCTTTTAGGCAAGATAGATAATCAACTACTTGATTCTGGCTTCCCTTTCGATCTCGAATCTTCAAATTAAACTCTTGCAATAAAAACACCCATCTAATAAGATGCGACTTTGTGCCTTTATTCTACATAAGGTACTTGATTGCCGAATGGTCCGTGCATACAATCACTTTCGCTCCAAGAAGATAGGAACAAAATTTATCAAATGAATATACCACAACCAATAAATCGTTCTTAGTTATGGTATAGTTCAATTGTGCACCTGTAAAAGTTTTACTTGCATAATAAACATTATCAAATACCTTATCCTTGCGTTGACCCAACTCGACAACGAAAACATGTTCATTCGCATCACACGTAACCTCGAATAGATAACTCCAATCAGAAGTCACAACTGTTGTATAGATAACTTTATCTTTATTTGACCAAAATGCTTCATGAAATGAATCATTAAAATAAATTTCACATTCTTCTGAAATAAGTGACATAGTGACTTGGAAATCTTTGAAAAAACTTCAATAAAACGGCGACGAAATCCCGCATGACCTAAGAAACTTCTCACAACCTTAACAAAACTGGGAGGTGGAAGGGTTTTAATTACCTCTATTTTTGCACGGTCAACCTCCCTACCATTACTCAAAACCTTGTGCCCCATAATGATTCCCTCTCGAACCATGAAATGACACTTCTTCCAATTTAACACAAGATCAATCTCTTTACAATGAATCAACACCTACTCTAGATTGGCAAGACAATCATCAACGTCATCACCAAACACAGGTAAGTCATCCATGAATACCTCCACGAAATGATCAATCACATCCCAAAATATCTCCATCATACACCGTTGGAACGTGGCCAGTTCATTGCGTAACCCAAATGGCATCATTTGAAATGTAAATGTGCCAAAAGGACATGTGAAAGTTGTTTTGTGTCGATCAGCTGGATCAACAAAAGTCTGATTATAACCTGAATAGCCATCGAGGAAGAAATAGTATTCTCTCCCTGCAAACTTGTCTAACATCTAGTATATAAATGATAAAGGAAAGTAATCCTTCTTTGTTACCTTGTTCAACCTCCAATAATCCATACACACTCTCCAACCCACAACGTTCTCGAGGGTATGAGTTCTTTCTGATCATTAAGGACAGTAGTAATTCCTCCTTTTTCGGCATACATTGAACCAGATTCACCAACTCGTTGTTAGATATGAAAAAGATGATCCCCGCATCCAACAATTTGATAACTTCTTTTTTTACCACTTCCTTCATTAACGGTGTAAGTATTATTTGGCCCTCCACTAATCGTTCCTTCTCATCTTCAAGAATGATCTCGTGTTTGCAAATGTCAACAATAGTCCACCCAATTGCCTCTTCGTTGGCTCAAAGCACACGTAACAACTTTTCCTCTTAAGGACCTGTCAAGTTAGTGGAAAAAATAATAGGTAATGTATCATTTTCACCCAAATAAACATACCTCAATTGAGATGGTAATGGTATCTCTTCATTTTTCGGAGGAGATACAATAGATGGTTTCTTTGGTGGTTCTATCTCCTCTAAACCTTAGACTTGTTCATAATCTTGGTAAATTCTTTGTCCCTCTCCTTCTGAATGAGTCTAGTGACACGGAAGCCTGTAAAATGTCATCATAATTATCTTCATCAGATACCTCTTGTGTAGGAGCATTGAAAACTGGAAAGTCGTCACTTCTAGCCCTTCCCGAGTCTAAATGGTGCATAATCGGACTTGGTGGATCAAATGAAAAAGATGAGCCTCTGAGTTAGTGAAGTTTGAGTAGTTCCAGTGGATTTGGACTTACGATGCGAAAGTTACACCTGTTTTACTGAAGTGGTGTACAACAATACGAAAATCATAAAAAAAATTGGGCCCTTAATCATTAAATCGAACCCAAGATGGGCCTAATCCGTTTTTAATTAATATAAAGGCCCCTTAAACCTCATTAATCAGGACACTTTAATATTTTAAGAGAGAGGAAGTTTGGAAGCAAAAAATTAGAAGCTAGAAAAGTCTTTCTTCTTCAACAACAACCTAAGTTATAAGATTATTTTCAATTTATTTTAGTAATTAGGAATTAGGAATTTAATTAATTTTATTTCTTTTATGTATTCAATTATGAGCTAAACTCCTAAACACTTGAGACTTGAATTTTGGGATGAACCATAGTTTTCAATTTAATATTTTTCTAATTTTGGATTGTGTCAATTTGAATTAAGTTGCGTAGTTGCATATTGATTTTATTATTGTATTTATTTACTATTGTTAATTAGGCAAACTTTAAAGATATGTTTTGGTATATAGGCTATTATCTAGTGGCGGTGATCATGCAGAAGGGGGTTTAATTAAAGAACTAGGATAGAAACGCGTGGTGTTTGTTATTAAGCCTGACAATCTTAACTAACCACGTAGGCAATTGGGTTTAGTCATAATTATTTGAGAGTAGCTCGTGACGATGTCTGTAATACTATATAATCGCTTCCTAAGTCTACCTTGACGGGAGTTAGGAAGATATTAGTATCCCAACTAATATCAACTACCACTTTACCCAAAAAACGAATGCATTAGATTGTGAACTTAGGTGATTCCCTAGCGAGCCTAGAGTATCCATATCATATTTACGTAACCTCTCTATTTTAATTCTTAGTTTACTTTAATTTACTCAATATTCTTGTGTTTAGTCTTTAAATATTCAAAAACCAAAATAAATATATATTTTATTTATTTTTTCAATTAATTTTACTCTTTATTTAAGCAAATCAATCTTACCTCACAATCCTTGTGGAGACGAAATCCCTTATATCTTCTCTATTACTTGGAATCACCCGTACACTTGCGGTTAGTTGCTACCTCTATTTAGTGTTGATTTATCTGACACTCTAGGAGCGACCAAGTTTTTGGCGCCACTGCCGGGGATTGCGGCGTGTGATTTTTGTGTTTACTTCTTGTAAGTAGAGTTAATTGTTATTTTTTATTTTCCGTTTGTCTTCTGTTTTTGTCTTTTTCAGACCTGTTAGGTTTGGTGCATGATCTCAATTCTTGAGAAAATACTAAAAGCCTACAGGAAAAGGAAAAGAGAACAACTTAAGCTAGAGAAAGAAATGGCAGATAACCCAACAAATCTAGTATACAGTACCAAGAGATTCAACCTCAGCAAATTGAAAATGCTCAAGTTCAACTAGGATACGATCAATGGTTTGTGCAAGATCCTGAATTGAAACCATTCTGATTACATGCATTAGGTGCTAGCCATCCAGATATTCAAGTTGCTAGATTCAAACCCGATCCGGGTATGTTGAATCAATTCTGAGACTTCGGAAATTTTCGAGGAGTGGCTTGTGAAGATGCAGTTAGAGCCGTGCAGAAATTCGTACAGATATGTGATGCGTACATCACGCAAGGTGTAACACGAGAACAAATGTATCTTGCGAATTTCCCATTTTTTTCTCAGGTGCAGGAAATGAGTGGCTCGATCAACAGCCACGAGATCGAATCACCACTTGGGATGAATTACAAACCGCTTTCTTTGACCGTTACTATCCAAAAAACATGAGGTTGGAAGCACAGTTTGAGTTTACTTAGTTCCATGAAAAGCATGATGAATTAGTGGGAACGTGTTGGACAAGATTTCAGATATGTCTAAGGCGAGTTCTAGATCACGGTTATTCAGAAGATCAACAACTGTCAATGTTCTATAAAGGCCTAGATAGAAAGTCAAGAAAGGACTTAGATATGCTATGTAGAGGTGGATTCTTGATGGTTATACCAAACCACGCAACAATGATTTTAGACAGAATGGTGATGAATGAGATAGGGTGGAAAACCATGATTACACTAGTTCGAGGTATAGTGCACCGAGATAGTGGAAACACAATTGATGAAAAACTATATGTTATGGAAGCGAAACTAAAGTAGACATTCGAGCAACAAATGAGACAACTTACTTTAGATGTCCAAGAAGGTTTTACAGGTAGAAGGTTTGATGTGCATGTTACACAAGAGGTATATGGGTGTTCAAACTGTGGAGTACAGGATCATGATTGGGAGACTTTTCAAAGCAATCCAGAGTCTAGAGTGTTAATTTCCAACCGAGGGAACTACAATTCTAATGGTCAAGGTTATGGGAAACCAAACAGATACCATCCTAGTTTCCAATATTCAAATCCGAATAGGGCTGCAAATACAACATATGCGTATCAGCTACAACCCTAAGAAAAGAATTACCAAGCGAGACAACAAAATAACTACCAAGGGGGACAACATTACGAAAATCAAGCTCCAAGACAACATGCTCACGACTCCTATGCTGAAAATTTGAATAAAAAAGCCTTACTTGCTCACCCACAAGAAGGTTCGATGAGTGAAATTCAACAATCTTTGCAAGCATTTATTTCCATGTCACAGAAGAGTCAACAAGAACAGCAAGCTGCCCATGTAAACTTGAACTTTCAATCCTCTACATTCAAGAACGTTCAAAATCCTATAGAACCATGTAGGACAAATGGAAAAGAAACTAAATCAACGTCCATAAGGGCAACTCCCAAGTGACAATGAGGTTCCGAAACAGAGAGAAGATTGCAATGCTGTTGCGCTAAAGAGTTGGAAACAATTACCACCACCATCATTTCCCGTTATGAAAGAAAAAGATACAACTGTCAAATCCAAAATGGTAAAGGATTTGGTGGAGAAAGAAGGAGAAACAGTTGTAGTTGAGGATGAGGTTTAGAAAATTCCAGAGATACAGAAGAAGAAAGATAGCGTAGTGGACGAAAATCGCCCACCTCCGCCATTCCCCTCACAAGTTTAGAAGAAAGATGATGAGAAAGACTTACAAAAATTCATGAATGCATTTTATAAGATCACACCAATCTACCATGTTTGGATTCCATTAAGAAGATGCCTATGTATTTAAAATTCCTGAAAGATGTAATATCCAATAACTGAAAATATTTTGAGGGAGAGATGGTAGGTTTGCGAGAAGAGTGTAGCGCAATTTTTCAGAGTAAGTTACCACCTAAATTGATTGATCCTGGGAGTTTCAATTTTTCCATTTCCATTGGTGAGGTGTCTCATGGGAGAGCTCTGTGTGATTTGGGTGCGAGTATTAATCTCATTCCTAGATCAGTTTTTGAGAAGTTGAAGATAGGAAGAGCAAGTCCAACCACCGTGGTCTTGAAAATGGCTGATAGATCCCTTGCACATCCTGAGGGAAAGGTGGAAGATGTCCTCATTAAGGAAGGAAGTTTATACCCCATGTGATTTCATTATACTTGACTACAACGCGGATATGAATGTCCCCATATCTTTGTGAAGACCATTCCTAGCCACGAGAAGTACTCTTATTGATCTAGAAAATGGAGAAGTAATCATGCGTGTTCAAGACGAGGAGGTAAAGTTCAATGTGTTTAGGGCAATGAAGTTTCCTAATTATAAGGACGATTGTTTCCATTTGGATGCCATTGATTATGCCACGCAAGAGGTATTTGATGAGATGAATTTTGATGATGTCTTGCAGCCTGCCTGAACACTTGACTTACCTAAAAAGATGGAAGAGCTTGCCGAAATTGTGGCAGCTCTAATATCTGAAAATGCAAAACCTAGGCATCTTGCCTACGAGCTAGTGAGAGAATCAAGGGAGATTGAGCCTCAAACGAAACCATACATTGAGTATCCTACAAAATTAAAATTAAAATCGCTCCCGTCACACATTACCTGTTATTGTTCCAGCAAACTTAACGGGTCCTCAAGAAGACAAAGTATTGTGTGTGCTACAGGCTAACAAAGAGGCAATTGGGTGGAATATTGCTGATATCAAAGGTATTATTCCAACCATTTTCCAACACAAGATCATTCTGGATGATGAGAGTGCACACTCAGTTGAGGGACAACGAAGGTTGATGCTAGTGATGAAGGAGGTGGTAAGAAAAGAGGTGATAAAGTTACAAGATGCGATAATCATCTTTATCTAGTAGTGAGTGGGTGAGTCCATTTCAATGCGTACCAAAGGAGGGTGGTATCACTACTATCTTGAATGATCAGATGAATCTATACCCTCGAGAAGCGATGTTGGTTGGAGAGTGTGTTTAGATTACCGTAAGTTGAACAATGCCACCAGAAAAGACCATTTTCCTCTTCCGTTCATGGATCAGATGTTGGATATGCTAGCAGAAAGAGAGTATTATTTCTTTCTTGATGGGTATTCATGTTACAATCAGATATCCGTAGATCCTGAAGACCAGCATAAGACTACTTTCACATGTCCCCTTGGCACCATTGCCTTTCAAAGGATTCCATTTGGATTATATAATGCACCTGCGACTTTCTAGAGGTGTATGATGGCAATATTCTAGGAATCGGATCCTTGAGGTATTCATGGATTACTTTTCTGTTTTTGGTGATAATTTTGATGATTGTTTGCAGAATCTAGTTATGTATTCGGAGAAATAACACTTTAGGGTTCGTGAGGTAATAGTTTTGGGACATAAGGTTTCGAGTACAGGTTTGAAGGTTGATCGTTCAAAGATAGAAGTGATCAAGGGGTGAGAAGTTTCTTGGGTCACGCTGGGTTTTACCGTCATTTCATCAAGGATTTCTTCACTTTAGTGGCGAAGTGATCATCCGACAGGGGGGTTTGAATACAGACTTAGGTAATACCCGTGTAATGTCCGTTATTGACCGACAGGCTTAACTAATTACATAGCCAAAGAGGTAAAATATTATTAAAGTAGCTTATATTCACCCTGACGTGGTTTGTAATACCGTAGGATAGCTCTTAGGTTCTCCTTTGACGGGGGCTAGGAGATATTAGATTCCCGACTAATATTATAATACCAATTCTACCCTTTAACATATCATAGATTATATTGATTAGGTGGATTCCTTGCGAGACTCAAGTATCTCTCATCTCTGAAGTTAGTCTTTTATTTGCATTATTTATTTTCAGTTAGTCTTTATTTTATTGCATATTTAGTTATTAGAAAAACCAAACAAAAATCATATTATTTTACTTTTCTGTTAAAATAATTATTCTTACTATCTGATTAATACTGAAGTTGAACCTAATCTGTCCCAAAGAACGAAACCTGATTTATCGAAGTATTACTTGGACAATCGTACACTTGTGGTAATTGTGGTTCCTTTATCTTCGTACTTAATTTTATAACACAAGAGGACCTTCCAAGTTTTTTGCGCCGCTGCCGGGGACGATAGCGTGTGACCCCGTTATTAATCATTAGTAGTTTTAATTGTTTATTTATTTTTTCAGTTTTACGCTTGGTTTTCGTTTTTTGTGCAGGTTTTTATATTCAGGTAATGATCAAGAGGTTTTATTGATGATGTATAGAGGACATTACCCATATCCCGATCCATACGACTATTGGGAAGACTCTCTGAGACAACATCCATGGGGTAGTAACTTCTACCAACAACCTTATCAATACCCGCAAGAGCAAGAATGGAACAATCAATGGATCAGGAATAATCAACGACAACCGCCGTATCACTATCAACCAGAACAAGCATGGAACAATCACCATTGGGTTGAGAATAATCAACAACAATCATCATATCACTATCAGCAAGAGAATGAATGGAACAACCAGTGGGTTGAAAACGTTCAACAACCTCCACCTTCACCACAAAGTTCTGAAATAAATAGAGCACATAAAGAACTCATGCGCTTACATGAACAAACACCTAAGGCAATAGAAGGAAAAGGGTTCAGAGCAATGGGTTGAAGACATTCAACACTCTCCACCTCATCACTATCAACAAGAAATTGACAATGAGATAAGTTGTAAACTCAAGCGCCTAGTAGAGGAAACCAATGCCACCCATGCCCGCATACAACAGATGGTAGAAGAATGGGGTAGTATGTCTTATGAAGATTCCACTCCCCCAAGGGATGGAGGAGAGCAACCGGAAGAAGTAGTTGAGGAGGAGGTGTTGAAGGAAGATACTATTGATAGTGATATGACCACCATGTCGGTTACTAATGAAGACCACCATGTGGTTGATAATCTTCTTAGCATGGTGGAAGAAGGAGTAGCAACGAAAATCCTAGAAATTGAAACTGAGATTGCTATTCCTATGGTGCGTGCACATGATCAAGATACATAACGCAAACAAGAATAAGAGGTGATCGATATTAGTAAGATTCCACATCAAGAATATGATGAGGTAACAGTGGAAGATTGGGTTGAAAGCAAAGACGAATGTGAAGTGGTTGAGGAATCCATCGAAGAATTCAAAGTTCACAATAAAAGAGAAGTCTAATCTCCGCCACAAAAAGTTCATTAATCACCACCTCCACCACAAATCATCATTAGAGCTGAAAAATTGGAATCACCTCTATCACTAAAAATGATCAATAAGCGCTACGCAAGAAAGGTGCTACACCGCGAGAGTAAAGCGGCAAGGATGAGCACTACCCACCATATTTTAAAGAGGAACGCGAGATTGGAAAGAATAAAAATGAGCTTATACCGTTGAGGACGGTTATCTACTATCATGTGGTGAAGAAAAAGTTTCGTCGTGAAAGTAAGAAGGTGAAACGAAGATACTACCCTCCCCCTTTCAGAGACCGATTGAATAAAATTTTAAGGAGGAAGTTTCTAAAGCGTACATGCCAAGGACGAGGAAAATTTAAGCTGAGGAGAACCGCAAGGGCCTCAATACAATCTTCATGGAAGGTAACGCGTCGAACTTAAAGATGTAATAAACAAAAGTGCTTCTTGGGAGACAACCCATGTTTAATTTGCTTTATGTTTTTTCAATTCCTAGTATATACTTCTAAGTAATTGTCGAGTCTTAGTGTCTACTTAATAGAAATGAGAAAGGTAGTGTGTTGTTGGTGCAGGAATTGAGTTTGGGGTGCTAAGGAACGAAAGAGAGAAAAATCTGTTGTACTGGCCGGCTAGCCGGTCAGATCACCGGCATGCCGGCAGAAGAAAGACACGAGGCCTCGGGTCTATGACTCGTGTTGTTTGCCGAGAAGGAGAGAAATGTTAAAGTGTCGCACCGGTATGCCGACCAGATCTCCGGTATACCGGCCAGAAGGAAAACCCGTGCCCTCGGGGTGCTCGACTTGGGTATTTTGACGGAGCGAGAATGTGGGAAAAACAGCGCACCAGCTAGCCAGTGATACCGCCGGTATGCCGGTGCCTGAAAACGCGTGGCCTCGCATAGTGGATTCGGGTTCAAGGCAGAATGTTACAAAAAGGTAGAAGTCCAGCACCGGTATGCCGACGATACCGCCGGTATGCCGGAGCAATGGCATTTTTGAAGTGTTTTATTCCAATTCCACTTCTTACCTTATCAAGAAGAAACCCTAGCCTCCCCAATACAAATTTTTCAGACACTAACGCTTATATACCTGCACAAAGACCACTACAACACCCAAGAACATTATATCCTTTCTCATATTTCATTCCAAACACACATCCAACACCACAATTGGTGTCGCCTAGGGTGTGATAAAATAATGATATAAATAAGTGCAAATAAACACCCTAAGCTGAGCACGGTTCTGCAAGTATACAGATCGTATGCAATTTTTAATGAATAAGTAGAATTCGTTCCTCAGGGACTACGAAGGTTAAGAAGAACTTATGCAAATATTCAAGTGCAAATATAAAAGATAGGAAAGATGATACGCAAAGATAGAAGAGATAGATAGATATTTATTTGGTTTTTGAATAATAAAACTAATATTAATAAATTAAAGACAGAAACCAAATAAAAGAAAAAAAGATAGTATGAAAGTTTAGCTAGAGTAGTTAGCAAGTAATCCCCACTAGTTTTGCTGTTCTAAACATGTAAGGTATGAATCATGTAGTATTTCAATAGTTTGGTTTCAATTGTGCTAGGTAGTTTCAAATAGGGTTTACCTGTGTCAATAAGAACCTAAGCAAAATGTTCCTGCAATTGATAAAATAGCAATACACTAAACCATTGACTATCTAGTTAGGCTGGGTTGTCAGATCAAACCTTATTCTAGACGTTATGTGCTAATTCTATAGTCAAATATACCGGTTATCTAATTCTATAGATCTCCCCTCCTAGACGCGCCTAGGCGCCGCCTAGTCGCCAACTCCCTCCTTAGCCGCTTACACCTAGTTAAAATTCTAGGCGTTTTCGCCTAGCGCCTTAGTCGATGTGGAATAGGCGCCTAGCCCCGTCTATGCACCGATTAATGGCAAAAAATGGCCGCCTACGCGCCGATTAATGAAAAAACATGCTGACATAAACTTTTTTGTTATTTTTCATATTCTTGGGAATTCTTTAGTTGACATTATAACTCAATCTTTAGTATTTTTATATTTATAATAGTGTTGTTAGATGGATTTTATGATTTAAATATTTAAAATTGCAATGATTACTATATATATTACTAAATATACAAATTAAACATCGGGATTCAAAACGTATAATTCTGCCTAGGCCCCGTGTAATCCTGTCTAGGCGCTAGGCCCCGGTCGACCGCCTAGCGCCCAAAACCGAGATCTACAACATAGCGTGTGACCACGGTGTTTATCCTTTAATGTTTAATTGCATTTTTATTTTCAGTTTTACGCTTTGTGTTTGTTTTGTTTTACAGTCTCTTATATTTAGGTAATGATCAAGAGATGAGCAATTTTCAAGGGGACAAACTGAATTTGATGCAAGAGGTACATATGGATTTGATGGAGTCTAGTGTGGCGGTAGAAAATTTAAGAAAAATCCAAGAGACTAGACTCAAGCGTATACGAGATGATCATATCTCGACCCTCCTAGACATGATGCTAGATTGGGGGTGTCCCTTAGTTTTACCCACACATAATATAATCATGCATACTTTGTACGCTCACCTTACAGCCCCACAAGTCCAACAAAGCATAGATTGGAAGGAGTTCGTAAAATCTAGAAATAATAAATATGTGATTGGAGAGGTTGGATTACCCGAGATAGAAGCATGTATAGAGGAATGTCTTCTTGCTAAGAAATGGATTCGAGCTAAGCTTATTGAAGATAAACAGGTAATTAATCCAACAAAAGCAATCCCAATATACCATGTGGAAGAGAATGAGTTTCGCCATGAGAGCAAGGAGGCGAAACGAAGGTACTACCCACCCCCTTTCAGAGATCGATTGAATAATATTCTAAGGGGGGAGGTTCTAAAGATTTCACATCAAGGAAGAGGCGAGTTTAAGCGGAGGAACACCGCAAAGGCCTCAATACCATCTTCATGGAAGGTAACGCGTCGAACTTAAAGACGTAATAAACAAAAGTGCTTCTTGGGAGACAACCCATGTTTTAAATTGCTTTCATGTCTTTTAAATTCTTAGTGTAAATTAGAGTAATGGTTATTGATTTAGTGTTTATTTGTAAGAAATGAGGAAGGTTGGCGTTTTTGATGATTACAGGAGTGAAGGTCACGAGTTTGGGGTAGTTAGAACGGAAAAGAATGAAAATTTTGGGTTCCAATACAGTAGAAACCGGGTACCCGGTTTGTAGAAACCGGGGACCCGTTTTTGGTGTTGTACCCCAGGTATCAAAACTTCGGGTAGATCATAACTTGACGCTCGGAGGTCGGAATTAACTTTTTCTTGAGCCTAAACCGCATAACTTTTCGAGCTCTATCCAATGGTGATGTCAAAAATTTCACATGAACAGCTAAAAGTTTCTGACCCAGCGTTTTGAGGCCCGCCATTAGTTGCGTCTCGTGGTTGCGTCTCCCCTTGCGCCGTCAACGCAAACCGGGAACCTGGTTTCGTGAGGAGAATTTTATGACCCAGCATTTTGGAGTCCAGCCATTTATTGCGTCTGAGGTAAAAAAAAATCTCATTTTTTCGCGCCGACACAGCGACGCGAAACCGGAACCCGGTTTTCACGAACCGGGAACCCGGTTTCTTCTGTGACAGGCCGGTTTTCAGCTTTTTAGCCCTAGATTTTTACCTCTTTCTTCAAGCCAGCCTCCAAAAACACTTCCAAAACCCAGGATTTCTCGAATATCATCATCTACAACTACACAATCATCAAATCTTACCCTCTTTCACCATGAAAACATACAATCAACTCATCTCCTATCCAAAACACCATAAAGTTCCCACTTTTCCCCAAGATTGTTCTTTATCTGAACTTCAAATTAACCCATATTCCCTCTTCCCCCACATCAATTAGCCTTTACCCATCTCATATCCCACCATAATCTTCAAGTTTTAAACCTCAAAACCTCAAAGTTCTAAGCTTTTCTCTAAGCTTCTCACTATTTGAAGTTATGAGTTTGGGGTGGAACGAGAGGGCTAGCCGAACCGATTTCATGTGCACTTATCGAAGGAAGTCTCCTAGAAACAGAAACACTTTTTGTGTTATTCAAGAACAAGCTGTTAAGATTCCTAATCTGAGGTTTAAGCTGCATCCAAGAGGAAAAAATATCTGATTAAGGCTAATCCGAAGAAGAGGAAATTGATTGATGAACCAGAAAGTGAGGAAACGATTAATCCAATGATGAGTTGGAATCAAAGATTAAAGTGTTGGAAGAAAATCCGGATGCGATGATTGATATTTTGGGAAACGTTAGAAACAAGCTGAACTTTATCCGTTCAAAACGCAACTTACGATGTCTAAATGCGAGATAAGGTTCATGGACGCAACACCGATAACCAGTCACGCGCTGATTGAGATACGTTTTCTAATCCTTCTCATTTAGTGTAAATTATTTTATTTCTTTGAGTCTTTTCGAGTTGTGGGGACACGACTCATTTTTGAGTTTGGGGTGGGGTTCATTGCCTCATCCCAGTTTGTATGTGTTATTTGTTTTTATTTGCTTTCAATAAAAATAATTTCGGAGTTGCGTTTGACTGTAGAAGATTTCAACTGTCCCTTTAAGCATACTTTTGACAAATCTATGATAGTAAATAATGGACTTTAGGGAATGATATAAAACGCATTTAGATTTGCATGCAAACATAGGTAATTGATAGGAAAAAATAATGAACAATGCAAATGAAGTAAGCTTGTACTTAAGGAATATGTTTGGAGTGTAGAACGTGAAATCCTAATTAGTAAAGAACCCACTTAGATATGAACTAAAGACGAGCTATGTACTTAGGAAAATGATAGGGGCAGTTATTTGTTAGCCATTTGTGACCTTTTTATCCTTCTATCCCTTATATTAAATATTATCCGTCTTAGCCCATTTTGAGCCTTTATCCTTTTCTTTTGTAGCCACGATATAAGCCCATTATCCCTTAGATTATTAGGCATGACCATATGACCCGCACTTGAATCACGATCCTGAGACATGTCTCGAGCTTGAGTTTGGGGTGGTGGGTCCACTTATGGGGAATTTATTGGGTAGGGATGTATGTGTTTGTATTGTAGCGCAATTGCAGATGATATATACTTGTAACCCTTTGCCGGGATTGAGAAAAAAAAGTGAAAAAGAAAGAAAAAATGAAAAAAAATGTCATTACAGTAGGGACCGGGAACCCGGTCCACAAAAACCGGGAACCCGGTCCACAAAAACCGGGAACCCGGTTTACAACTGTACAAAAAAAAAGAGAAAAGAAAAGAAAAAGAAAAATATGAAAGTAAAACATCCGGCAAAGTGGAATTTTCTGAAAAATCATCTTATTTGTAATGGGTTGACATGGGACGCTAAATTAGTGCGTAAATGGGTGAGTGAGAACATTTTTTAGCTTAAACTCAAGCTCGAGGACAATTGTTGATGGTAAGTGAGGAGAGAGACAAAAGCTCACTTCAAATTTACCAAATATACATCCACACCGTCCTTAAGCCTATATTAAAACCATAAAGTCCTCGTGATTCCTAAAGTCATGGTGAATTTGTAATTCTGTTGATAGGGAGTATACTAAGTGGAGCGTTCAAAGCGATTTAGGATTGAGGAACACCCTATAGCCATCATACAGATTTGAGTACAAGTGTAACCTTCAAGCATTGCTACTTCAATTTTATGATGAGATTATTTGTGTTTGATTTTGCACGATAGATGTATGTATATATTAGTTTCTAGAGTTTGCTATATGAGATTTATCTTGAGAATTGCTTTAGGTGTATTTGCTAGCTTCTATGTCCTTGCGTTTACTTCTACCCCTTTGTTTTTAATTTTACTTTGTCGGGACGACAAAGATTTGAGTTGGGGGTCTTGATGTCTCCCTAAATGTTCTAATTTTATACACTTGGGAGACATCATTTTTGGTGTTTATTTGACCATTTTGATAGACTTTTTGACTAAATATGCAATAATCTGAAATTCCTCTTTTAATTATAGTATTTTTAATTTATTAAACTTTTGCGCGTAATCTTGTGTATTTTAGTGAAAATTTTGTAGGTTTTGAATATTAGCTAGGATAGGAACACGAGAATAAAGTCAAAGATCGTGATATGGAGTCAAAGCGTGAAGATAAATCCCAAAAAGAAGTGATATTTTAAAGCTACAAATCTGGAAAGCTTCCAAAGATTGCTGATTTCGAGCCACTTAAGAGTTGATTGAGGCGCTGACCTTTGAATAGATTGTGTTCCTTATTGAGTTACAAAAATTTAGCAAGTGATTTGAGGTCAATCGGAGTTGTAACGAACCAGATAGAGCTAATTTAGTGGAGGTGGTGTTGCTGTTACGGGATTTTGGGATTAATTATGGAGTTGGGCTTTTCTAAAATGGCTTTTTATTTAAAATAAAGCCTTAATCCGATTTTACTAGTATAAATAGTCCTTTAGACCTCACTATTTCACAACTCTCATTTTATTCTTCAATTCAAACCATCCTTAGAAGAGAGTGTCCGGAGAAGAAGTAGAAGCAAGGAAAAGAAGAAGTCAAGAGCTAGAGACTGTCTATATCTCCGATTCTCAGCCATTCCTAATCCGAAATTAGGTTTCTCTGTATTTTCTTTCTGTAAAACAATATGAGTTTTATTATTTTTAATTTAGTTTTTGTCTTTCCATTAATTATGAGTTAATTCCATTTAGCACTTGGGAACGCATAATGGGTTAATCCCTACTTTCTTTAATTTCATATGATTGGATTTGGGATTTCAGTAATTTAATTCAAATTGGGTCTTTTACATGTTTCTGTAATTTGTGATTATTTACTGTTCTTAAAGTAGCTAATTAATAAAAGGTTTTAGTATCTAAGCTATTCCACACACTGGCGTGTGGATCATCTTGACGGGGGGTTTAGGTACGGAATTAATTACAGAATATGGGATAGAAATTATTTGACTCTGACGAGCATAATTAATCTTATGGCCAATTGTGTATTTTTAGCTTAATCATTCGAAGGTGGATCATAATCACCCTGACGGGGTTTGTGACACCCTAGAATAGCTTCATAGTCCACCCTGACGGGGGTACGAAGATTCTCGAATCCCGACCTATGTTAATTGACCAGTTTGTCCCTTAATCAACATATGGAATGAAATAGAGTTAGGAGAAATCCTTGCGTCTCTCAAGTACTGCCTGCTCATATTTGCGTCTAGCTTCTATATACTTGCGTCTAGTTAATTATTTGCATTTTTATATTAGTCTTTCACACTTAGGATTATTAAAAACCAACAATCAATCATCAAATCATTTACTGCTTTCATAAGTGCAATCATTCATTAATCGATAAGTATTGAAGTCAACCATACCGTCCCTGCGAATGATCCTGTTTATCACTATTATTACTTGGGACAACCGTACACTTGCGGTTGTGGTTCTCTTTACTTATTACATTATTTTTAGAACACACAAAGGAACACACAGAATATAAATCCAACACATAAACAGAGAAATCAAAACATAAATTCAATCAAATTAGATAGATGTCAACCAAAACTAGGGTTCATACATATATACTAAAACTAAAGCTAAATAGAATATAGTTCATACTAAGAAAAGAAAAGAAAAGAATTACAGAATTGAAGGTTGAAGAAGACATGATTGATGCACAGCTCCTTCCAGACTTCTCTTCTTGTGTTGTAGCTTCTTCCTGACCTTAAGGTTTGGTCAAGGATGATTTTCTAATGTTAAGAGGCTGTATTTATAGTGTATAGGTTGACCTAATTCGTTTTCTTGAAGGAGAAGGTAATATTGGACTCCTAGCCCAAAAACATGCAATCAGCCCGTTTTTGTTTTGGTCTTAGTAGCTTCAATACTCATCCGTTTGACGCGTATGAGTAGTCGAAATTCATCGTATCGGAAAGATCTTTAACTTTTCTCTTGACCATTTCTCGAGATTCGGCACCGATTTTGAGATATAAGCTGATTTGTGGTCGTAGGTGTAGGAATTCAGATTTAAGGCAGGTTTTCCTTTTCCATATTTTTAGCTTTTACTTCCTTATCTTCAATTTCCATGTTAATCTCTTTCCTTTAGCTCTTAGACTTTGACTTGGACTCCAATTAATTACCATATATCTCTAAAGCTTCACACTAAATAAATAAGTAAACCCAATATGCTCTAAAAATAATAAATAATCAATTTAAGACCCAAAATAGGAAAGTGCACTAAATCATGTGAAAATCGACCTATAAACTAATAAATACAACTAAAATGATGTCTCCGAAATATATTAAATCATCACAAATGAGGAGACATCAACAATCCTTCAAGAAAATCAAGAAATCTTCTCCTCCAACCTTAAGCCTCTTCATCAAAGCTTCAATCCTATTCATCAAACCTTTCCCAAGCCATTACATATTCCTTACCCATCTCATATAACACCATAATCCTTCATTAAAAATACTCAAAACATCAATTTTCAAAACTTTTCTCTAGTTTTTTATTATTTGAAGTTTTGAGTTTGGGGTTCATTGAGATGACGAAGATTGGGAGGTCAAGAATACCGTGAAGAGGAAGAAGAAGTTGAAGAACCTTGTATTACTTTTGGTGTTGAAAGATGTAGTTGAATGATGGAACTTTTGGAGGATAATCATGAAGAGGTGTTACCAACCATAGGAAAAGTCACAAAAGAGTTGGAGCTTATGCAAATCATATTACGTGGAGTGAGCAATGTTCAACATGCCACCTACGTAACACAAGGAGCTCAACCTACACACAACCATGGAAGCCAGCTTCGTTCTGGTTCGGATACGTTTACCTATCCCCTTTCTCATTTGTTTTATTTGTTTATTTGCTTTATTGAGTCTTTTTCGAGTCATGGGGACACGACTCACTTTTGAGTTTGGGTGGGGTTCATTGCCTCATCCTTATTTTTCTGTGTAATTTGTTTTACATGCTTTCAATAAAATTAATCTAAGGGTTGTGTTTTACTGTAGAGTATTTTAAATGCACCCATTAAGCATGTTTTTTATGAATTTATGATAGAAAATAGTTTACTTTAGGGGTTAGTATAAAACGCACTTAGATTGCATGCAAATATGAAGTAATTGATAGGAAGAATTAATGAACAATGCAAAAGAAGTAAACTTGTGCATAAGGATAATGAGAAGTTTGTAGAACGTGAGATCTGAATGAGTAGAGAACCCACTTAGGTATGAACTAGAGGCAAGCTGTGTAAATAGGAAGATGATAGAGGCAGTTCTTTTTAGACCTTTGAATCCTTTTTGGCCTTCTATCCATAAATTAATTATATCCTTCTAAACCAAATTTTTAGCCTTTAAGCATTTCTTTTGTCGCCACATTATAAGCCAATATCCCTTTAGTTTGTTAGGCATGACCATATGACCCGCACTTGAATCACGATCCTGAGACTTCCTGTCTTGAGCTTGAGTTTGGGGTGGTGGGTCCACTATATGGGAATTTACATTGGGTTGGGATTTTTGAGCTTATCAATTGTGCTCTGTGTTATATTTTGATGATGATTCACAGGTTTATTGTATTGTAACCCTTTGCCGGGGTAAGAGTAAATGAAAAAAAGATATGAAAAAATTATGAAAATAAAAAAATTTGAATGAAAAATAGCATGATATCTCAACATAAAAAGAGAGTCATAGCTATACAAAAGAATAGAAAAGAAAAAAGAAAATTTCATATGAAAAGAATATAATTTGGACCGGCATAGAGGAAATTTTTAGGTGAATCGTCTTTAGTGCTTTTTGGGTTAATCTGGGGACGCTAAATTAGCGCGTCAAATGGGTTGAGTGAGAACGTATTCAAGTGTAAACTCAAGCTCTTGGACAGTTTGTTGATGATAAGTGAGGAGAGAGCCAAAAGCTCACTTCAAATTTACCAAATTTACATATCATACCGTCCCTAAGCCGATATTAAAACCGTAAAGACCTCGTGATTCCTAGATACACAGTGAGTTAATAGGGAGTATGCTAAATGGAGCGTTCAAAGCAAGTAAGGATCGAGGAACACCCTATAGCCACCATCTTGAGATAAGTAATAAGCGTAACTTCTAGCATTATGAAATTAATTTTGGATTGATATTATTTTGTGTTTGATTTTTCATGATATGTGTTATTAATTCTTAGATTAACTATATGAGATTTGTTTTAAGTTGTGCTTTAAGAATATTTACTAGATTCTACCTTCTGTGTTCACCTAAAAGGCCTTTGTTTTTATTTTACTTTGTCGAGACGACAAAGGTTTGAGTTTGGGGTCTTGATATCTCCCTATTTGTTGTAATTATTAGCCCTTTGGAGACATCCTTTTAGTTGAATATTTGATAGACTTTTATGCTTATTTTGTCATATTACACTTTCTCCCCTTGAAATTAGACTATTTTCATTTTTAGAGCTTTTGTGCGTTGATTTGATTATTTTTAGTGCAAAGTTAGTAGGTTCTTGAATTTCATGAAAGAACACTACAAGGAGGAGAATTGAGAATTAAAGTCTTAGAGTATTGTTAGTGTGTTAGGAAGTATTTTATGCGAGTTTCTAATTTTAGAGTGCACTTTCTCTAGTCTTGAATTATGAATTTATTATTTTTAAAGCATATGCGGTTTAATTATTTATTTATTCTGAAGCTTTAAAAGATATATGGTAATTAATTAGAGACCTAGTCAAGTCTAAGAAGTAAAGGAAATAAGATATACATGGAAATAAGAAGATTAAGGAAGGATATATGCAAATAAGGAAAAGATAAAGCTGCCAAGTAAATCTGAAATTCCAGCCACGTTCTAAAGACGAGCCCATAACTCAATATTGGCTAGGAATTTTGGAGAATGGTCTGGACCAATGGAAAGAGCTTTCCGATACAAGCGGTTTTGACTATTGGAACGCGTCAAACAGATAAGTATTGAAGGAGATATGAGCAAAACAAATCAGCAGCAGAATCTTACCTTTCCTATATTTTAGGGCTGCGAATTAAAGAGTTCTTTACTTGTCTTCCACTCAAAGTAAAACGAATTAGGGCTTCCTAGCTCCTATAAATACACCTCTTAGACCTCATTATTCAGTACCTCTCACATTCTACTCAATTTATAATATCCTTAGAGAGAGAGTCAAAGACTTCTCATATTTTATTCAATTCATAACATCCTTAGAGAGAGAGTCAACACTTCAGAGCAAGAAGGCAGAGGAGACGCTGGAGCTGGAGGAATCTGTTCTTCTACAACTTCCAACCAAACCCTTAGGTTATCAATATATTTTCTGTAAATGAATATGATGTCTTACTATTTAATTTCAGTCTTTAAATTTATCATGAGCTAAACTTTCATATAATTGAAAATCGCAATAAAGGGATGAACCCTAATTAATTTAATTTATGTTTTGAATTTGGGATTATTATGATTTAAATTGAATTGAGTCTTAGATATTGGATATTACTTTGTTCTCAATCACTATTTCTTTTCCGCGCAACTAGAAATAGGTTTTAGTATTAGGGCTATTCACTTTAGTGGTGAAGTGATCATCCGATAGGGGGTTTGAATACAGACTTAGGTAATACCCATGTAATGACCGTTATTGACCGAAAAGCTTAACTAATTACATAGCCAAAGAGGTAAAATATTATTCATCTGAAAGTAGCTTATATTCGCCCTGACGGGTTTTGTAATACCGTAGGATAGCTCTTAGGTCCACCTTGACAGGGGCTAGGAGATATTAGATTCCCGACTAATATTATAATACCAATTCTAACCTTAAACATAGCATATATTATATTGATTAGGTGGAATCCTTGCGAGACTCAAGTATCTCTCATCTCTGAAGTTAGTCTTTTATTTGTATTATTTATTTTCAGTCAGTCTTTATTTTATTGCATATTTAGTTATTAGAAAAACCAAACAAAAATCATATTATTTTACTTTTCTGTTAAAACAATTATTCTTACTTTCAGATTAATACTGGAGTTAAACCTAATCCGTCCCTGAGAACGAAACCCGATTTATCGGAGTATTACTTGGACAACCGTACACTTGCGGTAATTCTGGTTCCTTTATCTTCATACTTAATTTTATAAAGCACTAGGACGCACCAGTATTGCATGTCGGCTACTGATGTCTCCCTAATTGTTCTTATTTTAGACCCTTGGGAGACACCATTTTTTATGTTTATTTGAATATTTTGATAGACTTTTGAGTTAAAAATGCAATATTCCGGAATTCCTATTTTATTTCTAGTAGTTTTAATTTATTAAACTTTTGCGCGTAATCTTGTGTATTTTAGTGAAATGTTTGTAGGTTTTGAACATTAGCTAGGAGAGGAATCCGAGAAGAAAGTCAAAGATCGTGATATGGAGTCAAAGTTTGAAGACGAATCCCGAAAGGAATTATATTTTGGAGCTTCAAATCTGGAAAACAGGCCAACTATTGTTGATTTCGAGGCACTTACGATTTGATTTAGCCGCTGACCTTTGAAGAGAAAACGTGCCCCATTGAATTACGGAAGTTTAGCAAGTGATTTCAGGTCAATCAGAGTTATAACAAATTGGCTAGAGCTGTTTTAGTGGAGGTGGAGCAGCAGTTACGGGATTTTGGGCTTAGAAAATGGACTTGGGCCTTTAATTTTTAACTTAAACCTTGGACCAAGGCCTAATCCGTTTTTCATAGTATAAAAGGAGCTCTTGACTTCTATTTTTCACAAAATTCACTTTTTACAAAATAAAACATCAGAGAGAAGAAGCAAAAGGAAGAAGAAGAAAGCTGTAAAGCTGGAGGGTGTCTATATCTCCATTCTCAGCCAAATCCAATTCCAGAAATTAGGTCTTTCTTATTTTTAATTCTGTAAAACAATATGAATTCAATTTCTTTTTATTTAGTTTTAGTTTTTATTAGCATGAGCTAATTTCTTTTGGTACTTGAGAATGCATAACGGGTAAATCCCTATTCTGTTGAATTCCATGTGTCTGAATTTGGGTTTTAATAAATTAAATTAAATTGGGTCTTTTACATTATTCTGTAATTTAATATTATTTACTATTTTTGGAGTAATTAATTAAGAACAGGTGTTAGTATCTAGGCTATTCCACAAATGTGGCATGTGTACCATCCTGACGGAGGGTTTAGGTATGGACTTAATTACTCAATCTGAAATAGAAACTATTTGACTTTGACGAGCGTAGTTAATTTTAGGGCCAATGAGGTAATTTAGCTTAATCATTCGAAAGTGGATCATATTTACCCTGACGGAACTAGTGACACTCTAGAATAGCCTTGTAGTCCGCCCTGACGGGGGTACAAGGATTATAGAATCCCGACCAATGTTAATCGACCAATTTAACCCTTAAACAACATATGTTAAGAAATAGAATTAGGAGGATCCCTTGCGTTTCTCAAGTACTACCTTCTCATAGTTGCGTCTTACCTTCATTTACTTGCGTATTATTATTTATTTGCATTTTTACTTTAGTCTTTCATACTTAGAATTAATACAAAACAACCAATCAATCATTATATCTTTTAATTGCTTTCATAAGTGCAACCAATCATTACTTGATAAACATTGTAGTTAACCAACCGTCCCTGCGAACGAATCTGTTATCACTATTATTACTTGGGACAACCGTACACTTGCGGTTGTGGTTCAATTACTTTTTGCATTTATTTTAGAACACACAAAGGACCACCAAGTTTCTGGCGCCGCTGCCGGGGACGGTAGCGTGTGACCACCGTGTTTATCCTTTAGTGATAGTTGCATTTATTTATTTTTGTTTTTATCAGTTTTACGCTTTTTGTTTGTTCATCTTTTTCAGGTTTTTAGGTTTGGTGTATGCGAAGGAGACTCTTTAGGGATCAAGAGCTATCACCTCCGATCCTTAATAATCCGGAATCATAAACCAGACTTGCTAACAAGAGAAGAAGAGAACAAGAAGCTAGAGAAGTAGAAGAATTAGCGAACATAATGAATAATATCAATATCAATAATCAAGGGAACCCAGGAGTTCAACTAGACGAAAATGGTCAACCAATAATACCTCCTGGAATTCCTAATCTTCCGATTCCACCTGTCATTCCCAATCCTCCAGTCCAAGTTCAATTGGTCGACCCATGGTTTCTTACCGACCCAATAGAAGAACCATTCCTTGCCCCTCCTCTTGGGATTGGACCAGCTAATATCGATGTTCCGAGATTCCGTCCAGATCCTAGTATGCTAGCTCAATTTCAGAATTTCGGAAACTTTCGTGGCAAGCCCGGAGAAGACCCACTTCGCGCAGTACAAAAATTTATGCAGACTTGCGATTCATACATCACGCAAGAGGTAACAAGGGAGCAAATGTATTACGCTACATTCAGATTTTTCTTAATAGATGGAGCAAGTGAGTGGCATGACTCACAAGAATCAGGGAAGATTACGAATTGGGAACAGTTACAGGCTACGTTTTTCGACAGATATTATCCGTCCAACATGAGGTTAGAAGCTCAACTTGCGTTAACACATTTCAAACAAGAATATGATGAAGCGTTGGGTAGAAGTTAGTCGAGATTTCAGAAATGTTTACGAAGAGTCCCCAATCATCACCTTACTGAACAACAAAAAATGAAGATTTTCTATAATGGTCTTGAGGGGAGCTCGAGGAAAGATTTAGATTTGTTGTTTGGTGGTGCATTTTTACGAGTTCAACCTGCGTTTGCAAGAATTATTTTGGATAGAACAGTTGATAATGAAGTTGGGTGGAACACCGTAAGAACACCAGTTAAAAGAGGAGTTAATAATGTAAACATTGAAGAAAAGTTCAACTCCTTAGAGAACAAGATACAAACCACACTAGAACAACAGTTGAGACAACTTACTTTAGCCGTGAAAGAAGGTTTTTTGAATAAAAGAGTTGAGGTAAAGGTTGCGCAAGAAGTGTATGGATGTGAGTTTTGTGGTGTGAATGATCACGATTGGGAGAATTGTCAGAATAATCAAGAATCCGTGATGTTTGTCTCCAATAGAGGAAACTTCAATTCAAGTGGTAATGGATATCATCCTATCAGAAACCATCCTGGGTTTCAATACTCAAATCCTAGTGGGGCAGCCAATCTTACATACACATATCAGCCGCGTCCCCAAGGTAACAACTTCAATCCAAGACCACATAACAATTATCAAGGAGGACAGAATCAAGGAAACTATGTTCAGAGACAAGCTCCCCAAGATAATTATAACGAAACCATGAACCAAAAAGCCTTACCCGCTCAACCACAAGAAGGTGTGCTTAGCCTTCAGAAAATCGTTGAAAACCTTATTGCTATCCAGACGCAAGCCATTCAGAATCAACAAGCGTCTGACGCAAACATCAAACTATTAGAGAATCAGCTGGCTCAAATCACAAAACAACTTAATCAGCGTCCACAAGGGCAACTCCCTAGTGACACTGAAAATCCGAGACAACATGAAGATTGCAAATCTGTTACTCTCAGAAGTGGTAAGAACCTCCCTCCACCTCCTTTTCCAGTTATGCAAGAAAAAGAAGTTCCAAGAAAAGAAAAGGATGTTATTGAGAAAGAGAAATATATTGAGGTTGAAGAAATAGAGAGACCGATTGAGATTCCAAAGAAGAAAGATGATGTTATGAGTAATCGCCCTCCTCCACCATTTCCATCTCGAGTTCAGAAAAAGGGTGATTTGGCCGATTTTCAAAAGTTCTTTAATAGAGTGAGAGGCCTTAGTATTAACATTCCGTTGTTAGATGCCATCCGAGATATTCCTAAGTATACGAAGTTTTTGAAGAGAGCCCTCACTAACAAAATGTCGTATTGTGATAATGAGATGATTGGTCTTCCTGAAGAATGTAGTGCTATTTATTAGAGTAAATTGCCTCAAAAGCAATTTGATCCTGGGAGTTTCACAATTTCGATATCGATTGGAGAAGAATAGAAGGGTAAAGCACTATGTGATTTGGGTGCAAGCATTAATCTTATGCCCAAATCGATCTTTGATAAGCTAAAAATTGGAGAAGCAAGACCTACTTCTATGGTCTTGCAAATGGCAGACAGATCTCTTGCACATCCAGAAGGCCGAATTGAAGATGTCCTTGTTAAGGCAGGTACGTTAGTATTTCCCGTTGATTTTGTTATTCTTGAATACGACGCGGATAGGAATGTCCCCATTATTTTGGGAAGACCATTCCTAGCCACGGGGCGTACTTTGATTGATGTAGAAAACGGTGAATTGACGATGAGAATCTAAGACGAGGAGGTCAAGTTTAATGTATTCCGAGCTATGAAGTTTCCAGATTCTCAAGAAGATTGCTTTTGAATGGATGTAGTTGAGCAGGCCACGCAAGAGGTATTTTATTGTTTTAATTATGATAATATCTTGCAGGCCGCTTTGACATTGGACTTACCTGAGATGATGGAAGAGCTTTCTGAAACAGTGGCATCTCTTAATTCCGAAAATCCAAAGTATAGGCGTCCTGCCTATGAACCTGTGAGAGAACCGGGGGAGATTATTCCTAAAAAGAAGCCCTCAATTGAATCTCCTCCGGAATTGGAAGAAAAGCCCTTACCAGCACACTTGAGGTATGCGTATTTAGGTACTAATGAAACTCTACCTGTTATTGTTTCAGCAAATTTAACAGGTCCTCAAGAAGATAAACTGTTGCGTGTGTTAAGAGACAACAAAGAGGCGATAGGTTGAACAATTGCTGACATCAAAGGCATTAGTCCATCCTATTGTCAACACAAAATCATACTTGAAGATGATAACGCAAGCTCAGTTGAAGGTCAAAGGAGATTAATGCCCGCTATGAAGGAGGTAGTGAAGAAGGAAGTTATCAAGATGTTAGACGCGGGGATTATTTATCCCATCTCGAGTAGTGAATGGGTGAGACCAGTTCAGTGTGTACCGATGAAAGGAGGAATCACAAAAATTCTTAATGATCAAAATGAAGTGATTCCTTCAAGAACGGTAGTTGGTTGGAGAGTTTGTATGGATTACCAAAAATTGAACAAGGCCACCAGGTAAGATCACTTCCCTCTACCCTTCATTGATCAAATGTTTGATAAATTAGCTGGAAGAGAGTATTACAGTTTCTTAGATGACTATTCTGGGTATAATCAGATTTACGTGGCGATAGAAGATCAACATAAAACAACATTTACATGTCCCTCTGGTACTTTTGCATATCGCAGAATGCCATTTGGGTTGTGTAATGCACCTGCTACCTTTCAGAGATGTATGATGGCCATCTTTTAGGATATGATCGATAATTTTCTTGAAGTTTTTATGGACAAATTCTCCGTGTTTGGTGATGATTTTGATAAGTGTTTAGATAACTTGGAGAAAGTGTTAATCAGATGCAAGGAAACATATTTGGTCTTAAACTGGGAGAAGTGTCATTTCATGGTACGCGAAGTTATAGTTTCGGGTCACAAGGTTTCAAGTGCTGTATTAGAGGTTGATAGAGCGAAGATTATGGTAATTAAAACTCTTCCCCCTCCTGTTTCTATTAAAGGGGTAAGAAGTTTTCTTGGCCATGCTGGCTTTTATAGGCGTTTCATTAAAGACTTTTCTAAGATTTCTAAATCGGTATGCAACTTACTCGAAAAGGATCCCAAGTTCCTTTTTGATGAAGCTTATTTAGCGGCCTTTCAATCAATCAAAGAAAAGCTTATTTCTGCTCCTATAGTATTACCTCCATATTGAAGTTTACCATTTGAAGTTATGTGTGATGCGAGTGATTTGTGTATGGGAGCTGTATTGGGACAGAGAAAAGAGAAGATATTTCATTTGATTTATTATGCTAGTAAAACTTTCAATGGTGCTCAAGTTAATTATACAGTTATAGAGAAAGAGTTTCTAGCAGTTGTGTATTAATTCAATAAATTTCGCTCTTATCTTCTTGGAGCAAAAGTTATTGTTTAAACAGATCATTCAGCGATTAGATATCTTATGGAAAAGAAGGATGCTAAACCGAGGCTAATCAGATGGGTTTTATTGCTTCAAGAATTCGATTTAGAGATTAAAGATAGAAAGGGTTGTGAGAATCAGGTTGCAGATCATCTATCGCATCTTGAAGGTTCAGAAACAAATGGTGGAATTGAAGTAGTTAGAGAGGAGTTTCTTGACGAGAGTTAATTTGCTGTTCGTGATTATGAAGCTCCTTGGTATGCAGATATTGCGAATTTAGTTGTAAGTAGTTCTTTTCCTGAAGGATCCACTTATCAAGAGAGAAAGAGGTTAGCTCATCATGCTAGACAATTCTTTTGGGAATCTCCTTTCCTCTACAAAGTGTGTGCTGACCAAATGGTAAGAAGATGTGTAGTCAAGGAAGAAACAGAAGCAATTATAGCTGGATGTCATGATTCACTCTATGGAGGACACTTCAAGGGAGATAGAACGGCTGCTAAGGTATTCCATCAGGTTTTTACTAGCCTACTCTTATTAAAGATTGTCATGAATATGTGAAGAAATGTGCGATATGTCAGTTTACCGGAAACATATCCAAGAGGGATGAGATGCCACGTAATAACGTGTTGGAAGTTGAAATATTCGATGTTTGGGGTATAGATTTTATGTTCGTTCCTTCAGATGGTAACCTCTACATCTTATTAGCTGTTGATTACGTGTCTAAATGGGTAGAAGCTGTGGCTTTACCAACAAATGATTCACGAGTGGTGATTAAGTTCTTGAAATCACATATTTTCACTAGACATGTGATGTCTCCTCATTTGTGATAATAAAATATACTTCAGAGACATCATTTTAGGCTTATTTATTAGTTTATAGGTCGATCTTAGCTTAATTTAGTGCACTTTCCTATTTTGAGTCTTGATTTGTAGAATTATAATTTTTAGAGCATATTGGGTTTAATTGTTTATTTAGTGTGAAGATTTAAAGATAATTATGGAGATTAATTAGAGTCCAAGTCAAAGACTACAACTTATGGAAAGAGATATGCATGGAAATTGGAGATAGAAGGAAGCTGAGTTCAATTAGGAAAACGAAAAGCTGCCTAAATCTGGATTCTGCAGTACACGTCTAAAGATATGAGTTTTTACCTAAGAAATAGGCCGATTTTGGTAATTTCCTTCTTTAGGGGAAAGATAATTCTGTTGATTCTTTTGGTATCTTATGGAGCTCAAACCGACCAATAACGAAGAAGATATGATCAAAACGGTCCAGCAGTGTTTATCTTTATTTCCATACGAATTTGAGTTGGACTAGGAGTCCATTACTTTCCTTCTACTTCAAGAAAACGAATTAGGTCTTCCTATACCCTATAAATAAAGCCTCTTAACACTCTAAAATCATCCTTGGCCAGACCTTAAGGCCGAGAGGAAGCTGTAACACAAGAGATGAAGTCTGGAAGGAGATGTGCATCAATCATGTCTCCTTCAACCTCTTATTTTGTAATTCTTTCTTCTTCTTTTCTTTGTATGAACTAATTCTATTAGCTTAGGTTTTTGCATAATGTAGAAACTATGAATTCTAATTCTTCTATCTAAGTTTCTTTGGGAATTATATGTTTTAATCTGATATTAGCTACTTACCTTTATATTTGATTATGTGTTTTGATTTAATGTCTGTTTTCCTTGCGGTGCGCAACATTTAGGATTACCTTAATAGTAGTTAGATGGTCACCTTACCAGGGTGTTTAACTATTGAACCACCACATAACGTCTAGTGTCGATATTAGTTCTGACAAAACATGATTCTAACTAAATAGTCATTAGGGTTTGTTTTAACCACCATATCACCAGGATTGTAGTATTTGCTTAGGGCCTTAGTGGCGTTTGATAACCCTAAGATAAAACACTTCTTGGTTGTGCCGTAGCCCCCTTAGTCGCTCTCAAGGTCTAAGGTATGGGAATTTAGAATCCTGACTAAGTATACCAAGAGCTAATATTCTCCCTTATAACTTAGACCTAATAGATAGAATTAGAAGGATTAGTGCATACTAGTAAAACCTAAGCTATAACTTTCATACTATCTTCTTTTCTTTTCTTTTCTTTTATTTATTTTATTGTCTTTTAATTTAGTAGTTTAGTTTTCTTTATAAAAACCAAATAAATATATGTTTTCCTTTTCTTTCTTTGCGTATTATCTTTCTATCTTTTATATCTGCACTTGATAATTTGCATAAGTTCTCTCTAACTTTCGTCAGTCCCTGAGGAACGAATCTTCTTATCATTAAAACTTGCATACGTCCTGTAATACTTGCAGTACCGTGTTAGCTTAGGGTGTTTATTTGCACTTATTTATATCATTATTTCATCACACCTTAGGCTACACCAAGTTTTTGGCGCCGCTGCCGGGGAAACGTTGCGCACCGCAAGGAAAACAGACATTAAATCAAAACACATAATCAAATATAAAGGTAAGTAGCTAATATCAGATTAAAACATATAATTCCCAAAGAAACTTAGATAGAAGAATTAGAATTCATAGTTTATACATTATGCAAAAACCTAAGCTAATAGAATTAGTTCATACAAAGAAAAGAAGAAGAAAGAATTACAAAATAAGAGGTTGAAGGAGACATGATTGATGCACGGCTCCTTCCAGACTTCTTCTCTTGTGTTACAGCTTCCTCTCGGCCTTAAGGTCTGGCCAAGGATGATTTTAGAGTGTTAAGAGGCTGTATTTATAGGGTATAGGAAGACCTAATTCGTTTTCTTGAAGGAGAAGGAAAGTAATGGACTCCTAGTCCAACTCAAATTCGTATGGAAATAAAGATAAACACTGCTAGACCGTTTTGAGCATATCTTCTTCGTTATTGGTCGGTTTGAGCTCCATAAGATACCAAAAGAATCGCAACAGAATTATCTTGCCCCTAAAAAAGGAAATTACCAAAATCGGCCTATTTCTTAGGTAAAAACGCATATCTTTAGACGTGTACTGCAGAATCCAGATTTAGGCAACTTTTCCTTTTCCTAATTGAACTCAGCTTCCTTCTATCTCCAATTTTCATGCATATCTCTTTCCATAAGTTGTAGTCTTTGTCTTGGACTCTAATTAATCTCCATAATTATCTTTAAAGCTTCACACTAAATAAACAATTAAACCCAATATGCTCTAAAAATAATAATTCTACAAATCAAGACTCAAAATAGGAAAGTGCACTAAATTAAGCTAAGATCGACCTATAAACTAATAAATAAGCCTAAAATGATGTCTCTGAAGTATATTTTATTATCACAAATGAGGAGACATCAAGACCCCCAACTCAAAGTTGTATCTTCCCGATACAATAAAAGTAAAGAACAGTAGGGTAGTCAAGAAGAAGAAGTAGGAGGAGAATAAGAACAGAACATAATGAATGATCCTAGAGCAAAATATCTAAAAAGTCTCATGTAGTAATGCTCAAGAAATAATGCACAAAGATGCTTAATATACATGTAATCAACAATCCATAAATTCAAGTCCAGATTAATTTCGCAATGCCAGAATGAGAGGATGATAACTTAGTTCAGGTTAATGGCTATAGGTTGTTCATAGGTCCCAAATACAGCATCCAATGGTCCACTTACCTTCTACCTAATACCTCAATTGTTTCTCCATCTAGAAGTTAGAAATCCTAAGGTCTTGGTTATAACTTGGCTTAAGGACGGGTGTGGTATATTTGGATAATGAAAAGTGAGCTTTTGGCTTTCTCCTCACTAGCCATCAACGAATCGCCCTAGAGCTTGAGTTTTCACTCGAAGATGTTCTCACTCAACCCAATTTATTGATGCTTTTGATGTGCATCCCCAATTAATCCCAATTAAAACCTTTGATGATATAAAATCCATTTTGCCGGTCCGAATATATTCTTTTCATATTAATTTTTTCTTTTTTGTATAGCTATGATTCTATTTTTGATGTTGAGATATCACACTATTTTTTCATATATATATTCTTTCTTTTTATGCCCTTGTCGGCAAATTTAGCTCGTAGCTTCTTTTCCATTCACTATTACCCCGGCAAAGGGTTACAATAATAACAATTTCATCATCAATAAAATCACAAATATAATTCCCAAATTCCCAAAGTTCCCTAATGATGAAACCCACCACCCCAAACTCAAGCTCTATAACGAGTTGTCTCAAGTTTTGCGATTCGAGTGCGGGTCATATAGATAAGTCCTACAAACTAAGGGTATGGATTATAATGTGGTTAAAAAAAGGCTTTAGAAAGGCTCAGAGGGGCTAAGACGGATAAATAACAATAATCAAACAAAAGGGTGAGAAGGTAAAAGGCTTCAAGTGTTTTAATCATGAAAGAACTGCCTTATTTATTTTTCTAACTACCGGATTTTGTTACTTTTTCACTAATAGTTCATAGACAAGTGGGTTTTCAACTAAATTCAAACCTCACGTTCTACACACCAAATAATTTCCCTAAGTTTCAACATACTTCTTAGCATTGCTCATTAACTTTTCTATCTTTTATTTCTTGTTTTCATGCATGCATCTAAATAAACTTGTAACATTTTTCAAAAACATACTACTTACTATCATTAACTTAATTAAATCATGCTCACATAGGTACATTCAAAGATATTCTTGCCTATTTCAACCCAAAAAAATTTAAATTTTATGAAAAACAAAAAGGAAGATGAGGACAACGAATCCCCACCCCCAACTCAAATATGAGACGTGTCCCCACGACTTGGAAAAAGACTCAAGAAAAATAAAATTTAAAATTAGCAGACATATTGCACATAAAAAAATGGTAGGGAAGAAAGAAAACATACTCTTCGAGGCTATTACCTCGCCTTATTGACATTCCAATATAGGAATTTGCTGGATTTCCTTTAATTGCTCGAGGAGTGTTATGATACTCCTTTTCTTCTTTTGAAAGTTGCGTAATTACTCTCAAAACTTTAATGATCCAGGCATTGTCAATATTTTTACTCATCTTATATCCACGTGTTTCTTCTTCACCCAACTTCTTATTCGATTTTCCGATCAAGACACGTGATCATAGTAGGATATTGCATTAAATAACGACATGGGAGAGATCGAAAATCCGTATCACCTCCTCATAGATCAACTGTGCTACATCTTCTTCTTCTCCTCACACAATACAATTCACAAACAACCCAAGCATTCCAAATCTCCACGACTCTTCATGTATTCTCCTTCAACTTCTTCTTTAAATACTTTCTTATAAGAAAAAGGTAGTTCCTTTAATTGTTTCTTCGGAGAAGCTATCATGGCCATTGAAGCTTTCTCTTTTTCTTTGGGTGTAAAGTCTTCGATTTGTAGAGGTTGTGTTGTTTTCTTTACTGAAGTTAGAACCTTTTTGCTCATTGAATCAACACAACATGCTAACCTCTCTTCTCTTGACTTGTTTTACCCTTTGAATTGGAACTAGGACTTTTCTCACTTGATTTCTTCTCAATTAAATCCAATACCTTGATTCTTCATCTCTCTTACAGTAGATAATGTTCATGTTCTCTTAATCATCCCAATTGACCCCCAACTCAAAGCTTTAACCACTTGAAATTTGAAACTCTTGATTATTGGTTGTACAAGCTTTATTGGGTTAGGAGAGGTGAGTTGATGATGATTCTCTATGTGGGTAAGATTGATTCTTCATGGATTGGCTTGGATTTAAGAAATTGTAGGATGAATTTCTGAAATTTAAGCTTTTGATTCTTGGATTCAAGGTGTTTTGGTATGATATGGGTGGTTGAATCTTCCTTGTAATGATGTGGAGGATGAATTTGATGTGTTTTCATGGTGATTGGGTAGTGTTTTGATGATTGGTGAAGGTTTTTATGAGCTTCAATGGAGTTGGGAGAGTTTTGGAGAAGAGAACGAGGCTTTAGGTTTAATAAGTTCGGAATAAAAAGATTAATACCTCCTTTATACACTTTTCTCTCTCTGGCGGCTCGTGCGGACCATGCTGCGGACCATGGGGTGTACCGCGGGGTACACCGTAGCATCTGATGGTCGAATTTTACCCACTGGATAATACCCGTGGCACAACCCCGTGGCACGTGTTTTTGCTCTGCGGACCATGGCGCGGTGTACCGCGGGGGTAGTCCGTGGCTTCTACGTCAAAATACCCGTGGCACCTACCCCGTGGCACGTGTTGACCTGCGGACCAGGGCACGGTGCATGGGGTAGTCCGCGGCGCAATGTTTCTTGGTTTTTGGTCACGACCCGTGGCTCCACCCGTGGTACGGGTTTTTTACCCTGCGGTGCACCGCGGCTGAGGTCCGGTGTACCGCACTCGGCAAAAACCTCCCCAACAGCTAGATCTCGAAAAGTTATGCAGTTTAGGCTCAAATATCACCTGATTTCGACATCCGAGCGCAAAGATATGACTTGCCGAAGTTTCTCCGTTCCGAAAAATTTTGCTCGCTTCCCTAACTCGATTTCTCCAATACCTAATCATCAAAAACACAAATACCTTTCTCAAATATGCAATATCAACTAAAATTAACTAAGCTAAACATAAATAAAATAAAATAAACAAAAAATGTAAAAACATAAAAGAAATTACGGGTTGTCTCCCGTACAGCACTTTTGTTTAACGTCTTTCAAAGTTAGACGTGTTACCTTGATTAAGGATGACGAAATTTCCACCCTTTGCCTTTAATTCCCACGAACTTTTCAGCTCGATTCTTCATAATCATGGATGGTGCCATCCAAGATTGCGTGGGAATAGGTGTTTCTTGTGGTAACTCGATTTCATCTGTAGCATTACACTTCTCTGGCAATCCATTCATCTTTTCGGTTTCTAAACTTCGTTTGTTAGAAAGAATGTCCTTCATGAACTGACCGTATTTTGACATTCTTGTGAGAGCTTCTATAAACGGGGTGCTGATCTTTAACTTGTTCACCGTGTCAACGAACTTCTTGAATTCCAGGTCATTGTCCTTTCTGACACGTGAAGGGAATGGTGGAGGAGGACATGTGTTGGTTACCACTGGGCTCTCTTTCTTTTCTGGTGTCTTCTCTTGGACACTTCTTTGTTCAAATACCTCTTCGACCTTTTCTCCTGTTGCTTCTTCTCCCCCCGTTTCTGGAATAGGGACTGGTTCTGGTTCTGGTCTGGCTGGAGGTAGTTGTTTTCCACTTCCTAATTCAACTTCATGACAAACTTTGTTTTCAGGAGCAGTAGTCTTACTTCTGAGTTGCCTTTCTGCAAGGATTTTAGTTTTTTCCACCATTTGTGACATTGTCTGCACCATCTCCATAAGCTCATTCTGCGAGTTTTGGTATCCCTGCTGGCTAATTTCTATATCTTCAATCATGTTCATTATCTTAGCCATGGTTGAATTCGAACTCGAAGGTTGTTGTACGGTTTGCTGCATTGAATAAGGAGGTGGTTCTTGATAAGCTTCATCATAAATCGGCGCTTCTTGATAGATAGGTTGTGGAGGATAATAAGATTGTGGTTGTGGTTGATAATAATCATCATAATAATGGTTATTATGATAATACGTCTGTTGATCTCCGACCCCATTGTAACTCTGTGGGGGTTGATAGTCAGCGTAATTTCCTTGAGATTGATAATAACCACCATAATAATGGTCTCTTCGATAAGGCATGAAGGAAATTGAGGCTGGATTGTTCATGCAATGTCCCCACGAGTGATCTCTTGCTCCACAACTAGGACATGAAGGTGATGTATGTACTAGATTCCTCCGGCTAGTTTTCGCGATTGTTCTCGTAATTCCTCAAGTTGTTGGCTTAACTCCTTGAGCTTTAGAGCTTCCATCATAAATTAGCTTCTTCAGGATCTAATAACACGAAACCTTTATCTCCTAATAAATCTTCTTTCGCCTAAAAAAAAATCTGTAAAACAAAAACTAAAAAGAAAAGCGTAAAATAGAACTAACTAAAATAAAAGCACAAGATAATTGCACAAGGACTAACGATGTAGTCCCCGGCAGCGGCGCCAAAAACTTGGTGTAGCCTAGGGTGTTTATTTGCACTTATTTATATCATTATTTCATCACACCTTAGGCTACACCAACATGGTACACCTAGAGTGATTATTAGCGAGGGAGGATCTCATTTCGTTAATAAGTATTTGAAAGTTGTTCTAGAGAAGTATGGAGTAAGACATCGTGAATCTACTTCATATCATCCACAATCTAATGGTCAAGCTGAAGTTTTGAATCGTGAAGTAAAATCAATCCTAGAGAAGACCGTTGGTCCTACAAGAAAAGATTGGTCAATAAAGTTAGATGACGCGTTATGGGCCTATCGTACTGCGTTTAAGACTCCAGTTGGTGCATCTCCGTATCGTATAGTTTATGGTAAGGCTTGTCACTTACCTCTTGAGCTTGAAATGGGTGCCTATTGGGCAATTGCGCAGTTGAACTTAGATCCTAGCTTATGAAAATGCTAAACTTTACAAAGAAAACACTAAGAAGTGGCATGACAATCGGATTCGTGTGAAGAACTTTGAAGTGGGACAAAGAGTATTGAAGTATAATTCAAAGTTCAGCAATTATCCGGTTAAGTTAAGGTCTAAGTGGTCGGGTCCATACATTGTGACCAAAGTTACACCTCATGGGGCGATATAAATTGAACATCCACTCGAGAACCGCACCTTCATGGTGAACGGTCATCGATTAAAGATATACCATGGAGGTGAAGATACCAACCGCTTGGAAGATCCACATCCCGGGGAGGTCATGTATCTCCTCGAGACTCCTTAGAAGCGTGAGGTAACCCGTCGAGCTTAACGACGTTAAACAAAAGCCAATTCATTGTATATTAGTTTGAGTTTTTAATTTTTGTTATGTAAAATAGTTTGATTTTCATAATTTTAGTGTTTATTAGTAATAAATGAGGAAGAGTAGTTGTTTTTGATGATTTCAGGGGTAAAAAGGTCGTGAGTTTGGGGTCGAAAGGGCGAAAATAGAAGAAAAAGAGGTTGGTTGTCCAGGAGAAACCGGGAACCCGGTTTTGGAGCTGGTACCAACCTCCGACACGCAAGAAGGCGCGTTTTGGTTCACGATACATCGTCGCAAACCGGGTACCTGGTTTCGAGAGCTGTAAGTTTCGAGTTTCTGACCCAGCGTTTTGGAAGTTGGCCTTTTGCTGCGTTTTGGTTCACGTCATCGACGGAAACCGGGAACCCGGTTTCGCACAAACCGGGAACCCGGTTTTTGTGTTGTGATGTTCAACCATTCTGACCCAACATACTAGGTCCCGCCTTATGCTGCGTCACCAGTTTGCGTGTCCACCCAATTAGCGACGCAAACCGCGTACCCGGTTTCGCACAAACCGGGAACCCGGTTTCGAAGGGTAGCTCTCTGACCCAGCGTCTTGGGGTCCAGCCAAAATTTGCGTTTTGAGGTAAAAAATATCAATTAAGTAATTTTCCGCGCCGACACAGCGACGCGAAACTGGGAACCCGGTTTTCACGCTGTGAGAGGCGGTTTTGCCTTTTTAACCTAGTTTTTGTTAGCCTCTTCTGCAAGTTTTAACCTAAAACGCTCACATAGCCTTCCCACCTTCGAAAGTCATCATCAAAACCTTTAAATATCATCAAATCCTACTCTCTTTCATCACAAAAACACAAAATCAACTCACCTCCTCCCCAAAATATCATCAAATCCTTAGTTTTTCACCAAGATTGTTCTTCACCCAATCCTTAAATTAAACCCAATTCTTTCTTCTCCCACACAAATTAACCATTACCCATCTCATATTACACCTTAATCTTCAATTCCTAAGCCTCAAAACATCAAAGTTCAAAGATTTTCTCTAGCTTCTCACTATTTGAAGTTTTGAATTTGGGGTGGAAAGAGATGACTAACAGAACCGGTTATTTCCGAAGAACTGCTCCTAGAAAGAAGACGACTATTGGTGGTACTAAAAAACAAGCTATTGAGATTCCTGATTCGCGTCCTAAACGAAAGATTGAAGAGTTTAAGCTTGCTCCCAAGAGAAAATAAATCACATGTCAGAAAAGAAGATTAATTGATGAACCAGAAAGTGAGGAAGAACATGAAGATGAGATTGAGAAAGAAATTGGGGATGAGACCGAGCAAGAAGTTCCAGAGGTACCAGTTCAATAGAAACCCCCGCGAAGAAAGATGTGGGCCCAAAAACCTAAGAGGGTTTACACTTCGTGGAATGAACAGGTTCGTGAAAGAATTGAATTTTTGAAGTTTGGTGAGGAGATGGACTTTCCTAAGAATGTTATGAGTAGTGCTCATAGAGAATATGATGTTGTTTGTGACAAGTTTGGTTGGAGAGAATTAAGAGAAAGGAAGCTTGAGTTTATTCCTACCTTTGTGCGAGAATTTTATGAAGGTTTAGCCCTTTCCCGTGAGGCAATTGAAATTCGCAAAAAGGTAGTTCCTTTCTCCATTGACCTTATTCGGAAATCTTTGAAGTTACCCAACTTTACTGGGTTATGTCCGTTCCATGAAACCCTTAATGATCCATCCTTTGATTATGAATCCCTTTGGGGAACGTGCTTATTAATGGGGCTAGCCCAATTCCAGAAGGAGAAAGGTATCCTGGACAGTTTTACAGCAGTAATTTAACACCTCGTGCGAAGGTTTGGTCTCGTTTCATAATACCCGCTTTCTTTGGAATTAAACACACATCCGAGTTGAAGAAGGAGCATATAATTTTTATCAAGTGTATTGTTGAGGAGAAACCGATGAAAGTTGCTAAAATTATTTATGACACCATCATGGAATTCGCGAGAGCTCCAATGAAACAACAAAATCCCAAGTTCCCTTGTATTATCACAAAGTTGTGCTTAGACGCTAAAATCCTGCGTAGGAACGCAGAGGATGACAGTGTTACAGTTGGAGTAATTATGGAATTAACTACGATTCAGAATATCCATGATGAAGCAACACGAGCTACGAAGACTCCTAGAGCTCCTCCACCGAAGAAAGCAAAGAATGCTCCTGAGTTGGAATCCAAAATTAGGGTGTTGGAAGAGAATCAAGAGAAGATGATTGCTACTTTAGGAAACGTTACAAGAGAACTGGACCTTATCCGAAATTTGATCCTAGGCGTAAACACACTTCAAAACGCGATTTATGATGCTATTATGCGAGATAAAGGTCCAGAATGCAACACAGGTAACCAGCCACGCGCTGGTTAAGATACGTTTTCTAATCCTTCCTTTTATTGTAGATTTGTTTAATTGCTTTGAGTCTTTTTCGAGTCATGGGGACACGGCTCATTTTTGAGTTTAGGGTGGGGTTCGTTGAATCATCCCATTTTTTATGTGCTATTTGTTTTTATTTGCTTTCAATAAAAGAATTTTCGGAGTTGCGTTTGATTGTAGAAGATTTTAAATGTCCCTTTAAGCTTACTTTTGATGAATCTATGATAGTAAATAGTGGACTTTAGGGATTGATATAAACGCATTTAGAATTGCATGCAAACATAGGTAATTGATAAGAAAAATTAATGAACAATGCAAATGAAGTAAGCTTGTACTTAAGGAATATGTTTGGTGTATAGAACGTGAAATCCTAATTCGTAGAGAACCCACCTAGATATGAACTAAAGACAAGCTATGTACTTAGGAAAATGATAGGGGCAGTTCTTTGTTAGCCATTTGTGACCTTTTTAGCCTTCTATCCCTTATATTAATTTTATCCGTCTTAGCCCACTTTGAGCCTTTAGCCTTTTCTTTGTAGCCACGATATAAGCCATCATCCCTTAGATTACAAGGCATGACCATATGACCCGCACTTGAATCACGATCCTGAGACATGTCTCGAGCTTGAGTTTGGGGTGGAGGGTCCACTTATGGGGAATTTATTGGGTAGGGATTGATGTGATTTGTATTGTAGCACAATTGCAGATGATATATACTTGTAACCCTTTGCCGGGAATGGAAAAAATGAAAAAATTCGAAAATCCATACAGTAGAAACCGGGAACCCGGTTTGAAACTGTACAAAAAAAAGAAAAAGAAAAATATGAATGAATAACATCCGGCAAAGTGGAATTTTCTGAAAAATCATCTTACTTGTAATGGGTTGACATGGGACGCTAAATTGTTGCGTAAATGGGTGAGTGAGAACATTTTTTGAGCGTAAACTCAAGCTCGAGGACATTTGTTGATGGTAAGTGAGGAGAGAGCCAACAGCTCACTTCAAATTTACCAAATATACATCCACACCTTCCTTAAGCCATTATTAAAACCATAAAGACCTCGTGATTCCTAAGTGCATATTGAATTTATGATTCTGTTGATAGGGAATATACTAGGTGGAGCGTTCAAAGCGATTTAGGATTGAGGATCACCCTATAGCCATCATACAGAGATGAGTACAAGTGTAACCTTCAAGCATTGCGACTTTAATTTTATGATTGAGATTATTTGTGTTTGATTTTGCATTATAGATGTATGTGTATATTAGTTTCTAGAGTTTGCTATATGAGATTTATCTTGAGAATTGTTTTAGGTGTATTTGCTAGCTTCTATTTTTTCTTACGTTCACTTCTACCCCTTTGTTTTGTTTTGCTTTGTCGGGGACGACAAAGATGTGAGTTGGGGGTCTTGATGTCTCCCTAATTGTTCTTATTTTAGACCCTTGGGAGACATCATTTTTTATGTTTATTTGAATATTTTGATAGACTTTTGAGTTAAAAATGCAATATTCCGGAATTCCTATTTTATTTCTAGTAGTTTTAATTTATTAAACTTTTGCGCGTAATCTTGTGTATTTTAGTGAAAAGTTTGTAGGTTCTGAACATTAGCTAGGAGAGGAATCCGAGAAGAAAGTCAAAGATCGTGATATGGAGTCAAAGTTTGAAGACGAATTCCGAAAGGAATTATATTTTGGAGCTGCAAATCTGAAAAACAGGCCAAATATTGCGGATTTCGAGGCACTTACGAGTTGATTTAGCCGCTGATCTTTGAAGAGAAAACGTGCCCCATTGAGTTACGGAAATTTAGCAAGTGATTTCAGGTCAATCGGAGTTATAACGAATCGGCTAGAGCTGTTTTAGTGGAGGTGGTGCAGCAGTTACGGGATTTTGGGCTTAGAAAATGGACTTGGGCTTTTAATTGGTGATTTAATTTTAAGCCCAAGGCCAAGTCCGAAATTTATCTTAGGAGCTCCTGACTTCTATCTTTCACACAATTCACTTTTTCTTAAACCTTGGACCAAGGCCTAATCCGTTTTTCTTAGTATAAAAGGATCTCTCGACTTCTATTTTCACAGAATTCACTTTTTACAAAATAAAACATCAGAGAGAAGTAGCAGAAGGAAGAAGAAGAAAGCTGTAGAGCTGGAGAGTGTCTATATCTCCATTCTCAGCCAAATCCAATTCTAGAAATTAGGTCTTTCTTATTTTTAATTCTGTAAAATAATATGAATTCAATTTCTTTTTATTTAGTTTTAGTTTTTATTAGCATGAGCTAATTTCTTTTGGTACTTGAGAATGCATAACGGGTAAATTCCTATTCTGTTGAATTCCATGTGTTTGAATTTGGGTTTTAATAAATTAAATTAAATTGGGTCTTTTACATTATTCTGTAATTTAAGATTATTTACTGTTTTTGGAGTAATTAACTAAGAACAGGTGTTAGTATCTAGGCTATTCTACATATGTGGTGTGTGGATCATCCTGACGGAGGGTTTAGGTATGGACTTAATTACTCAATCTGAAATAGAAACTATTTGACTTTGACGAGCGTAGTTATTTTTAGAGCCAATGAGGTAAATTAGCTTAATCATTCAAAAGTAGATCATATTTACCCTGACGGGACTAGTGACACTCTAGAATAGCTTTGTAGTCCACCCTGACGAGGGTACAAGGATTATAGAATCCCGACCAATGTTAATTGACCAATTTAACCCTTAAACAACATATGTTATGAAATAGAATTAGGAGGATCCCTTGCGTTTCTAAAGTACTTCCTTCTCATAGTTGTGTCTTACCTTCATTTACTTGTGTCTTATTATTTATTTGCATTTTTACTTTAGTCTTTCATACCTAGAATTAATACAAAACAACCAACCAATCATTATATCTTTTAATTGCTTTCATAAGTGGAACCAATCATTACTTGATAAGAATTGTAGTTAACCAACCGTCCCTGCGAACGAATCTGTTATCAATATTATTACTTGGGACAACCGTACACTTGCGGTTATGGTTCAATTACCTTTTGCATTTATTTTAGAACACACAAAGGACCACCAGCTACCCTATTCCTTAATGAATTTTTAGCCTTCTTCCTTTATTTTCTCACACAAGAAACACCATTATTCTGAAACCAAGCTCCATATAGAGCTGCCATCCACCATCCAAACACTCCAAAATCATCAAATTCTCTTTCTAAACACCACCATAACACATATTCACATCACAAATCCTTCCAAAACACCAAGAAATTTTCAACTTAATCTAAAAATTATTCATCATCCAAGCTTTTACTTTAGCCAATAAAACCTCTCCAAAACCATCACATATTTATTACCCATCTCATATAACACCACAAACCTTATTCTTAAACCCTTAAAACATCAAAATTCACATCTTTTCTCTATTTTTTAGTTTTCAAAGTTTTGAGTCTGTGGTTGTTTGAGATGACGAACAAGACCGACCCCTTCTGCTATAATCAAAAGATGGGAAGTAATTCCAGGAATAGTAATTCTCTTTGGGCTACTACGGAGAAAAAGATTAAAATTCCATATTTGAGTTCGAAGCCTAAGGTTGAACAGGATAATAAGAATATGAAGAAAAAAGAGAACGCAAGTGAGGCCACCCATGAAAATCCTACCTTGGAGATAGATAAAGGTGAAGAACCAATTGCTAGTGAACCCGTAAGTGAAGAACATTCTGTGAGAAGAAAGATGATGGCCACAAAGCCTAGGAGGGTGTCTGTGAGTTGTAAAGATCAATTTTGTGAACGGGTAGCGAATTTTATGTTTGGTGTTGAAAAAGGTTTTCCAATAGACATAATGGACGGTGATTTCAAAGAGTATGCAGTGACATGTGACGAGTTTGGTGGAAAGAGTTGAGGAAGAGATATCTGGTTTACATTCCAGCCTTGGTTCGAGAATTTTATGAAGAGTTGGTCTTTGCGAATGTGTTGCGATTGAACTTCGTAAAAATATTGTACCTTTATCAATAAAGCATACCCGTGAGTTATTTAAATTACAAAACTTGAAGGGTCCATCCAAATAACATGAAACAATTAATGTTAATGCCTTAGAGTGGAAAATTGTTCTACAATCAAATCGTGATTCGTGGGAAAGGACCCATACCCAAAGGAGAGAGATATCAAGGTCAGGTATTGAGTAGCGACTTGCTACCACGCGCGCGAGCATGGTCCTGTTTCATTATTCCTACTTTCTTTGGCAATGCCCATATTTCTGAGGTAACATGAGAGCAACTTATATTCATTAAGTGTTTACTTGATAAGAAAGAAATTGATGTAGCTCGTGTACTTTATGATCATATAATGACATTTTTGAAATCTCCTATTACCCAACGCAACCTCGAGTTATCGTGTTCAAATAACGTGATCTGTTTGAAAGGAAAAGTTCCATGCATGGAAGGTGAGGATGAGCCAATATAGCAAGGAGAAGACATTACTATGATATCAATTATGAATGTCCATAGGGAAGCCAAGAAATTGGGTATATATTTGGATAACCCCCTTGGGGAAGAAAGAGGTGCTAGGCCTCAAATACGAAAGAAGAAAACTGTGAAAGATAATTAATTGATCGAACGATTAAGGAGTTAAGAGGATAAACATGAGGAGATGACTAAGGTTAAAATACAAAAAGGAAACAATTTCAGCTCTCTAAACCGCCTCTAAGCGGTGTACCGCGGTTTTCCTACTGTGTACCGAAGGTGACGTCATCTCCCTGTATCACGGTCGCTTTCGACGAAACAATATGGCCAAGTGGCCTTTCGGTATTGAACCTGATCTACGAACCATGGTGACGGATTTTCTGTTGGCGCGGTGTACCATAGACACACTACGGTGTACCACATGACCCTTCTGACTTTGGACTATGTTATGGCCATGCACGACTGTCGACATGGTTTATTTCTTGTTGACTCTCGCAATTGAACCGTAATTCCTGAACTGTGGTGACGGTTTTCTTGTTGCAGTGTACCGTGACTCATCCGCGGTGTACCGCATGAGCTCTCTGGATAACACCGTGGCACGGTTTTGCGCGAGTCACGATAAGGTTTTTCCATGTCGTCTCGCGGGTGTACCTAATTCATCACACCATTGTCAAGGTTTTTGGGGGTGCGGTGTACCGCACCTAGCTGCTAATTTTCGCAACTCATCCATCTTTTCACCCCAAACTCAATTCCTATAAAATAACACACTACCTTTCTCTCCTATTAACTTGTAAAAACAGTTAAAATTATACACTAGTTTAAGACTATACACTACAAAACATAAATTAAACTAGAAAAAAACTAAACTAATCTACAATTAACTGGATTTTGTTTAATGTTGTTAAGCTCGACGAGTTACCTCGGGCTACTTGCTTTCTTGGAGGTACATGATCTCCTCCTGTGGGCTGTGTGAAGTTCTCACTATCAGGGTATATCTTCAAGAGATGACCATTCACTTCTGAGGTCCTTTACTCTATAAAATGTGCTATTTCTATCGCGCCATGTGGTGTGACTTTCGTAACAATGTATGGTCCTCCCCAATGGGATTTGAGTTTGCCCAGGAAATTTGAGAATCTTGAATTGTATAGGCGCACTCTTTTTCCTATCTCGAACTTCTTTGTACGAATCCGTGCATCATGTCATATTTTAGTTTTCTCCTTGTATAGACGTGAATTATCATTGGCATGAAAATGAAACTCATCTAACTCTTTCAATTGCATCATCTTTGCTTTCTTGTTAGCTATACATTAAGGTTCAGATCTTTTATAGCCCAAAAAGCATGGGATCAAGCTCAATAGGAAGTTGACAGGATATCTCGTAGACCATGAGACATAGAGATGCCCCAATTGGGGTTGTGAATGCTGTTTTGTAAGCCTAGAGAGCATCATCAAGATTAATTGACCAGTCTTTCCTCGTTTTGTTCACAGTTTTCTCTAGAATTGATTTTATCTCGATTAGATACCTCTGCTTATTATTTATTTTGAGGATGAAATCCCGTTGAAGTACAGTGTCTCACCCCCAACTTACGAAGATCAGCTCTAAATTGAACGTTGATGAAGTGGGTACCTTTATCGCTAATAAGAACACATGGCGTACCATGTCTTGAAAATATGTTTCTCTTGAGGAACGTGACAGCTGTCTTGGCATCGGTCTTTGATGTAGCCACTGCTTCTACTCACCGACACATTAATATACTGCTAGCAAAATATAAAGATTTCCATTGGAAGGAACGAATGGTCCCATGAAATCGACACCAAAAACATCAAAGATTTCTACTTCTAACACGTTGTTGAGTGGCATCTCGTCTCTTTTTGATATGTTGCCAGTGAATTGGAATCTTTGACAGGTCTTGACTTACCAATGACAATCTTTGTGAATGGAGGGCCAATAGAAACCTGATTGAAGATTTTTTTTGTTGCAGTTATATCGCCCTTGAAGTGGCCCTCGTATGGTGATTTGTTTCGGCTTAGGTGTGATAAAAATATAATAATAAAATATACAACTAAATCATAATATGAATCTTAGGAAAATCAATTATTCAATTATCACCCTTATTCTCATTATAGATTATACACCAATATCTTATGCAAACTTTTGCTTACAAAATTTTTGCAAAAATCTTGGCCTTTAGACTACAACCTTTTATGGATGAAATAATCTATCCAATGTAATCGGCTTTTATTAAAGGAAGAAGAATTCAAGATAATATCCTCATTGCTCAAGAAGTTTGATGAAGTCAAAAAAGAATTATACGGCGGTTAAAATTGATATTGAGAAGGCGTACGATGAAGTAAACTAGAAATTCTTGGTCAACACACTTAGAGCTCTGGCTTTTTGTGAAAAATGGCTTGACTAGATCTACAATTGTATAGCTTCCGTTTCTTTTCAGATTAAGTCAACGGTCAAAGACTCAAAAAGTTCAACCCTACTTAGGGACTTAGACAAGGAGATCCCTTGTCTTAGATTTTATTTTATTTACTCACAGAATCGTTGATTAGCCTTATTAATTTTCATTGTGGGGAAGGTTCCATTAAAGGAATTTCTATAACAAGGCATTGTCCTAAGCTTACGCACCTCCTTTTCGCTGATGATGCTTTGTTCTTCATTAACATTAATATTGAAGAAATTAATTCATGTCAATCTCTACGCTCAAATTATTGTAATGCGTCGGGACAAAGAGTAAATCTTCCATCTTATTCAGCAAAGGTACACCTGAGGATGTGTATTGAAGTTTCTCATAAACTGAATGTATGTATTACAAAGTCATTAGGGAAATATTTGGGGATTCCTTTTACACTTAAAAGGGCAAAATCCAAAAATCTGAATTATATTAAAGATAGGTTGTTGTCTAAGTCAGCAAGTTGGGTGGCTTGTCATTTGTCAGACGGAGGAAAAAAGGTACTTATCAAAGTTGTCCTTCAGTCTATTCCGAGTTATGATATGTCTTTGTGAAAAAACTTTCTAGTATCGTCTCGAACTTTTGGTGGGATTCTTTTAATAAAAAAAAAGGATTTATTAGGTCTCTTAGAAAAAAATCTCTAGATCTAAAAGGATTGGAGGATGGGATTTAGAAACTTTCAAAAAATGAATTTAGCCTTGTTGACTAACCAGGCTTGGAGAATTATGAATAAACCTAACTCACTTGTTAGCAAAGTGCTTAAGGGTATTTACTCACCATTCAGGAATTTTTGGGATGTTAAGCTGAAAAACAATAGATCTTGGAGTTGGGCGAGAATCTTTAAAGGCATTCAGTTCCTTAAAAAATATTCTCTATGGCAAATTGGGAATGGTTTATCGGTAAATATTTGGGAACATAACTGGATCAGTAACGGGATTATTGGTAATAAGCCACCTAATTGCCAGATATATTGGGTTAGTCAACTTTTTAATAATGAATTAACGAGATGGGATATGAACGTGATCAATTCTTTGTTCCCTTCAAATGTTTCTAGTAGGATTCTTATAATTCCTATTACGCAATTAGAAGATGAGGATAGACTTATATAGCCTTTTTGTAAAAATGGTAATTATTCTACTAAATTTGGGTATCACACTTTGGTGGATGAAGAAATCAAGAATCAAGCTCAATCGTCGGCCATTGCTGAATTTAACAATAATTCCATTTGGAATACCATATGGAAGTCAAATGTCCCTTCCAAGGTCGGGAACTTTTGTTAGAGAGTTTGTAATGATGCCATTCCAACGAAAAAGAATCTGAAGAAAAGGACATGTGCGGATCAAGATACGTGTGAATGGTGTGAACTTAATGTGGAGAATATTGAACATCTACTGATTTAATGTCCTTTCAGTATAGAAGTTTGGGCATCTTCACGGATGCAAATTAAAATTGATAAGGACGCCGATATTAAATTTAAAGACTGACTCAACTCCACTATTAATAATTTCGCAAATAATGGGTGGGATAGAAGACTTATCACGGCTTTTATCCTCGTTACTATTTGGCACATCTGGAAAGAAAGAATGAAATGCTTTCATGAAAACAAGAAATGGTCAACCCATAATGTGATTAATAATTATAAATATCTTATTTCCAGGTTTGGCCCTATTTTACATGTTGGAGGAGATGATGATGCATGAAAGAAGAAAGAAATAGAAAGACTTGAACACCCAACTCCCAGTGATGATTCAGATTTTATTTGGATGTGTGATTCTTCTTTCAAAAATGAATGTGAGTCGGCGGCTGTTGCGGCAATTGGTATTAATAAGGAAGGTATTGTCAAAATAAAAGTTAATAAAAGATGTTTTTTGAGAAATATTTTGGAAGGGGAAACTTGGGCCGTTATTTTGGGCATGAGATCTGCCGTAAATCTCACCCATCAGAGTTGCTCTTTTTACTCTGATAATCTTGAACTTGTTCAAGGTATTATGAGGAATACTGGTCTCCATTGGAGTCTTAAACCACTTCACCTAGAGCTGGAGAAATGGTTAGGCCACTACCCACGGTGGAAGTTTAATCACATACCTAGAAGCCACAATACAGTTGTCGATGCACTAGGAAGATGTACGAGAATTAATGTCGATCTGTCATGTTGGAGCGAATGCTCTTTGATTGACGCATTAGTTTTCCTTAATAATCTTTGTAATAGTACAATTGTGTAATATCTTTGTTTTATAATCGACAAAAAGAACCTAGCCTAAACATGGTACTCACTACAAGTATCACAGGTTGTAAGCAAGTCTTAATGATAAGTATAGATTCGTTCTTAGGGACTTAGTGTCTTATACGAATGGATTAACAGAGAAGCGTAGGAATAAATAGTTATTGAATTTAAAGACAAGAAAAGTAAATATGATTGATTGAGGAGAGAATAATTAATTAAACTAAAGATAATAAATTAAAAGATGTAAGAATAAGATGAGAAAGTATAGCTCAGGTTTTGCTAGTATGCACTAATCCTTCTATTTTTTCTACTAGATAATAATGGCGATTAAAGCTCTTAGATAAGTCGCTAGGATTCTATATTCCTCCTAACCCCCTTCCAGGTCGACTTAGGTGGCGACCTAACAATCACCAAGGGACTTGGGTAAGGGGACCCGCGCAATAATAGGTGATTAAATCTCCAACCCTAATGACTATCTAGTTAGGCAAGACCTTCCGGATCACTACCGCACAATATACGCTTATGTGATGTTTCAATAATTAGACACCCCTTCCGGGCGACCATATAACTACTATTATGACAATCCTAACATGATCAAGATTAAAAATAACAATTAATCAAAGCACATAAAATAAATATATGGTTAAGAAGCTATAATCAGTTTAAAAAGGTTTTCCCAAACAACTTAGACATAAAATAGAATTCAAAGATTATACATATGCAAAACCCAAGCTATGGGAAAATCAGTTCATGGTAGAATTAAATAAACAAGAATAAAGATACATATTGTGAACTTCCTTCTCTTGAATGACTTCATGAAACTTAAGGTTTAGAATTGAGAAAGGACATGTTTACAATGATTAAAGGGACTTAAGGACTTGGTTTACCATATCTTTCATCGAACTCGAACTACCCGCAATTTCTTCCCTCAGACCGATCATGTCTCTTGAAAACATAATGTTACTTAAAAAATTAGAAGTAGTACAAAAAGATATCGTACGCTATCCATAACATTCCCTTCATTTTCCTTTAAAAATTCCACCATTTTTATCACTTTTTTCCCTCTGAAACCTTCTTGAGACTCCAATGCTTTATTTGAGAAAAGCTCAGTTTAGACTAGTGTTCGTATATATCTCCATCTATCATCACATTCCTTAGCCCATCCAACAGTTATGTCGTGAAGTTTTGAACGACTATATGGAATCGCATGAGGAACTTGTCTTCTAGATAAATTACGATCATACGTTTTGTGGATTTCCATTGCAGCAGCTGGTGATGATGCCACAACCATGTATTTAGTTGCTAGTTTTAGGGAGATTAGAGGGCCTTGAATTTGGGCATATTTTGCAAGAGATACATGAGGCATGTTTCCTATATGAGGAATATTGCCTAAGATTGGCCATGGAGTTGGACCTGGTGGAAATGGTAGTATCTTCGAAAACGATAGTTAAAAAGTGTTCAAGATAATGTAGATTAAGGGTAAGACAAAGAGAGTAAACAAAAAGCAAGTGCCTGCTTCTTCAAAAAGATAAGCATGGCTTTTTGTGGATTACTTTTAATGGTGAGAAAATTTGATCAATTATGTTAGCCTTACATACTCATTTAAAGAGACATTGAGTTTATATTGTCAAAGACGGCGAGCTTTTCCTGCTCTGCAGAACACCTTTAAGAGTAGTCTTCATTAATCTCACGAAACTGCAGTAGAACAAGAAACCTCATATGATTTTTCTGATTAAACTTTTCTTTCTTCCACGCATGACGATTAAAATTTATAAGTTACCCTATCTTATTGGTTGAGGTTAACATCTTGAAAGAGAAAGGAGAAGACAAATAAAATTAGTATTCAGAGTTTCAATACGTAACATGAAACTAAGGATTGATGTCAAGTCTGAATGCTGAAATTTCTCTAAGTATGTGATAATAATACATCGCATATGAATATAAATATAAATATAAATATATAAAAATCTTGAAGCATGCAACAAATAATAACTTGGAAACATTGAAGATTACATGTTGATTATAACTTTTTTATAACAAGAATAGGATTGAATGTTTCAGACAAGGATTCATAGGATTTAAGAACGGGAAACGGTCTTGTGTCATTATTATTTTGAGTTTAGGTACTAGTTGTTACCTAGAAAGTTTATTAATATTTGATAATAAGTTTTCAATTTTTGTTATTGGTTAATCAACAATAAATGTTACAACCTTTTCGTTAGAAGTTGGGTATATATAAGTTAACCATGCCCAGTGCCTAATTTAATTTTAGGAGGAAGGGTTATTCAATTTGAGATGAAATGTCAATTATTCCACACTTATTAATACTCTAATAAGTAAGTAAGGTTTTCATATATATTGGATCTAAGTGAATGCTCAAGTTTTTATATGAAAAACATAACAAATATTATTATAAATATACCAAATCTCTTTTAACGAAAAAAACAATGAGTATCATAGTTTGTAAATTAATTGAATTCGTCGATTAACTAATTATTTTGTTTGACAAGACGATTTAATTCAATTTCCGTTGAAGGAGTTAGTATGTCATCCTCATATTAATTTTATTTTACAAATAGTATGCTTCAAAAATCTTTATACAGATTTGAAATAAATAGAGTAGATTAAAGATAACCTGAATAGATAGAATAAATGGGGAAAAGTAAAGAACACAAAAACTTATCGTAGTTCAACCAAAAAAGACCTACATCTACGTTGAATTCCATTGAGAATAGCTCGTTCCACAGAAATTTCTGATTATAGATTACATATTAAAATACCAACTCCGAACCATATACCTTACTTGACATACAGATTTCACAAAGCTAACCACAAATCTCACTAGCCTACCAACTACGTTGAAAAATATATGTAATGAATAAGGAGATTTTTACTATAACATGAGCTTTAGTTACTATATTTGTGAATCTATTCTATCTAGAGCCAAAGATTTCAAGCTGCTAGGATTTTGAGAGAGTTTCAAGATAATGAAGGATTAGAATGAATAATGTTGAACCAACAAAATATATTATTTATATGAGATATCATCCAGAGTTAATGAGAGCCATTAATCTCACGCAAAGTCAAGCATCTAAAATGAGCCACATATCTAACTACCTCACCAAAACGCCACTGTTTATGGGGTCCAGCAATGTGTCAAAATATTTTATCACAACATTGCACTAACACATCACATGTTAAAAATAATATAACATCTATATTTAAGTCTTAAAGAGGGTATAAAGAGGGGTCCAGATTTGTTTTTAGCTAAAAGTATTTTACAAGGAACATTTCAGATCGATCCATTACTAAAAGGTTTATGACTTTCCTAAAATACCTTTACTATAAATATAAGACTAAAAATAAGAATTCACACGACTCACCCCATTCTCTCGTCTCTAAACACAATTCACATTCACGGTGAGGAAAAAAAAACATAAACACCGTAGAGATCTAACCTCACCGCTAACCTCGCTAGAGAAGTATCACCCACCGCCGTACCTAACCTTACCAAACTTTAAAATCACCTCCCACCTCACCTAACCCTCACTAACGGTGGTTATATGGAGAAGCCAATAGTGAAACTTGGTGAAGTGGTAGCGCAGATTATGAAAAATACACAAGAGTGTACCCAGTGGCGGATGAATTTTTGAAAAAAAAAACTATAACTATCTAAAAAAAAGAAAGTTTATTAGTAAATAATCCCTAAATTTCTAAGAAATCTTTATTTGGCCTCCCCTAATTTTTACAAGTTTTTTTATTAAGCTTTAAATTATTTATTTATAAGATTTTTTTTATTTTTTATAACAAAATATATGTTATTTTATATTAAAAAAAGAAATTTATAGCATAATTAACTAGAAAAATCAATATCGAGACTTATATTGTAATATTTACACAATATAGGGACCTTTAGAGCAATTTCTCCTAATATAGGGACCTATTTTATGATTTTTGTATAATATTTAGATTTGTAGTGCAAATATTGGTGGAAAAAAAAATTCCGGGGAGTGTACCATCAAGACCAAGAATAAAGGATATGAAAGTAGCTAAAGAATTGATTAAACACTTGGATATGGTGAATCGCTGATTCACGATTGGTGCTGTTTTGATTATTGAGAATTGCATCATCTTCAAACTATTTATCAAATGGCCACGAGACATTAAGGTGATGTTGATAAGTTATAGGTTCTGGTAGTTGATTTGATTATTGATGCATACTCTTAAATGATGCAATTATCGATGCAATTCTCTTAACTGATGCAATTATCAAACCCATTGATAAGTTATTGAGGTTTTCGTATTTAGTTCTCAATAACTAATTAAATTGCATCTTAATTTGAAACCAGTTAAAAGAATTACAGGTTTTTGGTTCATTAACATCAGTAATGGATTGTCAACCTTAGTCTGAAGCTGAATTGGTATGTTACAGTTCATATCATGTAACTATTTGCAATTCATATAATATCATATACCTAATCTATGGCTTCAATGATGCAATGTAACAAGTAGTTGTATTTTAAAGCTATGGCTTGCAAAATTAGCTCCTATGGTTCATAATTGGTGTATATAATTCTGAATGACTCACTATGATCCAACGGTTAATCTGGATTTCATTCTTAACTTATCACTTGTGTAACATAATTCTTTAAGACCTTGAAACATTAGAGATGGCTACTATTAGAGTTGCGTTAAAAGATGGTGGTGGAAAATTAGTAGATTTCGGCTCAATTATATTTAAATTAATACGTGCTCGAGTTGCAAATCTTAATGTATCATATCTTATGGGAAAATTAGTAGATTCTGGTTCTCTGATATATGGGAAATCTCATTAGGCTCTTGGTAGGACAATTTCAGTTGTTGTATCTCATCTCAAGGGTTGACTTTGTTATTTAATATCTTTTAAATTTTGATTTATAATTTTAGGAAAAATTAGATGATTCAAAATTTAAGACATTGGTGGATTAGCATTAATATCTTCAGCCACGGACTATGTAAGTTTTTAACTTTCGATCCTCATTATCATGTGCTTATTATGTTTGGAATAATATTAAATTATATATATATATATATATATATATATATATATATATATATATATATATATATATATATATATAATAACACAATTGTCCTTATGCTTTAGGAAGAAGAGTTTAAATCTGATGTGTTGATTAATCAATTCTTTTGGTATATTTCTTTGTTACTATCTCATTTTTTGGTTACATAATCAACCTTATCTTTATCTAGATGTGTAAGGAATTGAAACTATGGCGAAACTCTTGATTTAGAAGATTTTGTTGCAAAACTTTCAACTCTACATCCAAAGTAAGTTTCTTTCTTCATGTTGCAACTCTATATATGTTCAATTTTCTTTTTGTCTTCTTTTCTATATCAATATTTGCATCAGAATACCCGTCATTTTTAGCTCTTGCTACAGATACAGCTCCTATATCATGCAAATAAACATATTCATCACATAAACAACAAATGTTGTGTTTATACGTGACTATGGTGAATGATTACTTAATTTGAAGACTGGAAGAAATATATATAATAACTTAGCATGAAACATATCGGATTCTTTTTTCTGAGAAATCCCTGATTAAGTTAAGGTATTCCTTGTTTTATATGTATGATGCAGCGCTATTCTTAGAGGCTCCAGTCAATATATCATGTTTTCTTAAAGCCAAAATCATATAATTCACGTTTAAGAATGTCAAGTCTTTAAGTATGTTTACGAGTCATGTCTATGTCTCATTGCACAAATTGTTTAGATTACTCTTAAAAAACCTGAAGGTTGAGTGAGCGTCTGAATTAAGAAAATGAAGATAAGATCATTTGAATACCTTGAGATACTTATAACTAAATTTTAACTTTTTATCACCAACTAATTGTTTATTTCTTGGACAAATATTTTTCTTATGAAAATGATCAATGAAATGGCATAGAAATGAGGAAAGCTATTTTTAATTTGTGTGAAAATCGTTGGTCGTGATGAATGAAGAAGAAGAGATGAAGTTGGTTCTGGATTCATATTGTAGTTGTTGATATGTTTTTTAGTTTATACCAAAGTACAACTTAATATGATATTCTTGCTTAATATTCATGAAGATTATATGAATAACAGATTATCAGTGCTTGAAAAAGTCTGGATTAAAAGACTATAAGTGCATTATAATCGATGATGGAGTACTCACTCCTGCAATTTCAACGTTGTTCCGCAATGGATGTCATTCGATAAACATTTAAATCTGTGAGAAAAAGTAATTTTTATTCAAGAATATTCAGAAAAGTGGAATGAAAAGTTTTTTAAGATTCCGAAATTTTAATGTTCACAAATATTTTTGTTTTCAGAAACCCTCTCAGTTGTTATTCTCATGTTCTATTACTCCTGCAGAAATTTGGGACTTCATGTGGTAGCTTCCATTTCTCTCCCATAATGATATTATGGATGCTTATACCTCATATTGTAAGATATACAACCTCATATTGTAAGATATACAATATCATAAAGTACTACCCTGGAATATTTAAGTCAGTTTCATCCCATTATGTCTATCTATTCTACTTGAAAAACGAAAAACAAAGGTTACATCACATGTGAGCGTTAATAAACAAAGTTGGAAAAGTTAATGTTTACTAAACAATATCATTATGTTCTACATTTTAACTCCATTATCTAATCTATTTTCTACGTACACAATCATGTTTTCATGTGATCAAAGGAACAATTATTTGTAAGTATATTATACATCCTAAATGTATTTTTCCACGATTCACTTAACATTCTAAAAATTTAAAGGAGTACCACAAAGGCCAGGAATGGTTGGTAGTAGTTCTCAGACCAATGATCTTTCAATTTAGCCCGCCGATCCTTTCGTTTATATCATCTTTTCTAATACTTTAATATGTATCTTTTTTATAACATTTTCTTCTAAGTTATTGTTATTAAAAAAATCCCATATGTACTTAAAGATTAATTTTTGTGTTCAGGATCTCTGTGTAAAGGTAATATCACTTTTTTATCTGGATACACTATTGTTTTTGTTCTTTTATTGTATAAATTGCATCATTGGTCGTATTTTGATACACCCGGGGTTGTTATGAATATTATCGAATTTTGTTTTCTACTTTGTAAATATAGGTAAATAAGGAAGTTCATGATGTTGGGTTAAAGGAACTGTGGATTTGGTAATGGATTTATCTGAGTAATGAAACAAATAATAACTTTCGAGTTTGATGGATTTTTTTTTAGGAAATATGCTTATCAAGAAAACTGTTTGAGAATTACCGATGTACAAGAGACGGTCTTACCTCTGTTTCTCAAGAAAGACTGGTCATCTACATCTCCGAGATCATTCTACACCACCAACTACACAATCAACAAGAACCATCTCCACTACCAATGAATGATGTTGCACCAACAATTCACAATTATGAAGAAGAAGTTTATTTTACAAACTCTATTTTATTAGTTTTCTTATTGAATTTGTCCTTCAAACATTATATTCACTTGCCCATTTTCTAATTTTTTTTACTGATTTTTACACACCACATGGGTGTATGTTTTTCATTTTGCATACCACACGTATTTATATTCCATTTTTCATAACCCAAAGTCATTTTTCACACCTCAACCTATTTTTGTCATTTGGCATAAAATACATGGTTTATTTCGTCATTTTTCATAATAGAGGAGTATTTTTCCACAACTCAGGGACAATTTCACATTATTAGGTACATTTGCTCATTTTAAGAGCAAAATTGTGTTATGTTATTTTCTATTTTTCATAACAATCGAACCAATTTGTAGACTTTTGACTATTTCAACGTTTGGAATTTATATGCATAATATGAAGTGGTATTGGTGGCCCGCTAGTGGTTATATGAATATTTGAAAACGGTATTGGTAGCGCTGCTCTATGTTGCATTCCCTTAACAATATTGAAGCGCAACTAAACCTATTTGAGTAATTAAGTTTATCTTTTTTTTTTATTCCTATCCCTTTTCTCTAATAAGTTTCTGTTTGTTTGAATTTATTTTGCTATTCAAAAATACTTGTTTGAAGATTTTGTTGCTTCAATCATCTTTTTAATTTACGGTCTACTATATATGCTCCAAAAAAAATTTCTAATTGATTATTTAAACTAATTTACTTTGTCGCGTAATAGTATTTTATGTTTGATTGGGTTCGGCTGATTGTACCATTTTGTTTGCTCCTTAAAAGAATCAAACGATGTTTCCTTTTTAGGGAGGGGATGTCGGGGTTGTGGGGGTTCGACTTAGAATATCATAGACGTGTATGATCATAAGAATAATATGTACTATGTGCTACTATATACTTTTGTTTTTATATTTTGGTGATCTGATTTGATTCATGATAATAGATATTTTTACTCATTAGGAATGTTAGAAGAAAGATTGAGAGATGCTAATAGAGACTTCATCTGAATTCTGAGGACATAACAAACCAGATCATCAATATTTGGAAGAAAATAGCTTGTAGAATCGCATTTGAAGCCACATTAAATGAGATATGGAAACCGATAAATAAAAATAATTTTGATGGAGCGACCCCTTCTTATATGGCCTTTTGATACTCACGCCATTTCATGAAACTGATAATATTCCATTTTTTTTTCATAAAGAAAGAATAAAACCAGTAACATTAATACAGTTAGATGCGTGAGTATTAGAAAACATTCAAAACAAGTGAACAAAGAAAAGTAAAGGGAGAAAAATAATTAAAAGATATACACCAATACAAAAAATATAAACACGAAAGAGAAGGTCAAGAAGCATATGAGTTGTAAAAACTTCAACTACTGACTATAAAACATACAATATCAGGAAGTCTGTTTACACTAAACCAAGTATAATCCCTTAACATGTCCAACGAATCAGATCCAATACGAGCAAGTTCGGTTCAAACAGTTTGATTCAAACAGTTTGACCAAAAACTATCTAAATTGTAAAATATTTGATTCGGTACGGTTCATCAATTCGAAATATTCCAGTTCGGTTCGAATTCCAATACCAATAGTTTGATCCGAAAAAATTCAAATTGTACAAAATCTTATCCAAAACGATCCGATATTTCTTTCCTTATAATTTGCATTTTCTTATATTGGAGCTCATCGGTCTGATCAGGTGAACACTGAAATACCGATTCCAGAATACACAGGACAACGAATTGGGCTTTTAATTTGTCTTTCCTGGTTTGTTCCCTATATTATTAGAACTAACTAATATAATCATGTGTCAAACTTGCAAATATAAGTTATAGTGTATGTAATCTCAGCATCTTGAAAGTCATATACACCCACTCCACTGCAAATATATTAAGGGATACCTGCACCATTGGTCCCTATTTTATGTGAAATAGCGAAATATACCCAAATTCTAAAAAAAATCAGTATAGGACCCTAAATTTTGAAAAATCATCTGATAGTAGTAGAGATAATAGTGAATCATATGATTCTTAAATCACCTCAACATATTGAGAACATGTCAAAGAATATGAAAGAATAAGATTCAGTTCTACATAATTGCAAATACCCGGAAGGAAAAACAAAACTATCTATTTAATAATAACCCAAAGAATGAGAGTTTTTTCAATATATATATATATATATATATATATAATTTCAACATATATCACAACCAACTTGGTTCTTGATTTGTCAAATATTACTTCATTTATTTCACAAAATTTATCCACTTACAAATATTTCTTTAGTTAAAATATTAAGACGTTTTTATACAATTTTTTTACTATTACCCGTATTAAAATATTAAAATTTATATTTTCAATAAATATTTAACATAGCAAAATATTTTATAAAAAATATTTATATAATAAAAATATAATTATTATGAAAGAAAAATGAAATAACATTTTAAAACATAAGCTACCTTAACATCAATATTACCTTCTTCATTTCAAGGATTTATTAGTGAGGACTTATGTCATTTTTTTGTTAATGTAAAACCATTGAATGAGTATTAAAGTGTAAACACGTCACAATCTATGAATATTACAAAAAAATATTCAAATTTTTTAGACTACAAGTTTAAACTCAATATCCAATTTTTGGCTTAACGTATACATTTCATCTGCTAGATTACAATTAATTTATGTTAGTTTCTGATATGGTGCACTTTTTAGAATTTTGAAAATAGAATAGAGTAGTTTATTATAAAATATTTTATACAGTTTACCTTACTTTACATGAGTAATAATCAATTATAACATATTGATTATTTTTATATTACCCATAGTATTATTTATAATAGTGATTAATATTATTAATGATTATTTATTCTAAAGGGTCTAATATTAATGTTCAGGAATTTTAATCCTAATGAGTTTGATATTAAAATAAAATATTATCTTAATAATTATATATTAAAAGAGTAATTAAAATCGACATATTAAACACTATTTAATCTCTTATCTAATTGTAGGGTTAGGTCGATAGTTTTTAATCAAATGAGATAGAGAGAGGTTGGAGAGTTTTCTCATGATTACGATTTCCAAATCAAACAACAATTTGGGCCTTCGCTCAAATATATTGACTCCGAAGATGCATCGATGTTATTTTCTAGAAGCCATCGACACGAAGTGCATGGATCATGTGGACCTCATGTCACGGGTAAACCCAGAGCTCCAATCCTTCTAAAAAATGGATAGATGATATCTATTATATAATAATTGAAGCGGGTCTTCCTTGGTTCCCTACGCGAGCTTTCGAGGTAGAGAGAAGATCGATGATGGTAAAAATCTTAACTTGATTTTTTTCGAGCTTTATTGAATAACTATGTTATGGAATGTTACGAGTGAATCTGAAGCTACTAAGGAGAGTAGCGAGCTTAATCTAGATGAATTTCAAGAAACTATGAGTTTATTTTTTGCAAAAAGATGGAATCAACAAACGCACAATAAGTTTTTGGGAAAAGTCTCAAATCTAACTCAAGTATTTATTCCCGATATAAATGGTAGTGGGTACATTGCAATTAAATTGAAAATAATAAACCTTAGAAATCAAACTTATGGAAGGATAGTTTTACATTTCGAGATTCTGGATTTTTACAATTTCATAGACTATAAAATTACAAATCTCCCTACTTAGATCATGATTAAGAACATGCTGGAACGAGTACCCGCTAACTTGAGGCATATAATAAAAAAGAAATGTAGTAAGGAAGGTAAATGTATGGGGAAGAACATTGGGGTTGTGAGGGAAGAGTTGGAGAGTTGGAAGGTTGGAAGGTTGATATTTTTGGGGATATATTTAAATGTAAGAATAGACTGTTAACAAGGATCTTGGGTTTTCAAAAGGCTTTACAACAGTCGTATAACGCGTTGCTTGTAAGGTTAGAGTCAAGGTTAAATGTAGTGTACAAGAGAGTTCTTGAACAAGAGGAGTTACATTGGTTTCAACGAGCTCATACAGATTTGATTAATTCAGGTAAAAGAAATACAAAATTCGATCAGTGGGCAGCGCAAGTGAAGAAGGGTAAGAATGGCGAGTTGCGTTTGGGAGATGATAGTCATGAGTGGATTGACGATATGAGAAGACTTGGGTAATAATGTTTTATGAGTATCTATTTTCGCTTGATGACGTTGCCCCGATGCATTTTGAGTTACCTCGCCTTCCCGTACTCTTGGCAAGTGAGATTGAGTCCTTGCGAGTGGAAGTCTCAGATGAAGAGCTCTTTATAGTTGTGTTTCAAATATCGCCGTATAAAGCTCCGGGTCTGGACGGAATAACAGCAGGCTTCTATCAGAAAATGTTGGGATATAGTTGGGCCCTCTATATGTGCTACAATAAGAACCACTTTTGTGGAAGGTAGATTTCTGAGAGACATTCTGGGTACACTTGTTCATCTTACCCCTAAGTTGGTAAATCCAGAATATATTAAGCAATTCAGGCTGATTAGTTTAATTAATGTGAGATATGGTGTGGACTAAGGTGTGATAAAAATATGATATGAATAAGTACAAAATAGACACCCTAGCCTAGCACGGTATTGCAAATATTACAGGACATATGCATGTTTTAGTGATAAATAAGATTTGTTTCTCAGAGACTGCGAAAGTTCGAGAGAACTTATGCAAATTATCAAGTGAAAATATAAAAGTTAGATTAATTAATATGCAAGAAAGTAAAAGACTAAAGAGATTTTTTTGTTGGTATTTGTAAATAGAAAATTAAACTAAATAAATTAAAGACATAAAATTAAATACGACGAGAAGATAGTATGAGAGTTTAGCTCGAGAAACTAGCAAGTAATCTCCACTAGCCTTGTTTATTCTAAACATGTAAGGGTGAATTATGTAGAATTGCAATAACCAGGATTCAAAATTCCTCCCTATCCCTAGAGAGGGAACTAGGGCGGTGACCTCACAATCACAAGGGGACGTAATTAGGGAGTTCCTACGCCACTAGGTTCCTAAGTAAGACTGGTCTTCTAATGATGATTGGTAATTAAATCAAAGCCTAATGATTATCTAGTCAGGCAAATCGTGTCAGGATTAATACCGTATAGTAGACGTTTATGTGGTGTTTCAATAATTAGACACCCCTTCCGGGTGACCATCTAACTATTATTAACGTAATCCTATACGCGGGCCCTCGTAAGGAAAACAGACAATACATCAAAGCACATCAAACAGAGAATAAAACATGAATTCAATTTAAATACAAAGGTATCCCAAATTAGATTGATGTAAAACAAGTCTAGGGTTCATACATATATGCTAAATCTCAAGCTAAAAGTAAATTATTTCATACTAAAGAAAAAAAAAATTACAAATTCGAAGGCTTGTGAAGACATAATATGGTGTCCAGCTCCTTCCAGACTTCTCTTCTCGTGTTGTAAGCTTCTTCTTGGCTTAAGGATTGGCCAATGTTGTGTTTCTACTGATTAAAGGGTGTATTTATAGGGTATAGGAAACCCGAAAACATTTTCTTGGAGCGGAAGAAAAGTATTGGACTTCTAGCCCAACTCAAATTCATAACCTAAAGTATAGAAAAGGTAATAAACTGTTGTTGTTTTGTTTTGGCCGTAACTTCTTCAATACAGATCCGATTTACGCGTTCTTTATATCGAAACTGATCGTATTAGAAAGCTCTATCACTTTCCTTTAGACCATTCTTCCAAATTCCAAGCCGTTTTAGAGTTATGATCACTGGAATTCAGATTTATTTAGCGACTTTATCTTTCCATACTTATCATTTACTTACTTTATCTCCAATTTCCATGCATATCCTCTTTTCTTTATATTTTAGAATTGATTTGACATCTAATTGGTTTTCATATATCTTTAAAACTTCACACTAAATAAACAAATTAAACCCAATATGCTGTAAAAATAATAAATAATCAAATCAAGACAAGAAATAAGAAAATGTAATAAATCACGTAAAAATCGACCTATATCCTATTAAATACACCTAAAATGATGTCTCCAAGCTAGATTAATTCATCACAAATAGGGAGACATCAAGACCCCCAACTCAAAGTTGTATCGTCCCGATAAAATAAAAATAAAGAACAGTTAGGTAGTCAAATAGTAGAGAAGAAGAAGTAGGAGGAGAAGTTGAATAGAACACAATGAATGATCCAGGAGCAAAAATATATAAAAAGTCTCATGTAGTAATGCTAAATAAATAATGCACACATGTGCTTAATATACATATAATTAACATTCCACAAATTCAAGTCCAGATTAACTTCGCAATGCCATAAGGAGAGATTTCAACTCAGTTCATGTTAATGACTAGTCTATAGGTTGTTCATAGGTCCTAATATAGCATCCAATGGTCCACTCACCTACAACCTAATAGCTCCATTATTTCTCCACCAAGTAGCTAGAAATCCTAAGGTCTTTACGGTTATAATGTGGCTTAGGGACGGTGTGGTATATTTGGATAATGAATAGTGAGCTTTTGGCTCTCTCCTCACATTCCATCAACGAATCGCCCTAGAGCTTGAGTTTCACTCGAAGATGTTCTCACTCAATCTAATTTTTTATGTCTTTGTTTGCATCCCAAAATAACCCAAGTAAAAGCCTTTTTTATGATGATATACAAATTCCACTTTGCTGGTACAAATATTTTTCAATCTTTTCATATAACTCTTTTTTCTTTTGTATAGCCATGACTCTATTTTTAATGTGGAGATATCACGCTATTTTTTTCATATATAATTATTTCTTTTCATGTTTTTCAGTTTTTTTCATTTACTATTACCCCGGAAAAGGGTTACAATAATAACTTTTTCATCATCAATCATATCACAATTACAATTTCCAAACCCAATGTATCCGAATGATGAAACCCACCACCCAAACTCAAGCTCTAAAAACGACTTGTTTCAGGTTTTATGATTCGAGTGCGGGTCATATGAATAAGTCCTATAAACTAAGGGGTATGGTTTATAATGTGGTTAAATAAAAGGCTTTAGAAAGGCTCAGAGGGGCTAAGACGGATAAATAATAATAATAATCAAATAAAAGGGTGAGAAAGCTAAAAAGACTTCAGGTGGCTTCAATATGAAAGAACTGTCTTATTCACTTTTCTAACTACCATATTTCGTTACTTTTTCACTATTAGTTCATAGACAAGTGGGTTTTTAACTAATTTCAAACCATTACATTCTACACACCAAATAACTCTCCCTAAGTTTCAACTTGACTTCTTACGCATTGCTCATTAATCTTTTCTATCTTATATCTCCTATATTCATACATTTATACTAAACATATTTGTGACACCATTTAAAAAACATACTACTTACTATCATTAACTTAATTAAATCATGCTAAATAGGTACGTTCAATATATTCTATGTCAATTCAAACCTAAACTTTTTTAAATTTTATGCGAAAACAGAAAGGAATATGAGGACATCGAATCCCCACCCCCAACTCAAAAGTGTGTCGTGTCCCCACGACTCGAAAAAGACTAAATAAAGCAATAAAATTTAAAATTAAACTAAACTAAACTACTTAATGCATACAAGCCGTTAAGAAGCAGAATTAGAACTGGGTACCTGGCCATAAAGATCTAGCAAGTCATCCTCCAAAGAAGAAGAAGAAGAATTATCAATATCCAAGTTCTCAGTTACTTCATCTAATACGTGATTAATCTTTGCAATTTCCTCCCAACATGCAACAAATTCTTTCTTCATATAATTAAATCCATCCATTAATTTAATTGTCCATTCTGGTGGCATATCTGAACTTTGATCTTGGATTGGTATCTTTTCTTTAGGCCTTGGTGGTGCACTCATTTTAGCTGTTAATCTCTTTCGTAGTGGTTGTGTTGGTGCCTCTATCTTTGGTTTCTTTTCAATAGGCTCATCAAGGTCAATGGCCTTTTCAATTGTGGCTCCAGGAAAATTCTTGTTCTTCCATAATATTGCACACTTCCTCTTATAATACATAGCATCCGTACTATTTGTCATCTCTGATTAACCCACAACTCAAGTTACACCAAGTATAGAATAAAGTTATGTAAGATTGGTGTGACTTGAGTTTCTTGCTTGGATGAATGATTATTAATGGTAGAAGAAGGTTTTCTTGATTGTTCTTAGAAGAATTTTTGATAGCTTGATGATCTTTGGTGGTGTTTTATGGTGTAGTGTTATGAATTTGATGAAGAATATGTGTTTATGGAGGATGAAGGATGGAGGAAAAATTTATGGTTGTTGTTGTGTTTGTTGTAGAGGTTTAAACAAGCTTCAAGCTGTATTTATAAGGTTTGGGTCTGAAAAATTCGTATTCGAGAGACTAGGTTTTAATCTTGGTAAGGTAAGAAGTTGATTAGGTAACAATCTCTTCACAAACCGCCTCGGACCGGCATGCCGGTGAGATCGGGAGCATACCGGTCGCTGATGTCATGAACCATGTCGTCAAAAGCAAACACTGTTTTTAATACTTACTCTCGGCAATAAACCTAATTTCAGAAACCGTGGTACGGTTTTTCCTAGGCCGGCATACCGATGATATAGGCGGCATACCGGTCAACCAATTTTTAAAACCATGTCGACACTTTGCGCCCACGGTTTTTTAAAGCAAGCTCTCGGCAGGGAACCTAATTTTGCAAACCGTGGCACGGTGTCTTCACCGGCATACCGGCAAATTCACCCGCCAGCCGGTCAGCTAGTCAGATTTTTCCCAATTTTTCCTGGTTTGACCCCAAACTCATTTCCTGCACAATTAACACACTACCTTTCTCTCCTATTAGCTTGTAAACACATTAAAATTATATACTAACTTAATAATATACACTACATTAATAAAACTAACTAGAAAGCAATTAAAACAAGGGGTGTCTCCCAAGAGCACTTTTGTTTAACGTCTTTGAGTTAGACGTGTACCTCGGGCTTAGCGTTTTCTTCGAGATGGATCGTCTCCTCTCGTCCAAATATCTCACTATCATGGTATAACTTCAAGCGCTGAAGAGGCTAAGAATGGTCTACCCAAGATGATTGGGTCATTTTTATCCGCGTCGTAGTCAAGAATAATAAAATCACTAGGAAATATAAAACTAACAGCTTTAACTAAAACATCTTCAATTTTACCTACTGGTTGGGAGAGAGAGCGATCCGCCATTTGCAATACCACTGAAGTGAGTACTACCTCTCCTATGTTGAGATTCTCGAACAGGGAGTTTGTCATGAGATTGATACTCGCGCCTAAATCACATAATGCTTTCCCGGTCCAACTTTCTCCAATAGCAATGGGAATCGTAAAACTTCCGGGATCTTGTAGCTTTGGTGGCAACTTGCCTTGACAAATAACACTACACTCCTCTGGTAGTCCAATCGTCTCCCTAGTTTCTAAACTTTGTTTGTTAGAAAGAATGTCCTTCATGAATTTCAGATATTTTGGCATTTTCTTGAGAGCTTCTACAAACAAAATATTAATATCTAGCTTGCTCACCATGTCAAGGAACTTCTTGAATTGTTTTTCATTGTTCTTCTTTTTGACATGTGATGGGTATGGTGGAGGAGGACGTGTATTAGTTTTCACTGTGATTTTCTTCTTTTCTGGTGTCTTCTCTGTGACACTCTTTGGTTCAACTACCTCTTCAACCTTGTCTTCTATTGTTTCTTCAACCACTTTTTCAGGAATAGAGGTTGGTTCTGTTTCTTCTACTCTAGGCGGAGGTAGTTGTTTTCCACTTCTTAACTCATCAGCATGACAAGCATCATCTTTGGGAGCAATAGTATCACATGGGAGTTGCCCTTCTGGCCTGTTTTGAAGTGTACTCTCCATTTGTGATAGTGTATGCTCGAGATTCTTAATTACCTTGGATTGGGTTTGGAGTCTTCGCTGGCCCATCTTCATATTTTCTTCAACTAGTTTCATCATCTCAGCCATACTTGAATCCAAACTCGAAGGTTGTTCTTGCGTAGTTTGTTGCGTTGGATATTGAGGTGGTTCTTGATAAGCTTCTGTATAAATTGGCGCTTCTTGATAGATGAGTTGTGGCGGATAGTAAGATTGAGGTCGAGTTTGATAGTAAGTATCTTGATTTCTAACCCAATTTTGATTCTGTGGGGACTGATAATTAGCGTAATTTCCTTGAGGATGATAATAACCATTAGAATAACAGTTTCTTTGATGACATACGAAGAAAATCGAAGCTGGATTATTCATACAATTCTCCCACAAATGATTCCTTGCTCCACAACCAGGACATGAAGGTAACGTATGTACTAGATTTACCTAAGCTATTGTGCGCGCTTGTTCTCGTAATTCCTTGAGTTGTTGTTTTAATTATTCGAGCCTTATAGATTCTGAGGTCTCTTCATGTTTTTCTAATTCTAACGGCCAACTTCTTTCGGTTTCAAGAACTTTTTCCAAGATAGTATGAGCTTCTTCGGGATCTAGTAATACAAAACTTCTATCTCCTAACAAATTTGCTTTTACTTTAGACTCGTCATTGAGTCCTCCATAGAACATGGTCAAATAATATACTGGCGAAGAGACATGGAATGGACATCTTGCCTTCTTTTTGTTAAAACGTAACCATGCTTCACCAACACTTTCCCCTTCTTCTTGCATAAACTGTTCAAGCTACAACATATCTTTTAAGCGTCTACTGACCTAATAGAATCGACCTAGAAATTTTTATTGGAGTTTTCCCAGTCTGGAATATCATCGAGATGTTGGGAATCGTACCAATTTCTTGAACCTCCGGTCAGAAATAAATGGAACATAACGTAATACATCTACTCCTTTGTAACACCTTTGATGATATAAACATCACAAATCTGCATGAATGTCTGAACATACCAGACCAGATCTTGTTGTGCAGCACCACTAAACTGTCCATGACTCACAAATTGCACTATTATGCCTGGATTTAGTCGAAATTTAGCAGTTTGGATTTCTGGAGTGCGGATTCCTCTAGGTTCCACTCTGAATAAGATGGGAAGATCAAGTTTCCTCGGGCTTGCCATTTGTAAAAACATGTAAAGACAAAACTAAAAACAAAAGGTTAAAATAGAACTAACTAAAATAAAAGCACTAAATAAATGCACAAGGACTAACGATGTAGTCACCGACAATAGCACCAAAAACTTGGTGTGGACTAGGGTGTGATAAAAATATGATATCAATAAGTGCAAAAATAGACACCTAGCCTAGCACGGTACTACTAATATTACGGGACGTATGCAAGTTGTAATGATAAATAAGATTCATTCCTCAAAGAATGCAAAAGTTAGAGGGAACTTATGCAGATTATCAAGTGCAAATATAAAAGCTTAATTAATTAATACGCAAGAAAGTAAAAGATTAAAGAGATTTTTTTGTTGGTTTCTGTAAATAGAAAATTTAACTAATTAAATTAAAGAGAAAATTAAATGCGACGAGAATATAGTATGAGAGTTTAGCTTGAGAAACTAAACATGTAAGGGTAATTATGTAGAATCGCAATAACGAGGATTCTAAATTCCTCCCTATCCTCGGAGAGCGAACTAGGGAGGCGAACTTACAATCACGAGGGGAAATAATTAGGGTGTTCCTATGCCACTAGGTTCCTAAGTAAGACTGGCCTTCTAATGATGATTGGTGATTAAATCAAACCCTAATGATTATCTAGTTAGGCAAATCTTGTCAGGATTACTACCTTATACTAGACGTTTATGTGGTGTTTCAATAATTAGACACCCCTTTTGGGTGACCATCTAAATACTATTAATGTAATCCTATACGCGGGCCCTCGTACGGAAAACAGACAATACATCAAAGCACATAAAACAGAGAATAAAACATGAATTCAATTTAAATATGAATGTATCCCAAATTAGATAGATGTAAAACAAGTCTAGGGTTCATACATATATGCTAAATCTCAAGCTAAATGTAAATTAATTCATACTAAAGAAAGAAAAGAACACAATTACAAATCCGAAGGCTTGTGAAGACATAATATGGTGTCCAACTCCTTCCAGACTTCTCTTCTCGTGTTGTAAGCTTCTTCTTGACTTAAGGATTGGCCAAGGATGTGTTTCTACTGATTAAAGGGTGTATTTATAGGGTATAGGAAACCCAAAAATGTTTTCTTGGAGTGGAAGACAAGTATTGGATTTCTAGCCCAACTCAAATTCGTAACCCTAAAGTATAGAAAATGTAATAAATTTTTTTTTTGTTTTGGCCGTAACTTCTTCAATACAGCTCCGGTTTACGCGTTCTTTATATCGAAACCGATCGCCTCGAAAATCTCTATCACTTTGCTTCAGACCATTCTTCCAAATTCCTGGCCGTTTTTGAGTTATGATCAATTTAATAGACGTAGCTGCTGGAATTTAGATTTATTTGGCAACTTTATCTTTCCATACTTATCATTTACTTCCGTTATCTCCAATTTTCATGCATATCCTCTTTCCTTTATTATTTAGAATTTATTTGACATCTAATTGCTTTCCATATATCTTTAAAACTTCACACTAAATAAACAAATTAAAACCAATATGCTCTAAAAATAATAAATAATCAAATCAAGACAAGAAATAAAAAAATGTAATAAATCACGTAAAAATCTACCTATATCCTATTAAATACACCTAAAATGATGTCTCCAAACTAGATTAATTCATTAAAAATAGGGAGACACCAAGATAAAAAATTTGCATGAATGTGTTGATGAATGGATGCGCCCGTTTTTGGCAGGATATATTTGACCTAGGGGTGGAAATCGGATCCGAAATTTCCGATTTCCGATTTCCGATTTTTCCGATCCGAAAACTCCGATTTCGTAACATATTCTTAACGTTCCAAAATTCCGAAATTCCGATTTCGGATTTTTCCGAAAAATAGGATCGGAATTGGAACTACATAAAAATTTCTGAAATTTCCAGAATTTTCGATCCGATTTTATTTCCGAATTATATTTTCAATTTTATATTTTATATTTTATATTTTATATTTTATATTTTATATTTTATATTTTATATTTTATATTTTATATTTTATATTTTATATTTTATATATTATATTTTATATTTTATATTTTATATTTTATATATTAAATAAATAATAAATATTAAGATAAAGAAAAAAATATACAACCGAAAGCGTTGTAAAAATTTAGAAAAAAGAAAAAGAAAAAAGAAAAAAGAAAAAAGAAAGTAAACATTAAAAAACAATGAAACATTCTTTTATGTTCGAAAAAAAGGACAATGAAACATGATAAATCCTAAAACCGCAAAGCCACTTGTGGACTATTTTCCACCATCATTAACTTGGCTTGGATATGCAATTTCCGAACCAAAATTTCTGAAATTCTGAACTAAAAATTCGAAAATTTCTGAACTAAAAGTTCAGAAATTTCCTTGCCGAAATTTCCGAATTTCCTGTGAATTCTGAAATACCGAGTTAGGGTTTTTTTTTTTCAGTTCCAAAAAATATGATCGGAATTGTAATAGAAAAAATCTTTTTCGAAAAAAATTGAAAATTTTCCAAAAGTCCCTTTTTCCAATCCGTTCCTTCTGATTTCCACCCCTACCTTTTCAAAATAGTATACTAGCGCATCGATCTACAATTTATAATGTGGTTTTGGTTAGTGAAGTGAATTTTTTTCTATGCCATCAACAAAGGGAGGAAGAGGTATATGGAAGTTAAGTTGGATTTAGCTAAAGCCCATGACAAAATCAGATGGGATGTTATCAAGGACCCTTTGGAGTCATTAGGTGTGCCTTCGTAGTGGGTGGCTGTAGTTATCGCGGGAATGGCTGATAATGATTTAAGCGTTATTTGGCGAGGCTCTCCATTGTCCCTGATTAAGTCAAAGAGAAGAATTTACCACGGCGACCCCATTTTCCCCTATTTGTTCGATATTTGTATGGAGAGACTTTCTCTGCTCATACAAAATCTCGTGGAGGAAGGGATTGCGACCCATTTGAATTAGTTCAGGGGGGATTACGATATCTCATATATTTCTTGCTGATGATCTTATTTTATTTTCTGAAGCCTCCACTCATGATTTTGATCTTTTGCAGGTTACGTTAAACATTTTTTGTAGAGATGCGAGGCAACCAATTAGTAAGGAGAAACCGATAATTTATTTCTCAAAAATGTTATGAAGAGGTTGCTTCGAGGATCACAATAAGGAGCGGGTACACACATAGTGAGGGCTTAGGAAAGTATCTTGGCATCCCCATCCTTTTGGAAGGAAGACTAAGGAGTTTTTATGGAGATTTTATCAATGGGCTACATAGGAAACTCACAAAGTGTAAAGGTAATTTCTTAGCTCTCGCAGGATGTATGCGCGCTCATTATGTCCTTCGTATCGCTCCGATGCATATTATGCAAATAGAAAAGTTGTCGATTTATGTTTGTCAGGAGATTGATTGTATTAGGAGAGAGTTTATTTGGTGTACTACTAAAGAACAGAAACACATTAATTGGATAGCTTGTAAGGATACGTGTAGACCGGAGAGAATGGTAGGTCTTCTTCTCCAATTACCAGAAGATATGAATAAGGTACTTTTGGGTAAATTTGGTTGGAAGATGATACATGATAAATCATCCTTGTGGCCTATCGTTATGAGACAAAAGGTATTTAAAGAATAATCTTCTCCATTATATGTATATCAAATGATTCACATATGAGTAGAGCCATTGTGGAAGGTATTGTCGTAGTGAGATGGGGATCCAGATGGCAAATTCATAATGGTAAGTTGGTGTCTTTTTGGTTGGTCTTATGGTTAGGTGAATCGGTGTTAATAGATCATGCGCTAGGAACTATTTAGGGTCTGGAAAAATTCAAGAAAGTAGATGATTATGTGTTGACGAATGGGTTGTGGGATTGGGATAAATTCCATCACCTTCTACCATCCTCTATATTATTTGAAATCACGAGGATTAGAGTGTTGAAGGAGGAAGATAATAGAGATAAGTTATCGTGTCTCCATGAGATTAATGGTGTATATTTAGTAAAATCAGCCTTGTGGAGTTATGATACCAGCGAGGTGAATGTGTAAATCAACTGGGTCAAAGTTTAGAAATTGAAATGTCTGTAAAAGACTCGCGTATTAATTTGGAGGGCGATCCATGAGCGTTAAGCAACAAAAAAGAACCTGATTAGATGTGGTTTTGATATTTCCGCCTTATGTTCGTGTTCTGAATTAGTGGAGAAAAGCGCGATCCATCTCTTTAGAGATTGTGTAAAAATTAGAATGATTTGGGATATGATTAGATTGGAGATAGCCAAGGACTCTTTTGGTCCGAATATGCTGTCTTTAGCAAGGACCTCATGTGTAATTTTCTCAGATGTACTGAAGGTACATAGGGAGCCTCAGAAGGCTGGTGTCTTTTTACTTCAGCGTATTGGGCCTGCTCTTCGACACCATGGCTGCCCACCTCCATCTAAACAGATGTTGCCGACTAGAATTTTACCGCAACGGATCTCTCAAGGAGGATCAGCAGGCGGTTATACTCAGTTCACAGCCAGAAGGTCTTTTCCAACTCAACCTCACCTCATGGCGATAACGAATTATGGTCAGGTTACTCGAAATTCAGATATTTATGTTAGCACGTGGTAGAATAAGAACCTAACCATTAAGAAAGTGTTTGTAGCTGTGAACTGGAGTGTACTTTTTGGGGCATTGCTAGAGACTATTTGGAGAGAACAAAATACCGTGTTGTTCAATGAAAGCGTGTTTCTCAATGCTAAGGCGTTGTTGAGTAAAGGGAAAAACCTTGTGGTGAGTTATACGAGAGCTTAAGGTAACGTTCCAGGTCAAGTGGTGTCTAGGAGCTATGTAAACTTGATTGAGTGGAGAAAAATGAATCGATATTTTAAGTTAAATACGAATGGTAGCTGTAATAAATGGCGTCATGTTAGAGGAGGAGGGGGTGGTTCGTGATAGGGAAGACAATTGGTTACGCAGCTTTTCCATGAAGATCAATCAAGGCTCGACCATAATAATCGAGATCATTGCGATATGTGAAGGTTTGAGGATGGTGAAAGATTTGGGTTTAAGCGAGGTGGAGGTGGAACTAGACTCTGGGAACTAACTGAGACTATTCGCAACGTAGGTAATGGTAGAGGCCCAACGACTGGGTGGATCCAACATATTTATAGAATCCTTGCAAAAAATTGAGCGTACACATTAAGTGGAGTGTATAGGGAAGCTACTTCATGAGCCGATTGGTTGGCTCATGCGAGATCGTCTCAAGGGGAGATGTAGTTCTCATATATTGATCCCACACATGGTATTTGGAGTATCATCACACATACAAGATGGAATGTAAGAAGCCGAGATGGATCCATAGCCTGGAATTTCGGCATGATGTTCTAGCTTAGTTATTTTATCTAATGATTCTTTTGGGTCTTCATTATAACAAAAAAAGATTGAGTATAGCTATAGTTGCTTCACAAGTGAGTAAATCGATTTGAATGGATAGAATAACAATGGTAAATTAAAATATATGTTATGCTCGTATACCTACTATGTTAAATATTAATAAGAAGTGGAAAAAGGTGGTTCAACTTATATCACCTTTTTTTGGGCAGTGGAAGGTACCGAAGCACCAACAAAAGACAAAAAGGCTACAACTAGCCAATACCGAGTTTATAAAATACAATAGAAAGTTCAAAGACACTAATAGTCTTCAACTTTTTTTCTGTTTCCTTGTGCCTAGCTTCCTTCACAGCTTTATCAGCTTCTGTGTTGAGATTCCTTTTAATGAAAGAAAGGAAATTGGCCCGTTCTCAATAGATTTGCTGACAGTTCTCATAAGGATGGGTTGGATATTCCACCTTGCTGCTGACACTTGCTTAAAACCTTGGATGATTCCAAGAGAATAGCGTGAGCCTTTCCCTCAGCCGCAGAATCACAATATCGCGTAAAGGTATTTGTTGTGTTCCTCGCAGATTCTTTGTGGCTACAAATGATTCCAAGACATGTAGGTCCAGACCTATCTATAAAAGATGCATCACAGTTGAAAGTGATTTCTCCTCTTTCTTCCTTAATAGGCACGTTATCGTCTCTGTTTTTTATTGTTCCGAATCTTTGATTCCTCCTGTTAATATTCTCCCATTCAATTCCATGAAGTTCTAGCATAAGTTTATTTGAGGAAGTAATTATGTGTGAAGCTTCAATTGTACTCCTTCATGCAATGCCTTCATTTCTGCCTTCCAGATATTCCATAAATTTATCATAACGAAGTCCCTAGTCTTATCTTCTCTTCACCCACCTTTTTTAAAATTATGTAAGATTTCCATAAACCATTGTTCTATATTAAGATTTTTTTCCTCCTGGATTCTTACTTGCATTGGAGTTCCTACCCATATTTCTTTTCACATCGTACAGTTCAGTAACAAATGTTCTACCGATTCTTCTTGTATATTACACCATAGACAAATCTTCGAATCCGAACATTTCCTTTTATAGAGGTTGAATCTTGTGGGTAACGCATTATTTAAAACTCTCCACATAAACAATTTAATCTTTTTTGGAACATTTTATTTCCAAAAATTTACCATACTAGGGATTTATGACTAAGGTCGTCATCTGTTATAGTAGGTTTATTGATAACATGTTCCTCCGTAAGAATTTTATAACTTGGTTTAGTATTATATACACGATTTGATGAGAAAGGCCAAATATATTTATCTTTTCCATTGGGATCTAAAATTTGGATTCTAGTGATCAATGATACCATAGGCTCAGGAAAAAGAGTATCTAGAGTTTCCATATTTCACTCTTTAGTTTCTTGTTGTACAAGCTCGCTAACCTTCGTTAATTTACAATTTATAGGCTTTTCTATTTCCCAATCTGTTTGAATCTATTTATCCTTCCATATGTCCGTATCATTACCATTTCCAATTCTAAAAAAACCATTTTTTTTTATAAAATCCCTGCCTTCTATATTACTCGCCTAACTCCATGTTCTGCTTTGTCTCAATTTAATTTCACGTGATAGTGGAGTTGAAAATAATCATGAGTTGAATTTTTTTTAGTCGAATTCATCATATATCAGACATATCTCAAAAGAGTACAACAACCAATACCGACACAAGATTACCTGAGACCGGTATTTTTACTAATTAGGAAGAAAGGATAATCATCGGAAAACAAAATAAAATGCCTCTAAATTTTTATTTTCGCCTCTCTAATCAATTACCATATTTAATTTTTTTCGATAAAAAAAATTATAAGTCATACATAGTTTTACACATCTAAACTTCATTCAATGAAATCAAAATACTAATAAAAGGTTCAAACTTAATATCTAAGGTAACTTTAATAGCAATAGCACAAGATGATTTGTCACTTCCTTTAACTAGTACTCCATCTACTAATTTACCTGTAAGTTCTCTTGTTTGGTTTTTTTTAGTCGAAAATAACTTGCATATTTAAAAGTCCCAAAATATTACAAAGTCAACCAACACCTATTGCTTCGAAGTCATTTCTAAGTAAGTTGGCTAATTGGGGAGGTGGAGATGTACTCCAAAGGCTAAACAATTTACCTTTTAGCATTTGTTTAGCCACCCAATCTGCACTTCTATTGTTTTCTCTCCTAGAATAGGAGATACAAGTATTGTCCCTAAGTGCACAAAATCTAATGTTCTTAATTACAAGTTTAATACAACTAAAATTATTACAATTAGTCGAATTAACTTGATTGATTGCTACAAGATAGTCATTTTCTACTTCTACAGATCCTCTAGGTCTCTTATTTGCCATTTCACAAGCCTCCAAGATGCCTTTAGCTTCTGCTTCTAGTATTGAATGAGCTTGTATGATCTTGGCTTTTCCTTCCAAAAAAGAACCTGTAGAATCACGTAGTATACACGCAAAAGCTTCTTTGTTAGTATTACTATTATAGGAGGCATCACAATTTATCTTAAATTTGCCTTAAAGGGGGGGGGGGGGGGGGGTCCAACCATTACCGTTAATAGATTTTCTACCCTCTAAAATATAACTATGTTTCCTATTCATATGTATTACATTACTATGAATATCATTACCATCATTACCATTACCATCAATTATATCCTCCTTTTCTTTACCAATAGAATTGGAAATATTTATTGCCTCAGTAGTATGCTCAGTGGCTGAGTAATACTCATCATAGGCAATTAACGCATTTTTAGCCGTGATCAGTGGGTCCATGGTTAAACCCTTAAATATAAAGTCATTTCTTGCTTTCCAAATTTGCCAAGCAATAAAAAAAGCCAAATCTCCCATATATTTTCCTTCATTATTTTCTTCCTGACTTAATCTCACAAATTGAATCCACCTTTTCACATTAGATATGGGGTCAGAAAGAGAATTAAAACAAAGAGGACTAGCATGCCAAACTGCTCTAGCCCAAGAGCAATGAAAAAGTAAATGTTCAATTGATTCACTAACTTCTCCACAAATGTTACATAAGGGACTTTTGATAGATTTTCTGATGTATCTATTCTCATTAGTTGCTAGCCCTTTATTACAACATTTCCATATAAATTTTTTGATCTTAGGATAAGATTTAGCTTTCCAAAGAAATTTCCAATCTTTTTCATCCATTAGTAAAGAGGTTTCACCCTCTTTTTCATTTTTTGCATTCTCCATCTGAATTTGAGCCCTCCAAAGTGAAGTATACATATCCTTTACTGTGACATCACCATTATTAGAACCTGTCCAATATGGCGTATCTATATATTAATAAAGTGGGATATTTACTTCACTTATGGTTGCTGCAATATTAGATGGGAATAATGCATTTATCAAAGTCATGTTCCACTCATTCAAGTTAGGTGTAAAAAGTTCATACACCTTTTCAAGATTGCACTGGGCAGGTCTAGTAATGTATTTTACATTAGGGACCCAAGAATCCTCCCAAATGTTTATATTCTTTCCATCACCCACAGTCCATTTAAGATCATTTATGAAACAATTTCTACCTGTAATGATGCTTCTCCAAGCCCATGAACAGTTATTATTAATATAGGCTTCAAGAAAACTTGAGTTAGGAAAGTATTTCCCTTTCAAGATTCTAAAGAACAGAGAAATTTGATTACTAAAGATTCTCCACGCATTTGAAACTAATAGAGCTTCATTTTGTGTATGAATTCTTTGAATCCTAATCCTCCATTATTTTTACTCTTCATGAGTGTTTGCCACTTTACCCAATGACATCTAGTTTCACCTTGATTATTCCAGTAAAAATCAGAAATGAGAGAAGTCAAGTGAGTAGTTACCTTTTTAGGAATAAAAAAAACAGTCATAATAAAGTTGGGTATAGCTCAAATAATAGATTTAATGAGAATTTCCTTTCCACTTTTGGATAACATTTTTGTCTCCCAATTGTCCATCTTTTTTATAACCATCTCAACAAGCCATTCTAGTGCTTTAACTTTTGATTTTCCCCAATTAGAAGGAATCCTGAGATATTTGCCCAAATCTTCTAGTTTATTCATTCTAAGTAAAGATGAATATTTATTCCTCTCTTCAAGTGGAGTATTTTTGCTAAAAAGAATGCCACTTTTATTGAGATTTATACGTTTCCCTGAGCCTAAAGAGTACCAATTCAGAATATTAATAAAGATATCAATATTATTTTCATCAGCTTCCATAAAGAAAAGACTGTCATTAGCAAAAAGAATATGAGTAATCATAGGGGCCCCTCTCGCAATTCTCATACCTTTAAGTAATTTCTTTTGAACATAATGATCAATGAGTGAGGTTAAAGCTTGTGTTACCAAGCAAAACAAGTAAGGTGATAATGGATCACCTTGTCTAATCCCTGATTAGGACTATTAATTTCTTGTAACTTACCATTAATTTGTATCTTATAAGTAACAGTTGATATACAGTTTTGTATCCACTTTATTCATCTTGTATGAAATCCCATTTTTGTGAAGAGATCCAGTAAAAAATCCCATTCAATATTCTCATATGCCTTGCTCATATCAGCTTTAATTGCAAGGCTATATTTTTTTTGAAGTTCTCTTATTTTTAAGATAATGTGTAGCCTCTTGGGCTATAATAATGTTCTCAAATATTGACCTGCCTGGAATAAAGGCAGTTTGAGTATTTGAGAATAATTCACAAAGCCATGGTTGTAGCCTATTGGCTAAGATTTTAATAATAACTTTATAAATAAAGTTTGCACAACTGATGGGCCTGAAAGAAGAGATGAAATCTGGATTAGTACATTTTGGAATCAAAGCAATAATAGTTCCATTAATCTCTTCAAGAGAAGAGTTTTGCATTATAAAATAAAATACAAGTATAATAAGATCTAATTTAATTTCATTCCAAAATTTTTTGAAAAAGAATCCACTAAAGCCATCTGGTCCAGGGGATTTATCACTCCTTAAAGACCAAACTGCTTCTTGAGTTCTAATTCATTTACTGGTTTAATTAAATCATCATTCATATCTTTAGTAACCACTTTTTTCACACATTGAATAATTGGATCATAATTTCTAGGACCAACCAAGGTGAAAATTTTATTATAATATGAAGTAATTTTCTCAACAATTTCATGATCAGTTTCAATCAACTCACCATTCAATTTCTTCAATCTAGAGATTTTATTTCTAACTCTCTTAATTTTAGTAATGGCATGATAGTACTTGGTATTTCTATATACCAATTTTAGCCAATTCTTTTTTGATCTAATAGACCAATAGAGTTCCTCCTTCTTCCAATATAATTCAAGTTCAGAGTTCAGTTTCTAAAAAACCCTCTCATTATCAGTTGAATAAGGAGCATTAAAAATCTCCTCTAATTTATCAAAGGTTTTTGAGATTAAAACTCTATTATTTAAAATTCTTTTTCTAGCTCAGAGAGATACACATCTTTGTATCCTTTTAATCTTAATACCAAACCTTTGTATCCCTCTCATGAAATCAAGATTTTTGTCCTTCCATTTACTGAGAATCAAATTACAACAAGATTTGTCAAAGAGCCAACCTTTTTCAAGTATAAATCTTTTGTTATTCTTATTTGAGGCTTGAATTCCAAATTTGAGCAAGACAGGAGTCTGATCAGATCCAATTGGTGGCAATAAAGAGCACCATGAACCAGGAAAAGAATCAAACCAAATTTTGTTAACCAAAATCCTATCAAGAAGTTGTTTAATCAAAAGATTGCCATTCCTCTTTTTAGACCAAGAGAAGCTACATCCTTTTGATTGTAATTCTATCAAGTTATTTGATATTATAAAGTTATTAAATAATTCCATATTCCTTCTTTTGATATTGTCAATATTGCCTCCCAATTTTTCTGAGGGAAATCGAATGAGGTTAAAATCCCCAAGTATACACAAACAATTCTGAGAATTGTTTAATTTAGTGATCTCATTCAAAAAGTTCGGTTTTTTTCCATCATCTGTAGGACCATACACAAAAGAAATATATATTATTCCTGTCAAAAGATGAATATAAGAGCAGTGAATTGGAACTAGGACTTTCTCTTAACTTGTTCTACCCTTTGAATTGGAACTAGGACTTTTCTTACTTGATTTCTTCTCAATTAAATCAAATACGTTGCTTTTCTTCATCTTCCTTACATTAGATAATGTTTATGTCCTCTCAATCATCTCAATTGACGCCCAACTCAAAGCTTTAATAACTCTTGAAATTTGAAACTCTTGATTATTGGGTGTACAAGCTTTATTTGGGTTAGGAAAGGTGTTTTGATGATGCTTCTCTATATGGTTAAGATGGATTCTTCATGGATTGGTATGGATTTAAGAAATTGTAGGATGAATTTTGAAAATTTAAGCTTTTGATTCTTCAATCTAATTTGTTTGGTGAGAATTGGGTGTTTGAATCTCCTTTTTAATGATGTGGAGAGAAGATTTGATGTGTTTTTATGATGATTGGGTAGTGTTTTGATGTTTAGGGACGGTTTGATGAAGCTTTAATGGAGTTGGGAGAGGTTTGGGGAAGAAGGAGAAACTTAAGGATTGAAAAATTCGTAATAGAGCAACCTCCTTACCATTATAACCTGAAAAACACGAAAATTTGCTCTCTCCAGCAGTGTCGGGCGGTATACCGGAGTTACTTGCTTCGAAATTCTTCCTCTCGGCATAAAACCCGTGGTGACACCCCGTGACACGGGTTTTCTGGCCGGCATACCGATCGAGAACAAAAACCTCCCCAACAGCTAGATCTCGAAAAGTTATGCAGTTTAGGCTCAAATATCACCTGATTCCGACATCCGAGTGCAAAGATATGACTTGCCGAAGTTTTCTCAGATTGTGTCCAGAATTTTATTTTTTTTGACACAGCGGGTGTGGGGCGGTATACCGGCCATGGGGCATGGTATACCGGAGCTGATCTTCTTCGTTTTTTTACTCTCGGCATACAACCTGTGGTGACACCCCTTGGCACGGTCTTTTGACCTGTGGTGACACCCCGTGGCACGGGTTTTTGAACTGTGGTGACACCCCGTGGCACGGGTTTTTGACATGCGGTATACCCCCCCCTAGGGCCCGGTATACCGGAGCTGGCATCTGATTTTTCCGAAAATTTTCGTTTTCCTCCCAATTTCGATTTCTTTAGTACCTAAACATCAAAAACACTAATACCTTCCTCAAATATGCAATATCAACTAAAAATAACTAAACTAAACATAAACTAAAAACGTAAAAACACGAAAACATAAAAGACACTACGGGTTGTCTCCTGTATAGCACGTTTGTTTAACTTTTTATAAAGTTAGACGCGTTACCTCGATTACGAATGAAGAAATTTCCACCCCTTTCCTCTAACTCCCATGAACTTTTCAGATCTATTCTTTGGAGCAATGGATGGTTTCATCCATAAGTTCTGGGGTGTAGGTTTGTCTTGTGGTAACTCTATTTCGTTTGTCACTTTGCACTCCTCTGGCAATCCATTCGTCCCTTGTTTGTTAGAAAGAATGTACTTCATGAATTTGTGATATTTTGTTATTCTTGTGAGAGCTTCTACAAACGGGATGTTAATTTTTAACTCGTTCACCATGTCTAGGAACTTCTTGAATTCTTTTTCATTGTTCTGATTTTTGACACGTGACGGGAATGGTGGAGGAGGGCATGTGTTGGTTACCACTGGGCTCTTTTTCTTTTCTAGTGTCTTCTCTGGGACACTCGTTTGTTCAATTACCTCTTCAACCTTGTCTTTAATTGTTTCTTCAACCACTTTTTCAGGAATAGAGGTTGGTTCTGGTTCTCGTCTAGGCGGAGGTAATTGTTTTCCACTTCTTAATTCAACTGCATGACAAGCATGATCTTCAGGAGCAACAGTATCACTTAGGAGTTGCCCTTTTGGCCTATTTTGCATTACACTCGCCATTCGTGATATTGTATGCTCAAGGTTCTTAATTACCTTGGATTGGGTTTGGATTCTTTGCTGGCTCATCTTCATATTTTCTTCCATTACTTTCATCATTGCAGCCATACTTGAATTCAAACTCGAAGGTTGCTGTTGTGGAGCTTGTTGCGTTGAATATTGAGGTGGTTCTTGATAAGCTTCTTTGGAATTCGGCACTTCTTGATAGATTTCTTTGTAAATCGGCGCTTCTTGATAAGTAGGTTGTGGTGGATAGTAAGATTGAGGTCGAGGTTGATAATAAGTTTCTTGATTTCCGACCCAATTTTTATTTTGTGGGGGATGATAATTAGTGTATCTTCCTTAAGGATGATAATAACCATTAGAATAATGGTTTCTTTGATGAGATACGAAGGAAGTTGGGGCTATATTATTCATGAAATTCTCCCACGAATGGTTTCTTGCTCCACAACCTGGACATAAAGGTAAACTAGGTACTAGATTCACCTAAGCTATCGTTCGTGCTTGTTCTCGTAATTTCTCAAGTTGTTGGGTTAACTCTTTGAGCCTTAGAGAGTCTAAGGTCTCTTCTTATTTTTCTGATTCAATTGGCCAACTACTCTCGTTCTCAAGAACATTTCTCCATAATATTTTCAGCTTCTCCAGGATCTAATAACACAAAAAATTTTCTTCCAAAAATATCTGCTCTTCTTCTGGACTCGTCATTAAGTCCTCCATAGAACATGGTTAATGAATATTCTGGCGATGATGTATGGCATGGACATCTCGCCTTCATCTCCCAAAAACGTAACCATGCTTCACCGAAACTTTCCCCGTCTTCCTACATACATTGTTCGAGCTCCACCATATCTTTTAATCTTCTACTAACCGGATAAAATCGGTCTAGGAATTTAGATTAAAGCTTGTCCCAATCTGGAATAACGTGAAGGCGTTGGGTATCGTAACAATCGCTTGCATTTCTGGTCAAAAAGAATTGGAACATAATGTAATACATCTGCTCATTTGTAACGCCTCTGGTAATATAAACGTCACAAATCTGCATAAATTTCTGAACATACCGGACCGAATCTTGTTGTACAGCACTGCTAAATTGTCCATGACTCGCAAATTGCGCTATCATGCCTGGATCTGGTCTAAATTTGGCGGCTTGGATTTCTGGAGTGCGGATTCCGCGTGGTTGCACTCTATATGTGATGGGAAGATCAAGTCTCCTTTAATTCTCCATCTGTAAAAATCTGTAAAGACAAAAACTAAAAAGAAAAGCGTAAAATATAACTAACTAAAACAAAAACACAAGATAATTGCACAAGGACTAACGATGTAGTCCGTGGCAGCGGCGCCAAAAACTTGGTGTCGCCTAAGGTGTGATAAAAAGAAGTATAAAATAAGTGCAAATAAACACCCTAAGCTGAGCACGGTTCTGCAAGTATACAGATCGTATGCAAGTTTTAATGAATAAGTAGAATTCGTTCTTCAGGGACTACGAAGGTTAAGAAGAACTTATGCAAATATTCAAGTGTAAATAATTAAGCTAGAATAATAATACGCAAGAGAAAGGAAGAAATATAGATTTTTATTTGGTTTTTAATAAAAGAAAATTAAACTAATAAATTAAAAGACAGAAAATAAATAAAAGAAAGGAAAAGAAGATAGTATGAGAGTTTAGCTTGAGTAATTAGCATGTAATCCCCACTAGTTTTGCCATTCTAAACATGTAAGGTATGAATCATGTAGTATTTCCATAGTTTGGTTTCAATTGCGCTAGGTAGTTTCAAATAGGGTTTACCTGTGTCAATAAGAACCTAAGCAAACTGTTCCTGCAATTGATAAAATAGCAATACACTAAACCATTGACTATCTAGTTAGGCTAGGTTGTCAGATAAAACCTTATTCTAGATGTTATGTGCTAATTCCATAGTCAAATATACCGGTTATCTAACTATTATGATGGTAATTCTATACGTTGTACAGCGTAAAGAATAGAGAATATAAATCCAAGACATAAAAAGAGAAATCAAAACATAAATTCAATCAAATTAGATAGATGTCAACCAAAAATAGAGTTAATACATATATGCTAACACTCAAGCTAAATATAATTTAGTTCATACTAAGAAAAGAAAAGAAAAGAATTACAGAATTAAAGGTTGAAGAAGACATGATTGATGCACAGCTCCTTCCAGACTTCTCTTCTTGTGTTACAAGCTTCTTCCTGACCTTAAGGTTTGGTCAATGATGATTTTATAGTGTTAAGAGGCTGTATTTATAGTGTATAGGTTGACCTAATCGTTTTCTTAAAGGAAAAGGTAAATATTGGGCTCCTAGCCCAACTCAAATTCGTAGCCCAAAAACATGCAATCAACCCCGTTTTTGTTTTGGTCCTAGCAGCTTCAACACTTATCCATTTGATGCATATGAGTAGTCGAAATTCATCGTCTCGGAAAGATCTTTAACTTTTATCTTGACCGTATCTCCAGATTCGTCACCGATTTTAAGATATAAGCTGATTTGTGGTCGTAGGTGTAGAAATTCAGATTTAAGGCAGTTTTTCCTTTTCCATATTTTTAGCTTTTACTTCCTTATCTTCAATTCACATGTTTATCTTCTTTCCTTTAGCTCTTCGAACCAACTTGGACTCTAATTAATTATCATATATCTCTAAAGTTTCACACTAAATAAATAATTAATCCCAATATGCTCTAAAAATAATAAATACTCAATTCAAGACGCAAAATAGGAAAGTTACTAAATCATAAGGAAATCGACCTATAAACTAATAAATACGCCTAAAGTGATGTCTCAAAAATAGATTTTATTATCACAAATGAGGAGACATCAACCATCACCACCACGAATCACCATCCGTAACCACCATTTATAAGCCACCCTCTCGGCCAGACCGAGGAAAACCCACCACAAGCATCCCATAAACCATTGAGATTTACAGATATGGAGTTTTAGGAGGCGAAGAAGAGAGGGTTTTAGTTTGTATGTGTGTGCACGCGTACGAGAGAGAGAGAGATTATGCTTTTCCTCAAGATGATTCTCCTTATGTCTCGTTCCTTAAATCAAAGGAGATGACATGCCGGGATAGGGGATCACCACCACTATTCAGAGTGGTTGCTCCTTGCCTTTGGATTCCCGAGGGAACTAAGTCTTAAATTAAATGTTAGAATCGCAAGATGATTGACCGAAAGGATTGAATGTCTAGCGCAAGAAAACGACGATATAGCTCATAACCTGGGTTACTTCTCTTACTTATTATTTATGGGCCCCCCTTGCCCCTCTTTGGTCTGAATCCTGTCTTCTATCTCCTCGTCGTTCACTCAGTGATCTAGTGGCGTTGTATCTTGAAGCGAGAAATCGATCCCTGATTCCATTTCCTTAGGCAGGTTGAGGTCGATGTCGATACTCTTTTGCGTTTTCCCTTAAGCTAGATTTTGAAAAGGAGAAAATAACTTAGAGTACTCAACTTCTTTTAGAAATCGAATCAATGGAGAGAGAGAGAGAGAGAGAGAGAGAGAGAGAGAGAGAGAGAGAGAGAGAGAGAGAGAGAGAGAGAGAGAGAGAGAGAGAGAGAGAGAGAGAGAGAGAGAGTTTTAGTTTTAGTTTTAGTGGGGTGTATTTTTTTAAGGATTTACATGAAATATAATAGAATAAATAAGTGATAATTTGGGTATCAAAATTTCAGAATTTAATTTATTTATTTATTTTGTTTTGAATTGAATTGGTCTTTAAAGTGAACAAAATAAGGTTCAATATTTTTTGGTCTTAAGGTTGGCTTTCTAATATCCTTCTGGTCAAATTATCGTAATTACATATCCATATTTTTACATGATTCCTATATAACTTTGTGATTAGAAATATTTTTACATGATTCTTATATAACTTTGTGATTAGAATGATCAGTTTTTATAAATGTAAGAGAAACTGGACTTTTTTAGAAATTGATTAGGTCTTTTAAGTGTTGGGTGTGCTTTCCATTTAGGAGAAAAAACTGTGAATTTTTGTTCAAATTTATGTTTTAATTATTTATGTTTGATGGATAAAGCTGGTATTCAAATATAAAAAGAAATAGCCTTAGGCGGTTTTTCCCACTGCCCCAGTTGAGGGCCCCTACTGCTATTAAGGGAGGATAGGATTTTTATATTTTATAGTATCTAGTTTTAGGAAAAAATAATAAGTAACCCATTATGAAAATATAAATATTGTTATAAACCCATCTTAGTGGATATTCATTACAGCCCATGGGCTAGTATTCAAGCCCATGAACACTAGAGTTTAGGGTCTCTTATCACCTATAAATAGGAGCTCCCACTATGTAATCGATACACTATCTGATAATAAACAAAACGCTCCTCTCTCTATTTTTTCTGTTCATAACACGTTATCAGCACGATAGTTTCTAACCTCCAAACATCAGGTAACATATTTTGATTTTAATATTCTAAATTTCAAGCGTCTAATTTTTTTTAATATAGCACAATTATTCTTAACTTTCTGTCGACAAGTTTCATTCATGACTCTTGTTTAACAGTAATTTTTTTTCCTTTTTACGTGTATCTTCATTTCACATGCCTCTTTTTTTTGTCATATTACATAAAAACCTTAGCTACAAATACAACTATAAAAGTCAAAAGCACCCGTCACTGAGAAGTCCTTCCATGCTGAGAGGTCTCTGTTGGTTCTAATACTTTTCGCGTATTGATCCGCAATGGTGTTATATTTTCTATTTATATATGCGATCTTCCATGTTGGAAACTGTTTAAGCCATCCTTTGATTTCATGCATCATATAATAGAGCCTCCAATGAAGCTTTTTGTTGAAGTTAATGCCTTGAATTAATTCAAGGTTATCGGAATAGAATGAACTACTCCGCGCCTTGATGGCCCCAGCCGTCCTCAAGGCGATAAGGAAGGCCCAAGCCTCTCCTTCAATAGTGTTGTTAACTAGACATCTGCTGCCCCTCCTGTAATTGATCTTACCAGCTTTGTCAATTCCAATTGCCACAACCCCTGCTGGTTCCCACTTATTAGTTACCGATGCATCAATGAACCAAATCAAGTCGGCTGGGTCGTGAATTGTTGGGTTATCTGTACCATTCACGACACTCTCCCCATTAATCTTTCTTTCATGATTATTCTTATTGTTCTTGTTCTCAAACATCTTATCAATTAGTTTATCAGAGTTAAATTTTATATTCTCTGGGGCCCATTTTTTCTTCTCGAAGAAACCTTTCATTCTTTCTTTCCAGATGTTCCATGCCGTGACCATGATAGTTGCTATCACTCTCCTCTTTTCCCACCCATTCTTTGAGTAATTGTCAATTGTGTCCATGAACCATGTGCCAAATTTATTTTCCTTCATTTCACATGCCTCATCATATCATTATTTTTCATCTATGGTCAAAGATAGAGAAGGATACTTGAAAGATCTAACACAATATTAAAAAAAAAATCATGCTTACTATGATTTGTCTTCACTACTGTGAAGCGTTGGAAAAAAAATCATGCTTATTTTTTTTTTCTTTTTGTCGATAACGAAACACCCAAGCAAACTAGATTTTACAAAGATTATTTAGCTGCCTATCTAGATCAACTAAAGAGCAATCCATCCAGTGCGGGATATTGATGTTTCTTCTTGTACATTTAGCTAGAGCGTCCGCAGTTGTGTTGTAGCGCCTGTTGATGTGATTAACTTCCCATCTTGTGTATCGACCTATCCAACTTTCGATTTCCGAAAGGATGGGTTTTAAGCTCCAGTGAAGCCCGGACTTCTTTTTGATTCCTTGAATTAGTTCAAGGTTGTCAGAGTAGAAAGAGACTCTCTGACTTTTGAGATCACTTGATGATCTCATGGCAAGCAATATCGCCCATGCTTCACCTTCAATTACTTCCTTAACTCTAAATCTCGCATTGACTTTCCACTTTACTTTTTTATTCGAATTAATTCCCACCCCTGCAATTCCTGTCGGGCTATTTTTACTGACGAATGATGCATCACACATCCATATCACATCAGCTGTATCTTCATCCATTGGGTTATTTACAACTGTATTGTCACCATTTTCTCCATCAGGATTATTATGTGTTACCTTGAAATTATCACCGAAAAGTCTTCGCATTGAGTCTTTAACCCTGAAGAATATATCATCAATCGACCATTTCTTCCTCTCATGGAAACATCTCATTCTTTCTTTCCAAGTATTCCACATAATAAGTAGAATGTATGCAGTTATCACCTTTTTATCCCACCCATTCTTTGTGAAGCTATTTACCGTTTGGAGAAGCCATTCTGTCATATTATCTTGATTTGAGACCTCAATTTTAATTTGTAATGGGGATTTGGCCCAAACTTTCTGACTAAATGGGCCTCTTAAGATTAAGTGCATAACATTTTCCCCTTCCATTTCACACCATTCACACATGTCTTCATTTAAACATTTCCGTCTCACCAAACTGTTTTTTGTTGGTATCGCATTGTTGCATACTTTCCATCCAAAATTTTTAACTTTTGATTGTACATTAGCGCTCCAGATCGTATTCCACAATTCGCTTTTACATGCCTCACCATTTCTCGATGTTTGTGCTTCATTTGCAATTTCTTCGTTAATGATTGCATGGTACCCTGATTTAGTGGAGTAAACGCCATTTTTTGTGAATGGCCAAATAATTCTATCATTCTTATTTCCTTTGAAAATTGGGATATCTTGTATAATAGACACCTCCTCATGCTTATAAAGTAAAATGATTTGTTTTCAATGATTTCATCATATGTGAAACAAAAGTCAAAACCACAGTTGTGACCAAATAAAAAAAAATATTTATCAAACCATGGGCAAAAGTTATACTGCCGTATGTGAAATTTTATTTTTTTAGTTTCACTACTGTGAAACAAAACATGGTTTTGATTGATAAAAATAATAATAATAAAATAACAAATCATGCCCTTATGTATCTATATATTTACATGATTTGTATCTTTTACATTATTTTGATGGAATATGTAGTGATTATTCATTTAATTAAAATCTGATTTTATTATGTATTATTAGATATTTACATTTTTTTACCGTTACGTTATAGTCATCTAGATGACTATTATGCATTTAATTAAAAAAAAATGTTGTGTTTAAATGGTTTATTTAAATTAAATATTTTATGATGAAATTTATGGCTTTGTCTTTGTTAATTTTAAACAATCAACATATATATTCTAAAATTTTGTTGATATATTTAATATTAGAATTTAATATACTGTATCTTTCATTTTTATAAATATCTTATATAATAGTGGATTGCACTTAACTTAGTCACTTTATGTTGAGCCCATTCACTGCAGACTAGCAAATTTTTTTTCTTTAAATATATATTATAATAAATAATGTCCACACTTCGCTGTTGTTTTTTTCTCTTTGCTTTATATTTAAGTTTCATAATGTATTTTTTTAGTTACTGTAATTCTTTTTTTCTAATGAAAAAAAATAATACCAATTCTAATGGTATTATAATATATGGTATGTACACTATATATATTTTATGTATATTCTTTGATATAACATAACATATACCAAAGAAAAAAAATATATACACAAGATGTATATATATTATTTGGATATATCTTCTGATATATAACATAACTTATGAGAAAAATAGGGCGTATATACAAGTTATATACGTATTTTATACATATCCGTTGATATAGTATAACCTATACTGTAAATACCAAGTTTCTGCATATGAAAAGAATAATCTTCCACGAACTCATAATATGAAATAATCCATAATTTTTTTATAGGATAATTTATATTTCAGTTAACAAATGAAACGAAATATATGATGATTAAAGATATATTTTATGCGTATATATTGCATAACCTCTCACTTAATTCGTGTTTCATTCGTATAACCTAAGAAATAAAATATATTTCTTTGATCTTCAAACTTCTAAATCAAATGTCAAATACCACATCTAGTATATTAAACCTAATAGAAGGGTTTGAAAAAGTTTATATTGTACTTACAAGATTTACATTTATCTAAAATCCAAATGATGTATGATAATGCGAATTATGTATAAAGTTCTTGAAAACCCAAAATATGCTTTTTGAAGGAATATAATTCAATAAGCGTTTTTTTTTACTCTTGTGGAACTTTTACTCTACAAAAATTTGGAGATTAAATTGTTATTATGATCCTATGCGAAATCATGAACAAGATAACGCAGATCACTATCGCTTACATTTGGTAACATATCACTGGTTTATTTTTATCTTGCCAATATCATCATTTGTAATTTCTTTTGATATTATAAATATTAGTGAAAATTCACAAGTTAAAAAAATTAAAGATCTAGATTATCAAATAGGTATTATCAAACTGGCTATGTCCAAGCAAAAATTTGTGTCCTAAATCATTTTGATAGTAAATCATCTATATTTTTCATGACGAAATCAAAAGATATATACGAGTCTAGCAAACTTAACTATTGAATATTTTATGACGAAATGCTATGACCATTGCTCATAATACATACTCCCTATTGGTTATAGACCAACAAAAAAAACATTTCATCAAATTATCTTAACTGCGCAATTTACATTACAATTGCTCCACCACCGTGCAAAAGGATAGAATCTGAGAATACATGTTATTTAAGTTATTCTCTGGATTAGGGAGATATAAAAAGAATATTTGGATTATAATAATACACCATTTATATTGATACTCGTTCAATAAAACAAATATAAATATTGTAAAGGTGTAGTGATTAAGTCACAGTATCCAGTTATCAATGCTCCTAACTAAATTTATGTCTTAAAAGAGATATCTTATAAAGATTAGACTATTGTACGCTTAAAGTGCAATAGATCTATTTGGTTCCGAAGATAGCATAAAGGAGCAACAACATGAGCAAGTTGTTAATTATGAGACTTTTGACATCTTATAAATGTCAATGTAGTGTATATAACTGAGAATTAAAATACTCATACTGAGTATCAGGTACCTAATTATATATTGAGATCTCAATTAGTTATTTTACTACTTTAAGTTATTGAAACCTAATTAAAAATAGATCATGATCAAATATTTATATAAGCGTAATAAATATTAATATATGAATGAAATCAAGGATTATTTTAATTAAAATGTCAAAATAAACTGACTGGTCATCAGTAGAAAGACATAAATAAAGCAAATATTTTTTTAAATTAATTTCACTTGTACGACGTGAAATTTTCACAATTTTTAAACGAATGTGCTACAAGGGGGAGTCGCTATATAACATAGTATGTTGTAGCACACGTAATATATTTATTAAAGAGATATAGTCTCCGGTGGTGGATGCACTTTTATTTGCTATTATTTTTTCTGAAAGATTTCATATAAGTCTTATGTCGAGCTTTTTAAATCATTATATATGAATGAAGCGTCGATCAAATTTATGTCGTACTATTTATTACTCCTATTAAATGTCTCAAGTTATACACCATTGTGTTATATTTATATCAAGGGGAGACATTTACGCAATGCACTCTTTTTCCCTTAGCATAGGTTTTTCCCACTGGGTTTTCCTTGTAAGGTTTTTAATGCGGCAATTCATATAAGCGTATTGAAGAATACTATACTCTTTTTCCTTTACTATGATTTTGTCCCATTGGGGTTTTCTTAGAAAGGTTTTAATGAGGTATATTCTCAAAATTAAATATTTAAGCGGAATGCAATCTTTCGATAAGTAAACAAAGTTGAACAATATGCTACTTGTATCACTCAAGACATAGGAGGCTACATCAAAGATGATCGAACCAAACATATCTCCAAAGCTATCATTTAGACATGAACTCTTGGAGAAATGTGAAGTAGATGTTCAACCGATTCACTCAGGTGACAATTCAGACGATTTATTTACAAAGGCATTACCTACATCTATGTTCAAGAAATTAATACACAATATTAGCATGCATCTACTTCAAGATCTTTCTTAAAAAGCTGACAAGAGGGGGAGACAAATACGCACTACACTCTTTTCCTTCATCACAGTTTTGTCCTAAAGGTTTTTAATGAGGTAGTTTTAGTTAGCGTATAAATAAATGTACTCTTTTTCCTTCACTAGATTTTTTCCTACTAGGTTTTTCTAGGAAGGTTTTAACGAGGCATATTCTTAGGGACTGAATATCCAAGGGGGAGTGTTATAAACCCTTCTTAGTTCATTCCAGCCCATGGGCTAGTATTCAAGCCCATGAACACTAGAGTTTAGGGTCTCCTATCAGCTATAAATAGGAGCTCCCACTATGTAATCGATACACTCTATGATAATAAACAGAACGCTCCTCTCTCTATCTTCTCTGTTCATAACAAATATGAATTATTGAGTCAAAAGGTCCATAATACAAAATATTTTTCTTAGTTATTTTTTTAATTTTTTTTGAATATCATTCCATTGACATGAGTTTTTATTTTTAGAGAAAAATACAAATTAATGCCTAAAAATTATCAACTTTCTATTTTAATTGCTGATTAGAAAAAATATTATTACATTTTTCTTTCCAATTTTCTGTTTTGTATTTTTACATTTTAACCCTTCGTTCTTCATGGGTACGTACCCGTACCCTTCATAATTTTTTTTTTTTTTTGCTTATTTTTTTTTAAGTCTGTCACAGTATGGACTGGCCCCATTAGGAACAAAAAATAGTATGGGCTAGCCCCATAAGGAACAACGTTGTGCCATCAACAAACAAAAAACAAAATTGCAATTCACCCATTATCAGGTTATACTCATGCCCCAAAAAATTTCACTTCACCCATTATCGGGTTGTACCCAGTATGAACAAAAAAACACACAACATAAATAAAACAAACTTTATTGGATCAAATATACAACACGGTATAAAAAATTTGAAACCCATTGTGGGTTGTACAAAAATATCTATTCACCCACGGATCTGTAAACTGTAAATAATACTGTACAGATTGAAAGCCACAATGGGGTAGCCCCATCAGGAACAAAAAACAAGTTGGGCTGGCCATATCGAAAACAGTTAATAGCTTGGGCTGGCCCCATTAAGAACAACAAACACATTTGGGCTGGCCCCATTAACAACAACAAACACATTTGGGTTGGCCCCATATGAAACGACATAAAAAAAACACTTCACGCTTGAGATTGGATCCATAAACAGGGGAGCGGGGAGCGGCAACGTGAAGGTGACGAACGGCGGCAGTCTTCCAAGTGCTCCAGCAATGGAAAAGGGGTGAGACCAAATTGTTTACAACCCAACACTATTATTGGGGCTGGCCCTACCAGGACAACACAACACTATCTCCATCAAATTGTCCATGGATTCCAATACGGCAGGAGAGCGGTGAGATGAAGGTGTTGTAGAGTGGTGTTGAAGAAGATAGAGGGGATGGGTGGCGATGGTGATGATCTTGAAGATGGTGGTGTTGATGAAGATGGATGGGAGGGTGGTGCGAATGGTCTCGAAGGCAAATATGCGAATGGCCACGAACGGAGGTGATGGCGGGGGGGGGGGGGAGTCTGATTCACTGGTGATAAAAGATAGAGAGAGGGTGATGGTGACAGATCTGGAGCATGGCGATGAATCTGAAGCATGGTGGCAGATCTGAAGCATGGCGGCGGATTTGGAAGGCGGTGGTAGTGCACTCTGGTGGCGGTTGTCTAGTGTTGTAAAGTAATAGAGAAAAGGGAAGGGAAAGGTGAGATCTGATGATGATGGTGAGGGGAAGTAGTGGAGGGGGTGGTGATGAAGGTGAGATCTGATGATGATGGTGATGCAGGCGATAAAGGTGATAATGGCGGGGGGTGATGTTGGTGGTGAGGTGAGGTGTTGGAAAGACCAGATGGCGGAGGGCAAGGGGAGGGCAAGGTGAGCGGTTTTGGTGTTGAGAGAGAAGAAAGAGAGAGAGCCTTTTTGTTTTCCCGTGAGCTTAATGGGGTTGGTGTTTTAGTTTTGGCATGTTCACTGTAATGATAGGGGAAAGGGAGGATATTTTTGGTTTTTTGCTCCATTCGAACCAGATAGTTACTGGTGGGATTTATAATAGCAACCCAATGGGTTGTGGGCCTTATAAGGTAATTTCCCCTTATTTTTACCCTATCTACTTATTTTAATAAAAAAAATCAAACGTATTTAAATAAAGTAAGGTGACTGGTGAGGAAGCAAGGTGACTGGTGAAGGAGACAGGTGGCTGGTGGTGGGGGCAAGGTGACTGGTGGGGGGCAAGATGGTTGGTGGTGGGGCAAGGTGACTAGAGGGCAGAGCAAGAACGAAAAGCTAAGTTCTAAAAGGATATTCCTCAATATTTTTTAATATCGATGGTGGTTTGGTGGTTACAATTTGTTCCATGGAGGTGATGGACTGAAAAAGAAGATGGCGAATGACCTCCCTGCTGGTGGTGGATATGGACATAAAATATCTCTTGAGCTTTCATGATGGATCTATAGCGTTGATTGAGGTGGTGGTTTGAAAGTTACCAACTTTTTTGATCTGTGGTTGTGGTGGATTTGTCTATGATTCTTAGAGATTTCATTATGAGTTTATAGCATTAATGGAGGTTGTGTCAAATCTGTCTGTAATTATTTCAGCCTCCATTAATGATGAAGATGAAGAAGGAAATTGTATATACGAATTGGTTGCATGTTTCTTTTGAATGGGCTGTGTGTTTTATGAATGGGGTTTTGCACGATTTTTAATGGGTCCCTTGATGTTTACAGTGGGTTAATGGGTTGTATATGTTATACAAATGGGTACTTGCGTGTGGGATGTGGTTTATAGGAAAATTTGTTAAGTATCTCACTAATAGTGTTATTTATTTTTAGGGGCAAATCATTTATTGTGTGAACTCATTCAATCAAGGTCGAAGGAGATGGTATATACGAATTGGTTGCATGTTGTTTTTGAATGGGTTGTGTTTTACGAATGGGGTTTGCACGATTTTTAATGGGTCCCTCGCTGTTTAAAGTGGGTTTGTTTATTTAATGGGTTGTATATGTTACATAAATAGGTTTTTCCGTATGGGTTGTGGTGTATAGGAAAATTTGTTATGAATCTCACTAATATTGTTATGGGCAAATCATTTATTATGTGAACTTTTTCAATCAAGGTCTTATTAATATACTAACTTTGACAATTTTTTTATTAAACTTGGAATTATTATCTTTCTATGGCAACAATAAGTTAAAGTTAAATTCAAATTTAATAATGGTATGCATATATATATATATATATATATATATATATATATATATATATATATATATATATACTAAAACATATATACACCAATAAAATTGTTCCTATTTTTTATTTAATTTCGTAGATCATTATAATTAGGCAAATACTTGTAACTTATCTTTAGGCTAGCATGTAACGTATAATAATTAAAGTTGGGCCAAATTAAAAACTAATGGGTTTCAAACAATTTTTTAATTCAAATGTATCATAAAATTTTATATTATTATATTAGTTTCATGTAAGTTTCATATATGTAGTGACTTTTGAATAAATTTAATTTTTATTTCAAATAAGAATAAGAATAAAATGTAATGTTACGGAGTAGTTTAAAATATTTTATGTATATTATACGTAATAAAAATAAGATGGCAACAAAAAGATGAGAGCGTAATCCTCGAACCTTCATGTACATCAATTCCTTTTAATTTAAACTTTCTAACCCTTCATAATTAATCTAAACAAATTTTCATTTAATATTTTTATGCCTTATTGTCATTGTTTAATATAAATTATTTCTACTAATATAAGAGACCCAATTTGAAATATTTAAGTATTGTAATTATAAAATCCCATGATTGGACTGAGCACACTTGATTGCTATCAAATTGTTGCTTATTTTGTCTACATTTTGTTATCTCTACATGTTCTTCACATCCTCTACATAACAGTTTCTGAACAAGTTAGAACGGAAAAAAGCGATCGAGATTGTCCAGATCTTTTTCACAAAAGTAATTATGTTTATGAATAATCTTGTTAGTTGTTTAACTTGTTTTAACAATATTATTTGTTAATTATTCATTTATTCGATTATTCAATTACTCAATTATCTATTAAATTGATTAATTTATCTCTTGTTTTATAATGAAACATAACTAAAGGTCATCAAGTGATGTTTGAAAACTTTTGAAAATTGTCACTTCTTATATGTTAAAATCTCGGTATTGAGAGTAAATTAATATTATCTTGTTTTTTATTCTTATCAATCAAATACTTATAATTAATTTAAAGATAATGTAAATATAAATAATACAAAAATATAAAACAAGAATATAAAGTAAATAGGTTAAAAAGTCCATATAAGCAATATAATCCACCTCAAAGAGTCAATTTTCTTTTTACCCACTGAAGAGCTTCAAATTCATTTTGTTAAAATATTACATTTATTATGTATTATTAATGACATATCAGACATACCTTTTGAGTCATTTCTTGATTTATCACATTCCTCTATAGAATTTATTTTGTCCATACCTTAAGTTCGAACATTTATCGACTAAACTATACACAAACATTAATCGGTTAAATATTTATCAAATATGTTTTTTGTTTTCGATGTTTTGATGTCACATAGGTTGCTTTCATTCATTGGGTATATTATTTTTCTATTTTTGTTGTTTTAATTTCATTATGTTTGTTGTTTCATTCTAGACTCATTTGCTTTCATTCATAAACTTTCCCGATTGTGTTAAGGAAAAAATCATAGGTTCTCATTATAGTCTAAGAGGTAGGTTGATATTTTACTAAACTATCAAGTTAGCCAACGTCTTTTATAACACTGGTCAACGAGTTTAACATCGTAACCCATAGTTATAAACATATAACCTATGTTTTTCCGCGTGTAACCACGGAATATCCTTAACATCACAAAGATTTCACACCACTAACACATCATTTTGTGAAGATAACCAACGAATACACACTAATAACATGTTGTTCCTATACATGTAACCCATTGTTTTTATTGAATATTTTTTGTGCGAATTTTTATTTTTAGATCCTTTTTATGATATTTTATGTACTTTTTAGGTTCAAAATGGCACCACCTAATTGACTATTGATCAAGCAACTTTCTATTTATTGGTGAATGTTGTTGGATTAAGTAATAATTTTAGGAATTCTACGATTTTGAAATGAAAATATTTGATCTCTTGCATTTTGTTGGTAGACCGTGGTCGCGGGTTCGAGTCTCACCACCACCACCCACTATAAATTTGCACGTGCAAAGCTTACTAACTCTCCTAAACCTTCTATGACTTCTACTAAGCTTACACGTGAGGGGGCGTGGTGGAGTATAATATCTCACTAATATAATGCCTTCAAGTCATCTAACATAATGATAATTTTCTTTCAAGATCAGATATATGACTAAACAAATCTCATAGGGAGGTAAAGGGACATATAATAAACTACAAGATCTTGATAGAAAAGAAACTTTATATTATGGAGAATAACTAATCTATGAGAAGAAGACACGTATGAATAGGAAGACACGTATGGATTGTTGTGAGAATATCAAAGGGTTAAGGATAAATATGACAAAATAATTCATTAAGCGGTTCTTTTTTTTTATCCAAACTTCTTTCTAGGTATGACCACTTAAGTGACATTAAGTTCAGTTAAGTACTTAATAAAGTAAAAAAAAAACAATCTAGATCAATATAATATCTTAACGAATCAGATTAAGACATAATTAAGTGCAAACAAACACCCCCTTAGTTGCAAGCATATTAAAGAATCACAGTATAAGTCTCCTACATTAGTTGATCATTAGTCAACAACACATGAGCACCACGTCTACTTAATTTTCCACATCAGTAAATCTCACTAAAACTCAGTATATGATTCTCTGTCATGAGTTTTTGCGCATGTCTGTTCTAAGATTAAAAGTTGTCCACCCCAAGCATTACTCACACACATTACTTCATAAAAAACATAAGGCTTTTAAAAGTTAAAAAAATGTATTTTTTTGCAATTAAATCCATGAAAAAAACACAAATATTTTTATATTCATATATTAAAATGTAAATGTTTTTAGGGGCCACTAAACTATCACACTAGTCATGTTTGGACCACTTAACTATCATGGGCTCTAAAAAGCCCACTGATGCATCAAAATCGTTTTAAATTAACCACTCCATTAGATTAACATAAAATTAATTGTAATATTTAATCAAGTTGTACTAAAAAACTCCATTATGGTCCTTTTTCCCACGCATCTATCATGGAAGGAGAATATTCCCAAAGCTATGGATTGGGAGAATTTAATGTCTACTTATCGCCCTCAATATTACAATCAAGGTATATATGGAGAGTATATGAAAAAACATGACAAAGACTTTACAAGTTTAATTATCACCCTCTGGAAAGACTATCAGAGGGCCTGCCCTCTGATTGCTATTTAGGGAGAGAATAGGAGTGTCTCGTGGCATTTTGTTACCACATGGGGCATTTGAGATTCGTTTTTTAGATCAATCATGTGCCATTAACCTAAATATTAAAAATAATTAAGAACAACATCATCAAATTGGTTTTAGTAACTAAAAAACAAAACAGATTTGGAACATCAAATTCTGCATAAATATCAGGCAATCTTCGATTTAATGGATAATATTATATCGGTCCTCATTCAGATTATCTTTGTTCATCTTAAATTGGCTCCTTCAAATTCAGCTATGGATTTATCATGTATTAACATTGTAAATGAAGTGTTTTGGTATTACACAAAAGACCAATAAATCCCTGCCTCGTAACTAGCCATGAGGCAAAAACAGATAATGATCGAAGTCGCGTATATTACTAGATAATTTTTCAAAAACATGCTTTTCCCAATGATCTTGTTCTTTCAGCACCCAAAACTCAAATAATATGTAGCGTTTTTAGTGTAGCTTGATTAAATATTACAATTAATTTTATGTTAATTTAATAGAATGGTAGATTTAAAACGATTTTGATACATTAGTGGGTTGTTTTTTGATACATTAGTGGGTTGTTTGGAACCCATAATAGTTAAGTTGTCCAAACAGGACTATTGTGATAGTTTAGTGACCCCTAAAAATATTTACCCTATTTTTAAAAACATAAACTTAAGGATAAGTCATTCTCATCAAAGAAAATCACACATGACCGATTATCCTTTAAATTGTTGATGTCTTATTGGGAGGAAACAGAAGACATTCATTGTTGTGGTGATAAAATAAAGCAAATATAGAAATGGCATCGGTGTAAATAAATTAAATCAAAGCATCTTCAAACTTTAATGGGAATCATCTTCTTCTTCATAGAATTTAGTATATGCTTTTGAATCCATCAACAAATCTAATTCTGAGGGATTGCTTGGTGTCACCTTGATCATCCCAAAACCCAAAACACCCTCTCAATTATTGTAACTATTGTTGTAATGCTAAATCACCCCCTCTGTCACGATAAATGGACGTAGCGGGAGTGGGTGTTTTAGCATTAAAATAATTGACAAAATTATATTCATTGTGCGACTTTGAGCATATATTATTTATTGAGCATATTATCACTAACCATGCTTAATATTCTACACTTAGTGTATTAAAAGGTAACACATATTAAAAACAAATATAATTACATTAATAAATTATTATTTATATTCCAAGAAAAATTATTTCTTTAATTTACTGGAAAAAAAACAAATAAAATTACAAATAATCACATATTTAGAAAAATATTTAAAAAAACATTTATATTTTCTAGGAGAAAAACGAGCATTGTGTTGACGTCAGCGGCATTCTTTCTAATAATTTTGAACCTGTAGTATTGCCTCACGAGTTTCATTTTTTCATCTAGGTTTTTACTTACCACCACCATGAACAACTTGGATTCGATGTGTATCAACCACCTGCTAGCCAAACAAGCCACCTTCAAGCCAAATATCCACCAATCCTACATGCCCCAAACAAAACCGCCAACGCTTCGAGCCACAAAGCTCTGCTTTTCACCACGCTCATCCACTTTTCCCATCCTTAACCACCATTTACGAGCCAATCCTCTCGGACACAACAAGGCAGAACCACTACAAGCATCCCATTAGCTATTGAGTTTTGCAAATTTAGAGAGAGAGAGAAAGAGAAAGTGAGAGGCATATCCGTCTAGAATCTCATCAATATTGTTGTGTTCTCTTTAGGACATATTATTTATTATGTGTACTCTTTTGATCAATGACTATGTTAATTGATAACCTTAATTATTTTTATTGGTATTGAGCTTATTATCTTTCGATGATGACAACAAACCAAATTTAAGTATAATTACGACATGCATTATTTACGTAATAATAAACTGATATTATTTCTTAGATCTATTTGTTCAATTAATTTAATAGGCCATCATCGAGGTATGGGTCGGGCATGAAGCTTCTAAACATTAAATTTGGGCCAATTAAAAAACTAATGGTTTTCAAACAAAACTTTTGTAATAAAACATACCATAAAATTTAATATTGTTATATTAGTTTCAAATACTTATAACTCTGGAATAAATATAATTTGTATTTTAAATAAAAATGAAGTGTCACGTTACATTGTAGGAAAATGTATTTCAATAGCTATATAAGTAATGGAACTCATATGATAAAGAATATATCAGAACAAGCTTATCAGACTTTCATGAATATCAATTCTTTTTAACTCATGCAGTCTAAACCTTAATAATTTATCTAAATAAATTCGTATTTACAAATTGTATAAGTTTTAAATTATTTCTACCAATATAAAGGACCCATTTTATAATATATACCTATTGTATTTTCAAAAATATATTTTTAGAAATATCTCATTTGATCGTTACCAAGTTGATGCTTATTTTGTATATCTCTGTTATCCCTAATACTTCTCGAAAATGGCATATATCTTGATATAACAAGAAAACTCACTCAGGTACACCTAAGTTGTGAAAAAATGTTTGAGATTGTAAAAAAAAAATTACACAAATTATATTTTTCTATAATTTAATTAGTTAATTAACTTAATTCAATAACCTCATTATCATTCATTTATCTAATTAATTTATTGAATTACTTCTAATGAAACTCAACTAAAAGTCATAAGATCGCTTAAAAACTTTTAAAAATTGTCTTTTAAGGAATTTCCTAAATTAAAATATTATCTTGTTTTTAGTTCTTAACAATCAAATATTTCGTAATCAATTTAAAGATAACATAAATATAAATAAAAAATATCATAAATATAAAATAAGAATATATTTAAATTAAGGGATTATGTCCAATAGTGGTGGTCCTTTGTGTGTTCTAAAATAAACGCAAATGTAATCGAACCACAACCGCAAGTGTACGGTTGTCCCAAGTAGTAATAATGATTCTGAGATCGTTCGCAGGGACGGTTTGGTTAACTACAATGTTTATCAAGTAATGAATGGTTGCACTTATGAAAACAAGTAAAGAAATAATGATTGATTTGGTTTTTGGATTAATTCTAATTAATAAAAGACTAATTATAAAATGCAAATAAATAGTAAAACGCAAGTAAATAAGAGTAAAACGCAGTATGAGAAGATAGCACTTGAGAACGCAAGGGATCCTCCGAATTCTATTTCATAACCTATTCTGTTTAAGGGTCAAATTGGTCAATTGACATTGGTCGGGATTCAATAATCCTTGTACCTCCGTCAGGGTGGACTACAAGGCTATTATAGAGTGTCACTAGTCCCGTCAGGGTAAATATGATCCACTTTCGAATGATTAAGCTAAATTACCTCATTGGCCATAAAATTAACTACGCTCGTCAAAGTCAAATAGTTTATATTTTATATTCTGTAATTATTTCTGTACCTAAACCCCCCGTCAAGGTGATCTAATCGCCACTAATTGGAATAGCCAAGATACTAAACCCTATTATTAATTGATCAGGTCAATAATAGTAAATAAGCACAAATTAAAGAAAAATGTAAAAGACCCAATTCGATTTAATTAACAGAAACTCAAATTCAGGACATGAAATTCAATGGAATTGGGATTCACCCATAAAGTATTCTCAAGCACTAATAAATGTTTAGCTCATACTAATTAAAACAAAAACTAAATTAAAAGTAAAGGAATTCATATTGTCTTACAAATAAAAGATAAAAGAAACCTAATTTCCGGAATAGGAATGACTGAGAACAGAGATATAGACCCTCTCCAGCTCTTGCAGCTTCTTCTTTCTTCCTTCTGTTGCTTCTCTCTGATGTTTTTAATTGTAAAGAATGAATTGTATGAAAAATAGAAGTCAAGGCCTCCTTTTATAAGTAGAAAAACGGATTAGGGCTTGGACCTAATAATAAAACACTAATTAAATGTCCAAGCCGAAATTCTAAGCCCAAAATCCCGTAACTGCTGATTCACCTTCACTAAAACGGCTTTTCCCGCTTCGTTACAACTCCAATTGACCAGAAATCAGTTGCTAAATTTCCGTGACTCGATAAGGAATGTTTTCTCTTCAAAGGTCAGCGGCTAAATCATCTCTTAAGCACCTTGAAATCAGAAATCTTTGGCCTGGAAAAAAGATTTGCAGCTCTAAAATCGAATTCTTTCGGGATTTATCTTTAAGTCTTGACTCTATCTCGTGATCTTTGACTCTTCTCTCGGATTCCGTTCCTAGCTAATATTCAAAACCTACAAACTTTTCACTAAAATACACAAGATTACGCGCAAAAGTTGTATAAATCAAAAATACTAGAAATAAAATAGGAATTCCGGATTATTGCATTTTTAACTCAAAAGTCTATCAAAATATTCAATTAAACATAAAAAAGGATGTCTCCTAAGGGTCGAAAATAAGAACAATTAAGGAGACATCAAGACACCCAACTCAAACCTTTGTCGTCCCGACAAAGCAAAACAAAATAAAACAAGGGGTAGAAGTGAACGCAAGAACAAATAGAAGCTAGCAAATACACCTAAAGCAATTCTTAAGACAAATCTCATATAGACAAACTCTAGGAACTAATATATATATACACTTATCATGGAACATCGAATATAAATAATCTCAATCATAAAATTAAATTAGCAATGCTTGAAGATTACACTTGTACTTATATCTTTATGTTGGCTATAGGTTGTTCCTCAATCCTAAATCGCTTTGAACACTCCACCTAATATATTTCCTATCAACAGAATCATTAATTCACTATGTACTTAAGAATCAAGAGGTCTTTATGGTTTAATAATGGCTTAAGAACGGTGTGGATGTATATTTGGTAAATTTCAAGTGAGCTTTGGGCTCTCTTCTCACTTACCATCAACAAAGTCCTCGAGCTTGAGTTTACGCTAAAAAATGTTCTCACTCACCCAATTGACGCACCAATGTTGCGTCCCCATGTCAACACAATAAAAACTAAGATGATTTCCAAAAATATTCCACTTTGCCGGTTTATTTTATTCTTTCTTTCTTTTTATTTTCTTTTTTCATTTTATTTTCTTTTTCTCTATTTTCTTTTCAAATCCCGGAAAAGGGTTACAAATAATAATATCATCTACATTTTTGTGCCTCAATACAAACACATATAATCCCTTCCCAATGTATTTTCCAAAATGTGGTCCCACCACCCGAAACTCAAGCTCGAGACTAGTCTCAGGATTGTGATTCAAGTGCGGGTCATTTGGTAATGCCTAATAATCTAAAGTATAATGGGCTCATATCGTGGCTACAAAAGAAAAGACTTAAGGCTCAAATTGGGCTAAGACGGATAAAATTATAATAAGGGATAGCAAGCTAAAAGGTTTCAAATGGCTAACAAAGAACTGCCCCTATCATTTTCCTAAGTACATAGCTTGTCTTTAGTTCATATCTAGGTGGGTTACCTACTAATTAATATTTCACGTTATACACACCAAACATATTCCTTAAGTACAAGCTTACTTCATTTGCATTGTTCATTAATTTTTCCTATCAATTACCTATGTTCGCATGCAATTCTAAGTGTGTTTTATATCAATCCCTAAAGTCCACTATTTACTATCATTAATTCATCAAAAGTATGCTTAAAGGGACATTTAAAATCTTCTACAGTCAAACGCAACTCCGAAAATTATTTTATTGAAAGCAAATAAAACATATAACACATAAAAACTGGGATGAGGCAACGAACACCACCCCAAACTCAAAAATGAGCCGTGTCCCCACGACTCGAAAAGACTCAAAGCAATAAAATAATCTACACTAAATGAGGAGGATTAGAAAACGTATCTGAACCAGCGCGAGGCTGGTTGTTGGTGTTGCGTCCATGAACTGTATCTCGCGTCTAGACATCGTAAGTTGTGTGTTGAACAGATAAAGTTCAACTTGTTTCTAACGTTTCCCAAAATAGCGCACCTCGTATCCTGATTCTCTTCCAACACCTTGATTTCTATTCCAACTCATCATCGGATCAATTTTCTTCCTCACTTTCAGGTTCCTCAATCACTTTTATATTCTTAGGATTAGCTTTAATTTTAACCTCTTCGATCTTGTGTTTGCAACGTGAATTAGGAATCTCAATAGATTGTTCTTGAACAGTACCAAAAGTGTATCTGTTTCTTGGAGAATTCCTTCGATAAGTACACATGAAAACGGTTCTGATAAGCATCTCTTTCCACCCCAAACTCAAAACTTCAAATAGTGAGAAGCTAGGGCTTAGAACTTTGATGTTTTGAGGCTTAAGACTTGAAGATTATGGTGGAATATGAGATGGGTAAAGGCTAATTGATGTGGGGGAAGAGGGTATTGGATTTAATTTAAAGCTTGGATGAAGAACAATTGGAGAAAAGTGGGGGTTCCATGGTGCTTTGGATAGGAGATGAATTGAGTGTATGTTATTGTGGTGAAAGAGGGTAGGATTCGATGATTGTTTGGTTGTAGATGATGATGTTCAGGAAATTCTGGGTTTTGGGAGTGTTTTTGGAGGCTGGTTTGAAGAAAGAGGGAAAAATCTAGGGCTAAAAGCTAAAAATCGACCTGTCACAGAAGAAACCGGGTTCCCGGATTTGCAAATGCGGGTACCCGGTTTCGCATCGCTGTGTCGGCGCGAATTTTTTTTTTTTTTGGCGTCTGATGCAATAAATGACGCAATAATTTTTTTTTTATACCTCAAAACGCTGGACCCAAGACGCTGGGTCAGAGAAATGCCCTTCGAAACCGGGTTCCCGCATTTGTGAAATGCGGGTACCCGGATTTTCGTCGATGGCGCGAGCCAAGATGCACCAAAACGCAACCTCCCAAGACGCCGGGTCAGAGAATTTGGAAAATTACAGCTCCGAAACCGGGTACCCGCATTTGAAAATGCGGGAAACCGGTTTGCGTCAATGGCGCGAATCAAAACGCAGTGGTGACGCAGCAAAACGCGGGACCCAAGACGCTGGGTCAGAAAGTTGGAATTTTTAGCTTTCGAAACTGGGTACCCGCATTTGCAAATGCGGATACCCGGTTTGCCCCTGGAACACCACAAATTTTTCCTCTATTTTCGCCCTTTCGACCCCAAACTCATGACCTTTTTACCCCTGAAATCATCAAAAACAACTACCCTTCCTCATTTCTTACTAATAAACACTAAATAAACGAAAATCAAACAAATTTAAACTACGAAAAATAAAAACTTAAACTATTATACAAGGAATGGCTTTTGTTTAACGTCGTTAAGCTCGACGGGTTACCTCATTCATTAGTCGTTGACATAACCTCCCCAGCAGTGAGTGAGGTTGTCAATATTTGCAACTCGAAATTTGCATCCTTTAGCTTTTATTCCCACTAGTTTGTCTGAGATAACCTTCGTGACCATGAATGGTCCTAGCCAAGAACTTTTTGATTTACGTACCTTTGGAGGGGGATTTGGTTTCTTCATAGCTACTTCTTCACCTACTTTGAAGACCCTTTTTCTTTCTTTCTTTCTTAGGTTCTTTCGGAACCTTCGTGGCATGTGCTTTCTCTTTCTTCTTCGCATGATTGAGTTGTGGATTTTTAGGGTATGGAGGAGCTTTAATTGGTGGTTTCTTTCGTAGCTCTTTCTCCTCCACTCCTAATGTGTTCACGACATTAATTGGCTCTTTTCTTACCGGTTCCATTACATCTATACAAAAACATTCTTCCTTGGAGTCCGGAAACTTCATTGGTCTAAACACATTAAACTTCATTTCCTCGTCTTGGATTATCATAATCATTTCTCTGTTCTCTACATCAATCAAGGTACGCCCCGTGGCTAGGAATGGTCTTCCCAAAATGATGGGACATTCCTATCCGCGTCGTAATCAATTATAAAGAAATCAGCGGGAAAAATTAACGTACCTGCCTTAGCGAGGACATCTTCGATTCGGCCTTCCGGATGTGCAAGAGATCAATCCGCCATTTGCATAGAAGTGGGTCTTGCTTCGATATTAAGCTTATCAAAGATCGATTTGGGCATAAGATTGATGCTTGCACCCAAATCACATATTGCCTTACCTTTCCATTCTTCTCCTATCGAGATCGGAATTGTGAAACTCCCAGGATCAACTAACTTTGGAGGTAACTTACTTTGACAAATGGCACTACATTCTGCAGGAAGACCAATCATCTCATTATCACAATACGGCCTTTTGTTAGTGAGGGCTCTTTTCAGAAACTTAGCATACTTGGGTACATCTCGAATAGCTTCTAGAAACGGAATATTTATGCTAAGACCTCTTACCTTGTTAAAGAATTTTTGGTAATCAGCCATATCACCCTTATTTTGAACTCGCGATGGAAATGGTGGAGGTGGACGATTGATTATAATATCATTTTTCTTTTTCGGAATCTCAATGGACCCCTCCACTTCTTCAACTTCCACTTCTTTCTCTTTACTAACCTTATCCTTTTCTTTTCTAATTTCTTTTTTCTTTCATAACCGGAAAAGGAGGTGGAGGAAGGTTCTTACCACTTCTGAGAGTAATAGCTTTACAGTCTTCGATTTGTATTGGATTCTCAGTATCGCTAGGGAGTTGCCCTTGTGGACGTTGATTCAGTTGTTTATTAATTTGATTTATCTGATTCTGTAATAACTTCATGTTTGCGTCAGATGCTTGTTGACGTTCCATAGCTTGCGTCTGAAGAGCAATTAAACTTTCCACAGTTTTCTGAAGGGTAACTACACCTTCTTGCGGATGGGCAGGTAAGGCTTTTTGGTTCATTGTTTCATCGTAAGTGTCTTGAGGAGTTTGTCTTTGAACATAATTTTTATTTTGTCCTCCTTGATAATTGTTGTGTGGTCTTGGATTGTAGTTGTTACCTTGGAGATGTGGCTGATACGCATATGTAGGATTAGCTGCCCCATTAGGATTTGAGTATTGAAACCCAGGATGGTTTCTGTTATGCTGATATCCATTACCACTCGAATTAAAGTTACCTCTGTTGGAGACAAACATCACGGATTCTTGATTATTCTCACAATTCTCCCAACTATGATTATTAACACCGCAATACTCACAACCATACACCTCTTGTGCAACCTTTACCTCACCTCTTTTATTCGAAAAACCTTCTTTCACGGCTAAAGTGAGTTGTCTCAATTGTTGTTCTAGTGTGGTTTGAATCTTGGTCTCTAAGGAGTTGAACTTTTCTTCAATATTGACATTATTAACTCCTCCTCTAACTGGCGTTCTTACGGTATTCCACCTAACTTCATTCTTTACTGTTCTTTCCAAGATGATTTTTGCATGAACGGGTTGAACTTGAAGGAATCCCGCACCACATAGCAAATCCAATTTTTCTCTTAAAGTCCCATCAAGGCCTTTGTAAAAGATTTTTAGTTGTTGTTGTTCTGTAAAGCCATGATCGGGAACTCTTCGTAAACACATCTGAAATCTTGTCCAGCTTTTACCCAAAGTTTCATCATATTCTTGATGGAAATGTGTTAATTCAAGTTGATCATCTAACCTCATGTTACTTGGATAATACCTCTCAAAGAAAGCAGTTTCTAATTGGTCCCAATTTGTTATCTTCGTAGGATCTTGCATATCGTGCCATTCACTCGCTCCATCTATAACGAAAAATCGAAACACAGCATAGTACATCTGTTCTTTTGAAACTCCTTGTGTTATGTAAGAATCACATATCTGTTTGAATTTCTGTACTGCTCGGATAGGATCTTCTCCAACTCTACCGCGAAAATTTCCAAAATTTTGGAATTGAGCTAACATACCCGAATCTGGACGAAACCTCGGAACATCTATATTTGGAGCACCTACTCCTAGAGCAGGTGCACGGAATGGAACTGCTGGTGGACCATTAACAAACCATGGATCTTGATTAATCGCCATCTGAACTTGTCCGTTATTGTTTTGTTGATTCTGAATATTAATGTTCTCCATTCTGTTAATTAATTCTTCTACTTCTAAGGCTTCTTGTTCATTCCTTCTCTTGTTAGCAAGTCTGATTAATGATTCTGGATTATTAAGGATCAGAGGTGTTGGCTCTAGATCCTTAAAGAGTCTTCTTCGCATACACCAAACCTAAAAACCTGAAAAAGAAGAACAAACAAAAAGCGTAAAACTGAAATAAAAATAAATGCAACTATCACTAAAGGATAAACACCGTGGTCACACGCTACCGTCCCCGGCAGCGGCGCCAAAAATTTGGTGGTCCTTTGTGTGTTCTAAAATAAATGCAAATGTAATCGAACCACAACCGCAAGTGTACGGTTGTCCCAACTAGTAATAATTATTCTAGGATCATTCGCATGGACGGTTTGGTTAACTATAATGTTTATCAAGTAATGAATGGTTGCACTTATGAAAACAAGTAAAAAAATAATGATTGATTTGGTTTTTGGATTAATTCGAATTAATAAAAGACTAATTATAAAATGAAAATAAATAGTAAAACACAAGTAAATAAGAGTAAAACGCAGTATGAGAAGATAGCACTTGAGAACGCAAGGGATCCTCCGAATTCTATTTCATAACCTATTCTGTTTAAGGGTCAAATTGGTCAATTGACATTGGTCGGGATTCAATAATCCTTGTACCCCCGTCAGGGTGGACTACAAGGCTATTCTAGAGTGTCACTAGTCCCGTCAGGGTAAATATGATCCACTTTCGAATGATTAAGCTAAATTACTTCATTGGCCATAAAATTAACTATGCTCGTCAAAGTCAAATAGTTTATATTTTATATTCTGTAATTATTTCTGTAACTAAACCCCCCGTCAAGGTGATCCAATCGCCACTAATTGGAATAGCCTAGATACTAAACCCTATTATTAATTGATCAGGTCAATAATAGTAAATAAGCACAAATTAAAGAAAAATGTAAAAGACCCAATTCGATTTAATTACCAGAAAACCAAATTCAGGACATGAAATTCAATGGAATTGGGATTCACCCATAAAGCATTCTCAAACACTAATAAATGTTTAGCTCATACTAATTAAAACAAAAACTAAATTAAAAGTAATGGAATTCATATTGTCTTACAAATAAAATATAAAAGAAACCTAATTTCCGGAATAGGAATGACTGAGAACGGAGATATAGACCCTCTCCAGCTCTTTTAGCTTCTTCTTTCTTCCTTCAGTTGCTTCTCTCTGATATTTTTAATTGTAAAGAATGAATTGTATGAAAAATAGAAGTCAAGGCCTCCTTTTATATGTAGAAAAACGGATTAGGGCTTGGACCTAATAATAAAACACTAATTAAATGTCCAAACCCAAATTCTAAGCCCAAAATCCCGTAACTGCTGATACACCTTCACTAAAACGGCTTTTCCCGCTTCGTTATGACTCCGATTGACTTGATTCCAGTTGCTAAATTTTAGTAACTCGATAAGGAAAGTTTTCTCTTCAAAGTTCAGCGGCTAAATCATCCCTTAAGCACCTTGAAATCACAAATCGTTGGCCTGGAAAACAGATTTGCAGCTCTAAAATCGAATTCTTTCGGGATTTATCATTAAGTCTTGACTCTATCTCGTGATCTTTGACTCTTCTCTCAGATTCCATTCCTAGCTAATATTCAAAACCTACAAACTTTTCACTAAAATACACAAGATTACGCGTAAAAGTTTAATAAATCAAAAATACTAGAAATAAAATAGGAATTCCGGATTATTGCATTTTTAACTCAAAAGTCTATCAAAATATTCAATTAAACATAAAAATGATGTCTCCTAAGGGTCGAAAATAAGAACAATTAAGGAGACATCAAATAGGCACCTGTCACCTTACACCATTATCCATAAAAGGCATAGTCATTTTTAAATAACGAGTAATGGGAAACTTCGCACTACTCAAAGTTTGAGTAATGGGAAGCTTCCCATTACTAAAAGTTTGAGTTACGGGAAGTTTCCCGTAACTCAAACAACTCTTTTTATGAGAAAGAAAAGGAAAAAGCAAAATATATGTGGCCTTTTATGGGCAAAAAAATGATGGTTGGGGTGAGAGGGAATTAATTATAACTTGAGATGTTTCTTGGGTAATAATTCATAAATCATATATTAATACATAAAAAACACATTTTTGGGAATAATTTTTTTATAGTTAAATAGCAACTCTACAATTCGGTTTGCCCTAATTGTGTTGCATTCCGGGATGGTCGACACTATAGCGCGCGACCCCTTTTGCGAGGACCAAGACCGTCGCTAAAGACCCCAAAGGTCCTCGCTAAAGACCGGATTGGTCTTTTATGACGGACAGTCCTCGCTAAAGGTTCCTCACTAAAACTTCGTCGCGAAAGACCCCCTTATTGCGACGACGTCACCTGTCGTCGTGTGAGCACCTGTCTGTTGCGACGACACGCAGTCGTCGCAATTGACTTGGTCTTTTGCGACGACATTGTTCTCGCTAAAAGGGGGGGCCAATTCCGACAACTAAGTCGTCGCGATTACTAGTCAATTCTTTAGCGAGTACTAGTCAACTCTCGCCAAAGACAATTTTTTTTTAAAAAAATATTTATTTTTTATTTTTTATTTATTATTTATTATTTAATTTTTAATTCAATTATATAATTTATTTATTTTTTTCTTTTCTTTTTTTAATTTTAATTTGACTTTTATTTTTTTATTTCTATATAGGAAAAGAGATAAAATAATACAGTACGAAAACTAAATTATTGGATAGTCAAGTCAAAGTCATAAAAAGTCAAAAATTACAAACCATAAAACAAAAATAATAAAAGTCATAAGAAATCAACAGAAAGTATAAATAAACACCAACTATCAACCAAACAACACACCATCTAAGGATTAGCTAAATCCTCCTCTTCATCTTCATCTTCTTCTTCACCTTGGTCTATAAGATGGAGTCGCGAGCTTGACGGACCAGATTTAGTGGGTCGGGCTCGGGGTCGGGCTCGGGGTCGGGCTCGGGAGGGACCAGCAGGAGCAGCGGATGGATTACCGGATGGAGGGACTAGTGCTTCCTCGTGACCACGTTCCTTTCAGCACTTGTTGAGCAAGGTGATGGATGTACTCATCCGTGAGTCCATCGCCTCCTTAGTCGGTCGCGTACTAGCACTGGAAGCCGAGGATCGTGAAATATCGACTGGCACCGGGTCCTTGCCTATGGAGACAAGGAACTCATTCAGGGACCTCATAAGCCACTCGTAGTCTTGAAGCACGTTGTCGCTTGCCAGATCCCAAGCATTAGAAGACCTCCTCTTCTCCGGAAGCGGGTGGCCAACTCCCGGGATCCTGTAGCAGGTCCCATCTTCTAACCCGAGTCAAGCCGCCTCCATCACGGCGTCTACCTGCTCCTGTTGCGTCATGGGAGGTGTACAAGATAAGTCTTCGCTTTGGCTTTGTCATTCCCGAACTCCATTTTCGAGAATCTCCCTCAACACTCCCTGTACAATAAAATAAATATATTAAAATAATAAATTGTACTATATATTAAAATAATAAACTTACGTCTGCTCGCTCGTACTCGGGACTCCTCCACCTGTTCTTCTTCTTGCTCCACCCGATCTTGAAGAAGAATTCGTTTATCTTTGGTAGAGGCACCGACTCCATGTTATCCCCGGCCACTGGAGGGGGTTGACTACTCCCATGTCCCTGTAAAAAGTCACAGTCAAAAAAAGTTACTGTAATAAATATTTTAAAAATATTTATTACCTCCATCAGATTATCCCTCTACCTGGTATAGCTCCTAGACCCGGCTTCGCTTAGGTTTTGAAGTAGCTCCCTATTATCCTTATTCACTTGAGCTTGATGCAATTTTTTAAACAACGAATGAAAAAAAAATTGTTAGTCAATTAAGATAATATATTAATTAACACAAGTTAAAATAGTACAATCACCTGAGCTCGCTCCGAATCCCACATGTCCAAGGCGAGCTCTCAATTCTTGGGTGTTTGGTCATCCAGTTTTTCCCGAGACTTGTAATACTTCTTCTTCACTTGATTTTTGTGGTCTCTATACCGCTTCCCACATTTGTTGGTTATCATTTGTTGGATATTCCGCCAAACTGAGCGGGACTGCCACTTCTCCACCTCAAAAAAATCATGTTTATAAATAAATGAAGTTAAATATATATTTTTAGATAAAGATAAAAAATTAAAAATAAAATTAGCCGAATTATTCCTAATCGAGTTAAAACATTCGTCTGCTCTACTTCCAGGACATCTGTCCAGAATCTGTGATAAAGTGGAACATTCCCTTGGATGGTGTGATTAATTACTTGAGTCAGGCGGTGGGCGTATATTCCTACGGGGTTCCACGTAAAATCGTACGAGCAAAACTCCATTGATAGCCTACCACCATACTTCCTCCTTGACTCCTGGACCGAGGCAAGAGTCGTCTTGCCTCTCGGTTTTCTCGGGTTATTACCTGTTTAATTTTAGGATTAAAATAATTATTAAGTCAAAAGTAGGTGTAAAATGAAATATTACCCGATGCGTTGCAACCCCCTATAGGATTGCTTCGATTTTGTTTGGGGCCACGTCCATTCTCATCTCCGTCGTTAGATCTCGGCATAACATTGACCATCTAATATTTTTAAAATAACGATTTACCCTTAATATTATTTATAAATTATTTCTAAGGCAGGTAAAAATTTAAATACTCATATAAGGGCCCAAATATTTTATAAAAATGCAAATTAACCCCAAAATATTTTAAAAATAAAATTTAACATAATTTTATCTAAAATTATTTCTAAGGCACCTAAAATTTTATAAATACCAAATTTAACCCCTAAATTTTTTTAAAATTACAAATTTACCCCTAATATTATTTAAAAATTATTTCTAAAGTAGGTAAAAATTTAAATACTTCTTTAAGGGCCCTAATATTCTATAAAAATGCAAATTAACCCCAAAAAATTTTAAAAATACAATTTAAGCCCTATTATCTAAGATTATTTCTAAGGCACCTAAAATTTTATAAATACCTAATTTAACCCCTAATTTTTTTTTAATTACAAATTTACCCCTATTATTATTTAAAAATTATTTCTAAGGCAGGTAAAATTTAAATAATCCTCTAAAGTCCCTAATATTTTATAATAATGAAAATCAACCCCAAAAAGTTTTTAAAAATACAATTTAACATAATTTTGTCTAAGATTATTTCTAAGGCAATTAAAATTTTATAAATACGCAATTTAACCCCTAAATTTTTTTAAAATTACAAATTTACCCCTAATATTTTTCAATTTTTTATAAATTACTCTAAGGCCACTAAAATGAAAATTAACCCCTAAAAGTTTAAAAAACGCAAATTAACCCCTAAAATTTTATAAATACATAAGTTTAATACTCAACAAAAATTCCAAGATATAGCACCTAAATTCTAATAAATTTCTTTCTAAATTCCAAATTTTTGCAACTAAATTCACAAAAAAAAATTACAACTAAACATGCTAATTTGTAGTAAATTATACACTAAATAACAATCTTAAATACCTAATTAAATTCGGAATTCATTGTATAAGGAAAACGTTAATTTCTCACAAAATGGAAAAAAGAATACAACTAAACATAATAATTTTTAGAAAATTATACACTAAATAGCAATCTTAAACACATATTTAAATTCGGAATCAATTGTATTTAACAAAAATTAATTTCTCTTAAAATGGAAAAAGAGAAGCTAAAATTGGATTACATACCTTAAAATCCAAGGAAAAGGTGTTAAATGATGGTAGGGAAGCTCTATGGTGTGGCCTAAGGTGTGATAAAAAGATGATATAATTTAGGTGCAAATAAACACCCTAAGCTAACACGGTACTGCAAGTATTATAGGACGTATGCAAGTTTTAATGATAAGAAGATTCGTTCCTCAGAGACTGATGAAAGTTAGGAAGAACTTATGCAAATTATCAAGTGAAAATAATTAAGCTAGAAAAGATAATACGCAAAGAAAGGAAAGGAAAATAGAAAGATAGATTTTTATTTGGGTTTTAAATAAATTAAACTAATAAATTAAACTAATAAATTAAAGATAGAATTTAAATAACAGAAAAGAAAAGAAGATAGTATGAAAGTTAGCTTGAGTGAATAGCATGTAATCCCCACTAGTTTTGCCGTTCTAAACATGTAAGGTTGAATTATGTAGTATTTTAATAATCGGTTCCAATTACGCTAGGTAGTTTTAAATAGGATTTACTTGTGTCAATAAGGCTTCCTAAACAAACTGTTCCTGTAATTGGTAAATAGTAACATGTACTAAACCATGGTGATTATCTAGTTAGGTTGATTTGTCATATCTAAACCGAATACTAGACGCTATGTGATAAACATGTAATTAAACACCGTTGTCAATGGTGACCTAAATACTAGATGGTAATTCTATATGGCCATGGTTCCACAAGAACATAGAATATAAATCCAAACACATAAACAGAGAATAAAAACAATAATTCAATTTAAAACATAGAATTCCCAAATTAGATAGATGTCAATCAAAACTAGGGTTCATACATATATGATAAAACTCAAGCTAATGGAATTTAGTTCATACAAAGAAAAGAAGAGAAAAGAATTACAGAATCAAAGGTTGAAGGAGACATATGGTGTTCTGCTCCTTCCAGACTTCTTCTCTTGTGTTGCAGCTTCCTCTTGGCCTTAAGATCTGGCCAAGGATGATTTTAGAGTGTTAAGAGGCTGTATTTATAGGGTATAGGAGGACCTAATTCGTTTTCTTGAAGAAGAAGTAAAGTAATAGACTCCTAGCCCAACTCAAATTCGTATGGAAATAAAGATAATTACTGCTGACTTGTTTTAATCATATCTTCTTCGTTATTGGTCGGTTTTTAGCCCATAAGATACCAAAAGAATTCTCACAGAATTATCTACGTCCCTATGAAAGGAATCTTCCAAAATCGGCTTGTTTTTGGAGTTATCACCACTTCTTTAGACGTAGCTGCAGAAATTCAGATTTAAGGCAGCTTTTCCTTTTCCATGATTTTAGCTTTTGTTTCCTTTATCTCCAATTACCATGCTTATCTCTTTCCATATCTTGTAGTCTTTGACTTGGACTCTAATTAATCTCCACAATTATCTTTAAAGCTTCACACTAAATAAATCATTAAACGCAATATGCTCTAAAAATATTATGTTACTAAATCAAGACTCAAAATAAGAAAGTGCACTAAATTAAGCTAACTTCGACCTATAAACTAATAAATACGCCTAAAATGATGTCTCAGAAATAGATTTTATGATCACAAATGAGGAGACATCACTCTATAAAATATAAACATGTATTAGATTCGTGAGTAAGCAAAAAAAAAACATTGAAAAACTTTTTGGATTAAATCAATGAAAAAATTTCTGGTCCCACCTTGATTCTCCACAAACTGGACATTTCTCAAGATTCTCATTCTTTGTAAAACAATGCACAATCATTCACATACACGTCGATCGTGGTGTATCCCATGCACAAACTTTTGAACTCTTTGTTACAGTCCGTATAAGAACCTGGTAAGTTATGAGGTTCAGGCAAAACACGACCGAACAACTGAAAAAGTTTGGTAAACGAGGTGTTCGTCCACTTGTTCCTCATTTTCACATGCATAAGCTTTGCTTTAAAATCCAAAGAACTCATCTTAGTACAACCGGGGTACAAATATGTCTCCATTTCCTTGAAAAACGCGTCGAATGACCCATTATCACTTTCATTGACATTCTCGTCACGCATCTCGGTGTCACCGAAATTCCCAGCAGTTTGAAACGTGGGTCCCAAATCATGACTTACATTACCCATTACATTATCTTCGTTTGGTTGATCCACGAGAATTGCTTCCTCCCCGTGTTTCGTCCAAACCTCATACTCTGACCAAATACACCACTTATATAGATCCCCTTGAACAACGACTAGTGTAAACTTTCGATTATTATAACAATGACTACACGGACAATGTATTCTACCAGCGTGATCCAAACTATTGGAGGCAAACTCAAAGAACTGTATTATACCATTTATATATTCCCTCGTAACCTTATTCTTTTATTTAATCTAACTCTTGTCCATTCTCTAAAGTAAATTAAAACACTAATTTTATTTCAAATGGTTTAATTTAAATACTACTTAAGTCATACGATTACAAAGATTTACATCAATCCCAATATGTTATGAAAAAGTAATTATGACCCCTAAAATTTATAAAATTGACAATTACACCCCTAAAGTTCTTTATATGTCACTAATGCACCTAAAGTTTAATAAATTTCACTAAGGCACCTAAAGTTCAATAAATATGCAATTTTACAACTAAAATTTATTAAATTCCTATAAGACACAAAAGTTCAATAAATATCCAATTTTACCACTAAAGTTTATTTAATTTCTATAAGGCACCTAAAGTTCAATAAATATCCATTTTTACCACTAAAGTTTATTAAATTTCTATAAGGCACCTAAAGTTTAATAAAATTACATTTTTACCACTAAAGTTTATTTAATTTCTATAAGGCACCTAAAGTTTAATAATATTACACTTTAACCACTAAAGTTTATTAAATTTCTATAAGGCACCTTAAGTTAAATAAAATTACATTTTTACCACTAAATTTTCTAAAAATCTCTTAAAGGCCAATAAAGTTTTTAAAAAAAATACTCTAAACCACCTAAAGTTTATTCAAATATCACTTTTACCCCTAAAATTTAATTAATACAATAAGGCTCCTAAAGTTTATTATTATTACAATTTAACCCCCCGTATTTAATGAAAAATATACCAATGCACCTAAAATTTAATAAAATTACAATTTTATCCCTAAGTTTTTTAAAAATTAAAAAAAGGCCAATAAAGTTGATTAAATTGTCATTAAATTAACTATAATCATAAAAAATTATAAAGATACCCCTTAAAAATCTAAGTAGTTCCCAAACACCCTTCAATTAATTTTCAACTAAAAAATATTCATCCAAAATTATTATAAATCAATAACCAAATTAAAATTGAAACTCAAAATTATAAAATTATTACTATATAACAAAAAATGAACAATATATCACACATAAATAAATAAACACAAATACTTTCACTTATATAATATAATATAGAACAATAATTTTACAATATAAACAAATAAAAGAAATAATAATAGAAAATATATTTTTTTTGGAGTAATTTATGAAAAATTATTGCATGAAAAAGGGACCAAATAGTTAGATGAATCGTAGAAGTTTCGTTATTGGTTGATCCAGAATTTTTGTGGGGATTAGGGAAAAAAATTGGAAGAATTTTGGGGTTTTTTTTGGGTTTTTTGAAGGTTTTGTTCGCAATTAATGGCCAACTATCGAGTCGTTGTATTTAATACGGCGAACTCTTTAGCGAGGACAAGAAGTCTTCGCTAAAGACCCCCTTTAGCGAGGACCACAGAGTCGTCGCAAAAAATGTGACCCTTTTGCGACGACTTGTAACGTGCATTTTCTTTTTTTATTAATTTTAATTGCGTGAATTCTTCGCGACTTATATTCGATGACTTTTTCGTCGCAAAAGGCTATCGTCGCGAAAGAGGGGGTCTTTAGCGAGGACCTTCTTGTCGTTGTAAAATGTGTGCTCACTAAAGACATCTCGTGTATTAGTGCGAACAAATGCTTGGACTCTCCGTAAAAGGAAACTCTTCATTTTCTTCTACAGATTAAGTTAGGCCTTCATGGTGGATTTTCGATTGATGTTGTAACATATTGGGTCTATCCAACAAATCCGGTTTTTTGGACCCAGGCAATCGATCATTTGATCTCAGTGTAGCCTAACAAATTTGGATGAAACCAAGCATAACAATATACACATAACACATACGTTATAATAATTATACCAAAACTAACACAAAGCACAAATACAAAATAAACATTTCAATCAATCACAAAATTAATGTTAAAATACATTACACTGGACGTTATTCCTTCCGGTTTCGCCTGATAAACAAAAGCTATCATAAAATTACATTAAAACAAGTTTTAAATAATGAAAACAAGGTCCTTTTATTTCCAAAATCTCTCTCACACAAACTCAACAAATCTCCAAAGCTTTCTTTGAGTTTCAAGAAGGTGCAACTTGTTGAGGAAGTACATGCCTTTCTCGATCATTTCGTATGTAGTACGAAATTATCCTATTAAACATAAGCAATTTTTGTTCTAAAAAAATTAGGGTAAAATTGGCATTTTCCAAAGAGGTCTAGGTTCCCCGAACTCTTATTGACTCTCTAATTGGGTGTTAGTCTCCCACTAGATGATGTTAGTAAAGGCAGCTGGTGTCATTTCTCTTGCTGACAAAAATGGGTCGTGGGTTAGATAGAGTTAAGAGGGAGCTAAAGGAAAATATGATAAATTACAAGGACTTGAAAGAAATAAGCTTACAACTCATTTGCTGCGAACAGTTGTGCCTCATCCTTCGGCATAATGTAAGAAAACATTGTACTTATCATTACACAACCAACACATTATTATGTATAGTTCGTTTTATTGCAATGTATCCCCTAAACTTTATAAGTCCTCATTCTAAAAATAGCCTCAACCTCACATTACACCCCTTAGGTTTAATTTTAGTTGCACTCAATTCTTATGTGCTCGCACTTAAATCTTAGGGTATATAAACCGAGTTTAAAACCATAAGGGGGTAGAACGCGACTTTTATAAACCTTAGGGGAGTAAATCGCAAATATATAGGTAGTATTTTGGGTATCAAAATTTTAAAATTAAATTGATTTATTTATTTTAATTCGAATTGAACTTTAAGATGAATAAAATAAGGCTCAATATCTTTTGGATCTTAATGTGGATTTCGAAGAACTTTTGGGTCAAATTATCATAATTATATACATGTATTTCTACCTTACGTATGTATAACTTAATTTAATAATGATAATTTATTATTAAAAACAAATATTTTTGTTTAGGATCTAATGAGATTTTAGGTTGTGGAGTATTGGATATGTTCGCCATTTAAATTACTAGTTGAATTGTTGTTGATTGGCAGATAAGGTTGGGTGTTGGGTTGGTGGACTCAGTAAACCTTATTAAGTGTCCATTTGGAAGTTTTTTTTTTGAAAACACACTTTTTTCAGAACTTCTAAAGTTTTTTAGACCTTGAAAAACACTTTTATGAGAAGCACCAAATACGTGCTTTTAAAAAAAACACTTAAAATGATTTAGTTTTTAAAATTATATTTTATTTATTTATTCAAAATTTAAATTTTATTCTAAAAACGCTTTTTTACTTTACAATAAGCACTTCGAAACGGAACTTACAAGTACATTAATCATAACTACATAAAAACTGAATATGCTCTTAAACTTTTGGGCCTGGAGCCGCCCCTCTCTTGTCAAGAAGGATAGAATTTTCATATTTTATGCTATCTATTTTGAGGAAAACATATTAAGTTTAATATATAAACCCATATAAAGTAATATAAATATGGACAATTGATAAAAAAACCATTATTTAAAACTATTTTCTTCTTATAGTCCAACGGTTTGTTATTTCACCAAAATTTTTGAATATTATTTCATATGACACGCCTTTTCCATTATACCCTTACTAATTAATTAGATTGTTTAAATTAAAAAAATCAAACAAACTTGAATGGAACAAGGTGAATTTGGCAGAGCAAAGTGGCTAGTGGTAGGGTTAGTGGCGGAGCAAGAACAAAAAGCTCGGTTTTGAATGGATATTCCTCCATATTTGTTAATGGTTGTGGTTCAAAGGTTACAAACTTCTCTATGATGGTGATGGAATGAAAAAGAAGGTGGTGGATGACTTCTCTACTGATGGTGGATATGGAGATCTTTAAATCCCTTAAGCTTCCATGATGGACCTGTGATGTTAATGGCGGTAGGGTTACAAGCCTGTCAACTTTTTCGATATGTGAGTGTGGTTGTGGCGGATCTGTCCGAAGTTATTCGAGATTTCATCGATGATGAAAGAGCGGTTATATGAAAATAGGATGCATGTTTATTTTTAATGAGTTGTAGGAGTTACGAGTGGGTTATGTCTACTTTACGGATGGATTTCAGGTTTGATGAATAAATTGTATTTTTTTTTAAAGTGTTGCACTAGTTTTTGCAATTAAGTTGTTTATTCGATGGGTTATGTGTTGTACGAAAGGGATGTCGCGCGTGGGATATTAAGCATGAAATTTTTTTGTCTAGAATCTCATTAATATTGTTGTGTACTTTTTGGGACAAATCATTTATTGTGTAGACTCTTTCAATCATTAACAATATCAATTGGTAACTTTAAACATTTCTACATTAGATTTGGGATTATTATCTTTCGATTATGACAATAAGTCAAATTGAAGTCTAATAAAGGCATGCATTATGATAATGCCAAAATATAAGTCTAGCATATAGAGTGCAAAAAATACACTAAAATAGAAAATGAATGGGTTTCAAACAACACAATTTTGTATTGAAACATATTATAAAATTTTATAATATTATATTAATTTTATGTAAATTTTAAATAATTTATAATTCAAAATAAATACACTTTTAATTTCAAGGTAAAATGAAGTGTACTTTACATAATAGTTAAATAGTATTTAATAGAGATCTATAATTAAAAATAGTAAAGAAAATATCTAAGCGAAATCCTCAAACTTTTGCCTCCAAAAAAAAAACAAGAATCCTCAAACTTTTATAGACATCAATCCCTTTTAACTTAAATTTTCTAGACCTTCATAATTTATTTACAATTTTTATACTTTTAAATTATTTCTATTAATATAAGAGACCCAAGTTATAATACTTTCCTATTGTATCATCATTTTTGGACCAACTCCAGTTTTTTGGAACTAGGCAACTGGTAGTTGGTCAGTTTATAGAACAACAATTTACCCATCATAAATCATAATACCAAATGTGACACAAAGCACAAAACAAACATTTTAATCAATCACAAAATCAATGTTAAAATACATTATGTTGGGCGATATGTCTTCCTGGAATCACCTACACTACAAGAAAAAAAGTTTTTGCCGACTTCATTTTGACCTTTAGACAACCCTTTTAAAGTGTTGGCTTATCTTTGCCTGCATTTTATCTCATAGTGGCCTATACTCGTGTTGCCAATGTTATGACTACATTTTGATAGGGAAGTCGGCTATTGACACCCCTTTTCCCAGCTCCCTTCTCAAATAGTGTCGGCTATTGACACCCCTTTTCCCAGCTCCCTTCTCAAACAGCCGGCTATTGACACCCCCTTTCCCAGCTCCCTTCTCAAATAGTGTCGGCTATTAACACCCCCTTTCCCAGCTCCTTTCTCAAATAGTGTCGGCTATTTACACCCCCTTTCCCAGCTCCCTTCTCAAATAGAGTCGGCTATTACCAACCCCATTTCTCAAACATTTTGCTATGCCCTGTTTGGTCCTCTCTGTTTACCAATATTCATTTTTTCCCTAAAAATACACAAACTATAATCACATCTCATCAATCATCAACCCACAAAAAATATCAATTCTTATTCACATACTTACCAAGAGATCCCCAGGTATAGAGCAAATAGCCACAGTCCTAAATCCAATAATTTAAAAAGAAAGGGACTAACATATCAAATCGAGCATTAGAAAGGGACTAAACTGACAAATTATGAAATATAAGGGACTAAACTGTCAGGTTATGCAAAACATCATAGAAACTTTAGCCTATTGATCCACTGTGACATCTTATTTAAAGAAAAGTAGCAATAAAGAAGATGAACTTACGATGAACCATCGAGACTTGAAAGCATAGTTTAAGCTTCAGAGCAGCCGGTGATGATTTACAGGTAACTCAAGCCTTTAAGCTTCATAGTACATTGATCTGAAAAAATTACTTTTTTGTAAAAAAAAAAGTACTATTTTTCCAAATATTAACAAGATAAATTTCAACACTTACTAATGCGATTTTCCATGGGGCGTCTTTTATTCCTCTAATTCTGTGCTATATTCACAATCGCTTCCTATATGTAACCAAGAAAACATTACACACATATACTTACATGTTCTTTATGAAGATTAGCTGCTTCATCACTGAACCTGAAGAGCTTTTAACTCGCCCTCTAATTGAGAAAGATTCCAGTGGTTGAGCAAGTTCATAATTTCTGTGATGAATCATTATTCAAATTAATTGCAATATAGGTCCCTGTATTAAGCAAAAATTGACCTACAAGTCCCCATATTATGCAAACAATGTACTATATGTCCCTATATCATGCAAAAATTGACTACAGGTCCCTAATCAAGAAAAAGAAATGCACTATAAGTCCCTATATTTATGCAAGAATTGCACTATAGATCCCTAATTATGCAAAAGTTGTACTACATATCCCTATTCTCTCAGTTCTGTAACCATCTTCTTTTGAATTTAGCTTTTGTTCCAACTGCATTAATAGCAAATCATCATTATTAATAACATTATAACTCCCTATATTATTTAAAATTGCACTATAGATCCTATTTAGCAACTCACCTTAGCAGATTTAACGCTTTCTACAAATTATAAAAAGAAATGTTCAGTCACATTTTAAACAAGTTCTTTTTTTTCAATTTATATCCCTATGGTTAGATAGAATTTACCCTACCCCCTCCCTATAGTTATAAAACCATTAAGGGGTGTAAGGTGCACTTTTATAATATCGGGGTAAAGTGAAAAAAAATTCTAAAATTAATTTATTAGAAAGAATTCTTACTTTGATAAGAAACTCTTGTACAACTTGATTTTTAGTTGTTGTAGCAAGACTAAGCACATACAAAAGCGTTGAAGTTAGCTGGAAAAAATAAACAGGTACACATTTTAAACCAGGACAAAAAATTTAAATCACACAAGAAAACTTTTTCAATAGAAGGATAGTAGAGCTGGGAAAAAATCAGGGGGCAAAAGTGACATTTGACCTGCTTTTCAAGTGCAACCTTGTACTTAAAATTAGATGGTAATGAAATCTGATCAGCACTTGGGTTCTCAATTATATTCTCTACACCTTTAAGCACATCATAAAATGATCTGCATTAAACGTAAAAAAAAATTTAAGAAAAAAGAAAAATATAAATTATTAATTAACAAATAATACTCAAAATTTAATGTACTCGGAACAGCCAGAGAAGAAGTTGCCTGTATCCTAATCATAAATTCGATGAATCACGAAGCAACAAGAAAAGTATACTAAAAACAGATGAAGCCCTACAAAAATCGACCCCAAAAATTAATATAATTCTTTTACAGGATTATAAACAAGTTATAATTTTTTTGATTCTTACCGGCTTCCATCTTTAAATTTTAATGTTCTGTTGCAAAATAAGTTGTTCAATGCATGACAAACATTCCACTGCACCTGTTCGCAAAAAAAATAAAATCATAGCAATATATTTGCACTACATGTCCCTATATTAAGCTAAAAATGCAATATACCTTCACATTCCCAGTAGAAACCCAAGAAATTAAAATTTGCACCATTTTTTCAAAAGATATCGATTATTTAACAGTTGCATTAAATGGGACAAATCTTGAAAGATTTCCAAGTGCTCTAACTGTATTTGCTTTAATCTGATGTAAAAAAAAATTATTTATTAAGTACGCGGAACTATTTATATGTCCAACAAGGACCTGAAATAAGCAAAATCTAATGATTTACCTTGTCATTAACCTCGGCTAGGCGTAAAGAATTGTCAATTAGTAATGTAATCAATTGAGACTTGCCTTTATAATTGTATATAATTACCTGAATGTTACAGACTAAATGCAAAATTTGATTAGTAACATTTTTAGGATGACCTACATTTCAAGTAGCATGTCTAGGGCCCACGCATTAAGTATCTATATCTGCACCTGGGCCATGTACCAAATTAAATTTAAAAAGAGAAAGAAAAATAAAAAGAAGTACGAAGAAATTCATACCCCAAGGCGATAAGAGCCTAACGTGAAGATCTTTGCATTGGCTTCATGAACCACCTGCTCATTATAACCTTTATTATGGCTCACATTTTTCACCCACGTCTTTACTATCTGTAAAATTCATCTATAATTAGTCATTGATACATCAAACTCAAATAATAAAGACTTGAAAACTGAGAATATTCAACCTGATCTAGTCTCCCTAACACTTCCTCTCTCTTGATAGCTTCTTCATGACTTTTATACAATCTTGCATCTGCAAGAAACTGTTCATCCAAAAACTATCATCAGATATGCTCTCACATAAGTAAATTTATGTTAGTTGTAGGAGATTACAGAAACATGTATCTGATGATGCAAATGAGCCAAGATTTGTATGACACAGAACAAAATAAACTATACAAAGGCATATATATACATACCTTCATACACTTGACCAGCCACGTAATTTCTCTTCCAGTACATGAACATGCTCTGTCACTTTTTTCAGCTTAGAATTCTGCATTTATATTGAAAATTATTATGTTATCCAACTAATTGAAAATTATTATGTTATCCAACTAAGTGAACATTATTCTACACCTTTCTAAGAAAATCAAAACCATCCCTATATCTAAAGCTAAAACAAATACACATAGATATACATTTTACATGTTATATTAGATAAAGGACTAGATTTATCACAAAATCAAAAAGATAAGGGATCAGAATGTTACTTTTACAAGATAAGGGACTAACTGATAGCAAGAAACATAACAGCATAAGTGACATTAGGATATAAGCTTCTCAAACTTTAGCATTCAGGCCTGCTCAAGACATTACCAGCAACAAACTAAGTTTAACAAGAATGCGAATCATATATATCTCTGTAGCTATTCATCAAATTCAAATACTAACCTCTAGAAATGTGAGAGATAATACCATGTCCAAGCATTAACAAGCCTTACCAATGATCTGTAATCACAACGTAGGTTGTTAGCATGGAGGTTAGTCTCTAAGGCATAGAAGTGATCGCTTCCGTACCGGAGATCAACAGTAATGATTTGGTTAAGGCTCGACACTTCAGTTCCAATTCTCAGCCCTCCGATCTTCATTTGAATACTTTACGATCATCAATTGCGCGGCGGAAGTGATGGTGGTGATTGTGACGGTGGCTAGGGTTCCGATCAACAGTAATGATTTGGCTATGATACGACACTTCTGTTATAATTCTCGGCCTCCGATTTTCATCAGAATATATTTATGATTGTTCATAGGTGATAAGGACAGAAGCAAGGTGGTGGCTGTGGCGGTGAAGGAAGCGGTGACAGTGATTGGGCAAAGCGGCGACATGGTGGTACGGGAACATGAGAGGGAGTGGATCTGTGAGAGAATCGATTTGACTTTTGACTGTTTATCTATATCTATATCTATATCTATATATATTATTTGATAATATATATTAGTTAGTTAAATTGTTAAACAATTAAAAGATATTTTTATATACAGAACGTCTTTTATTTATGTTTTTATAAAGTTGTAAATTTTTTTAAATGAATTTTGTTTTTTAAATATTTATATGAAGTTTTGAATATTAATTATGAATTTTTCATTTTTCATTTTTTTTGTCAATTAATTATGACATTTATAATATTTTTTGTGATTTTTTAAATATTTTCTAAATAAATGATTTTTTTTAAAATATGATTTATATTATTTTTTGAAGAAATTTTGTTTTATAAATATTTAGATGAATCTTTGAATATTAATATGATTTTTTTTAATATTTTTATGAATTATTAAACATTTTTGTGAATGAATTATGATTTTTTAATATTTTTTTATTTTAATATTATAATTATTATAATTTAAATTTACTATTCTCAAATTAATTACTATTTTTTTGGGTTTTTTTAATTATTCTTATATATTTTTGAATTAATTTTGTCTCTTAAATATATTTCTTATTTTTGAAAATTATTTTTTGAATTAATTGTAATTTTTAATTTTGTAATTATTAGTGAAAAATATTATGGATAAAAGAAATTATTTATTTGTATAATTTTTTTAAAAATTTGGATGTTTGTTTAATTTTTAAAATTTATATTAATAACCACTATGTCTAAGGTGGGTTGGGAAAATTTTAGAAATAATAAACGACTATTATTAAGTGGAGGTGGGAAATTGTTAGAAGTAATAGACTACTTTTGCTAAGGGAGGGTAGACAAATACAAGATTGATGTTTTTTTAACAACTAATTTATAGGGGGTAGGGAAAAAAGTGTTGGCATATCACAGTTTTCTTGTTGTGCTAACAAACAAAATTTATCATATAAAAGTACATTAAAACAAGTTTTAAATAACAAAAACAAGATCCTATTATTTTTAAATTCTCTCCCTCTCAACAAACTCAACAAATCTGCAAAACTTTCTTGAGTTTCAAAAAATTGCAGAGAGTACAGGTCTCTTCTCAATCATTCCTAATTGTTGTACTAAATTATCCTACAAAACAAGAAATTTAGTAACTAGATTTAAAAAATAATTCGATTAATAATCAAAGACGAACCTGTATAGTGGTGGCCCATGAGTTTGAATCAAAAGAAACAGCCATTTTCAGTTGTTTTGACCAGCCGCGCCAAGGAGGTATAAGCAATTTTATAAAAAAGAAGAAAGAATAGGAGTAAATCAACATTTTACAAAATTTAAACTGACCAAGTGAAAATTTCAAAAATTTAGGGACATAAGCAATTTGTTATATATTAAAAAAGAATAATGTAAAATCAACATTTTTCCAAAATAAAGGGGTCAAGTGACAATTTTCAAATATTAGGAGGATACGCAATTTTTTGTTTTTTTTTAAAATATGGTTAAATCAGTATTTTTTTTAATGGATGGAAAGGTAGTGGGGGTGGGGTGGGGTGGGGGTGGGGGTGCGGGGGAGAGATGCATAAGCAATTTTTGTTGTAAAAAAGGAAAGGGTAAAATCAGTATTTTACAAAGAAAAAGGAGGGGCAAGTGAAATTTTCTCAAAATTTAGGAGGACGTAAGCAAATTTTTATTCTAAAAATATTGGAGTAAAATCCGCATTTTTCATAGACGTCAAGGTTCCCAGACTTTTATTGACTCTGCCCTTTGGAGTTAGTCTCCCACAAGATGATGTTAGCAAAGGAACTGATGTCATTTTCCTTGCATACACGACTGGGCCGTGCGTTGGACAGAATAAAGAGGTAGCTAAAGAAAAATATGATAAACTGCAAGGACTTGAAAAAAAAGAAACTTACATCTCATTTGCTGCAAGCAGCTGTGTCTCATCCTTCGGCATGCTGTAAGAAAACATTATGCCTATCATTAAACAGCCATCACATTATTATGTATAGTTAATTTTTTTGCAATGTATCTCCTAAACTGTATAGAATCCTCATTCTACCCTCTATACTTTCAACCTCACGTTCCACCCCCGAGGTTAAATTTTAGTTCCACCCAATTCTTATGTGCACGAACATAAAATTAAACCTTACGTGATGAAAACCAAGTTTAAATCCATAAGGAATAGGACACGGATTTGATAAAAAAACTTAGGGGAGTAAATCGAAAATAAGAACCTATAAAGTTTAAGAGCAAAGAAAGCGATCTTACCCGTAGAAAATGAAGAATGGTATCTCCAGCCTTAATCTCAAGAAATGGCTTTGCTGCATTAAAAAAAGAATCTAACCAAGAGGAGGGAAGGGTTAAAGTGGAATTAAACCCCCTAAACTATCTTAAAAACCCAAAACACCCCTCCGTCACAATAAATGGACGGAAGGGGAGTGGGTGTTTTAGCATTAAAATAATTGAGGGGGAATATTTCGTATTTTACGATAGTTTAGGGATACAAAAGAAAAAACTTATTTTCAAAGGAGGAGGCTGTTGAGCATTATAAAAGTTCGGGATCATATACTCAGGCTCCCCTTTAACAGGTTCATCAGACGAAGGAGAAGCAAACTTCTTATAAAGATTCTCAGTTGAGTGAAGATTTAACCTAAGTGTAATTAAAATTAATCCCTAGAGCAAGGGAAGCTAAAGCTGGGTTAATCATCTTAATCACGTTTAAGAAACCAAGCATTCTGCATCGATCGGGTGTGGGACCCAGAGGATTTGGTGGTTGAGCAGTGGGGTCCACTTCTTTGAAAGGAGTACTATTCATGCAAAACTGGGGGTGTTATTGTAACTGTTGATATTGTTGCATGGTTTGATCGAACGATGGACCTGCTCCAGGGACGAATATGCCAGTTTTTCGCCCCCAGTAAAAACAACAATTATAGAGAATGTTATATATATTCAATTCATTAATTTAATTGCACTATAGGTGAGCTTTTTTTTAATATGATTGTAATGTATATCCCTTGTAATTACTCATGAACACTATGGGTGTGTATTACGTTTTTCTACATATTTGTGCCACCAATGAGACCTCCTTACATAAATTAGTGGTATGGAAGCTTCTATTAGCTGGATATAATTATTAGTGACCAGAATTGGTTATTTAGCTCTAACTCTGTCAGCTCTAAAACTTTTGGTTACACAAATGCTTAATTTGTGACAAAAAAAATCTATGTTAAAAAGAAAAAAATGGAGATCTTTAGTACTTTCTTGACCATATACGCCTCATCTGAATACATGTTACTATATATCTCAGTTTTACGCATATTCTTTTATTTTCTGCGGTTAACATAACTCCCAACAGTTCTATTTGAATTTTACTCTCAAATGAAGGGAGGACTTAGTGTAAGCCGAGCAAAATTAGACAACAACCTTAACATTTATACCGCTACATTTTCAAAACACGTGTTCTATATAAGTTAATTTATTTAAGAGTAATGCTTGATATCATTTCAAAACAAATTATTTTTTTATCGCCTTTTATGTTGATCATTTATAAAAGAGTAATGCTAGATATCACCTCAAATTGCAGCACCTTTATATCCCCCTTTATGGGACCAATCATAAAAGAGAAAGAAAATGATAAATCAGGAAAGAGAAATCACATGATTGGTCCATTTAAAATCCACCTAGGACGCGATATAAATGCGATGCAATTTGGGGTGATATCCAGCATTACTCTTTATAAAAAAGAAAGAAAATGAGAAAAGAGAAAAGAGAAATAATATAATTGGTCCATTTAAAGTCCACAAGAAAGTGATAAAAGGGTAGATGACTTGGAATGATATCTAGTATTACTCAATAGAGTAAAGATATATATCATCCTTTTTGCCTTCACCTTTATATCACCTCCTATGTGGAGGTTTTACAAACCAATAAGACCGTTTCTCTCTCATAATTAATTATTTTCTCTTTCTTTTGTTTAATGCCACATAGGGTGACACGTAGGAGGTGAAATAAGGGTGAAGAAAATAGGGGTGATATATATCAATGCTCTACTCAATGATATTATCTTAATATACAAGTCTAATTATCTCAAATTTTAAAATTAAAATTTTAGTAATATTATGATATTTTTAGTGATATTATAATATTATGATTATCCTATAATTGCCTTGAACCACTTATATATTAGAATGGAGCTTACACCATTGCTTCTCTCTTCAAATGTTTTAAGCATGACAGGATGAGATAAAAATTATTTTGATTTAGATGATTCACGAAATGAAAGTAAAATAAAGAGTGATATAAACAATCTGGGTATCGGGCACTCATGATAGCCGCACAATTAGGGCTGAAAAGGAACCGAGCCGAACTGAACTTTAGCTTTCTTGAGTCTGTTTGCTAATATTTTAGTGAACTTGAGCTTGGTTTGAGTTTGAAACGAACCGAGTCGAGCCGAACTTTAGTATTCTTGAGCTTGGTTCGTTGACTAACGAGGCGAACTCATAGAAACCCTTAGCGAACTTATTTTTTCCAAGCTTGAGTCCGGCTTGGATTAGTTCATTTAAGACTCATTTAAGTATCGTTTATTTTTCTATAATATATATATTTTTTGATTTTCTGTGATTTAAAATGAAGTTAAGTAAAACTAATATACAACACATTAAATAATTTGACTTGAAGAAAAAAATATACTTACTTGATATAGAATATTTTACTTATGATTTATTAGATATACAAAAATTTTACGTAGTTTTGAGTTTATATATATATATATATATATATATATATATATATATATATATATATATATATATATATATATATATATACACACACACGTACATATAAATTTGAAATTTTTTAATTGAATATATCTACCAAACCTATTAATGAGCTCTTACTAAACTCTTATTAAACTGTTCAGGAGCTTAACGAGTCGAGCTTATACAAGTTTGAGTTTGTCTCATTTAGTAAACGAGCCTGAATTTAAAGCTTGAGCTTAGTTTGTTTAACTAACAAGACCTTGTGCGAAAGGGAAGAACAGACTTCTGCTCAAGCATAGCTGCGGGATACAACACTATGAAACAAAATTTAGAAATCTAACGTCCCTAATAAGATTAGGAGTTTCACCAGGAAGGCGTATAGGAACATCTTGCCAACTGAGAAAAATCTGCATCTACGCCACTGTAGCAATGACAAATGGTGCTACTGGTGGGAAGGAAAAACTGAAACAGTTGTACATCTCTTATTGTCTAGTTCTTTTTGTAAACAGGTATGGGCGGGATTGACATTACAAATTCGAATACCGGAAACATATCCACAATCACTTGGGAATTGTGTACAAATATTTATCAAGGAACGGATCAGAAAAACATGGACACAAAAAAAGTAGTGGCATACGTTATGTTAACTCTGTGGAATATCTAGAAACACAAAATGAAATGTATAGAAAAAAAATATTACAATGGATATGCAAACGGTTATACAGGATATTAATGTAGTCATGATTGACTTGTTTGGTCATGAATGGGATGGGATACCTATCCAACACCATAAATCCATGGACACCGACTAAACTTACAAGGACACAAACTATTTTTACATGTGACGCATACTTCACATCTAAGACGCAACAAAGTGGCATCGAGATCGTGAAATATGACACACAAACGGCTCACAGACTCCAAAACAATTTGGACAGACCCAGCTGCGAAAGGGGAAGCAATCGCGATCTTTGAAGCAGCAAAAATGGGCACTGTGGAAACAAGATAGTAGACAATTATGTGCTGAGACAGCCTTGGTCTGATTCAAGGTATCAAATCGTCGCCAACTGAGTGGTGGAAAGTTAGACTGTATGTCAAGCGGATCATACAATATGCGGGTAAACATGGAAACATACTTTTCAAGCACTTGCCAAGACGACTTAACGGGGTGGTAGATCGAACTACATGTAAAGCTAGGTAGCAGAGCGAACTGGAAGGACGACATCTAGAACTCGCCTACCAGTTTACTAGGCTCGGAATTGGCTAACTGAGTCAACTCCGACCCTTGTTGTTTTGTTTCACATTGTCCAAGAAAATACAACTTGGGTAACTGAATAAGTTTTAAAAAAAAATTGGGGATAAATATTTATTTTAATAAATATTTAAGCTAAAAGAGGGACGTGTTTGAAAAAAAATTAAAATTTTTGGAGGATGATTTTAATTTTTTTTTATAATTTATAAGTTAAAATAATATTTTAAAATTTTATTTTTTAATGTTTTTATTTTTTTCATAATTGTTTAGATTATTTCTTATTTTCACAATCAAAGATAATAAAATATACATGTATAAAAAGGTTACCTACTTTTATCAATATTCCATCTCCATTCCAAAAATCCCCATAAATCTTTATCATTAATATTATTTAAACGTATCATAAAAATTTAAAATATCATATTACTTTTATATAAATTTTGTATAAACTGTGATTTTAATATAAATTTAGTTCTAATTCCAGATAAGAATAAATTGTCATGTTAAAAAAAGTTTAAAGATATTTTAATTGGGGAAAATGCCCCAAAAAATCAAATTATAAATTTTTTTAGTCCAATTACATCAATGAATAAAATTCTTCCCAATAACATCATTAAATAAATTTTAAAAAATATTATTTGACCAAACTATCCCTACTTACTTTATAATTTACAAAATACTTAATATATATACCCTAATTATTAAAAAAAGTTTAATTCCCCAATTCCACTCATACTCTCTCTCTTCCTTTCTCTATTTGTCCAAATGAGAGTTCAGGGCGCTTCGATTATTTTGATTCATTTCTTTCTTTTGAATTGTCTGGCTCTTGTTGCTATGTATTATTAGGCCCGTTGTGAAGTCTATCACAGGAATAGTAGTTTCACTCATTTTGATTTACAAAATCTATTGTAGCCAATTTCAGGTTCTAGCTTGGTTTTTCAAATTTAGGTGGTGAGAATAGTAATTTCTTTTGGCTTTTTCATGACAAAAAATGATTAATTGGAAAGAATATGAAATATTTGTGTAGCAGTTGTTTGTGGACTTGAACAAAGGTACTGATTTAACAATTATTTATCTTTTTCTTTTCTGGTCATCGATTTAACAATGATTGCATATTTTATTTAGATTGTGGGAAGGCTATCACAAGAAGAATTAACAACTCAATTACCATCTTTCTTGCATGCATTATTTGATGCATTTGGTAACCAAAGTACTAATATTCGCGAGGTATTTAATTTCTTTTCATTAGCAAGGTTTTGAATGTTAATAATAAGTTTAACATGAGTATTGATTGTTTTTTGGGATACAGATTGTAGTTTTCTGTTTAGTGAACATTTACATTATTGGTTAATTAGTTAATTTGCATTCTATCTAGATTAAATTTGTATTAAATTAGTTAATTTCGTTCTACTTTCTTAGCTTACCATCTTAGATATAATTGGGCTAGTTTGCATTATTGGTCCTTTAATTCCGATTCATAGCTTTACTGTATAGCATAGGGTGTATCTATTCAATGTTGCGGTGACGGGATTCTTCGCGTGATTCGTCGCTTGACGGGATTCGTCGATGTGAAGGGATTCGTTTCGGTGACGGGATTCGTCGCGGTGACGGGATTTGTCATATATTTCCATTTAGTAAAATATGGAAATGGAAGAAAATGAAGTAGATGAATATAATGATGGTGATGTAAGAGTAATATTAGGTGAAATGCAAAAGAGGATTTTAGTTGGTTGTCATATATTATATAGTAGGGTTATTCCTTTAAATGAAGATCCTCTTTCTTGATCTACGTCTTTTTAGCTTATATTATTGAAAGGTAATAATGGATTTTCTTTTTGGCTATGTTATAGGAATGTATGGGATGGTTGTTGGAGGATACTTGCTGCTTGAAGAAAATGATGTGGCAATGATTAAGGTAAGAAACTAGAATTTGATTTATATTTATTTAAAATATGGGTTACTTAAGATATGGTGTAGGCATGGTGTTTGATTTAATGAATGAATGGGGAATTTGTAGGTTCACCTACATTTAATTCCAAGAATTTGTAAACAGGTCGTACAAAATGGGATGTGCACTGTTTGAAGTCCAAGAACACAATCTAGATGTGCCAAAACATACATGTATGTGCTTAAATTTTGTAAATTAAAGTGTTCATTAGAGTATTATTTGTTTTAGAACTGTTCATTAGTAATTTTGGATGTTGTGGACTAAATATTTGTGATTATTGTAATTAGATAATGTTATATTGTAATAATTTGATATAGATTATAGTTCAACAATTCTTATTAACCATAGTGATTACTCCATTATTTAACTGTTACATTAGTCAAACACTAGGATTTGGTTAGCATTATACGTATGGTTAAGTACACTTACTCGATTTGGCTAAATCTTATTAATAACTCTTCTTTGCAGTGTTTATATATTTTACTAAATGCTTTGTTTTATTTAATTTAGGTATGTGATATGAGATATTCAGAATTAAATGGGGGATTCATGCCATTGACCTGGTGATGGGATTCATAACTCGAAGCTCATCAAAGAGATCATCTTGAGTGTAAGTGTTGTTGAAGCATTTATAAAGCTGAGAAGTAAAAGTTTATTGCACCTATATGCTTGTATTGCTAGGTTCGTCGGGTGACAGGATTCGTCGCGGTGACGGGATTAGTATATTTATTATACACAAACTTGTTTCATTGAACAAAATTGGTCATGATTATTACGAGAACTGGGGAAAAGTCCCCACCGAAAATCAGCTTAAGACCGTGAGATGATTGCGGGTAAGTTGACTATACTTAAACCATTTTTTTTATTTCTTTGGCGTTATATATAAAATTACCAAGAACTTCTTTCATAATTTTGCCTTCTAACCATTTATCATATATAATAAAAGTGTTGTTACCATTTTTCACCTCATGAAAGATAAAATTATAAGTAATGTACCTTATCTTCATAAGTTGCTTCCATATCCAAGAGTGTGATTTCTTGATGTTAATACTCCATATACATTTGCCTTTAATAATATTATGATGTACCCATATACTCCACAGGTTATTCGGTTCCACATACATTCTCCAAAAGGTGAACAAAAGGCATACTTTATTTAGATCTTCAATATTTGGTATTCCCAAATCTCCTTTCTTTTTAAAATTCGACTTTTTTATCAAAAAGATTAAATGTTAGACTAAAAAATAAAAATATCTAATGACTCTTGGAAACCCCAATCCAAACATGTCATTTCAATTCACTCTTCTTACTAAAGGTTGATTGGAAGATTTAACACAATAAATCTATTTTCCAACTACTCATTATACACTCATTTATTATTTTACTTACTATATATATTAAATTACAAACGTAAATCATAAATCCTAAAAGCTCTATCCCCCTCTTCTCTCCCTACCCTAACCCAACAGTCATGGCCTTTAGTGATTTTTACGGTGTCTTTTTGGAAGGAATTGTTCAAACTACAAGGTACTACATCAGCAAAAAGTAGTGCATATCACCCGAAAGTGATAGGAAAAGTGAAATCGTAAAGAATGGGCTTGAACTCTATCTTTGGTAATCTGTCTCTGACACTCCACGCAAAGGTTCTTACCTTGGACTGAATTCTGGTACAAAACATCTCTTCACAAATTTTCTAGAATGACCCTATTTCAAACTCTATATGGTCACCTTTCACCAGCTATTATTCATTACATTCTAGGTTCTTCCACAATGAAGCTGTTGATTCAGACTTGCAGCTCCAAGACACCTTACTATAGTTATGAACGAATTCACTTTGTGCCCAGATTTGCATAAAACATTTTGCTAGAATCCTTTGAAGAAAATGAACTCGCGTGGGTGAAATTAAAGCCGTATAAAAAATTATCAATTAGAGGACACTTCAATACAAAACTTTGTCGCCGATTTTATGGTTCCTTCCGCATTTTAAAGAAAATAGGTTCAGTCGCCTACAAGGTGGAGATAACTCCTTATTAAAATATCTACTTGGTGTTCCACATTTAGCTCCTCAAAAGATTCAAAGGCACAACAAATCTGGCACCGATTTCCTCTCTGAAAACTCTGAAAAGTGAGCATCCTTTCTAGTCGCACCATCTTGCGATAAGGATGATGAATGGTGCATTCCAATCTCACTCTTTCTAAAATATGTTGGCATATTCTACATTGTGCATTGGAAAATCTTTTCCAACTCGTTCACATATAATAGTCTAGTGACACGAGATGTATTTGAATGCCATGTAAAGAGGGTAACATGCAATCGACTCGCTAAGGACAAGCTATAATATGATCTTCCACACGGGTGTTTCTTTGGTGTAATGAAGATGATGCAAGCAGTCTTAACGTGCTCTTCTAACTTAAATTAACAACACATTATGAGCTTAAGTTTATTTTTAATCCATGCTCAACCACATTCTCTGGTCTATATGAGAATAATTTTCACTCAGAACCTTCTCTCAATCGTGATGTTAAAACACTTGAATTGTCAAGATCATTAACTTTGCAAGACTCAATCAAATATTTTTTTTGTTTTATTTTCTATTATTTTTCGCTGAATTTTTGCTGACTAGAACCTGGATAATCGTTTGCAAATAAAAACACACAACATGACAATATGTACAACCAACATTCAACAATGCTCTCAGTCATATCGTTAACACTCATATACAACTCTCAGATGACCAAAACTAATCTCACCAAAATGTAACATTTAAGTAGAGTAGCTCGAGCCCAATGTGAATATCAAGTAAGATCCTTACACTCTAGGTCTTAAGACTTGTGTCATGATTATAAAAATGAGTCACAAAGAGTCCTATCTGTCAGGTGTGGTCGAACTATCTATTTCATCTCTAGATTATTTGCAATTTAGTTTTAGATATAACCAGAATAAGATTGTCTTCAAACCAACCCACGTAGTTCCTAAATTCTGTAACGTATTCATGAAGAATGTAAAATCAGCTTACTTTTTTACATATATATCTTCACGTGCTAACTTTGATTGTCGTTTTCATAAAAGTTTTATGTGATATCACACAAGAAGATAAAAGCTATCAAACAGCGCAATAGTTATTTCCCAAAAATTTCCATGTAATGAAATATTTTTTCTACTAATTTTCAATTGTACACACTGACCTTAATTATTTCGAACTATTTTTCTCTTATAATAGAAACAACTGAATAAGAAATTCAACTAAAAAACCAAATAAAGGTTCACAAACCACCAATATTCACTATAAAATTAAAATTTCAGTCATCAAATAAACAACACAACCGAAAATAACCACGCTTGGCTGCGTATAGTTTTTTCTTGATATCATCTTACGAAGAACGAGATGAACCACCAAATTTGAACTTAGAGTTGACTTCAGTACTTCCTCTAATAACAAGTAAAGGACATGTAGGCACAATCGTATTCAAAACTGCTTCTTCATTTAGTTGCTCCCCTCAGTCGCTCAATTTGAGATGTACCTGGCACCTCCACCATCTTCCTCAAGCTTTCTGGGGCGGGAAACCATAAGATCTGTCTTGGTGTTAAAAGCTCCAGCCATCTGGAAAAAAACCCACAGTAATAAAATCATGAGCATGGATTAAGGCAAAATCAAATGATAAAAAAATATTTTAAAAAATTCACCTCCAAGTAACGAGTATACTGTCTCGAAAATTCTAGATCATCTATCATGGGTATCTCTAGAGCACCTGAGAGCTGGCGTGCTGAATTAGCGACCCTAAACCACACATTAATATATATGTTAGTTTCCTTAATAACACAATTAATGATATTTAGTTAGCATCAGTATGAACAATATTTTGAGAAACTATACATAAAATATGTTGTAATGACTTTTACTTACAAATTCATCTTTGATTCGAGATATAAACTATTATCTTCTAATGAACAATCACTACTCAAGAGAGGGTCTTTTATATTACTCAGATCATCTGAATTATCAGTACTTAAGAGAAAGTCTCCTATATCAAGCAAAACATCTTCGATATTGTTCACATTCTCTCTGCAAAAATTAATTCCTTAGATGTCCCGTGTTTTTATGTAGGTTAAGAAAGAGGTGAACTTCTTATATTTTGGTTTATTTGAAACTTTCACCTATTTTTAGAAAATTCAACTGAATTATTTGAAATGAGTATATTATCTATCAATATATAATATTAAGTTTTAAAATAAAATTTACTATATTATTTATGTTCATAGGCTACAATCAGAAGGCTACACCATGCTTCTCTGGTGTAGACCATTAAAAATATACATAATATTTGGTGCTATCGATGATGGACTCCAAAGTTTTGTAACAGATGATCAACCATTACAAATATGTTTAAGAATACATTTATCTTTCATTTACTTGAATTTTTTTTTCACATAACTTCTGAAGTCCAATTAAATTAAATTATTTATTATTATCATAATTTTTATTATTATCATAATTTTCATTATTAACCCAATTTATTTAATTTAAGCTAGGTTTAACGAAATTATAAAAATGCAAAAGTCCAAAGATATCAAATTGCAACAAAACACACAAGCAATCAATCTAAAAGTAACAAAAATTCTATGTGCACAACAACATAGGAAATTAATTCATTGCATAATATATAATCATCATAAAGCTATTTTTTGGTAAAAATTATTAAACAAACTAATTACTACTCATAAAATAACAAATAAAAAGTAATACACTATTAAATAAAAATTGTACATGTCTACTTAATTGAAATGGCATGATCAACTATCATAATCCGATAGTGAATCACAACTAGAGATAGGTATTATGGATATAGGGTAATTGGACGAACCACGCCTATAGATCGGTGTTATGGACTATTTACAACTAGAGATCTGGTGTTATGAACGATTTACAACTAGAGATCATTTTTATGGACGATTCACAACTAGAGATCTGTATTATGGACGATTCACAACTACGTGTTATGGACGATTCACAACTAGCAGATCTGTGTTATAGATCTGTATAATGGACTATTCACAACTATAAAAGAAATTAGAAAATGAGTTAATCGGCGGTTTGAAGCAAAAATATGGCGAATGAGTCTTCGGCTTCATAAAAATGAAAGGGCATGGGAAAAATGATCAAGTGTAATTTAAAGGACAAGTATAAGAATATAATTTGTTTTACTTAGTGGAATGCATATGTTATATAAGAACTTCAAGAGACTATTGAAGGACAACTACACTGTTTTAAATAAAACACATATAGTTTTATTTTATTTTTAAAAAAAATATTTGAGTTATGTTTGTGATTTTAGATAGTTTGAAGAAAAAATAGTATTATATATTTAATATGATATAATATATCTCTGGAATCTCTAGTCTAGTTCTTTTATCATTAAATATTTTTTTTAATAAAATCAACTTCAAATATCTTTACATAACTTTTTCTAGCCAGCTACAAACTAAATCCCAAAAAGACTAATTAATTAAGGCTAATACAACTATTACAAGATAAAATATTACAAGCTTTTAAAGGAACATGGGATAAAAAAATCGGCTCAACAAGCTTTTTAGCCTAATTCGAAAGTGGTGTTCAGCTTTTATACTAAATCCACTTTAGTTTCTTTTTTTCCATCTTAACACACACCATTCCACCAATTTTCTTATACAATTGTTCTTCATTTTGTCTATTATTTAAATGATCTCTTTCATTTTTCTCCAACCATATGCAATATATATAAGTTGTAAGTAGAATACTCGCAATACCAATAATCTCATCACAAGATAACTTCAGAATATCTTCAATTAACGCTTCTAAATTAGTTGGATTGCTTTTAATATTGTAGGATTTAATCAGTTTACCTAAAAAAAATTTGTGAAAGAACAGCTCACAAACAGATACTCCACCTCTTAGGATAAAGGATCAATTTGAAGTCCCCAACTATTCATCATGGACTTGGTAAAAAAACCTATTCTGAATAGCCAGCCAAGCTACAATGGAACACCTCGGAATATTTAAGTTGGACCATACAATTTTGAATCACTTAACTTCATCATTGTTACTAACAATTTTGTTTTTAGTTTTTTTAAATGAAAAGCCTCTTTTTGTGCTTATGGTCGAATATATAAGATCATACCCTTGTTGTAGTTTAATAATGGTAATGTAAGGTAACAATTTACCCACACCAAGGAGGTAGTCTCCATCTATCTCTACCATAGTAGCTTTTAATAGTTCTATCACAATTAATATTATACCTATCAATCTCAATACCAAGAACTTCCTGCATACTTTTGCATTCTAACCATTTATCCCATATAATAAAAGTGTTGTTACCATTTTTCCCCTATGAAAGATAAAATTATAAGCAATGTACCTTATCTTCATAAGTTGCTTTCATATCCAAGAGTGTGATTGCTTGATTTCAATACTCCATATATGTTTGCCTTTAATAATATTATGATGTACCCACATATTCCACAGGTTATTCGGTTGCGCATACATTCTCCAAAAGGTGAACAAAAAGCATACTTTATTTAGATCTTCAATAATTGGTATTCCCAAACCTACTTTTTTTTTAAAATTTGACTTTTTTATCAAAAAGATTAAATGTTAGATTAAAAAATAAAAAATATCTAATGAGTCTTGAAAACCCCAATCCAAACCTGTCATTTCAATTCACTCTTCTTACTAAAGGTTGATTGGAAGATTTAACACTATAAATTTATTTTCCAACTACTCATTATACACTCATTTATTATTTTACTAATATATATATATATATATATATATTAAATTACACACATAAATCATAAATCCTAAAAGCTCTATCCCCCTCTTCTCTCCTTACCCTAACCCAATAGTCATGGCCTATTTTGATTTTTACGGTGTCTTTTTGGTAGGAATTGTTCAAACTATAAGGTACTACATCAGCAAAAAGTAGTGCATATCACCCTAAAGTGAAAGGAAACTGAAATCGTAAAGAATGGGTTTGAACTCTATCTTTGGTAATCTGTCTCTGACACTCCACGCAAAGGTTCTTACCTTGGACAGAATTCTGGTACAAAACATCTCTTCACACATTTTCCAGAATGACCCTATTTCAAACTCTATATGGTCACATTTCACCAGCTATTATTCATTATGTTCCAGGTTCTTCCACAATGAAGCAGTTGATTCAGTCTTACAGGTCAAAGACACCTTACTATAGTTATGAACGAATTCACTTTGTGCCCAGATTTGCATAAAACATTTTGCTAGAATCATTTGAAGCAAATGAACTCGCGTAGGTGAAATTAAAGCCGTATCAACAATTATCAATTAGAGGTCACTTAAATACAAAACTTTGTCGCCGATTTTATGGTTCTTTCCGCATTTAAAAAAATAGGTCATGTCGCCTACAATGTGGAGATAACTCCTTATTGAAATATCGACTTGGTGTTCCATATTTAGCTCCTCGAAAGATTCAAAGGCACAAAAAATCTGGCACCGGTTTCCTCTCTGAATACTCTGACCAGTGAGCTTCCTTTCTAGTCGCACCATCTTGCGATAATGATGATGATGAATGGTGAATTCCAATCTCACTCTTTCTAAAAGGTGTTGGCATATTCTACATTGTGCGTTGGAAAATCTTTTCCAACTCGTTCACATATAATAGTCTAGTGACAAGAGATGTATTTGAATTCCATGTAAAGAGGGTAACATGCAATCGACTCGCTCAGGACAAGCTATAATATGATCTTCCACACGGGTGTTTCTATGGTATAATGAAGATGATGCAAGCAGTCTTAACGTGCTCTCCTCACTTAAACTAACAACACATTCATGAGCTTAAGTTAATTTCTAATCCATTCTCAACCACATTCTCTGGTTTATATGACTTTTTGGATTCCTAATGAATAATTATCACTCAGAACCTTCTCTCAATCGTGATGTTAAAACACTTGAATTGTCAAGATCATTTACTTTCCAAGACTCAATCAAATATTTTTTTGTTTTATTTTCAATTATTTTTTGCCGAATTTTTGCTCACTTGAACCTGGATAATCGTTTGCAAATAATAACACACATCATGACAATATGTACAACCAACATTCAAAAATGCTCTCATTCATATCGTTAACACTCATATACAACCCTCAGATGACCAAAACTAATCTCACCAAAATGTAACAGTTAAGTAGAGTAACACGAGCCCAATGTGAATATCAAGTAAGATCCTTACAATCTAGGTCTTAAGACTTGTATCATGATTATAAAAATGAGACACAAAGAGTCCTATCTGTCAGGTGTGGTCGAACTATCTATTTCATCTCTAGGTTATTTGAAATTTAGGTTTAGAAATAACCAGAATAAACTTTTCTTCAAACCAACTCACATAGTTCCTAAATTCTATAACGTATTCATGAAGAATGTAAAATCAGCTTACTTTTTACATATATATCTTCACGTGCGTACTTTGATTGTCGTTTTCATAAAAAGTTTTATGTGATATCACACAAGAAGATAAAAGCTATCAAATAGTGCAATAGTTATTTCCCAAAAATTTCCATGAAATGAAATATTTTTTCTACTCATTTTCAATTGTACAAAACACAGCTTAATTATTTCAAACAATTTTTCTCTTATAATAGAAACAACTGAATAAGAATTTTAACTAAAAAACCAAACAAAGGTTCACAAACTACCAATATTCACTATAAAATTAAAATTTCAAACATCAAATAAACAACACAACCGGAAATAACCACGCTTGACTGCGTATAGTTTTTTCTTGATATCATCTTACGAAGAACCAGATGAACCACCAATTTCAAACTTAGAGTTGACTTCAGTACTTCCTCTAATAACAAGTAAAGGACCTGTAGGAACAATCTGCTTCTTCATTTAGTTGCTCCCCTCCTACCTGGCTTGCTTCGTTCAGTCGCTCAATTTGAGATGTACCTAGCACCTCCACCATCGTCCTCAAGCTTTTTGAGGTGGGAAACCATAAGATCTATCTTGGTGTTAAAAGCTCCAGCCATCTGGCAAAAAACCCACATTAATAAAATCATGAGCATGGATTAAGGCAAAATCAAATGATGGAAAAATATTTTAAAAAATTTACCTCCAAGTAACGAGTATACTGTCTCGAAAACTCTAGAACATCTATCATGGGTATCTCTAGAGCACCTGAGAGCTGGCGTGCTGAATTAGCGACCCTAAACCATACATTAATATATATGTTAGTTTCCTTAATAACACAATTAATGATATTTAATTAGCATCGGCATGAACAATTTTTTTAGAAACTATAAATAGAATATGTTGTAATGACTTTTACTTACAAATTCATCTTTGATTCGAGATATAAATTATTATCTTCTAATGAACAATCACTACTCAAGAGAGGGTCTTTTATATTACCCAGATCATCTGAACTATCACTACTCAAGAGAGAGTCTCCTATATCAAGCAAAATATCTTTGATATTATTCACATTCTCCACCAACTGATTTATCTGCAAAAATTAATTTCTTAGATTTCCTGTGTTTTTATCTAGGTTAAGAAAAATGTGAACTCCTTATGTTTTTGTTTATTTGAAACTTTCACCTATTTTTAGAAAATTCAACTGAATTATTTGAAATGAGTATATTATCTATTAATATATAATATTAAGTTTTAAAATAAATTTTACAATATTATTTATGTTCATAGGCTACAATTAGAAGGCTACACCATGCTTCTCTGGTGTAGACCATTAAAAAATATACATAATAGTTGGTGTGATGGACTTCAAAGTTTTGTAACAGATGATCAACCATTAAAAATATGTTTAAGAATACATTTATCTTTCATTTACTTGAAATTTTTATTCACATAACTTCTCAAGACCAATTAAATTGAAGTTTTTATTATTATCATAATTTTCATTATTAACCCAATTTATTTAATTTAAGCTAGGTTTAACCGAATTAAAAAAATGCAAAAGTCCAAAGATAACAAATTGCAACAAAACACACAAACAATCAATCTAAAAGTAACAAAAATACTATATGCACAACAACATAGGAAATAAATTCATTGCATAATCTATATAATCATCATAAAGTTATTTTTTGGTAAAAATTATTAAATAAACTAATGTCTAATCACAAAATAACAAATAAAAAGTAATGCACTATTAAAAAGAAATTGAACCTGTCTACTTAATTGAAATGGCATGATCAACGATCATAATATAATAGTGAATAACAACTAGAGATAGGTATTATGGATATAGGGTAATTGGATGAACCACACCTATAGATAGATCGGGTGTTATAGAAGATTTACAACTAGAGATCTGGTATTATGGACTATTTACAACTAGAGATCTTTGTTATGGACGATTCACAACTAATGATCTGTGTTATGGACGATTCACAACTACAGATCTGTGTTATAGATCTGTGTAATGGACTATTCACAACTATAGATCGGGTACATGAATTAAATTCTCTCACCCAAAAAAAGAAATTAGAAGATGAGTTAATTGGGCGATTTGAAGCAAAAGTATGGCTAATGAGTTATCGGCTTAGTAAAAAAGAAAGGGCATGGGAAAAATGATCAACTGTAATTTAAAGGACAAGTATAAGAATATAATTTGTTTTACTTAGTGGAATGCATATGTTATATAACAACTTCAAGAGACTATTGAAGGACAACTACACTGTTTTAAATAAAACACATATAGTTTTATTTTATTTTTTAAAACAATATTTGAGTTATGATTGTAATTTCAGATAGTTAGAAAAAAATAGTATTATATATTTTATATGATAAATATATCTCTGGATTCTATTGTCTAGTTTTTTTTATCAGTAAATAATTTTGTTTATTAAAATCAACTTCAAATATCTTTACATAACTTTTTCTAGCCTGCTACAAACTAAAACCCAAAAAGACTAATTAATTAAGGCTAATACAACTATTACAAGATAAAATATTACAAGCTTTCAAAGGAATATGAGATACAAAAATTGGTTCAACAAGCTTTTTAGCCCAATCCGAAAGTGGTATTCAGCTTATATACTAAATCCACTTTAGTTTCTTTTTTCACCTTAACACACACCATTCAACCAATCTTCTTGTACAATTGTTCTTCAGTTTGTCTATTATTTAAATGATCACTTTCATTTTTCTCCCACCATATGCAATATATATAAGTTGTAAGTAGAATACTCGCAATACCAATAATCTCATCACAAGATAACTGCAGAATATCTTCAATTAACGCTTCTAAATTAGTTGGATTGCTTTTAATATTGCAGGCTTTAAGCAGTTTACTTAAAATTCTTTTTGCGAAAGAACAGCTCAAAAACATATGCTCCACCTCTTCAGATAAAAGATCAATTTGAAGGCCCCAACTAATCATCATAGACTTGGTAGGTAACCTATTCTAAATAGCCAGCCAAGCTACAATGGAACACCACAGAATATTTAACTTGGACCATACAATTTTGAACCACTTAACTTCATTATTGTTACTAACAATTTTGTTTTGAGTTTTCTTAAATGAAAAGCCTCTTTTTGTGCTTATGGTCCAAAATATAAGATCATACCCTTGTTGTAGTTTAATAATGGTAATGCAAGGTAACAATTTACCCATACCAAGGAGGTAGTCTCCATCTATCTCTACCATAGTAGCTTTTAATAGTTCTATCACAATTAATATTATACCTATCAATCTCAATACCAAGAACTTCCTGCATACTTTTTCCTTCTAACCATTTATCCCATATAATAAAAGTGTTGTTACAATTTTTCACCTTATGAAAGATAAAATTATAAGCAATGTACCTTATCTTCATAAGTTGCTTCCATATCCAAGAGTGTGATTGCTTGATGTCAATACTCCATATACATTTGCATTTAATAATATTTTGATGTACCCACATATTCCACAGGTTATTTGGTTGCGAATACATTCTGCAAAAGGTGAACAAAAGGCATACATTATTTAGATCTTCAATATTTGGTATTCCCAAACCTCCTTTCTTTTTAAATTTTGACTTTTTTTTTCAAAAAGATTAAATGATGGATTAAAAAATAAAAAATATCTAATGAGTCTTGAAAACCCCAATCCAAACCTGTCATTTCAATTCACTCTTCTTACTAAAGGTTGATTGGAAGATTTAACACTATAAATCTATTTTCCAACTACTCATTATACACTCATTTATAATTTTACTTACTATATATATATATTAAATTACACACATAAATCATAAATCCTAAAATCTCTATCCCCCTTTTCTCTCCCTACCCTAACCCAACAGTCATGGCCTTTTGTGATTTTTACGGTGTCTTTTTGGAAGGAATTGTTCAAACTACAAGGTACTACATCAGCAAAAAGTAGTGCATATCACCCTAAAGTGATAGGCAAGCTGAAATCGTAAAGAATGGGTTTGAACACTATCTTTGGTGCTCTGTCTCTGACACTCCACGCAAAGGTTCTTACCTTGGACAGAATTCTGGTACAAAACATCTCTTCACACATTTTCCAGAATGACCCTATTTCAAACTCTATATGGTCACATTTCACCAGCTATTATTCATTATGTTCCGGGTTCTTCCACAATGAAGCAGTTGATTCAGTCTTACAGGTCAAAGACATCTTACTATAGTTATGAACGAATTCACTTTGTGCCCAGATTTGCATAAAACATTTTGCTAGAATCATTTGAAGCAAATGAACTCGCGTAGGTGAAATTAAAGCCGTATCAACAATTATCAATTAGAGGTCACTTAAATACAAAACTTTGTCGCCGATTTTATGGTTCTTTCCGCATTTAAAAAAAATAGGTCCAGTCGCCTACAATGTGGAGATTACTCCTTATTAAAATATCGACTTGGTGTTCCACATTTAGCTCCTCAAAAGATTCAAAGGCACAACAAATCTGGCACCGGTTTCCTCTCTGAAAACTCTGACCAGTGAGCATCCTTTCTAGTCGCACCATCTTGCGATAAGGATGATGAATGGTGAATTCCAATCTCACTAAAAGGTGTTGGCATATTCTGCATTGTGCGTTGGAAAATCTTTTCCAACTCGTTCACATATAATAGTCTAGTGAGAAGAGATGTATTTGAATGCCATGTAAAGAGGGTAACATGCAATCGACTCGCTAAGGACAAGCTATAATATGATCTTCCACACGGGTGATTCTTTGGTGTAATGAAGATGATGCAAGTAGTCTTAACGTGCTCTCCTCACTTAAACTAACAACACATTCATAAGCTTAAGTTTATTTCTAATCCATTCTCAACCATATTCTCTGGTCTATATGACTTTTTGGATTCCTAATGAATAATTATCCCTCAAAACCTTCTCTCAATCGTGATGTTAAAACACTTGAATTGTCAAGATCATTCACTTTGCAAGACTCAGTCACATATTTTTTTTTTTTATTTTCAATTATTTTTCTCCGAATTTTTGCTGATGTCTCCTCATTTGTGATAATAAAATATACTTCTGAGACATCATTTTAGGCTTATTTATTAGTTTATAGGTTGATTTTAGCTTAGTTTAGTGCACTTTCTTATTTTGAGTCTTGATTTAGAAACATAATATTTTTAGAGCATATTTGGTTTAATTGTTTATTTAGTGTGAAGCTTTAAAGATAATTATGGAGATTAATTAGAGTCCAAGTCAAAGACTACAACTTATGGAAAGAGATATGCATGGAAATTAGAGATAAAGGAAACAAAGGCTAAAAACATGGAAAAGGAAAAGCTGCCTAATCTAGGATTCTGCAGTACACGCCTAAAGATGTGCGATTTCACCCAAGAAATAGGCCAATTTTGGTAATTTCCTTTCATAGATGCAAAGATAATTCTGTTGCGATTCTTTTGGTATCTTATGGAGCTCAATCCGACCAATAATGAAGAAGATATGCTCAAAACGGTCCAGCAGTGTTTATCTTTATTTTCTTACGAATTTGAGTTGGGCTAGGAGTCCATTACTTAACTTATCTCTAAAGAAACGAATTAGGTCAACCTATACACTATAAATACAACCTCTTAACACTCTTAAATCATTCTTGGTGAAACCTTAAACCAAGAGGAAGCTTACAACACAAGAGAGAAGTCTGGAAGGAGCTGTCATCAACAATGTCTTCTTCTACCTTTAGATTTGTAATTTCTTTCTTTTCTTTCATGAACTAAATTTATTTAGCTTGAGTTTTAGCATATATGTATGAACTTTAGTTTTGATTGACATATATCTAATTTGGGAATTTAATATTTTAAATAGAATTATAGTTTTTATTCTCTGTTTATGTGTTTGGATTTATATTCTGTGTTCTTGTGGACGGCCGCCATATAGAATTACCATCTAGTAATTAGGTCACCATTGACAACGGTGTTTAATTGCATGTTTAGCACATAACGTCTAGTATTAGGTCTGATCTGACAACCCAACCTACCTAGGTAATTACTACGGTTTAGTTCTTGTGACTATTTACCAATTACAGGAAAAGTTTGCTTAGGATGCCTTATTGACACAGGTAAATCCTATTTTAAACTACCGATAGCGAATTGGGACCGATTAGGGAAATACTACATAATTCACCCTTACATGTTTAGAACGGCAAAACTAGTGGAGATTACATGCTAATAACTGGAGCTATATTCTCATATCACTTCTCTTTCGTATTTATTTTCTGTCTTTTAATTCTTAGTTTAATTTAGTTAATTATTTTCTCAAATCCATCTTTACTTGTCTTTACTTTTATTTGCGTTTAGTTGTTCTATCTTTAATTTATTTGCACTTGGTATTTGCATAAGATTCTCCTAACCTCTGTAGTCTCTGCGGAACGAATCTTAATCTTTTAACTAAAACTTGCATACGATCTGTATACTTGCAGAACCGTGTAGTTTAGGGTGTTATTTGCACGTTAATTATCTCTTATTTTATCACACCCTAGGCCCCACCAAGTTTTTGGCGCCGCTGCCGGGGACTACATCGTTAGTCCTTGTGCATATATCTTGTGCTTTTAATTTCAGTTAGTTCTATTTTACGCTTTTGTTTTTCAGATTTAGTTATAGATGGAGAACCCAAGGAGACTTGAGCTACCCATCGAGTTCAGAGTGGAGCCACGAGGAATTCGCGCTCCAGAAATCCAAGCCGCAAAATTTAAACCTGATCCAGGGATGCTAACTCAATTTGCATCTCATGGATTATTCACCGGAGTTGCACATCAAGATCCGATCCGATATATTCAGAAATTCATGCAGATCTGTGAGGCGAAGAAAGATCCACCAATACAATCAATGCAACTGGCAAAACAAGATCAAATCCAAAACTTGAAATTGAGTATGGCTAAATTGATGCAAGCAGCTGAGAAAATGAATCAGAGCCAACATAAAGTTCAAACCCAGGATAAGATTATCAAGCAACTAGAGCGTACTATATCACATCTGGCGGGTTCATTACAAAATCGGCCGAAAGGGAAACTCCTAAGTGATACTATTGCTCCTAGAGACGATTCTTTCCATGCAGTTGAGTTGCAAAGTGGAAAACAACTACCTCCACCAAGACCAGAACCAGAACAAGAACCAATCCCTATTCCAGAACAAAGGGGGGAGAAAATAATCAAAGATACAGTTGAGGAGGAACCAAAGAGTGTTCAAGCCGAGGCACCTGATCAGACAAGAAAATCAGTGGAACTCAATACACGCCCTCCACCACCATACCCTTCACGTGTCAGAAAGAAGGACAGTGACCTGGAATTCAAGAAGTTCGTTGACATGTTGAAGAAATTGGAAGTTAATATACCCCTTGTTGAAGCTCTCAAGAGAATGCCAACCTATCTTAAATTCATGAAAGACATTCTCTCTAACAAGCGAAGTATAGAGACTGGGGAAACAATTGGATTGCCTAGGGAGTGCAGTGCTATTTGTCAAAGTGAGTTGCCACCAAAATTAGAAGATCCCGGAAGTTTTACAATTCCTATCGGCATTGGAGACAGTTGGACCGGGAAAGCATTATGTGATTTACGCGCGAGCATCAATCTCATGCCTAGATCTCTGTTCGAGAAGCTTAGCATTGGAGAAGTAGTACCCACATCAGTGGTATTACAAATGGCGGATCGCTCCCTCTCACGACCAATAGGTAAAATTGAAGTTGTTTTAGTTAAAGCTGGCTCTTTTATTTTTCCTTGTGATTTTATTATTCTTGACTACGACGCAGATAAGAATGTCCCCATCATTTTGGGTAGATCATTCTTAGCCACGGGGCGTACACTAATTGATGTTGAGAATGGTGAGTTGATCATGAGAGTACAAGGCGAACATATACGATTGAATGTGTTTCAGGCTATGAAATTACCAATGTCAAAAGATGAGTGCTTCAAAATAGATATCATCGGAAAAATGGCGCAAGAAGTCTTCAATGAAGCAAGCTTAGATGATGATCTTGACAAAGCCTTAGCACTTGAATCACCAGAGGAACTCGAGATTCCCCCTGAAGATGTTGCTGCATTAGGATCAAATGTGCGAGAACTACTTCGGGAACCAGGTGACATTGAACCAATGAAACAACCATCTATAATATGTCCACCTGTTCTCGAAGAAAAACCACTTCCAGATCATCTGCGCTATGCATATCTAGGTACGAATAAAACTTTGCCTGTTATTATTTCTGCTAACCTTTCAGGTCCTCAAGAGGAGAAGCTACTTCAAGTACTTCGAGCAAACAAAGAAGCAATCGGATGGACTATTGCCGACATCAAGGGAATTAGTCCTTCCGTTTGCAAACACAAAATCATTCTTGAGAACCAAGGTGAGCGATCTATAGAAGGACAGAGAAGACTCATGCCAGCTATGAAAGAAGTAGTGAGGAAGGAAGTTATCAAGTTGTTAGACGCATGAATTATCTAACCGATTGCTAGCAGTGATTGGGTTAGTCCAGTACAATGTGTTCCGAAGAAAGGAGGTATCACTACCATCCTTAATGATCAAGGCGAATCCATACCATCAAGACCAGTTGTGGGGTGGCGAGTGTGCATGGATTACCGAAGACTGAACAAAGCAACAAAGAAAGATCACTTCCCACTACCATTCATTGATCAGATGCTAGACAAATTTGCAGGGAGAGAATATTATTGTTTCCTTGACGGATATTCGGGTTATAATCAGATTTGTGTGGATCCCCTCGAGCAACACAAAACAACTTTTACATGTCCGTTTGGTACTTTTGCTTATAGAAGAATGCCGTTTTGTTTATGCAATGCACCTGCCACGTTCCAGAGGTGCATGATGGCGATATTTTGGGTCATGATTGATAAATATTTGGAGGTTTTTATGGATGATTTTTCGGTGTTTGGAGATAGTTTTGATGATTGTTTGAGTAATCTTGAGAAAGTCCTTATGAGATGTAGAGAAAAAGATCTTGTGCTTAATTGGGAAAAATGCCACTTCATGGTTCAAGAGGGAATTGTGTTGGGACATAAAGTTTCGAAGGCAGGGATGGAGGTTGATCGTGCTAAAATTGAAGTTATCAAAACACTACCACCTCCAGTTTATGTTAAAGGAGTGAGAAGTTTCTTGGGTCACGCAGGATTTTATCGAAGATTTATTAAAGATTTCTCCAAGATCGCCAAATCGCTTTGCTCTTTACTTGAAAAGGATACTCCTTTTAATTTCACTGAAGAATGTCTTCAAGCGTTCTTGACGATTCAAGAGAAACTGATAATTACACCTATTGTTATACCTCATGATTGGAAAGCTCCGTTTGAACTTATGTGCGATGCTAGTGATCACGCTATGGGTGTTGTGTTGGGACAGAGGAAAGACAAGATTTTCCACACGATTTATTATGCAAGTAAGACTTTCAACGCTGCCCAGATGAATTATACAGTGACGGAGAAAGAGATGTTGGCCGTGGTTTATGCTTTTGATAAATTTCGTTCCTATCTGGTTGGGAAGAAAACTGTTGTATACACGGACCATTCAGCTATAAGGTACCACATGGAGAAAAAGGACGCTAAGCCGCGTCATATTAGATGGGTACTATTACTTCAAGAATTCGACATAGATATTCAAGACCGAAAGGGATGCGAAAATCAAGTTGCTGATCATTTATCAAGGCTCGAAGGATCTGATGCGAACAAAGAACCGTTGTTGGTTAAAGAGGTATTCCCTGATGAACAACTTTTTGCTATTAAACATGCTTTTGTGCCATGGTATGTAGATCTGGTCAACTACATTGTGAGTGGTGTCTTTCCCAAAGATATCCACCCACAACAAAGACAAAGATTAAATCACCAGGCCAAGGAGTATTATTGGGATGAACCGTACCTCTGGAAGATTTGTAGTGACCAAGTGGTTAGAAGATGTGTGCATGAAGGTGAAATGGAGAAGATCATTGAAGGTTGTCATAGTTCACCTTATGGAGGTCACTTTAAAGGCTATAGAACCGCTGCTAAAATTCTTCAATCCGGGTTCTATTGGCCTAAAATACACAAAGATTGTCATCGTTATGTCCAGTCATGTCACAAATGCCAGTTCACTGGCAACATATCAAAAAGAGACGCGATGCCGCTTAATAATATTCTTGAAGTTGAAATCTTTGATGTATGGGGAATAGATTTCATGGGACCTTTCATCACTTCCCATGGAAATCTTTATATTTTGCTTGCAGTAGACTATGTGTCAAAATGGTAGAAGCAGTGGCAACACCAAAGAACGATGCTCAAACCGTGATTAAGTTCTTAAAATCAAACGTCTTTTCAAGACATGGTACGCCACGTGTTCTAATCAGTGATAAAGGTACCTATTTTCTTAATGCTCCCCTGAGAAATTTTCTTCGAAAGTTTGGAGTGAAACACCGTACATCAACCGGTTATCACCCACAAACTAACGGTCAAGCTGAAGATTCCAACCGGGAAATCAAATCTATTCTTGAGAAGACCGTGAGTAAATTGAGGAAAGATTGGTCTTTCAAGCTAGATGATGCTCTCTGGGCTTACAGAACAGCATTTAAAACACCAGTTGGGGCATCTCCATATCGCATGGTCTACAGCAAGGCGTGTCATCTACCGATTGAACTTGAAGCTCGTGCCTACTGGGCTATTAAAACTCTGAATCTAGATCCAGACTTGGCCGGAAAACAAAGGATGATGCAGTTGAACGAGTTGGAGGAGTTTCGTTATCATGCCTATGAAAATTCACGTCTCTATAAAGAGAAAACAAAGCGATGGCATGATAAACGGCTCCGTCCAAAGCATTTCGAGATAGGGCAAAAAGTTTTATTATACAACTCTCGATTTTCGAATTACCCAGGAAAGCTTAAATCCCGTTGGGGAGGACCTTACATTGTTACTAAAGTCACACCTCATGGAGCGATTGAAATTGAAAATCCAACCGAGCAACGGACATTCATGGTGAATGGCCAGCGTTTAAAGAGATACCATGACAGTGAGGACTTTGGGCGAGAGGAGACGATCCATCTCGTTGAATGCGCTTAACCTGAGGTACACGTCTAACTCAAAGATGTTAAACAAAAGTGCTCTTGGGAGACACCCCTTGTTTTAATTGCTTTTTAGATTAGTTGTTTTTGCTTTGTAGTGTATAATTTTGAGTTAGTGTATATTTTTAAATTTTGTTTACAAGCTAATAGGAGAGAAAGGTAGTGTGTTATTGTGCAGGAAACGAGTTTGGGGTCAAAAGGAAAAATCTGGAGAAATTCAAGGCATGGCGCGGACTACCCCATGGTCCACAGGGATGCACCGTGCCCAGAAAACCCGTACCACGGTCGGGTACCACGGGTTTTATCCATAAAGGAGAAAAAATAGACATGAAGGCGCGGTACACCGCACCCCTGGTCCGCACACCCAAAACGCGTGCCACGGGGTCGGGTACCACGGGTTTCTTGTCGGATATGCTGCGGACTACCCCCTGCACCGCACCCATGGTCCGCAGCCACAAAACACGTGCCACGGGGTGCTAGCTCGGGTATTATCCAGAGGACAAAAATTTGAAGAGGTGTTGGGTCCGGTATACCGCGGGTTTGGTCCGGTGCACCGCACAGAGGCGGTTTGTGAAGGAATTCTTTCCTAATCAAATTCTTACCTTAACAAGATAAACCCTAGCCTTCTATACACGAATTTTTCAGACCCAAACCCTATATATACATCTTAAAGCTTGTGCAAACCTTCACAATTAACACAACAATCATCAAATCCTCTCCTCTATCATCCATAAACACAAATTCTTCATCTAATTCATCACATTATACCATCAAAACACCATCAAATTCATCAAGCTTTAAAGAGTTCTTCCAAGATCAATCAACAAACCTTTCTCTTTCATCAATTCCAAGCAAAAACATCAAACTACACCAAATTTTCCTTAAACTTTTAATCCATCCTTGGTATAACTTGAGTTGTGGGTAAATCAAGCATGACTAACAGATATGAAGCTACGGAATACAAGAGAAAGTGCTCAATCCTTGGGAAGAATAAGAAATTGCCTGGAGCCACCATTGAAAAAGCCATCAATATTGATGAGGTCACTGAAGATTCAAAGAAAAGGCACCAGCACAATCACTACCAAAGAAGAAATTAACTGCTAGAATGTCCATACCATCAAGGAGGCCTTTGAAGAAAATAAAAATCCAAGATCAAGGTTCTTCTACCTCTTCCTCTGAAATTGTTTATGATCTTCCTCCTTGGGCTCTCAAGTTACAGAACGAAGTAGAAAGATTACGCGAAGATAACAGAGATCTTTGGACAGAAGTCATACAGTTGGAATCACAGGTAGAAGATTTAACCATGGTAAGGGATATTGAGAGTTATACCGATCCTTCAGCTTCGGATAAGGAGGATGATATGATGGATCTCTATGGCCAGCCAGGTAGGTCATTCTAATTCTTCTTAATAGCTTGTATGCATTAGGTAGTTTAGTTAGTTTAATTTTAAATTTTATTCAATTCCTGAGTCTTTTTTTCGAGTCGTGGGGACACGGCTTACTTTTGAGTTGGGGGTGGGGATTCGTTGTCCTCATCTTCTTTTCATTTTTGCATAAAATTTAAATTTTTTAGGTTGAATTAAGGCATAGAATATCTTGACTGTACCTATTTGAGCATGATTTTATTAGGTCAATGATAGTAAGTAGTATGTTTTTGAAAGATGCAACAAAATTGTTTAGGATGCATGTATGAAAACAGGAAATAAAGGATAGAAAAGTTAATGAACAATGCTAAGAATTCACGTTGAAACTTAGGAATAGTTAATTGGTGTGTAGAATGTGAGGTTTAAAATTAGTTGAAAACCCACTTGTCTATGAACTAATAATGAAAACGTAACGAAATCCGGTGGTTAGAAAAATGACTAAGGCAGTTCTTTCATGATAAAACACTTGAAGCCTTTAGACTTTCTCACCCTTTTGTTTGATATTATTTGTTATTTATCCGTCTTAGCCCCTCTGAGCCTTTCTAAAGCCTTTATTGAAACACATTATAATCCATACCTTAGTTTATAGGACTTATCTATATGACCCGCACTCGAATCGAAAAACCTGAGACAAACTCGTTTTAGAGCTTGAGTTTGGGGTGGTAGATTTCATAATTAGGGAACTTTGGGAATTGGGAATTATCTTTGTGATTTTATTGATGATGAAATTGTTATTATTGTAACCCTTTGCCGGGGTAATAGTGAATGAATAAGAAGTTACGAGCTAACAAGGGCATTAAAAAAATATATATATGAAAAAAATAGTGTGATATCTCAACATCAAAAAAGAATCATAACTATACAAAAGAAAAAAATTGAGGTGAAACGAAAATATATATTCGGACCGGCAAAGTGGATTTTATATCATCAAAGGTTTTAAATTGGGATTATTGGGGATGCACATCAAAAAGCATCAATAAATTGGGTTGAGTGAGAACATCTTCGAGTGAAAACTCAAGCTCTAGGGCGATTCGTTGATGGCTAGTGAGGAGAGAGCCAAAAGCTCACTTTTCATTATCCAAATATACCACACCCGTCCTTAAGCCAAGTTTAACCAAGACCTTAGGATTTCTAACTACTAGATGGAGAAACAATTGAGCTATTAGGTAGTAGGTAAGTGGACCATTAGATGATGTATTTGGGACCTATGAACAACCTATAACCATTAACCTGAACTAAGTTATCATCCTCTCCTTCTGGAATTGCGAAATTAATCTTAACTTGAATTTATGGATTGTTGATTACATGTGTATTAAGCATATTTGCGCATTATTTCTTGAGCATTACTACATGAGACTTTTTAGATTTTATGCTCTAGGATCATTCATTATATTCTGTTCTTGTTCTCCTCCGACTTATTCTTGTTTATTTTGACTACCCTACTTTTCTTTACTTTTATTGTATCGGGACGATACAACTTTGAGTTGGGGGTCTTGATGTCTCCTCATTTGTGATAATAAAATATACTTCTGAGACATCATTTTAGGCTTATTTAGTAGTTTATAGGTTGATTTTAGCTTAGTTTAGTGCACTTTCTTATTTTGAGTCTTGATTTAGGAACATAATATTTTTAGAGCATATTGGGTTTAATTGTTTATTTAGTGTGAAGCTTTAAAGATAATTATGGAGATTAATTAGAGTCCAAGTCAAAGACTACAACTTATGGAAAGAGATATGCATGGAAATTGGAGATAAAAAGATGTGTGATTTCACCCAAGAAATAGGCCGATTTTGGTAATTTCCTTTCATAGGTGCAAAGATAATTCTGTTGCGATTCTTTTGGTATCTTATGAAGCTCAATCCGACCAATAACGAAGAAGATATGCTCAAAACGGTCTAGCAATGTTTATCTTTATTTCCTTACGAATTTGAGTTGGGCTAGGAGTCCATTACTTAACTTATCTCTAAAGAAACGAATTAGGTCAACCTATACACTATAAATACAGCCTCTTAACACTCTTAAATCATCCTTGGTGAAACCTTAAACCAAGAGGAAGCTTACAACACAAGAGAGAAGTCTGGAAGGAGCTGTCATCAACAATGTCTTCTTCTACCTTTAGATTTGTAATTTCTTTCTTTTCTTTCATGAACTAAATTTCGTTAGCTTGAGTTTTAGCATATATGTATGAACCCTAGTTTTGATTGACATCTATCTAATTTGGGAATTTAATATTTTAAATAGAATTATAGTTTTTATTCTCTGTTTATGTGTTTGGATTTATATTTTGTGTTCTTCTTGACGGCCGCCATATAGAATTACCATCTAGTAATTAGGTCACCATTGACAACGGTGTTTAATTGCATGTTTAGCACATAACGTCTAGTATTAGGTCTGATCTGACAACCCAACCTAACTAGATAATCACTACGGTCTAGTTCTTGTGACTATTTACCAATTACAGGAAAAGTTTGCTTAGAAAGCCTTATTGACACAGGTAAATCCTATTTTAAACTACCGATAGCGAATTGGGACCGATTAGGGAAATACTACATAATTCACCCTTACATGTTTAGAACGGCAAAACTAGTGGAGATTACATGCTAATAACTGGAGCTATATTCTCATATCACTTCTCTTTCGTATTTATTTTCTGTCTTTTAATTCTTAGTTTAATTTAGTTAATTATTTGCTCAAATCCATTTTTACTTGTCTTTACTTTTATTTGCGTTTAGTTGTTCTATCTTTAATTTATTTTCACTTGGTATTTGCATAAGATTCTCCTAACCTATGTAGTCTCTGCGGAACGAATCTTAATCTTTTAACTAAAACTTGGATACGATCTGTATACTTGCAGAACTGTGTAGTTTAGGGTGTTATTTGCACGTTAATTATCTCTTATTTTATCTCACCCTAGGCCCCACCATTTGCTCACTTAAACCTGGATAATCGTTTGCAAATAATAACACACATCATGACAATATGTACAACCAACATTCAACAATGCTCTCATTCATATCGTTAACACTCATATACAGCCCTCAGATGACCAAAACTAATATCACCAAAATGTTACAGTTAAGTAGAGTAACTCGAGCCCAATGTGAATATCAAGTAAGATCCTTACAATCTAGGTCTTAAGACTTGTATCATGATTACAAAAATGAATCACAAAGAGTCCTATCTGTCAGGTGTGGTCGAACTATCTATTTCATCTCTAGGTTATTTGCAATTTAGTTTTAGAAATAACCAGAATAAAATTGTCTTCAACCCAACCCACATAGTTCCTAAATTATATAACGTATTCATGAAGAATGTAAAATCAGCTTACTTTTTACATATATAACTTCACGTGCGAACTTTTATTGTCGTTTTCATAAAAAGTTTAATGTGATATCACACAAGAAGATAAAAGCTATCAAACAGCTCAATAGTTATTTCCCAAAAATTTCCATGAAATGAAATATTTTTTCTACTCATTTTCAATTGTACAGAACACACCTTAATTATTTCAAACAATTTTTCTCTTATAATAGAAACAACTGAATACGAAATTCAACTAAAAAACCAAACAAAGGTTCACAAACCACTAATATTCACTATAAAATTAAAATTTCAATCATCAAATAAACAACACAACCGGAAATAACCACGCTTGGCTGCGCATAGTTTTTTCTTGATATCATCTTACGAAGAACCAGATGAACCACCAATTTCGAACTTAGAGTTGACTTCAGTACTTCCTCTAATAACAAGTAAAGGACGTGTAGGCACAATCGTATTAACTACTGCTTCTTCATTTAGTTGCTCCCTCTGGTTGCTTCATTCAGTCGCTCAATTTGAGATGTACCTGGCACCTCCACCATCGTCCTCAAGCTTTCTGTGGCGGGAAACCATAAGATCTATCTTGGTGTTACAATCTCCAGCCATCTGGCAAAAAACCCACAATAATAAAATCATGAGCATGGATTAAGGCAAAATCAAATGATAAAAAATATTTTAAAAAATTCACCTCCAAGTAACGAGTATATTGTCTCGAAAACTCTAGATCATCTATCATGGGTATCTCTAGAGCACCTGAGAGCTGGCGTGCTGAATTAGCGACCCTAAACCACACATTAATATATATGTTAGTTTCCTTAATAACACAATTTATGATATTTAGTTAGCATCGGCATGAACAATATTTTTAAAAACTATAAATAAAATATGTTGTAATGACTTTTACTTACAAATTCATCTTTGATTCGAGATATAAACTATTATCTTCTAATGAACAATCACTACTCAAGAGAGGGTCTTTTAGAGTCTCCTATATTAAGCAAAGTATCTTCGATATTGTTCACATTCTCCACCAAATGATTTATCTGCAAAAATTAATTCCTTAGATGTCATGTGTTTTTATCCAGGTTAAGAAAAAGGTGAACTCCTTATGTTTTGGTTTATTTGAAACTTTCACCTATTTTTAGAAAATTCAACTGAATTATTTGAAATGAGTATATTATCTAATAATATATAATATTAAGTTTTAAAATAAATTTTACTATACTATTTATGTTCATAGGCTATAATTAGAAGGCTACACCTTGGTTCTCTGGTGTAGACCATTAAAAAATATACATAATATTTGGTGCTATCTGTGATGGACTCCAAAGTTTTATATTAGATAATCAACCATTAAAAATATGTTTAAGTAATACATTTATCTTTCATTTACTTGAAATTTGTCTTCACATAACTTCTCAAGTCCAATTAAATTAAAATATTTATTATTATCATAATTTTCATTATTAACCCAATTTATTTAATTTAAGCTAGGTTTAACCTAATTAAAAAAATGCTAAAGTCCAAAGATAACAAATTGCAACAAAACACACAAGTAATCAATCTAAAAGTAACAAAAATACTATGTGCACAACAATATAGGAAATTAATTCATTGCATAATATATATAATCATCATAAAACTATTTTTTGGTAAAAATTATTCAATAAACTAATGACTAATCACAAAATAACAAATAAAAAGTAATGCACTATTAAAAAGAAATTGAACCTGTCTATTTAATTGAAATGGCATGATCAACGATCATAATCCGATAGTGAATCACAACTAGAGATATGTATTATGGATATATGGTAATTGGACGAAACACACCTATAGATCGGTGTGTTATGGATGATTTACAAGATTTGGGTAATGAACTATTCACAACTATAGATCTGGTATAGGAATTAAATTCTCTCACCCAAAAAAAGAAATTAGAAGATGAGTTAATCGGCGGTTTGAAACAAAAGTATGGCGAATGAGTCTTCGGCTTAGTAAAAATGAGAGGACATGGGAAAAATGATCAAGTGTAATTTAAAGGACAAGTATAAGAATATAATTTGTTTTACATAGTGGAATGCATATGTTATATAACAAACTTCAAGAGACTATTGAAAGACAACTACATTGTTTTAAATAAAACACATATAGTTTTATTTTATTTTTTAAAACAATATTTGAGTTATGTTTCTGTGATTTTAGATATTTAGAAAAAAAATAGTATTATATATTTGATATGATATAGTACATCTCTGGATTCTCTAGTCTAGTTTTTTTATCAGTAAATAATTTTTATTATTAAAATCAACTTCAAATATCTTTACATTACCTTTTCTAGCTTGCTACAAACTAAAGCCCAAAAAGACTAATTAATTAAGGCTAATACAACTATTACAAGATAAAATATTACAAGCTTTCAAAAAAAAAAATCGGCTCAACAAACTTTTTAGCCCAATTCGAAAGTGGTGTTCAGCTTTTATACTAAATCCACTTTATTTTTTTTTCAGCTTAACACACCATTCCACCAATCTTCTTATACAATTGTTCTTCATTTTGTCTATTATTTAAATGATCTCTTTCATTTTTCTCCCACCATATGCAATATATATAAGTTGTAAGTAGAATACTCGCAATACCAATAATCTCATCACAAGATAACTGCAGAATATCTTCACTTAACGATTCTAAATTAGTTGGATTGCATTTAATATTGCAGGCTTTAAGCAGATTACATAAAATTCTTTTTGCGAAAGAACAGCTTAAAAACAGATGCTCTACCTCTTCAGATAAAGGATCAATATGACGGCCCCAACTAATCATCATGGACTTGGTAGGTAACCTATTCTGAATAGCCAGCCAAGCTACAATGGAACACCTCGGAATATTTAACTTGGACCATACAATTTTGAACCACTTAACTTCATCATTGTTACTAACAATTTTGTTTTGCGTTTTCTTAAATGAAAAGCCTCTTTTTGTGCTTATGGTCCAAAATATAAGATCATACCCTTGTTGTTACCATTTTTCACCTTATGAAAGATAAAATTATAAGCAATGTACCTTATCTTCATAAGTTGCTTCCATATCCAAGAGTGTGATTGCTTGATGTCAATACTCCATATACATTTGCCTTTAATAATATTATGATGTACCCACATATTCCACAGGTTATTTGGTAGCGCATACATTCTTCAAAAGGTGAACAAAAGGCATACATTATTTAGATCTTCAATATTTGGTATTCCCAAACCTCCTTTCTTTTTAAAATTTGACTTTTTATAAAAAAGATTAAATGTTAGATTAAAAAATAAAAATTATCTAATGAGTCTTGAAAACCCCAATCCAAACCTGTCATTTCAATTCACTCTTCTTACTAAAGGTTGATTGGAAGATTTAACATTTTAAATCTATTTCCCAACTTCTCATTATACACTCATTTATTATTTTACTTACTATATATATATATATTAAATTACACACATAAATCATAAATCCTAAAAGCCCAGTACCCCTCTTCTCTCCCTACCCTAACCCAGCAGTCACGGCCTTTAGTGATTTTTACGGTGTTTTTTTGGAAGGAATTTCTCAAACTACAAGGTACTACATCAGCAAAAAGTAGTGCATATCACCATAAAGTGATAGGCAAACTGAAATCATAAAGAATGGGTTTGAACTCTATCTTTGGTGCTCTGTCTCTGACACTCCACGCAAAGGTTCTTACCTTGGACAGAATTCTGGTACAAAAATCTCTTCACACATTTTCCAGAATGACCCTATTTCAAACTCTATATGGTCACCTTTCACCAGCTATTATTCATTACATTCCAGGTTCTTCCACAATGAAGCTGTTGATTCTAGCTTGCAGCTCCAAGACACCTTACTATAGTTATGAACGAATTCACTTTGTGCCAAGATTAGCATAGAACATTTTGCTAGAATCATTTGAAGCAAATGAACTCGCGTGGATGAAATTAAAGCCGTATCAACAATTATCAATTAGAGGTCACTTAAATACAAGAATTTGTCGCCGATTTTATGGTTCTTTCCGCATTTAAAAAAAAATAGGTCCAGTCGCCTACAATGTGGAGATAACTACTTATTAAAATATCGACTTGGTGTTCCATGTTTAGCTCCTCAAAAGATTCAAAGGCATAACAAATCTAGCACCGGTTTCCTCTCTGAAAACTCTGACCAGTGAGCATCCTTCTAGTCGCACCATCTTGCGATAAGTATGATGAATAGTTCCAATCTCACTCTTTCTAAAAGGTGTTGGCATATTCTGCATTGTGCATTGGAAAATCTTTTCCAACTCGTTCACATATAATAGTCTACTGACAAGAGATGTATTTGAATGCCATGTAAAGAGGGTAACATGCAATCGACTCGCTAAGGACAAGTTTTAATATGATCTTCCACACGGGTGTTTCTTTGTTGTAATGAAGATGATGCAAGTAGTCTTAACGTGCTCTCCTCACTTAAACTAACAACACATTCATGAGTTTAAGTTTATTTCTAATCCATTCTCAACCACATTCTCTGGTCTATATGACTTTTTTGATTCCTAATGAATAATTATCACTCAGAACCTTCTCTCAACCGTGATGCTAAAACACTTGAATTGTCAAGATCATTCACTTTGCAAGACTCAATCAAATATTTTTTTTGTTTTATTTTCAATTATTTTTCGCCGAATTTTTGCTCACTTGAACCTAGATAATCGTTTGCAAAAAATAAAACACATCATGACAATATGTACAACCAACATTCAACAATGCTCTCATTCATATCGGCAAGAACCCTTATATGACTAAAACTAATCTCACCAAAATGTAACAGCTAAGTAGAGTAACTCGAGCCCAATGTTAATATCAAGTAAGATCCTTATAATCTAGGTCTTAATACTTGTATCATGATTATAAAAATGAGTCACAAAGAGTCCTATCTGTCAGGTGTGGTCGAACTATCTATTTCATCTCTAGGTTATTTGCAATTTAGTTTTAGAAATAACCAGAATAAAATTATATTCAAACCAACCGACATAATTCCTAAATTTTATTACGTATTCATGAAGAATGTAAAATCAGCTTACTTTTTACATATATATCTTCACGTGCGAACTTTGATTGTCGTTTTCATAAAAAGTTTTATGTGATATCACACAAGAAGATAAAAGCTATCAAACAGCGCAATAGTTATTTCCCAAAACTTTCCATGAAATGAAATATTTTTTCTACTCATTTTCAATTGTACAGAGCACACCTTAATTATTTCAAAAAAAATTTCTCTTATAATAGAAACAACTGAATAAGAAATTCAACTAAAAACCCAAAAAAAGGTTCACAAACCACCAATATTCACTATAAAATTAAAATTTAAATCATCAAATAAACAACACAACCGGAAATAACCATGCTTGGCCGCATATAGTTTTTTCTTGATATCATCTTACGAAGAACCAGATGAACCACCAATTTCGAACTTAGAGTTGACTTCAGTACTTCCTCTAATAACAAGTAAAGGACCTGTAGGCACAATCGTATTATCTACCGCTTCTTCATTTAGTTGCTCCCCTCCTACCTGGTTTGCTTCATTCAGTAGCCCAATTTGAGATATACCTGGTACCTCCACCATCGTCCACCTCCACCATCGTCCTCAAGCTTTCTGTGGCACCTCCACCATCGTCCACCTCCACCATCGTCCTCAAGCTTTCTGCGGCAGGAAACCATAAGATCTATCTTGGTGTTAAAAGCTCCTGCCATCTGGCAAAAAACCCACAATAATAAAATCATAAGCATGGTTTAAGGCAAAATCAAATGATAAAAAAATATTTTAAAAAATTCACCTCCAACTAACGAGTATACTGTCTCGAAAACTCTAGATCATCTATCATGGGTATCTCTAGAGCACCTGAGAGCGTGCTGAATTAGCAAACCTAAACCACACATTTATATGTATGATAGTTTCCTTAATAACACAATTAATGATATTTAGTTAGCATCGGCATGAACAATATTTTTAGAAACTATAAATAAAATATGTTGTAATGACTTTTACTTACAAATTCATCTTTGATTTGAGATATAAACTATTATCTTCTAATGAACAATCACTACTCAAGAGAGGGTCTTTTATATTACTAAATCATCTGAACTATCACTACTCAAGAGAGAGTCTCATATATCAAGCAAAGCATCTTCGATATTGTTCACATTATCCACCAACTGATTTATCTGCAAAAATTAATTCCTTAGATATCCTGTGTTTTTATCTAGGTTAAGAAAAAGGTGAACTCCTTATGTTTTGGTTTATTTGAAACTTTCAACTATTTTTAGAAAATTCAACTGAATTATTTCAAATGAGTATATTATCTATCAATATATAATATTAAATTTTAAAATAAATTTTACTATATTATTTATGTTCATATGCTACAATTAGAAGGCTACACCATGCTTCTCTGGTGTAGACCATTAAAAAATATACATAATATTTGGTGCTATCTGTGATGGACTCCAAAGTTTTGTAACAGATGATCAACCATTAAAAATATGTTTAAGAATACATTTATCTTTCATTTACTTGATATTTTTCTTCACATAACTTCTCAAGTCCAATTAAATTAAAGTATTTATTATTACCATAATTTTCATTATTAACCCAATTTATTTAATTTAAGCTAGGTTTAACCTAATTAAAAAATACAAAAGTCCAAAGATAACAAATTACAACAAAACACACAAGCAATCAATCTTAAAGTAACAAAAATACTATGTGCACAACAACATAGGAAATTAATTCATTGCATAATATATATAATCATCATAAAGCTATTTTTTGGTAAAAATTATTAAATAAACTAATGACTAATCACAAAATAACAAATAAAAAGTAATGCACTATTAAAAAGAAATTGAACCTGTCTACTTAATTGAAATGGCATGACTAATCATAATCCGATAGTGAATACAACTAGAGATAGGTATTATGGATATAGGGTAATTGGACGAACCACACCAATAGATAGATCGGTGTTATGGACGATTTACAACTAGAGATATGGTTTTATGGACGATTTACAACTAGAGATCTTTGTTATGGACGAATCACAACAACATATCTTTGTTATAGATCTGTGTAATGGACTATTCACAACTATAGATCGGGGGTACAGGAATTAAAGTTTCTCACCCAAAAAAAGAAATTAGAAGATGAGTTAATCGGGCGGTTTGAAGCGAAAGTATGGTGAATGAGTCTTCGGCTTCGTAAAAATATAAGGGCATGGGAAAAATGATCAAGTGTAATTTAAAGGACAAGTATAAGAATATAATCTGTTTTACTTAGTGGAATGCATATGTTATATAACAACTTCAAGAGACTATTGAAGGACAACTACACTGTTTTAAATAAAACACATATAGTTTTACTTTATTTTTTAAAACAATATTTGAGTTATGTTTTTGTGATTTTAGATAGTTAGAAGAAAAAATAGTATTATATATTTGATATGATATAGTATATCTATGGATTCTCTAGTCTATGTTTTATTATTAAAATCAACTTTAAATATCTTTACATAACTTTTTCTAGCCTGCTACAAACTAAAGCCCAAAAAGACTAATTAATTAAGGCAAATACAACTATTACAAGATAAAATATTACAAGCTTTCAAAGGAATATGGGATAAAAAAATTGGCTCAACAAGCTTTTTAGCCCAATCGAAAGTGGTGTTCAGCTTTTATGCTAAATCCACTTTAGTTTCTTTTTTTCAGCTTAACACACACCATTCCACATATTATCTTATACAATTGTTCTTCATTTTGTCTATTATTTAAATGATCTCTTTCATTTTTCTCCCACCATATGCAATATATATAAGTTGTAAGTAGAATACTCGCAATACCAATAATCTCATCACAAGATAACTGCAGAATATCTTCAATTAACGCTTCTAAATTAGTTGGATTGCTTTTAACATTGCAGGCTTTAAGCAGTTTACTTAAAATTCTTTTTGCGAAAGAACAACTCAAAAACAAATGCTCCACCTCTTCAGATAAAGGATCAATTTGAAGGCCCCAACTAATCATCATGGACTTGGTAGGTAACCTATTCTGAATAGCCATCCATGCTACAATGGAACACCTCGGAATATTTAACTTGGATTATACAATTTTGAACCACTTAACTTCATCATTGTTACTAAGAATTTTGTTTTCAGTTTTAAATGAAATCCTCTTTTTGTGCTTATGGTCGAAAATATAAGATCATACCCTTGTTGTAGTTTAATAATGGTAATGTAAGGTAACAATTTACCCACATCAAGGAGGTAGTCTCCATCTATCTCTACCATAGCAGCTTTTAATAGTTCTATCACAATTAATATTATACCTAACTATCTCAATACCAAGAACTTCCTACATACTTTTGCCTTCTAACCATTTATCCCATATAATAAAAGTGTTGTTACCATTTTTCACCTTATGAAAGATAAAATTATATGCAATGTACCTTATCTACATAAGTTGGTTCCATATCCAAGAGTGTGATTGCTTGATGTCAATACTCCATATACATTTGCCTTTAATAATATTATGATGTACCCATATATTCCACAGGTTATTCGGTTGCGCATACATTCTCTAAAAGGTGAACAAAAGGCATACTTTATTTAGATCTTCAATATTTGGTATTCCCAAACCTCCTTTCTTTTTAAAATTCGACTTTTTTTTATCAAAAATATTAAATGTTAGATTAAAAAATAAAAAATATATAATGAGTCTTGAAAACCCCAATCCAAACCTGTCATTTCAATTCACTCTTCTTACTAAAGGTTGATTGGAAGATTTAACACTATAAATCTATTTTCCAACTACTCATTATACACTCATTTATTATTTTACTTACTTTATATATTAAATTACACACATAAATCATAAATCCTAAAAACTCCATCCCCCTCTTCTCTCCCTACCTTAACCCAGCAGTCACGGCCTTCAGTAATTTTTACGGTGTCTTTTTGGAAGGAATTGTTCAAACTACAAGGTACTACATCAGCAAAAAGTAGTGCATATAACCCTAAAGTGATTGGCAAACTGAAATCGTAAAGAATGAGCTTGAACTCTATCTTTGGTGCTCTGTCTCTGACACTCCACGCAAAGGTTCTTACCTTGGACATAATTCTGGTACAAAACATCTCTTCACACATTTTCCAGAATGACCATATTTCAAACTCTATATGGTCATCTTTTACCAGCTATTATTCATTACGTTCCAGGTTCTTCCACAATGAAGTTGTTGATTCAGACTTGCAGCTCCAAGACACCTTACTATAGTTATGAACGAATTCACTTTGTGCCCAGACTTGCATAAAACATTTGCTAGAATCATTTGAAGCAAATGAACTCGCGCGGGTGAAATCAAAGCCGTATCAACAATTATCAATTAGAGGTCACTTAAATACAAAACTTTGTTGCCGATTTTATGGTTCTTTCCACATTAAAAAAAATAGGTCTAGTCGCCTACAATGTGGAGATAAATCCTTATTAAAATATCGACTTGGTGTTCCACATTTAGCTCGTCAAAGATTCAAAGGCACAACAAATCTGGCACCGGTTTCCTCTCTGGAAACTCTGACCAGTGTGCATCCTTTCTAGTCGCACCATCTTGCGATAATGATGATGATGAATGGTGAATTCCAATATCACTCTTTCTAAAGGGTGTTGGCATATTCTACATTGTTCATTGACAAATATTTTCAAACTCATTCACATATAATAGTCTAGTGACAAGAGATGTATTTGAATTCCATGTAAAGAGGGTACCATGCATTCGACTCGCTAAGGACAAGCTATAATATGATCTTCCACATGGGTGTTTCTTTGGTATAATGAAGATGATGCAAGTAGTCTTAACGTGCTCTCCTCACTTAATCTAACAACACATTCATGAGCTTAATTTATTTCTAATCCATTCTCAACCACATTCTCTGGTCTATATGACTTGTTGGATTCCTAATGAATAATTATCACTCAGAACCTTCTCTCAATCGTGATGTTAAAACACTTGAATTGTTAAGATCATTCACTTTGCAAGACTCAATCAAATATATTTTTGTTTTATTTTCAATTATTTTTCGCTGAATTTTTGCTCACTGTAACCTGGATAATCGTTTGCAAATAATAACACACATCATGACAATATGTACAACCAACATTCAACAATGCTCTCATTCATATCGTTAACACTCATATACAACCCTCAGATGACCAAAACTAATCTCACCAAAATGTAACAGTTAAGTAGAGTAACTCGAGCCCAATGTGAATATCAAGTAAGATCCTTACAATCTTGGTCTTAAGACTTGTATCATGATTATAAAAATGAGTCACAAAGAGTCATATCTGTCAGGTCTGGTCGAACTATCTATTTCATCTCTACGTTATTTTCAATTTAGTTTTAGAAATAACCAGAAAAAAATTGTATTCAAACCAACCCACATAGTTCCTAAATTCTATAACGTATTCATGAAGAATGTAAAATCAGCTTACTTTTTACATATATATCTTCACGTGCCAACTTTGATTGTCGTTTTCATAAAAAGTTTTATGTGATATCACACAAGAAGATAAAAGCTATCAAACAGCGCAATAGTTATTTCCCAAAACTTTCCATGAAATGAAATATTTTTTCTACTCATTTTCAATTGTACAGAACACACCTTAATTATTTCAAACAATTTTTCTCTTATAATAGAAACAACTGAATAAGAAATTCAACTAAAAAACCAAACAAAGGTTAGCCAACCACCAATATTCACTATAAAATTAAAATTTCAATCATCAAATAAACAACACAACCGGAATTGAACACCCATCCACAGCACGCTTGGCTTCGTATAGTTTTATTGATATCATCTTACGAAGAACCAGATGAACTACCAATTTCGAACTTAGAGTTGACTTCAGTTTTCCTCTAATAACAAGTAAAGGTTCTGTAGGCACAATCATATTAACTACTGCTTCTTCATTTAGTTGCTCCCCTCCTACCTGGCTTGCTTCATTCAGTCTCTCAATTTGAGATGTACCTGGCACCTCCACCATCGTCCTCAAGCTTTCTTCGGCTGGAAACCATAAGATCTATCTTGGTGTTAAAAGCTCCAGCCATCTGGAAAAAAACCCACAGTTTTAAAATCGGGAGCATGGATTAAGGCAAAATCGAATGATAAAAAAATATTTTAAAAAATTCACCTCCAAGTAACGAGTATACTGTCTCGAAAACCCTAGCTCATCTATCATGGGTATCTCTAGAGCACATGAGAGTTGGCATGCTGAATCAACGACCCTATACCACACATTGATATATATGTTAGTTTCCTTAATAACACAATTAATAATATTTAGTTAACATCGACATGAACAATATTTTTAGAAACTATAAATAAAATATGTTGTAATGACTTTTACTTACAAATTCATCTTTGATTCGAGATATAAACTATTATCTTCTAATGAACAGTCACTACTTAAGAGAGGGTCTTTTATATTACTCAGATAATTTGAACTATCACTACTGAAGAGAGAGTCTCCTATATCAAGCAAAGCATCTTCGATATTGTTCACATTCTCCACCAACTGATTTATCTTCAAAAATTAATTCCTTAGATGTCCTGTATTTTTATCTATGTTAAGAAAAAGGTGAACTCCTTATGTTTTGGTTTATTTGAAACTTTCATCCATTTTTAGAAAATTCAGCTGAATTGTTTGAAATAAGTATATTATCTATCAATATATAATATTAAGTTTTAAAATAAAATTTACTATATGATTTAAGTTCATAGGCTACAATTAGAAGGCTATTCCATACTTCTCTGGTGTAGACCATCAAAAATATACATAATATTTGGTGCTATCTGTGATGGACTCCAAAGTTTTGTAACAGATGATCAACCATTAAAAATATGTGTAAGAATACATTTATCTTTCATTTTGTTAAATATTTGTATTAGTAGTGCAAATATATATAATGTATTTATTAGGTTGTGGATAAGATCAAACAGTTACTAGCCGTTATTAGCAGTTGCTAGCAGTTGTGTAATAGGAACCCTATATATGTATGTATTCTATCCGTGTAAATCTTAATAAAAAGTTTCATTTCAATCTCTTATTATCTGGTTCGAATTATTCTCTTTCTCATAAACAAATTTTTGCTTTCAATCAATTAATGTTGTATTCACAAACACTAACAATTGGTATCTAGAGCTTTCTTTTAAAGGGATCTGTGCTTATTTCATTTGAAGAAATTAAACAAATGGAAGCTGGAACAAATTTTTCATCAATTTCTCCTCCCATCTTTGATGGAGAAAATTATCAAATGTGGGCTGTGAGAATGGAGACATATCTGGAATCTTTGGATATTTAGGATGCAGTGGAAGTAAATTATGAAGTTCCTAATTTACCAGATAATCCTACCATGGCCCAAATGAAAAATCATAAAGAGAAGAAAACCAAAAAGTCAAAGGCAAAAGCATGTTTGTTTGCCGCTGTATCCCCAACTATCTTCACAAGGGTTATGTCACTTAAAACCGCAAAGGAAATCTGGGACTACCTTAAAGGAGAATATGAAGGCGATGACATGATAAGAGGTATGAAAGTTTTAAATTTAATCAGAGAGTTTGAAATGCAAAAGATGTTGGAATTTGAAACAATTAAAGAGTTTTCAGATAAACTTCTGAATATTGCTAATAAAGTAAGGTTACTTGGATCCACATTTTCTGATTCTAGAATTGTAGAAAAATTCTTGTTACTGTGCCCGAAAGATATGAAGCCACAATCACAACTTTAGAAAATACTAAAGATTTGTCGAAGATTACGTTGGCAGAGATATTAAATGCCTTACAGGCACAGGAACAAAGAAGAATGATGAGGCAAGAAGGATCAGTTGAGGGAGCACTTCAAGCCAAACATGATGAAAAGAACCAGAAAAAATTTCAAACAAAAGGGGAGGGATCAAGTAACAATGTTAATAAACATAAGGGAGTTTCAAAGGGAAATTATCCTCCTTGCAAACATTGTGGAAAGAAATGTCATGCACCTTTTAAATGTTTTAGAAGACCTGATGCGAAGTGTACAAAATGCAACAAACTTGGACATGAAGCTATCATTTGCAAAGAAAAGGGAAAACAAGAAGATGCAGAAGAAGATGCTCAAATTGTTGAAGAAGAGGAAGAGGATCAACTTTTTGTGGCAACTTATTTTTCAAGTAGTGGTTCAAATGATTGTTGGTTAATTGATAGTGGCTGTACTAACCACATGACTTACGATAAGGATTTATTCAAGGAAATGGAGGCCACAAAAATAAGCAAAGTCAGAATTGGGAATGGCAAACACATTGCTGTGAAAGGCAAAGGAACTATAGCAATCACAACCTGTAATGGTACAAAAATAATCACTGATGTACTTTATGTTCCTGAAAAATGACCAGAACTTGTTGAGTGTTGGTCAACTACTTGAAAAGGGATTCAAGGTGTTTTTTGAAGACAAGTGTTGCATGATTAAAGATACTTCTAGGCAAGAACTATTCAAAGTTAAAATGAGAGGGAAATGTTTCTCATTTGATCCAATGGAGGAGGAGCAGAGTGCATTCTCAGCCATAGAAAGTATCACTGAAGTCTGGCACAAAAGGTTGGGTCATTATCATCACTTTGGACTTCTTTTGATGCAGAAAAAGAAAATGGCAAAAGATTTACCGAATCTAGAAGAAACAATTTCAAATTGTCAAGCATGCCATTTTGGAAAACAAAGTAGACAGCCATTTCCAAAAGCAACATGGCGAGCATCACAAAAATTGCGACTCATCCATACTAACTTGGCAGGTCCTCAAAGAACACCATCTTTGAAAGGTAGTCTTTACTATATTGTTTTCATTATTGATCTAACAAGAATGTGTTGGATTTATTTTTTGAAAACAAAGTCTGAAGTTGCTAGAGTATTTTGGAACTTCAAGAAAAAGGTTGAAAATCAAAGTGGTTGCAAAATTCAAACGGTTAGATCAGACAATGGGAAGGAGTACACTTCAGAAGAATTTAATATGTTTTGTGAGGAGGCAGGTATTGAACATCAACTTACGGCTCCTTATACTCCACAACAAAATGGTGTCAGTGAAAGAAGAAACACTCCTTATACTCCACAACAAAATGGTGTCAGTGAAAGAAGAAACAGATACATGGTGGACATGACACGGTGAGAGGCTGTCCACACATCTGTATTCCTGCAAAATAGACTTCCAACCAAAGCTGTCAAGGACAAAACACCATTTGAAGCATGGTACGGATACAAGCCCTCTTTAAATTTTCTAAAAATATTTGGTTGTCTATGCTTTACTTCTGTTCCAAAAGTCAAGTGTGACAAACTTGATAAAAGGGCTGTTCCTGGAATCTTTGTTGGATATAGCACAATATCAAAAGCTTACAGAATCTATCAAAAGCTTACAGAATATTTCAGCCCGACTCTGGCAAAATAATTATCTCGAGAGATGTTCAATTTGTTGAAAATAAAGAATGGAACTGGGAGAGTCCAAATGGAATGAATAAAAGTGACACCAATCTTATATTACCTCAAGAAATTCTCAAAGAACAATCTCATGACACATTGCAAAATGAGAATGAAATGATGTTCCAATTAGAGGCACAAGACTATTATCTGACATCTACCAAAGGTGTAATGTTGTTATTTGTGAGCCTGCGGGGTATGAGGATGCTAAAAAGGATGAAAAGTGGATGAATGCAATGCAAGAAGAATTACACATGATATGGGTCTATCAACAAGCATAAAGAACGATTGGTGGTCAAGGGATATGCTCAAATTTTTGGAGTAGATTATTCTGAGACATTTGCACCTGTGGCAAGACTTGACACAATCAGAATGGATATTTGAATGAGGAAATATATGTTGAGCAACCTGAAGGTTTTGTGGAAGAGGGTCAAGAAGAAAAAGTCTATTTGCTAAAAAAGGCACTTTATGGCCTAAAACAAGCACCACGGGCTTGGTACAACAGAATAGATAATCATTTACTCAGTTTGTGTTTCAAGAAAAGTGTATCTGAGTTTACTCTATATGTTAAACATGATGGTGTTGATTTTCTCATCATATCTCTATATGTTGATGATCTTCTAGTGACATGGAGCAATGCAAGTCAGATTGATCAATTCAAGTTAGAGATGAATAATGCATTTGAGATGACTGATCTTGGTTTAATGACGTACTTTCTTGGCATGGAGGTCAAACAAGGCAAAGATGAAGTTTTCATTTGTCAAAAGAAATATGCAAGAGAGATCTTGAAGAAGTTCAAAATGGAGGATTGTAAAAGTATGAATACTCTAATGAATCAAAAAGAAAAATTGTCAAAGCAAGATGGAACAACAAAGGTAGATGAAGCACATTTCAGAAGTCTTGTTGGATGTTTAATGTACTCGACAGCAAGTAGACCGGCTATTCTAAATGTTGTGAGTATTTTATCTCGGTTCATGAATTGTGCAAGTAAAACTCATCTACAATGTGCAAAAAGGGTTGTAAGATATATCAAGGGGACAATAAACTATGGTGTAAAATTCAAGAGATGTTCAAAGTTCAATTTGTTGGGTTTTTCAGATAGTGATTGGGCTGGTTCAGCAGATGATATGAAAAGTACATCTGGTCATTTCTTTGCATTGGGTTCAGATGTTTTCTCTTGGAGTTCAAAGAAACAATTTGTGACAGCAACTGCAGCAGTGAATCAAGCAATATGGCTTAGAAAAATTCTGAGTGACCTACATCTTGAACAAGAAGAAAGTACAAATATCTTTGTTGATAATCAAGCAGCAATTTCCATCTCTTATAATCCATTGTTCCATGGAAAAACAAAACATTTCAATATCAATTTGTTTTTTCTGAGAGAAGTTCAAAAGAGCGGAGCTGTCAATTATCTCTACGTCAAAACAGAAGATCAAGTTGCTGATATCTTCACCAAGCCTTTACCAACTAGCAAATTTGAGTTCTTACGACAAAAACTTGGGATTTGCAGCTCCTAATCCAAGGAGGAGTGTTAAATATTTGTATTAGTAGTGCAAATATATATAATGTATTTATTAGGTTGTGGATAATATCAAACAGTTACTATCCGTTATTAGCAACTAGCCGTTATTAGTGTAATAGGAACCCTATATATGTATGTATTCTATCAGTGTAAAACATAATAAAAAGTTTCATTTCAATCTATTATCATCTGATTTGAATTCTTCTCTTTCTCATAAACAAATTTTTGCTTTCAATCAATTAATGTTTGTATTCACAAACACTAACACATTTACTTGAAAAAAAAATTCACATAACTTCTCAAGTCCAATTAAATTAAAGTATTTATTATTATCATAATTTTTATTATTAACCCAATTTATTTAATTTAAGCTAGGTTTAACCTAATTAAAAAAACGCAAAAGTCCAAAGATAACAAATTGCACCAAAACACACAAGCAATCAATCTAAAAGTAAAAAAATACTATGTGCACAACAACACAGCAACTTAATTCATTTCATAATATATATTATCATCATAAAGCTATTTTTTGGTAAAAATTATTAAATAAACTAATGACTAATCACAAAATAAGAAATTAAAAGTAATGCACTATTAAAAAGAAATTGAACCTGTCTACTTAATTGAAATGGCATGATCAACAATCGTAATCCGATAGTGCATCACAAGTAACTAGAGAATAAATGATCAACCTGACTACTTAAATTCTCCCACCCTAAAAAAGAAATTAGAAAATGAGTTAAGGTGGCGGTTTGAAGCGAAAGTATGGCGAATGAGTCTTCGGCTTCGTAAAACTGAAAGAACATGGGAAAAATGATCATGTATAATTTAAAGGATAAGTATAAGAATATAATTTTCTTTACTGAGTGGAATGCATATGTTATATGTATAACAATTTCAAGAGATTCTTGAAGGACAACTATACCGTTTTTAATAAAACACATATAGTTTTATTTTATTTTTGAAAATAATATTTGAGTTATGTTTCTGTGATTTTAGATAATTAAAAGAAAAAATAGTATTATATATTTGATATGATATAGTATATCTATGGATTCTCTAGTCTAGTTTTTATTTATCAGTAAATCAAATTTTTTATTAAAATCAACTTCAAATATTTTTACATAACTTTTTCTAGCCCGCTACAAACTAAAGCCCAAAAAAACTAATTAATTAAGGCTAATACAACTATTACAAGATAAAATATTACAAGGTTTCAACGGAATATGGGATAAAAGAAAATCGGCCCAACAAGCTTTTAGCCCAATTCCAAAGTGGTGTTCAGCTTTTGTACTAAATCCACAACTTTATCATTCTTTAGTTTTTTTCTAGCTTAACACACACCATTCCACCAATTTTATCATACAATTGTTCTTCATTTTGTCTATCATTTCCATTATCTCTTTCATATTTTCCCACCATATACAATATATATATGTTGTAAGGAGAATACTCGCAATACCAATAATCTCATCACAAGATAATTGCATCAATTAACTCTTCTAAATCAGTTGGATTGCTTTTAATATTGCAGGCTTTAAGTACTTTACTTAAAATAATTTTTGCGAAAGAATAGCTCAAAAACAGATGCTCTACCTCTTCAGATTTTGCCTTACAGAACAAACATAAAGATCAATTTGAAGGCCCCAACTAATCATCATGGATTGGGTAGGTAACCTATCCTGAATAGCCAGCCAAGCTACAAAGGAACACCTCCTAATTTTTAACTTGGACCATACAATTTTGAACCACTTAACTTCATCATTGTTACTAGAAATTTTGTTTATAGTTTTCATAAATGAAAACCTCTTTTTGTGCTTATGGTCGAAAATATAAGATCATACCCTTTTTGTAGTTTAATAATGTTAATGTAAGGTAACAATTACCCATACCAAAGAGGTAATCTCCATCTATCTCTACCATAGCAGCTTTTAATAGTTCTATCACAATTAATATTATACTTATCAATCTCAATATCAAGAACGTCTGGAATACTTTTGCCTTCTAACCATTTATCCTATATAATAAAAGTGTTGTTACCATTTTTCACCTTATGAAAGATAAAATTATAAGCAATGTACCTTATCTTCATAAGTTGCTTCCATATCCAAGAGTGTGATTGCTTGATGTCAATACTCCATATACATTTTTCTTTAATAATATTATGATGTACCCACATATTCCACAGGTTATTCGGTTGCGCATACATTCTCCAAAAGGTGAACAAAAGGCATACTTTATTTAGATCTTCAATATTTGGTATTCCCAAACCTCCTCTTTTTTAAATTTTGACTTTTTTTACCAAAAAGATTAAATGTTAGATTAAAAAATAAAAAATATCTAATGAGTCTTGAAAACCCCAATCCAAACCTGTCATTTCAATTCACTCTTCTTACTAAACGTTGATTGGAAGATTTAACACTATAAATCTATTTTCCAACTACTCATTATACACTCATTTATTATTTTACTTACTATATATATAATAAATTACATAAATAAATCATAATTCCTAAAAGCTTTACCCCCCTCTTCTCTCCCTACCCTAACCCAGCAGTCATGGCCTTTAGTGATTTTTATGGTGTCTTTTTGGAAGGAATTGTTCAAAATACAAGGTACTACATCATCAAAAAGTAGGGCATATCACCCTAAAGATAGGCAAACTGAAATCGTAAAGAATGGGCTTGAACTCTTTCTTTGGTTCTCTTTCTCTAACACTCCATGCAAAGGTTCTTACCTTGGACAGAATTCTGGTACAAAACATATCTTCACACATTTTATAGAATGACCCTATTTCAGCTCTATATGGTCACTTTTCACCATTTATTATTCATTACATTTCAGGTTCTTCCACAATGAAGCTGTTGATTCAGACTTGCAGCTCCAAGACACCTTACTATAGTTATGAACGAATTCACTTTGTGCCCAGATTTGCATAATACATTTTGCTAGAATCATTTGAAGTAAATGAACTCGCGTGTGTGAAATTAAAGCTGTATCAACAATTATCAATTAGAGGTCACTTCAATACAAAAATTTGTCGCCGATTTTATTGTTCCTTCCGCATTTAAAAAATATAGGTTCAGTCGCCTACAATGTGTAGATAACTCCTTATTAAAATATCCACTTGGTGTTCCACATTTAGCTCCTCAAAAGATTCAAAGGCACAACAAATCTGGCACCGGTTGCCTCTCTGAAAACTCTGACAAGTGCGCATCATTTCTAGTCGCACCATCTTGCGAGAAGGATGATGAATGGTGAATTCCAATCTCACTCTTTCTAAAGGGTGTTGGCATATTCTACATTGTGCATTGGCAAATCTTTTCCAACTTGTTCACATATAATAGTCTAGTGACATGAGATGTATTTAAATTCCATGTAAAGAGACATGCAATCGACTCGCTAAGGACAGGCTATAATATGATCTTCCACACGGGTGTTTCTTTGGTGTAATGAAGATGATGCAAGTAGTCTTAAAGTGCTCTCCTCACTTAAACTAACAACACATTCATGAGCTTAATTTTATTTCTAATCCATGCTCAACCACATTCTCTGGTCGATATGACTTTTTGGATTCCTAATAAATAATTATCACTCAGAACCTTCTCTCAATCATGATGTTAAAACACTTAAATTGTCAAGAACATTCATTTTATTTTCAATTATTTTTTGCCGAATTTTTGCTCACTTGAACCTGGATAATCGTTTGCAAATAATAACACACATCATGACAATATGTACAACCAACATTCAACAATGCTCTCATTCATATCGTTAAAACTCATATACAAACCTCAGTTGGACAAAACTAATCTCACCAAAATGTAACAGTTAAGTAGAGTAACTCAAGTCCAATGTGAATAACAAGTAAGATCCTTACAATCTAGGTCTTAAGACTTGTATCATGATTACAAAGATGAGTCACAAAGAGTCCTATCTGTTAGGTGTGGTCGCACTATCTATTTCATCTCTAGGTTATTTGCAATTTAGTTTTAGAAATAACAAGAATAAAATTGTCTTCAAACCAACCCACATAGTTCCTAAATTCTATAACGTATTCATGAAGAATGTAAAATCAACTTACTTTTTACATATACATCTTTCATGTGCGAACTTTCATTTTCTTTTTCATAAAAAGTTTTATGTGATATCACACAAGAAAATAAAAGCTATCAAACAGTGCAATAGTTATTTCCCAAAAATTATCATCAAATGAAATATTTTTTTCTACTCATTTTCAATTGTACAGAACACACCTTAATTATTTCAAACAATTTTTCTCTTAAAATAAAAACAACTGAATAAGAAAATTCAACTAAAAAACCAAACAAAGGTTCACAAACCACCAATATTCACTATAAAATTAAAATTTCAACCATCAAATAAACATCACAGCCGGAATTGACCACCCATCCACAGCACGCTTGGCCGGCATATAGTTTTTTCTTGATATCATCTTACGAAGAACCAGATGAACCACCAATTTCGAAGTTAGAAATGACTTCAGTACTTCCTCTAATAAGAAGTAAAGGACATGTAGGCACAATCGTATTAACTACTGCTTCTTCATTTTGTTGCTCCCCTCCTACCTGGTTTGCTTCATTTAGTCGCTCAATTTGAAATGTACCTGGCACCTCCACCATCGTTCTCAAGCTCTCTGCAAAAGAATATTACTAAATTATAATTTACAAATAACAAAAAAAATTACTTCGAGAAACAAAAATTATATTGAAAATAACATACCTATCGGTTTGATTCTATTACTACGGCCGAAAACCATAAGATCTATCTTGGTGTTAAAAGTTCCAGCCATCTGGCAAAAAACCCACAGTTATAAAATCATGAGCATGGATTAAGGAAAAATCGAATGATAAAAAAAGATTTTAAAAAATTCACCTCCAAGTAACGAGTATACTGTCTCGAAAACCCTAGCTCATCTATCATGGGTATCTCTAGAGCAACTGAGAGCTGGCGTGCTGAATCAGCGACCCTAAACCACACATTGATATATATGTTAGTTTCCTTAATAACACAATTAATGATATTTAGTTAGTATCGGCATGAACAATATTTTAAAACTTATAAACAAAATATGTTGTAATGACTTTTACTTACAAATTCATCTTTGATTCGAGATATAAACTATTATCTTCTAATGAAAAATCGTTACTCAAGAGAGGGTCTTTTATATTACTCAGATCATCTGAACTATCACTACTCAAGAGAGAGTCTCCTGTATCAAGCAAAGTATCTTCGATATTGTTCACATTCTCCACCAACTGATTTATCTCCAAAAATTAATTCCTTAGATGTCATGTGTTTTTATCTAGGTTAAGAAAAAGGTGAACTTTTTATGTTTTGGTTTATTTGAAACTTTCACCTATGTTGTAGAAAATTGAACTGAATTATTTGAAAAGAGTATATTATCTATCGATATATAATATTAAGTTTTAAAATAAAATTTGCTTTATGATTTATGTTCATATGCTACAATTAGAAGGCTACACCATGCTTCTCTGGTGTAGAACATAAAAAATATACATAATATTTGGCCATAAAAAATATACATAATATTTTGTGCTATCTGTGATGGACTCCAAAGTTTTGTAACAAATGATCAACCATTAAAAATATGTGTAAGAATACATTTATCTTTCATTTACTTTAAATTTTTCTTCACATAACTTCTACAATCCAATTAAATTAAAGTATTTATTATTATCATAATTTTAATTATTAACCCAATTTATTTAATTTAAGCTAGGTTTAACCGAATTAAAAAAAATGCAAAAGTCCAAATATAACAAATTACAACAAAACACACAAGCAATCAATCTAAAAGTAACAAAAATACTATGTGCACAACAACTATTTTTTGGTAAAATACTATATTATCATCATAAAGCTATTTTTTGGTAAAAATTATTAAATAAACTAATGACTAATCACAAAGTAACAAATAAAAAGTAATGCACTATTAAAAAGAAATTGAGCGTGTCTACTTTATTGAAATGGCATGATATTGATATAGGTGAATTGGACGAACCACACCTATAGATCGGTGTTATGGACGATTTACAACTAGAGATCTTTGTTATGGACGATTCACAACTAGAGATCTGTGTTATAGATCTGTGTAATGGACTATTCAAAACTATAGATCGTGTAGAGGAATTAAATTCTCCCACCCAAAAAAAAGATATTAGAACATGAGTTAAGGCGGCGGTTTGAAGCGAAAGTACGGCGAATGAGTCTTCGGGCTTCGTAAAAGTGAAAGGGCATGTGAAAAATGATCAAGTGTAATTTAAAGGATAAGTATAAGAATATAATTTGTTTTACTTAGTGGAATGCATATGTTATATAAGAACATCAAGAGACTATTGAAGGACAACTACAATGTTTTTAATAAAACACATATAGTTTTATTTTATTTTTTAAAACAATATTTGAGTTATATTTATGTGATTTTAGATAATTAGAAGAAAAAATAGTATTATATATTTGATATGATATAGTATATCTCTGGATTCTCTAGTCCAGTTTTTTTAATCCGTAAATCAAATTTTTTATTGAAATCAACTTCAAATATCTTTACTACAAACTAAAGCCCAAAAAGACTAATTAATTAAGACAAATACAACTATTACAACATAAAATATTAGAAGCTTTCAAATGAATATGGGATAAAAAAATCGGCCCAACAAGCTTTTTAACCCAATTCGAAAGTGGTGTTCAGCTTTTATACTAAATCCATTGCTTTATCATTCTTTAGTTTCTTTTTTTCCAACTTAACACACACCATTCCACCAATCTTCTTGTCTATCATTTCCATGATCTCTTTCATTTTTCTGCCACCATATGAATTATATATAAGTTGTAAGCAGAATACTCGCAATACCAATAATCTCATCACAATCACAAGATAACTACAGAATATCTTCGATTAACTCTTCAAAATTAGTTGGATTGCTTTTAATATTACTGGCTTTAAGCAGTTTACTTAAAATTCTTTTTGCGAAAGAACAACTCAAAAACAGATGCTCCACCTCTTCAGATAAAGGATCAATTTGAAGGCCCCAACTAATCATCGTGGACTTGGTAGGTAACCTATCCTGAATAGCCAGCCAAGCTACAAAGGAACACCTCGGACCATTCAATTTTGAACCACTTAACTTCACCATTCTTACTAACAATTTTGTTTAGAGTTTTCTTAAACGAAAAGCCTCTTTTTGTACTTATGGTCGAAAATATAAGATCATACACTTGTTGTAGTTTAATAATGGTAATGTAAGGTAAAAATTTACCCACACCAAGGAGGTAGTCTCCATCTATCTCTACCATAGCAGCTTTTAATAGTTCCATCACAATTAATATTATACCTATCAATCTCGATACCAAGAACTTCCTGTATACTTTTTCCTTCTAACCATTTATCCCATATAATAAAAGTGTTGTTACCATTTTCACCTTATGAAAGATAAAATTATAAGCAATGTACCTTTTCTTCATAAGTTGCTTCCATATCCAAGAGTGAGATTGCTTGATGTCAATACTCCATATACATTTTCCTTTAATAATATTATGATGTACCCATATACTCCACAGTTGCACATACATTCTCCAAAAGGTGAACAAAAGGCATACTTTATTTAGATCTTCAATATTTGGTATTCCCGAACCTCCTTTCTTTATAAAATATAAAATGTTAGATTGAAAAATAAAAAATATCTAATGAGTCTTGAAAACCCCAATCCAAACATGTGATTTCAATTTACTCTCTTACTAAAGGTTGATTGGAAGATTTAACACTATAAATCTATTTTCCAACTACGCATTATACACTCATTTATTATTTTACTTAATATATATATATATATATATATATATATATATATATATATATATTAAATTACACACATAAATCATAAATCCTAAAAGCTCTATCCCCTCTTCTCTCCAAACCCTAACCAAGCAGTCATGGCCTTTAGTGATTTTTACGGTGTCTTTTTGGATGGAATTGTTAAAACTAAAAGGTACTACATCAGAGAAAAGTAGTGCATATCACCCTAAAGTGATAGGCAAACTGAAATTGTAAAGAATGGGCTTGAACTCTATCTTTGGTGCTCTGTCGACAGAATTCTGGTTCAAAACATCTCTTCACACATTTTCCAGAATGACCCTATTTCAAACTCTATATGGTCACCTTCACCAGTTATTATTCATTACCTTCCAGGTTCTTCCACAATGAAGCTGTTGATTCAGACTTGCAGCTCCAAGACACCTTACTATAGTTATGAACGAATTCACTTTGTGCCCAGATTTGCATAAAACATTTTGCTAGAACTATTTGTAGCAAATGAACTCGTGTGGGTGAAATTAAAGCCGTATCAACAATTATCAATTAGAGGTCACTTCAATACAAAACTTTGTCGCTGATTTTATGGTTCCTTCCGCATTAAAAAAATAATTGGTTAAGTCGTCTACAAGGTGGAGATAACTCCTTGTTAAAATATCCACTTGGTATTCCACATTTAGGTCCACAAAAGATTCAAAGGCACAAAAAATCTGGCACCAGTTTCCTCTCTGAAAACTCTGACAAGTAAGCATCCTTTCTAGTCGCACCATCTTGCGATAAGGATGATGAATGTTGAATTTCAATCTCACTCTTTCTAAAGGGTGTTGGCATATTCTACATTGTACATTGGTAAATCTTTTCCAACTCGTTCACATATAATAGTCTAGTGACAAGAGATGTATTTGAATGCCATGTAAAGAGGGTAACATGCAATCGACTCGCTAAGGACAAGCTATAATATGATCTTCCACACGGGTGTTTCTTTGGTGTAATGAAGATTATGCAAGTAGTCTTAACGTGCTCTCCTCACTTAAACTAACAACACATTCATGAGCTTAAGTTTATTTCTAATCCATGCTCAACCACATTCTCTGGTCTATATGACTTTTTGGATTCCTAATGAATAATTATCACTCAGAACCTTCTCTCAATCGTGATGTTAAAACACTTTAATTGTCAAGAACATTCCCTTTGCAAGACTCAATCAAATATTTTTTTGTTTTATTTTCAATTATTTTTCGCCGAATTTTTGCTCACTTGAACTTGGATAATCGTTTGTCAATAATAACACACATCATGACAATATGTACAACCAACATTCAACAATGCTCTCATTCATATCGTTAACACTCATATACAACCCTCAGATGACCAAAACTAATCTCACCAAAATGTAATAGTTAAGTAGAGTAACTCAAGCCCAATGTGAATAACAAGTAAGATCCTTACAATCTAGGTCTTAAGACTTGTATCATGATTATAAAAATGAGTCACAAAGAGTCCTATATGTGTGGTCGCACTATCTATTTCATCTCTAGGTTATTTGCAATTTAGTTTTAGAAATAACCAGAATAAAATTGTCTTCAAACCAACCCACATAGTTCCTAAATTCTATATCGTATTCATGAAGAATGTTAAATCAGCTTACTTTTTACATATATATCTTCACGTGCGAACTTTCATTGTCTTTTTCATAAAAAGTTTTATGTGATATCACACAAGAAAATAAAAGCTATCAAACAGCGCAATAGTTATTTCCCAAAAATTTCCACGAAATGAAATATTTTTTCTACTCATTTTCAATTTTATAGAACACACCTTAATTATTTCAAACGATTTTTCTCTTAAAATAGAAACAACTGAATAAGAAATTCAACTAAAATACCAAACAAAGGTTCACAAACCACCAATATTCACTATAAAATTAAAATTTCAATCATCAAATAAACAATAGAACCGGAATTGACCACCCATCCATAGCACGCTTGGCCACATATAGTTTTTTCTTGATATCATTTTATGAAGAACCAGATGAACCACCAATTTCTAATTTAGAGTTGACTTCAGTACTTCCTCTAGTAATAAGTAAAGGACATGTAGGCACAGTCGTATTAACTATTGGTTCTTCATTTAGTTCAGTCGATCAATTTGAGATGTACCTGGCACCTTCTCCATCGTCCTCAAGCTCTCTATGGCTGGAAACCATAAGATTATCTTGGTGTTAAAAGCTCCAGCCATCTGGCAAAAAACCCGCACTAATAAAATCATGAGCATGATTAAGGCAAAATCGAATGTTATAAAAAAAAATTAAAAAATTCACCTCCAAGTAACGAGTATACTGTCTCGAAAACCCTAGCTCATCTATCATGGGTATCTCAAGAGTACCTGAGAGCTAGCATGTTGAATCAGTGATCCTAAACCACACATTGATATATATGTTAGTTTCCTTAATAACATAATTAATGATATTTAGTTAGCATCGGCATGAACAATATTTTTAGAAACTACAAATAAAATATGTTGTAATGAATTTTACTTACAAATTCATCTTTGATTCGAGATATAAACTATTATCTATTAATGAACAATCCAAACTCAAGAAAGGGTCTTTTATATTACTCAGATCATCTGAACTATCACTACTCAAGAGAGAGTCTCCTATATTAAGCAAAGAATCTTCGATATTGTTCACATTCTCCACCAACTGATTTATCTGCAAAAATTAATTCCTTAGATGTCTTGTGTTTTTATTTAGGTTAAGAAAAAGGTTAATTCCTTATGTTTTGGTTTATTTGAAACTTTCACCTATCAGCTGAATTATTAGAAATGAGTATATTATCTATCAATATATAATATTAAGTTTTAAAATAAATTTTACTATATGATTTATGTCCATAGGCTACATTTAGAAGGATACACCATGCTTTTCTGGTGTAGACCATAAAAAATATACATAGTATTTGGTGCTATGTGTGTTGGACTCCAAAGTTTTGTAACAGATGATCAACCATTAAAAATATGTGTAAGAATACATTTATCTTTCATTTACTTGAAAATTTTCTTCACATAACTTATCAAGACCAATTAAAATTAACATAAAGTATTTATTAATATCATATTTTTTATTATTAACCTAATTTATTTAATTTAAATTAGGTTTAACCTAATTAAAAAAATGCAAAAGTCCAAAGATAACAAATTGCAACAAAACACACAAGCAATCAATCTAAAAGTAACAAAAATACTATGTGCACAACAACACAACAAATTAATTCATTCATAATATATATTATCACCATAAAGCTATTTTTTGGTAAAAATTATTAAATAAACTAATGACTAATCATAAAATAATAAATAAAAAGTAATGCACTATTAAAAAGAGATTGAACCTGTCTACTTAATTGAAATGGCATGATCAACGATCATAATACGATAGTGAATCACAACTAGAGATAGGTGTTATGGATATAGGTGAATTGAACGAACCGAACCTATAGATCGGTATTATGGACTATTTACAACTAGAGATCTGGTGTTATGGACCATTTACAACTAGAGATCTTTGTTATGGACGATTCACAACTTTAAATCTGTTTTATAGATCTGTGTAATGGACTATTCACAACTATAGATTGGGTACAGGAATTAAATTCTCCCACCCAAAAAAAAAATTAAAAGATAAGTTAAGGAGGCGGTTTGAAGGAAAGTACGGCGAATGAGTCTTGGGCTTTGTTGGAATTATTTAATAAAAGACAATTTATTTTATTATTCTTTCATGCTCTTGGGAGAAGTGGAAAAGACTATTAGTTTACTAATAGTCCCACATAAAAATTTGAGAAAGAAATTGTTGGAATTAGTAAAATTAAAGAGTTTTATTTTATTAATTCTTTCTTTCTCTTAAGAAAAGTGAGTAAACTTTATATGTGTTAAAAAATCCCACCTAGAAAATGAAAAAGAAAAACCATTGGAATTATTGAATTTCAAATAATTCCTTATTCTTGATAGAGGATTAATAGTTTTTTTTTATTAGTGGTTATGGGAGTTACAAAAATTTGATAAAGAAAAAAAACGGCTAGCATTAAAGAGCATTGAAGAGGCATTTATGTGACGGTTTTTTTTCCTTTGTCTCATCATTTTCTCTATAAATAGTGACTTTGTCGCTTGCTTTTCAAGAGAAGAGAAAAAATGTAATTCTAGAGAGAATGGAAAAATGTTATTATAGAGAGAATAGGAAAATACTTTTAGTGAGAAAGAATATTATTCTAAAGAGAATGATATATTATTCTAGAAATTCAGAAAATGGGCACTCTATTCTCAATGATTAGTCAAATTATTTTGACATAGAGATAAGAGTAGAAGAGGGATACGATTGTTGGAGATACCGGTACTCCCGGAATATCTTTTTCAACGATGCACGTTTTGTGTAATCGTATCTAGTAATTTTTTTTTGATATTTCCATGTATGTTCTTTTCCCATTTCTTGTAATAGTTGTTGTATTACGGTTTTTGGGATACCTTTATATTCCATTTTTCCATTGTATTGTAATAGTTGTAGTATTACATTTTTCCTAAATATTTTTATATGAAAACAATTTTTACTGTATCGGTGATTGTTAGTTTTTACCAACAATTTGAAAAAGATATTCTCATATCACCGATTGTAAAATAGTTTTCCTATTTCGGAGGCTGCTTCATCCTTGAATGCAAAAGCCATTCCCGACGTGATTATGTTGGATCCTTTCAATGGTTCCAACTTCAAACGTTGGGCACAAAAGCCACTGATATTCCTTGAACCATATGAACTAGATCTTGTTGTTCTTGAGGTACTCCCCGCCATTGAAGGCAATGTGGAAATTACCAAAGAACACTATGATAGGATCCTAGCTCTTGAAGTTGGGTTCAAGAAAGATAATTCAATGGTTAGTGGATTGATCTTGGATAATGTGACGAACCCCGCCTTTATCTGTGTGCCGTTGAGAAGTCAATAAAGACTATCTGTGAAACGGTTTAGATAAGGTACAAGGGTGATGAGTCTGATGAGAAGAAATACATCACTTGGGAATGACCCAAAAAGATCCAATCGCTCCCATACGAGTCAGAAAAGTGAATCGGCTCAAAGATAAGTCCTTAATTTTCCATGTTTATATAAGTTTAAGGAATACTTTTCCCCTTTCTATTACAACTATTTAACTCTTGATGCATTAAATATCATTCATAGATTATATATCAATTGGATATTAAATCTATGTGTGAATGAAGATCTATATGAAGAGATCTATATGTTGCAACATGAAGGGTTGGTGGTTTTGGATTAAAGGGATAAAGTATGAAAACTTAAAACATCGTTTTGTGTTCTTAAACATGCACCTTGTTAATAGTACCTTAATAAAAGAAAGATCAGGTTCTGTTACACTTTTTCCAATAAGTGTATGACATGATTGTCTTTTGGTACTACATTTCATGGGGCTTACTGCTTCCAATCTTCTTTTTATATATAAAAGATGTGGGGGAAGCTGATCATAAGGATGAAATTCATTAGTCAATAATGGAATTTACCTTAGTTAGTCTCATTTTTGGTGGAAAGGTTTGACTCTCTTGATATAATGTATGGTAAAACTCCTTATAATAAAAATATTCATGAATAAGAGAATTGTGGGGGTGTGCACCCCTTGATGAATATGAAATAATTATAAGGACTATGATGTTATAAATGAACTATACTCAACTTGGTATTATCCATATTGTAAAGAGACTCAAGTGTTGAACATTGGATTATTTTTTGTCATTTAATAAAGTACGAGAGAGTACTATTGATCTAATCTGCGTTTTAAAATAATTCATGTAGTTCTTGAAGGTTTTTTTTTGTTACGCAAACTTTGTCTCATATAAATGATGAAATAAATGGTTGATTCTTTTACTAATAGACTTAATTGGGAGAATAATCCTAGAAATGTTGAGTGATAGGTTTAGAACCCATTAATGGGGAACCTATTACTAATGATTATATATGATGCACTAACTTCCAATCTATATAGTGTAAATTGTGCATACATGAGAAAATTCAAACTTAATGAATTCATAGCCATGCGTGGTGGTCCTATTGAGTTGGACTTGATGAATTCACCGTTGAGGTTGTTGTATATTTCTCAAACTTAATGAATTCATAGCCATGCGTGGTGGTCCTATTGAGATGGACTTGATGAATTCACCGTTGAGGTTGTTGTATATTTCTCAAACTTAATGAATTCATAGCCATGCGTGGTGGTCCTATTGAGATGGACTTGATGAATTCACCGTTGAGGTTGTTGTACATATATCAAACTTTATGAATTCATAGCCATGTGTGGTAGTCCTATTGAGACGGATTTGATGAATTCACCGTTGAAGGTGTTTGTATATTGCTTAAACTCAATGAATTCATAGCCATGTGTGGCGGTCCTATTGAGATTAAATTGATGAATTCACCGTTGAGGTTGTTGTATATTGATCATAATATGACTATAAAGAGACATCCTTGATGTTCCCAAGGGATGAGTTTTTAAACTCACCACAAATTCATAGCCCATAAGGGTGGTCCTAAAGAGAAAGGACTTGATGAATTCGCGAGACACATAATGAGGTTGGGCTTTATTGCTCTTAATGATCTTGAAATCCGAGAGGGGTCGGCTAATGAGGCTAGACGCTCTTGGAGATAACCTATGTGTAAGAAAAAGGTGATGTTTGAGGAATTTGTAACTATCAGCCGGGTAGAGTATGTGCTGTGAGGGTCTCGATCGAAAACCGTCAAGTTCAAGAGTACGTTCACTTGACAGGAATTTGGTGGTTGCCTCACTTCACTACGTGTCAATTCAAATCGAAAGATATTGCCACTTAAGTAAAATTCACCCATATGCTGATATTTATAAAAACCTGTTCACTTTCTCTCCCAAAGACCCTGAGTGGGGGATTGTTGGAATTATTTAATAAAAGACAATTTATTTTATTATTCTTTCATGCTCTTGGGAGAAGTGGAAAAGACTATTAGTTTACTAATAGTCCCACATAAAAATTTGAGAAAGAAATTGTTGGAATTAGTAAAATTAAAGAGTTTTATTTTATTAATTCTTTCTTTCTCTTAAGAAAAGTGAGTAAACTTTATATGTGTTAAAAAATCCCACCTAGAAAATGAAAAAGAAAAACCATTGGAATTATTGAATTTCAAATAATTCCTTATTCTTGATAGAGGATTAATAGTTTTTTTTTATTAGTGGTTATGGGAGTTACAAAAATTTGATAAAGAAAAAAAACGGCTAGCATTAAAGAGCATTGAAGAGGCATTTATGTGACGGTTTTTTTTCCTTTGTCTCATCATTTTCTCTATAAATAGTGACTTTGTCACTTGCTTTTCAAGAGAAGAGAAAAAATGTAATTCTAGAGAGAATGGAAAAATGTTATTATAGAGAGAATAGGAAAATACTTTTAGTGAGAAAGAATATTATTCTAAAGAGAATGATATATTATTCTAGAAATTCAGAAAATGGGCACTCTATTCTCAATGATTAGTCAAATTATTTTGACATAGAGATAAGAGTAGAAGAGGGATACGATTGTTGGAGATACCGGTACTCCCGGAATATCTTTTTCAACGATGCACGTTTTGTGTAATCGTATCTAGTAATTTTTTTTTGATATTTCCATGTATGTTCTTTTCCCATTTCTTGTAATAGTTGTTGTATTACGGTTTTTGGGATACCTTTATATTCCATTTTTCCATTGTATTGTAATAGTTGTAGTATTACATTTTTCCTAAATATTTTTATATGAAAACAATTTTTACTGTATCGGTGATTGTTAGTTTTTACCAACAGGCTTAGTAAAAGTGAAAGGGAAAGTGAAAAATGATCAAGTGTAATTTAAAGGACAAGTATAAGAATATAATTTGTTTTACTTAGTGGAATGCATATGTTATATAACAACTTCAAGAGACTATTGAAGGATAACTACACTGTTTTTAATAAAACACCTATAGTTTTATTTTATTTTTTAAAACAATATTTGAGTTATATTTATGTGATTTTAGATAATTAGAAGAAAAAATAGTATTATATATTTGATATGATATAGTATATCTCTGGATTCTCTAGTCCAGTTTTTTTTAATCAGTAAATCAAATTTTTTATTGAAATCAACTTCAAATATCTTTACTACAACTAAAGCCCAAAAAGACTAATACAACTATTACAAGATAAAATATTAGAAGCTTTCAAATGAATATGGGATAAAAAAATCGGCCCAACAAGCTTTTTAGCCCAATTCGAAAGTGGTGTTAAGCTTTTATATTAAATCCATGACTTTATCATTCTTTAGTTTCTTTTTTTCAAACTTAACACACACCATTCCACTAATCTTCTTGTCTATCATTTCCATGATCTCTTTCATTTTTCTCCCACCATATGCAATATATATAAGTTGTAAGCAGAATACTCGCAATACCAATAATCTCATCACAAGATAACTACAGAATATCTTCAATTAAATCTTCTAAATTAGTTGGATTGCTTTTAATATTGCAGGTTTAAGCATTTTACTTAAAATTCTTTTTGCGAAAGAACAACTCAAAAACAGATGATCCACCTCTTCATATAAAGGATCAATTTGAAGGCCCCAACTAATCATCATGGACTTGGTAAGTAACCTATCCTGAATAGCCAGCCAAGCTACAAAGGAACACCTCAGAATATTTAACTTGGACCATACAATTTTGAACCACTTAACTTCACCATTCTTACTAACAATTTTGTTTAGAGTTTTCTTAAATGAAAAGCCTCTTTTTGTACTTATGGTCGAAAATATAAGATCATACACTTGTTGTAGTTTAATAATGGTAATGTAAGGTAACAATTTACCCACACCATGGAGGTAGTCTCCATCTATCTCTACCATAACAGCTTTTAATAGTTCTATCACAATTAATATTATACCTATCAATCTCGATACCAAGAACTTCCTGTATACTTTTGCCTTCTAACCATTTATCCCATATAATAAAAGTGTTGTTACCATTTTTCACCTTATGAAAGATAAAATTATAAGCAATGTACCTTATCTTCATAAGTTGCTTCCATATCCAAGAGTGAGATTGCTTGATGTCAATACTCCATATACATTTGCCTTGAATAATATACAAGTGAAGAGATATTCTCTAGTGAAACTATTCAAAAACTAATAAATACTCAGGTGTCTAATGAACAAAGTGCTGAGCTTATATCTTCTATAACAGATGCTGAAATTTAAGAAGCAGTTTTCTCTATAGGAGAAAATAGAAGTCCTGGACCTGATGGTCTCAACTCCACCTTTTATAAGTCATCTTGGAGTGTTATTGGACAAGATTTCACTCATGCTGTTAAGGAATCACTTAATAATTGCAAACTACTAACTCAAATTAATGCTACAAATATAGTACTCATACCAAAAGAAAAAGATGCTTCTAGTGTTAAAAAGTTCAGGCCAATCTCCTGTACTAATATATCTTACAAGACTATTTCTAGAGTAATTTGCAAAAGACTTAAAAAAGTAATGAATTCTATTATATCTTTGAATCAGGCTGCTTATGTGGGAAACATGTATATTGGAGATAATATCTTAGTGGCTCAAGAGATTGTATTGGGTTATGACAAGAAAAATTCTGCTCCAAAGTGCACAATCAATCTAGACCTTCAGAAGGCATATGACAGTGTTAACTGGAGGTTTTTATTAAATGTACTGAAGGCCTTTAAGTTTCCAGAGAAGTTTATCAGATGGGTAAAAATATGTGTGTGCACACCATCCTATTAAGTGTGTATAAATGGAAAGAATTGTGGTTTTTTTAAGGGGAAGAGAGGCTTGAGGCAGGGTGATCCTCTTTCACCCTACTTGTTTGCCATGTGTATGGAAGTCTTCACAGGCCTATTTAATGAGTTGGGAAATAAAAAGAGTTTTAGTTATCATCAAAAATGCGAGGAGATGAAATTAAATCATATCATCTTTGCAGATGATTTATTAATATTTTTAAAGGCTGATGTGGATTCTGCTAGAGAAGTGAAGAAAGGGCTTGAGTTGTTCTCTAGAATGTCTGGATTAAATATCAACTATAATAAAAGCGAAATCTATTATGGTGGCACTAACTATGGGGTGAGAATCAAAATATCTGAAGAGCTTAACATTAAAATGGGATGCTTGCCAGTTAGGTATCTTGGTGTACCTTTACTGTCAAAAAAGTTGAGTGTTGATGAAGGTAATAAGCTAGTACATAAGATTTATAGTGATATAAATCATTGGTCTTCTAAACTACTTTCATATTCTGGTAGAGTTGAACTCATCAAAAGTGTGCTAATCAGTAAAATCTTGTATTGGTGCCGGGTTTTCTTACTCCCAAAACAAGTTATATATAAATTAAATCAAATGATGAAGAGTTTTTTATGGAAAGGTAGTAATGAGGGGGCTCAAGGAGCAAAAATTGCTTGGGACAAGGTATGTATGAGTAAACAAGATGGAGGATTGAAAATATTAATCTGGTGTGTTTATTGTTTACTTTCTGGAGAATGTATGCACAAAAAGATAATTTGTGGAGTAGATGGGTAAAATGCAACATAGTGAAGAATAATTGCATATGGGCCCTTGAGGAGAAACAAGCACATTCTTGGACATGGAAGAAAATTTTAAAGGTGAGAAAAATCGCCTATGAACTCATTTATCACAAAGTAAACAATGGTAAGGATACTTATATTATTTGGGATAGATGGATAGAGAAGAAAAGTGCTCAAGAAAGAATTGGAATTGAGTTGAACAAAATTGATATAAATAGCAATAAAACAGTCTCAAGTTGCTATGGTGGAAGTAGATGGAGGCTACCACCAAATATAGGTAAGATCCTGCCTCTTATTAAAAATGTGAAACTGAATGATAGAGAAGATGTTAAAGTTTGGACCGAAAATATTAAAATGAAGTTTTCATTTAAAAAAACACTGGCTAGAATTAACTTAAAAGAAGAGTCTGATCAAGTTGTTTGGTTCAATCTCGTATGGTGTAAAAGAAACATTCCTAGGTGTGCTTTCATAACGTGGATTGCAGTTAATGATAGATTGAGCACAAAAGAAAGGATGCTACAATAGGGGAACATTACAAATCCTCTATGTTTATTTTGTAAAGCGGCAATAGAATCAAATATTCATCTGTTTTTTGAATGTTCATTTAGTAAGAGGGTGCTAAAGAGTATATTAAACAGGTGCAGTTTGAATTGGATGCCGAAAGATTTTGAGGATATTTGCAAAGAAGTGAACAAGATTAACAATAAAGAATTAATGATCCTCGTGAGTAATATGATCACTTCTTATGTGTACAACTTATGGTGGTTGAGAAACGAGTATGAACATGGAGGGAAAGTGATAAATGATGAGCAGTTATGTAAAAAGATAGAGAAAATGGTGAAGATGAAGTTACTAGCATGGGATATGAAGAATATGAAGATTAAAGAGATGGTTGATAAATTAGATTAGTAGCTGTCGTTTCTTATATAATTATGTTAGGTCCATTGGTTATGTCTTGTAATGAGTAGTGGGCCTTGTTTAAAAGGTTTGTAATAGTGGTATTGTTTAAATTTGTAATAAGGCTTAGTCAATTTGGGCTGTGAGCACTAATGACCCGTGTGGGCTTTAGGTGTTTTGGTTTCAAATTGTAAAAATATTGGAAGTTGATTTGTTATTAATATAGTATGATTTAATGATCAAAAAAAAAATATTATGATGTACCCATATACTTCACAGTTGCGCATACATTCTCCAAAAGGTGAACAAAAGGCATACTTTATTTAGATATTCAATATTTGGTATTCCCAAACCTCTTTTCTTTATAAAATATTAAATGTTAGATTGAAAAAGAAAAAAATATCTAACGAGTCTTGCAAACCCCAGTCCAAACATGTGATTTCAATTCACTCTTCTTACTAAAGGTTGATTGGAAGATTTAACACTATAAATCTATTTTACAACTACTCATTATACACTCATTTATAATTTTACTTAATATATATATTAAATTCTATCCCCCTCTTCTCTCCCTACACTAACCCAGCGGTCATGGCGTTTAGTGACATTTACGGTATCTTTTTGGAAGGAATTGTTCAAACTAAAAGGTACTACATCAGAAAAAAGTAGTGCATATCACCCTAAAGTGATAGGCAAACTGAAATTGTAAAGAATGGGCTTGAACTCTATCTTTGGTGCTCTGTCGACAGAATTCTGGTTCAAAACATATCTTCACACATTTTCCAGAATGACCCTATTTCAAACTCTGTATGGTCACCTTTCAACAGCTATTATTCATTACCTTCCAGGTTCTTCCACAATGAAGCTGTTGATTCAGACTTGCAGCTCCAAGACACCTTACTATAGTTATGAACAAATTCACTTTGTGCCCAGATTTGCATAAAACATTTTGCTAGAATCATTTGTAGCAAATGAACTCGCGTGGGTGAAATTAAAGCCGTATCAACAATTATCAATTAGAGGTCACTTCAATACAAAACTTTGTCGCTGATTTTATGGTTCCTTCCGCATTAAAAAAAATAGGTTCAGTCGTCTACAAGGTGGAGATAACTCCTTGTTAAAATATCCACTTGGTATTCCACATTTAGGTCCTCAAAAGATTCAAAGGCACAAAAATTCTGGCACCAGTTTCCTCTCTGAAAACTCTGACAAGTAAGCATCCTTTCTAGTTGCACCATCGTGCGATAAGGATGATGAATGCTGAATTCCAATCTCAGTCTTTCTAAAGGGTGTTGGCATATTCTACATTGTACATTGGCAAATCTTTTCCAACTCGTTCACATATAATAGTCTAGTGACAAGAGATGTATTTGAATGCAATGTAAAGAGGGTAACATGCAATTGACTCGCTAAGGACAAGCTATAACATGATATTCCACACGGGTGTTTCTTTGGTGTAATGTAGATTATGCAAGTAGTCTTAACGTGCTCTCCTCACTTAAACTAACAACACATTCATGAGCTTAAGTTTATTTCTAATCCATGCTCAACCACATTCTCTGGTCTATATGACTTTTTGGATTCCTAATGAATAATTATCACTCAGAACCTTCTCTCAATCATGATGTTAAAACACTTTAATTGTCAAGAACATTCACTTTGTAAGACTCAATCAAATATTTTTTTGTTTTATTTTCAATTATTTTTCGCCGAATTTTTGCTCACTTGAACTTGGATAATCGTTTGTCAATAATAACACACATCATGACAATATGTACAACCAACATTCAACAATGCTCTCATTCATATCGTTAACACTCATATACAACCCTCAGATGACCAAAACTAATCTCACCAAAATGTAACAGTTAAGTAGAGTAACTCAAGCACAATGTGAATAACAAGTAAGATCCTTACAATCTAGGTCTTAAGACTTGCATCATGATTATGAAATGAGACACAAAGAGTCCTATATGTGTGGTCGCACTATCTGTTTCATCTCTATGTTATTTGCAATTTAGTTTTAGAAATAACCAGAATAAAATTGTCTTCAAACCAACCCACATAGTTCCTGAATTCTATAACGTATTCATGAAGAATGTTAAACCAGCTTACTTTTTACATATATATCTTCACGTGCGAACTTTCATTGTCTTTTTCATAAAAAAATTTATGTGATATCACACAATAAAATAAAAGCTATCAAACAACGCAATAGTTATTTCCCAAAAATTTCCACGAAATGAAATATTTTTTCTACTCATTTTCAATTTTATAGAACACACCTTAATTATTTCAAACATTTTTTCTCTTAAAATAGAAACAACTGAATAAGAAATTCAACTAAAATACCAAACAAAGGTTCACGAACCACCAATATTCACTATAAAATTAAAATTTCAATCATCAAATAAACAACAGAACCGGAATTGACCACCCATCCATAGCACGCTTGGCCACATATAGTTTTTTCTTGATATCATTTTATGAAGAACAAGATGAACCACCAATTTCTAACTTAGAGTTGACTTCAGTACTTCCTCTAGTAATAAGTAAAGGACATGTAGGCACAGTCGTATTAACTATTGGTTCTTCATTTAGTTCAGTCGATCAATTTGAGATGTACCTGGCACCTTCTCCATCGTCCTCAAGCTCTCTATGGCTGGAAATCATAAGATTATCTTGGTGTTAAAAGCTCCAGCCATCTGGCAAAAAACCCACAGTAATAAAATCATGAGCATGATTAAGGCAAAATCGAATGTTATGGAAAAAATTTAAAAAATTCACCTCCAAGTAACGAGTATACTGTCTCGAAAACCCTAGCTCATATATCATGGGTATCTCTAGAGCACCTGAGAGCTGGCGTGCTGAATCAGCGACCCTAAACCACACATTGATATATGTGTTAGTTTCCTTAATAACACAATTAATGATATTTAGTTAGTATCGGCATGAACAATATTTTTAGAAACTATAAATAAAATATGTTGTAATGACTTTTACTTACAAATTCATCTTTGATTCGAGATATAAACTATTATCTTCGAATGAAAAATCACTACTCAAAAGAGGGTCTTTTATATTACTCAGATCATCTGAACTATCACTACTCAAGAGAGAGTCTCCTATATTAAGCAAATAATCTTCGATATTGTTCACATTCTTTACCAACTGATTTATCTGCAAAAATTAATTCCTTAGATGTCCTGTGTTTTTATTTAGGTTAAGAAAAAGGTTAATTCCTTATGTTTTGGTTTATTTGAAACTTTCACCTATCAGCTGAATTATTTGAAATGAGTATATTATCTATCAATATATAATATTAAGTTTTAAAATAAATTTTATTATATGATTTATGTTCATAGGCTACATTCAGAAGGCTACACCATGCTTTTCTGGTGTAGACCATAAAAAATATACATAATATTTGGTGCTATGTGTGATGGACTCCAAAGTTTTGTAACAGATGATCAACCATTAAAAATATGTGTAAGAATACATTTATCTTTCATTTACTTGAAAATTTTCTTCACATAACTTCTCAAGTCCAATTAAAATTAACATAAAATATTTATTAATATCATAATTTTTATTATTAACCCAATTTATTTAATTTAAATTAGTTTTAACCTAATTAATAAAATGCAAAAGTCCAAAGATAACAAATTGCAACAAAACACACAAGCAATCAATCTAAAAGTAACAAAAATACTATGTGCACAACAACACAACAAATTAATTCATTCATAATATATATTATCACCATAAAGCTATTTTTTGGTAAAAATTAATAAATAAACTAATGACTAATCATAAAATAATAAATAAAAAGTAATGCACTATTAAAAAGAGATTGGACCTGTTTACTTAATTGAAATGGCATGATCAACTATCATAATACGATAGTGAATCACAACTAGAGATAGGTGTTATGGATATAGGTGAATTGAACGAACCGAACCCATAGATCGGTATTATGGACTATTTACAGCTAGAGATCTGGTGTGATGGACCATTTACAACTAGAGATCTTTGTTATGGACAATTCACAACTATAGATCTGTGTTATTGACGATTCACAACTAGAAATCTGTTTTATAGGTCTGTGTAATGGACTATTCACAACTATAGATCGGGTACAGGAATTTAATTCTCCCAACCAAAAAAAAAATTAAAAGATAAGTTAAGGAGGCGGTTTGAAGGTAAGTACGGGCGAATGAGTCTTGGGCTTAGTCAAAGTGAAAGGGAAAGTGAAAAATGATCAAGTGTAATTTAAAGGACAAGTATAAGAATATAATTTGTTTTACTTAGTGGAATGCATATGTTATATAACAACTTCGAGAGACTATTGAAGGACAACTACACTATTTTTAATAAAACACCTATAGTTTTATTTTATTTTTTAAAACAATATTTGAGTTATATTTATGTGATTTTAGATAATTAGAAGAAAAAATAGTATTATATATTTGATATGATATAGTATATCTCTGGATTCTCTAGTCCAGTTTTTTTAATCAGTAAATCAAATTTTTTATTGAAATTAACTTCAAATATCTTTAATAAAAACTAAAGCCCAAAAAGACTAATTAATTAAGACTAATACAACTATTACAAGATAAAATATTAGAACCTTTCAAATGAATATGGGATAAAAAATTCGGCCCAACAAGTTTTTTAGCCCAATTCGAAAGTGGTGTTAAGCTTTTATACTAAATCCATGGCTTTATCATTCTTTAGTTTCTTTTTTTCAAACTTAACACACACCATTCCACTAAACTTCTTGTCTATCATTTCCATGATCTCTTTCATTTTTCTCCCACCATATGCAATATATATAAGTTGTAAGCAGAATACTCGCAATACCAATAATCTCATCACAAGATAACTACAGAATATCTTCAATTAATTCTTCTAAATTAGTTGGATTGCTTTTAATATTGCAGGCTTTAAGCATTTTACTTAAAATTCTTTTTGCGAAAGAACAACTCAAAAACAAATGCTCCACCTCTTTATATAAAGGATCAATTTGAAGGCCCCAACTAATCATCATCGACTTGGTATGTAACCTATCCTGAATAGCCAGCCAAGCTACAAAGGAACACCTCAGAATATTTAACTTGGACCATACAATTTTGAACCACTTAACTTCACCATTCTTACTAACAATTTTGTTTAGAGTTTTCTTAAATGAAAAGCCTCTTTTTGTACTTATGGTCGAATATATAAGATCATACACTTGTTGTAGTTTAATAATGGTAATGTAAGGTAACAATTTACCCACACCAACGAGGTAGTCTCCATCTATCTCTACCATAGCAGCTTTTAATAGTTTTATCACAATTAATATTATACCTATCAATCTCGATACCAAGAACTTTCTGTATACTTTTTCCTTCTAACCATTTATCCCATATAATAAAAGTGTTGCTACCATTTTTGACCTTATGAAAGATAAAATTATAAGCAATGTACCTTATCTTCATAAGTTTCTTCCATATCCAAGAGTGAGATTGCTTGATGTCAATACTCCATGTACATTTGCCTTGAATAATATTATGATGTACCCATATACTTCACAGTTGCGCATACATTCTCCAAAAGGTGAACAAAAGGCATACTTTATTTAGATCTTCAATATTTGGTATTCCCAAACCTCTTTTCTTTATAAAATATTAAATGTTAGATTGAAAAAGAAAAAAATATCTAATGAGTCTTGAAAACCCCAGTCCAAACATGTGATTTCAATTCACTCTTCTTACTAAAGGTTGATTGGAAGATTTAACACTATAAATCTATTTTAGAACTACTCATTATACACTCATTTATTATTTATCTTAATATATATATATTAAATTCTATCCCCCTCTTCTCTCCCTACACTAACCCAGCGGTCATGGCGTTTAGTGACTTTTACGGTATCTTTTTGGAAGGAATTGTTCAAACTAAAAGGTACTACATCAGAAAAAAGTAGTGCATATCACCCTAAAGTGATAGGCAAACTGAAATTGTAAAGAATGGGCTTGAACTCTATCTTTGATGCTCTGTCGACAGAATTCTGGTTCAAAACATCTCATCACACATTTTCCAGAATGACCCTATTTCAAACTCTGTATGGTCACCTTTCACCAGCTATTATTCATTACCTTCCAGGTTCTTCCACAATGAAGATGTTGATTCAGACTTGCAGCTCCAAGACACCTTACTATAGTTATGAACAAATTCACTTTGTGCCCAGATTTGCATAAAACATTTTGCTAGAATCATTTGTAGCAAATGAACTCGCGTGGGTGAAATTAAAGCCGTATCAACAATTATCAATTACAGGCCACTTCAATACAATACTTTGTCGCTGATTTTATGGTTCCTTCCGCATTAAAAGAAAATAGGTTCAGTCTCCTACAAGGTGGAGATAACTCCTTGTTAAAATATCCACTTGGTATTACACATTTAGGTCCTCAAAAGATTCAAAGGCACAAAAAATCTGGCACCAGTTTCCTCTCTGAAAACTCTGACAAGTGAGCATCCTTTCTAGTTGCACCATCTTGCGATAAAGATGATGAATGCTGAATTCCAATCTCACTCTTTCTAAAGGGTGTTGGCATATTCTACATTGTACATTGGCAAATCTTTTCCAACTCGTTCACATATAATAGTCTAGTGACAAGAGATGTATTTGAATGCAATGTAAAAAGGGTAACATACAATCGACTCGCTAAGGACAAGCTATAATATGATATTCCACACGGGTGTTTCTTTGGTGTAATGAAGATTATGCAAGTAGTCTTAACATGCTCTCGTCACTTAAACTAACAACACATTCATGAGCTTAAGTTTATTTCTAATCCATGTTCAACCACATTCTCTGGTCTATATGACTTTTTGGATTCCTAATGAATAATTATCACTCAGAACCTTCTCTCAATCATGATGTTAAAACACTTTAATTGTCAATATCATTCACTTTGCAAGACTCAATCAAATATTTTTTTGTTTTATTTTCAATTATTTTTCGCCGAATTTTTGCTCACTTGAACTTGGATAATCGTTTGTCAATAATAACACACATCATGACAATATGTACAACCAACATTCAACAATGCTCTCATTCATATCGTTAACACTCATATACAACCCTCAGATGACCAAAACTAAACTCACCAAAATGTAACAGTTAAGTAGAGTAACTCAAGCCCAATGTGAATAACAAGTAAGATCCTTACAATCTAGGTCTTAAGACTTGTATCATGATTATAAAATGAGACACAAAGAGTCCTATATGTGTGGTTGCACTATCTGTTTCATCTCTAGGTTATTTGCAATTTAGTTTTATAAATAACCAGAATAAAATTGTCTTCAAACCAACCCACATAGTTCCTAAATTCTATAACGTATTCATGAAGAATGTAAAATCAGCTTAATTTTTACATATATTAACTTTCATTGTCTTTTTCATAAAAAGTTTTATGTGATATCACACAAGAAAATAAAATCTATCAAACAGCGCAATAGTTATTTCCCAAAAATTTCCACGAAATGAAATATTTTTTCTACTCATTTTCAATTGTATAGAACACACCTTAATTATTTCAAACAATTTTTCTCTTAAAATAGAAACAACTTAATAAGAAATTCAACTAAAATACCGCACAAAGGTTTTAAAACCACCAATATTCACTATAAAATTAAAATTCCAATCATCAAATAAACAACAGAACCGGAATTGACCACCCATCCACAGCACGCTTCGCCACATATAGTTTTTTCTTGATATCATTTTATGAAGAACCAGAAGAACCACAAATTTCTAACTTAGAGTTGACTTCAGTACTTCCTCTAGTAATAAGTAAAGGACCTGTAGGCACAATCGTATTAACTATTGGTTATTCATTTAGTTGCTCCCTTCCTACCTGGCTTGCTTCATTCAGTCGATCAATTTGAGATGTACTTGGCACCTTCTCCATCGTCCTCAATCTCTCTATGGTTGGAAACCATAAGATTATCTTGGTGTTAAAAGCTCCAGCTATCTGGCAAAATAATAAAATCATGAGCATGATTAAGGCAAAATCGAATGTTAAAAAAAGATTTTAAAAAATTCATTCCAAGTAACAAGTATACTATCTCGAAAACCCTAGCTCATCTATCATGGGTATCTCAAGAGCACCTGAGAGCTGGCGTGTTGAATCAGTGACCCTAAACCACACATTTATATATATGTCAGTTTCCTTAATAACATAATTAATGATATTTAGTTAGCATCGGCATGAACAATATTTTTAGAAACTACAAATAAAATATGTTGTAATGAATTTTACTTACAAATTCATCTTTGATTCGAGATATAAACTATTATCATCTAATGAACAATCCATACTCAAGAGAGGGTCTTTTATATTACTCAGATCATCTGAACTATCACTACTCAAGAGAGAGACTCCTATATTAAGCAAAGCATCTTCGATATTGTTCACATTCTCCACCAACTGATTTATCTGCAAAAATTAATTCCTTAGATGTCCTGTGTTTTTATTTAGGTTAAGAAAAAGGTTAATTCCTTATGTTTTGGTTTATTTGAAACTTTCACCTATCAGCTGAATTATTTGAAATAAGTATATTATCTATCAATATATAATATTATGTTTTAAAATAAAATTCAATATATGATTTATGTTTATAGGCTACATTTAGAAGGCTACACCATACTTCTCTAGTGTAGACCATAAAAAATATACATAATATTTGGTGCTATGTGTGATGGACTCCAAAGTTTTGTAACAGAGGATCAACCATTAAAAATATGTGTAAGAATACATTTATCTTTCATTTACTTGAAAATTTTCTTCACATAACTTCTCAAGTCCAATTAAAATTAACACAAAGTATCTATTAATATCATAATTTTTATTATTAACCCAATTTATTTAATTTAAATTAGGTTTAACCTAATTAAAAAAATGCAAAAGTCCAAAGATAACAAATGGCAACAAAACACACAAGCAATCAATCTAAAAGTAACAAAAATACTATGTGCACAACAAATTAATTCATTCATAATATATATTATCACCATAAAGCTATTTTTTGGTAAAAATTATTAAATAAACTAATGACTAATCATAAAATAATAAATAAAAAGTAATGCACTATTAAAAAGAAATTGAACCTGACTACTTAATTGAAATGGCATGATCAACGATCATAATACGATAGTGAATCACAACTAGAGATAGGTGTTATGGATATAGGTGAATTGAACGAACCGCACCTATAGATCGGTATTATGGACGATTTACAACTAGAGATTTGGTGTTATGGACGATTTACAACTAGAGATCTTTGTTATGGACGATTCACAACTATAGATCTGTGTTATTGACGATTCACAACTTTAGATCTGTTTTATAGATCTGTGTAATGGACTATTCACAACTATAGATCGGGTAGAGGAATTAAATTCTCCCACCCAAAAAAAATAAATTAAAAGATAAGTTAAGGAGGCGGTTTGAAGCGAAAGTACGGCTAATGAGTCTTGGGCTTCGTAAAAGTGAAAGGGAAAGTGAAAAATGATCAAGTGTAATTTAAAGAACAAGTATAAGAATATAATTTGTTTTACTTAGTGGAATGCATATGTTATATAACAACTTCAAGAGACTATTAAAGGACAACTACACTGTTTTTAATAAAACACCTACAGTTCTATTTATTTTTTAAAACAATATTTGAGTTATGTTTCTGTGATCTTAAATAATTAGAGGAAAAAATAGTATTATATATTTGATATGATATAGTATATCTCTGGATTCTCTAGTCTAGTTTTTTTTTATCAATAAATCAAATTTTTTATTAAAATCAACTTCAAATATCTTTACATAACTTTTTCTAGCCTGCTACAAACTAAAGCCCAGAAAGACTAATTAATTAAGGCTAATACAACTATTATAAGATAAAATATTACAAGCTTTCAAAGGAATATGGGATAAAAAAATCGGCCCAACAAGCTTTTTATCCCAATTCAAAAGTGGTGTTCAGCTTTTATACTAAATCCACGGCTTTTTCATTCTAGTTTCTTTTTTTCTAGCATAACACACAACATTCCACCAATCTTCTTATACAATTGTTCTTCATTTTGTCTATCATTTCTGTGATCTCTTTCATTTTTCTCCCACCATATGCAATATATATAAGTTGTAAGCAGAATACTCGAAATACCAATAATCTCATCACAAGATAACGATTTCAATTAACTCTTCTAAATTAGTTGGATTGCTTTAGATATTTCGGGCCTTAAGCAGTTTACTTAAAATTCTTTTTGCGAAGAACAGCTCAAAAACAGATGCTACACCTCTTCAGATAAAGGATCAATTTGAAGGCCCCAACTAATCATCTGGTACTTGGTAGGTAACCTATCCTGAATAGCCGACCAAGCTACAAAGGAACACCTCGGAATATTTAACTTGGACCATACAATTTTGACCCACTTAACTTCATCATTGTTACTAATAATTTTATTTAGAGTTTTCTTAAATGAAAAGCCTTTTTTTGTGCTTATGCTCGAAAATATAACATCATGCCCTTGTTGTAGTTTAATAATGGTAATGTAAGGTAACAATTTACCCACACCAAGGAGGTAGTCTCCATCTATCGCTACCATAGCAGCTTTTGATAGTTCTATCACAATTAATATTATACCTATCAATCTCAATACCAAGAACTTCCTGTATACTTTTGCCTTCTAACCATTTATCCCATATAATAAAAGTGTTGTTACCATTTTTCACCTTATGAAAGATAGAATTATAAGCAATGTACCTTATCTTCATAAGTTGCTTCCATATCCAAGAGTGTGATGTCTTGATGTCAATACTCTATATACATTTTCCTTTAATAATATTATGATGTACCCACATATTCCACAAGTTAATCGGTTGCGCATACATTCTTCAAAAGGTGAACAAAAGGCATACTTTATTTAGATCTTCAATATTTGGTATTCTCAAACCTCCTTTCTTTTTAAAATTCGACTTCTTTTTATCAAAAAGATTAAATGTTAGATTAAAAAATAAAAAAATATCTAACGAGACTCGAAAACCCCAATCCAAACTTGTCATTTCAATTCACTCTTATTACTAAAGGTTGATTGGAAGATTTAACACTATAAATCTATTTTCCAACTACTCATTATATACTTATTTATTATTTTACTTACTATATATATTAAATTACACACATAAATCATAAATCCTAAAAGCTCCATCCCCCTCTTCTCACCCTACCTTAACCCAGAAGTCATGGCCTTTAGTGATTTTTACGGTGTCTTTTTGGAAGGAATTGTTCAAACTACAAGGTTCTACATCAGAAAAAGTAGTGCATATCACCCTAAAATGATTGGGAAACTGAAATTGTAAAGAATGGGCTTGAACTCTATCTTTGGTGCTCTGTCTTTGACACTCCACGTAAAGGTTCTTACCTTGGACAATTTCTGGTACAAAACATCTCTTCACACATTTTCCAGAATGACCATATTTCAAACTCTATATGGTCACCTTTCACCAGCTATTATTCATTACGTTCCAGGTTCTTCCACAATGAAGTTGTTGATTCAGACTTGCAGCTCCAAGACACCTTACTATAGTTATGACCGAATTCACTTTGTGCCCAGATTTGCATAAAACATTTGCTAGAATCATTTGAAACAAATGAACTCGCGCGGGTGAAATTAAAGTCGTATAAACAATTATACATTAGAGGTCACTTCAATACAAAATTTTGTCGCCGATTTTATGGTTCCTTCTGCATTTTAAAATAAATAGGTTCAGTCGCCTACAATGTGGAGATAACTCCTTATTAAGATATCCACTTGGTGTTCCACATTTAGCTTTTCAAAAGATTCAAAGGCACAACAAATCTGGCACCGGTTTCCTCTATGAAAACTCTGACCGGTGAGCATCCTTTCTAGTCGCACCATCTTGCTATAAGGATGATGAATGGCGAATTCCAATCTCACTCTTTCTAAAGGGTGTTGGCATATTCTACATTGTGCATTGGAAAATCTTTTCCAACTCGTTCACATATAATAGTCTAGTGACAAGAGATGTATTTGAATGCCATGTAAAGAGGGTAACATGTAATCGACTTGCTAAGGACAAGCTATAATATGATCTTCCACACGGGTATTTCTTTGGTGTAATTAAGATGATGCAAGTAGTCTTAACGTGCTCTCCTCACTTAAACAAACAACACATACATGAGCTTAAGTTTATTTCTAATCCATGCTCAACAACATTCTCTGGTCGATATGACTTTTTTGATTCCTAATGAATAATTAGCACTTAGAACCTTCTTTCAATCGTGATGTTAAAACACTTGAATTGTCAATATCATTCACTTTGCAAGACTCAATCAAATATTTTTTTGTTTTATTTTCAATTATTTTTCGCCGAATTTTTGCTTAATTGAACTTGGATAATCGTTTGAAATAATAACACACATCATGACAATATGTACAACCAACATTCAACAATGCTCTCATTCATATCGTTAACACTCATATACAACCCTCAGATGACCAAAACTAATCTCACCAAAATGTAACAGTTAAGTAGAGTAACTCGAGCCCAATGTGAATATCTAAGTAAGATCCTTACAATCTAGGTCTTAAGACTTGTATCATGATTACAAAAATGAGTCACAAAGAGTCCTGTCTGTCAGGTATGGTCGCCCTATGTACTTCATCTCTAGGTTATTTGCAATTTAGTTTCAGAAATAACCAGAATAAAATTGTCTTCAAACCAAACCACATAGTTCCTAAATTCTATAACGTATTCATGAAGAATGTAAAACCAGCTTACTTTTTACATATATATATCTTCATGTGCGAACTCTGATTGTCGTTTTCATATAAGGTTTTATGTAATATCACACAAGAAAATAAAAGCTATCAAACAGCGCAATAGTTATTTCCCAAAAATTTCCATGAAATATTTTTTATATTGATTTTCAATTGTACAAAACACACCTTAATTATTTCAAACAATTTTTCTCTTAAAATAGAAACAACTGAATAATAAATTCAATTAAAAAACCAAACAAAGGTTCACAAACCACCAATATTCACTATATAATTAAAATTTCAATCATATAGCATGCTTGGCCGCATATAGTTTTTTCTTGATATCATCTTACGAAGAACCAAATGAATCACCAATTTCTAACTTAGAGTTGACTTCAGTATTTACTCTAATAACAAGTAAATGACCTGTAGGCTCAATCGTATTTAATACTGCTTCTTCATTTAGTTGCTCCCCTCCTATCTGGTTTGCTTCATTCAGTCGCTCAATTTGAGATGTACCTGGCACCTCCACCATCGTCCTCAAGCTCTCTGCGGCTGCAAAGCATAAGATCTATCTTGGTGTTAAAAGCTCCAGCCATCTGGCAAAAAACCCACAGTAATAAAATCATGAGCATGGATTAAGGAAAAATCGAATGATAAAAAATGATTTTAAAAAATTCACATCCAAGTAACAAGTATACTGTCTCGAAAACCCTAGCTCATCTATCATGGCTATCTCTAGAGCACCTGAGAGCTGGCGTGCTGAATCAGCGACCCTAAACCACACATTGATATATATGTTAGTTTCCTTAATAACACAATTAATGATATTTAGTTAGAATCGGCATGAACAATATTTTAGAAACTATAAATAAAATATGTTGTAATGACTTTTACTTACAAATTCATCTTTGATTCGAGATATAAACTATTATCTTCTAATCAAAAATCACTACTCAAGAGAGGGTCTTTTATATTTCTCAGATCATCTGAACTATCACTACTCAAGAGAGTGTCTCCTATATCAAGCAAAGTATCTTCGATATTGTTCACATTCTCCATCACCTTATTTATCTGCAAAAATTAATTCCTTAGATGTACTGTGTTTTTATCTAGGTTAAGAAAAATGTGAACTCCTTATGTTTTGGTTTATTTGAAACTTTCACCTATTTTTAGAAAATTGAACCGAATTATTTGAAAGGAGTATATTATCTATCAATATATAATATTAAGTTTTAAAATAAAATTTACTATATGATTATGTTCATAGGCTACAATTAGAAGGCTACACCATGCTTCTCTGGTGTAGACCATAAAAAATATACATAAGATTTGGTGTTGTGATGGACTCCAAAGTTTTGTAACAGATGATCAACCATTAAAAATATGTGTAAGAATACATTTATCTTTCATTTACTTGAAAATTTTCTTCACATAACTTCTCAAGTCCAATTAAATTAAAGTATTTATTATTATCATAATTTTCATTATTAACCCAATTTATTTAATTTAAGTTAGGTTTAACCTAATTAAAAAAATGCAAAAGTCCAAAGATAACAAATTGCAACAAAACACACAAGCAATCACTCTAAAAGTAACAAAAATACTATGTGCACAACAACACATCAAATTAATTCATTGCATAATATATATTATCATCATAAAGCTATTTTTTGGTAAAAATTATTAAATACACTAATGACTAATCACAAAGTAACAAATAAAAAGTAATACACTATTAAAAAGAAATTGAACCTGTGTACTTAATTGAAATGACATGATCAACGATCATAATCCAATAGTGAATCACAACTAGAGATAGGTGTTATTGATATAGGTGAATTGGACGAACCACACCAATAGATCGGTGTTATGGACGATTTACAACTAGAGAACTTTGTTATGGACGATTCACAACTAGAGATCTGTGTTATGAATGATTTAAAACTACAGATCTGTGTTATAGATCTGTGTAATGGACTATTCACAACTATAGATCGGGTAGAGGAATTAAATTCTCCCACCCAAAAAAAGATATTAAAAGATGTGTTAAGGCTGCGGTTTGAAGCGAAAGTACGGCGAATGAGTCTTAAAGTGAAAGGGCATGTGAAAAATGATCAAGTGTAATGTAAAGGATAAGTATAAGAATATAATTTGTTTTACTTAGTAGAATGCATATGTTATATAACAACTTCAGGAGACTATTGAAGGACAACTATACTGTTTTTAATAAAACACCTATAGTTTTTTTTTAAAAACAATATTTGAGTTATATTTATGTGATTTTAGATAATTAGAAGAAAAAATAGTATTATATATTTGATATGATATAGTATATCTCTAGATTCTCTAGTCCAGTTTTTTTAATCAGTAAATCAATTTTTTTATTAAAATCAACTTCAAATATCTTTACTACAAACTAAAGCCCAAAAAGACTAATTAATTAAGACTAATACAACTGTTACAAGATGAAATATTAGAAGCTTTCAAATAAATATGGGATAAAAAAATCGGCCCAAGAAGCTTTTTAGCCCAATTCGAAAGTGGTGTTCAGCTTTTATACTAAATCCATGGCTTTATCATTCCTTAGTTTCTTTTTTTCCAGCTTAACACACACCATTCCACCAATCTTCTTGTCTATCATTTCCATGATCTCTTTCATTTTTCTCCCATCTTATGCAATATATATAAGTTGTAAGCAGAATACTCGCAATACCAATAATCTCATCACAGGATAACTACATAATATCTTCAATTAACTCTTCTAAATTAGTTGGATTGCTTTTAATATTGCAGGCTTTAAGCAGTTTACTTAAAATTCTTTTTGCGAAAGAACAACTCAAAAACAGATGCTCCGCCTCTTCTAAAAATGAACAATTTGAAGGCCCCAACTAATCATCATGGGCTTGGTAGGTAACCTATCCTAAATAGCCAGCCAAGCTACAAAGGAACACCTCAGAATATTTAACTTGGACCATACAATTTTGAACCACTTAACTTCACCGTTCTTACTAACAATTTTGTTTAGAGTTTTCTTAAATGAAAAGCCTCTTTTTGTACTAATGGCCGAAAATATAAGATCATACACTTGTTGTAGTTTAATAATGGTAATTTAAGGTAACAATTTACCCACACCAAGGAGGTAGTCTCCATCTATCTCTACCATAGCAGCTTTTAATAGTTCTATCACAATTAATATTATACCTATCAATCTCGATACCAAGAACTTCCTGCATACTTTTGCCATCTAACCATTTATCCCATATAATAAAAGTATTGTTACAATTTTTCACCTTATGAAAGATCAAATTATAAGCAATGAACCTTATCTTCATAAGTTGCTTCCATATCCAAGAGTGAGATTGCTTGATGTCAATACTCCATATACATTTGCCTCTAATAATATTATGATGTACCCATATACTCCACAGGTTATTCAGTTGCGCATACATTTTCCAAAAGGTGAACAAAAGGCATACTTTATTTAGATCTTCAATATTTGGTTTTCCTAAACCTCCTTTCTTTTTAAAATTCGACTTTTTTTATCAAAACTATTAAATGTTAGATTAAAAAATAAAAAATATCTAATGAGTCTTGAAAACCCCAATCCAAACATGTGATTTCAATTCACTTTTCTTACTAAAGGTTGATTGGAAGATTTAACACTATAAATCTATTTTCCAACTACTCATTATACACTCATTTATTATTTTACTTAATATATATATATATATATATTAAATTACACAAATAAATCGTAAATCCTAAAAGCTCTATCCCCCTCTTCTCTCCCTACTCTAACCCAGCAGTCATGGCCTTTAGTTATTTTTACGGTGTCTTTTTGGAAGGAATTGGTCAAACTAAAAGGTACTACATCAGAAAAAAGTAGTGCATATCACCCTAAAGTGATAGGCAAACTAAAATTGTAAAGAATGGGCTTGAACTCTATCTTTGGTGCTCTGTCGACAGAATTCTGGTTCAAAACATCTCTTTACACATTTTCCAGAATGACCCTATTTCAAACTCTATATGGTCACCTTTCACCAACTATTATTCATTACCTTCCAGGTTCTTCCACAATGAAGCTGTTGATTCAGACTTGCAACTCCAAGACACCTTACTATAGTTATGAACGAATTCACTTTGTGCCCAGATTTGCATAAAACATTTTGCTAGAATCATTTGTAGCAAATGACCTCGCGTGGGTGAAATTAAAGCCGTATCAACAATTATCAATTAGAGGTCACTTCAATACAATACTTTGTCGCTAATTTTATGTTTCCTTCCGCATTAAAGGAAAATAGGTTCAGTCGCCTACAAGGTGGAGATAACTCCTTGTTAAAATATCCACTTGGTATTCCACATTTAGGTCCTCAAAAGATTCAAAGTCACAAAAAATCTGGCACCAGTTTCCTCTCCTGAAAACTCTGACAAGTGAGCATCCTTTCTAGTCGCACCATCTTGCGATAAGGATGATGAATGCTGAATTCCAATCTCACTCTTTCTATAGGGTGTTGGCATATTCTACATTGTGCATTGGCAAATGTTTTCCAACTCGTTCACATATAATAGTCTAGTGACAGGAGATGTATTTGAATGTCATGTAAAGAGGGTAACATGCAATCGACACGCTAAGGACAAGCTATAATATGATCTTCCACACGGGTATTTCTTTGGTGTAATGAAGATGATGCAAGTAGTCTTAACGTGCTCTCCTCACTTAAACAAACAACACATACATGAGCTTAAGTTTATTTCTAATCCATGCTCAACCACATTCTCTGGTCGATATGACTATTTTGATTTCTAATGAATAATTATAACTTAGAACGTTCTCCCAATCGTGATGTTAAAACACTTGAATTGTCAAGATCATTCACTTTGCAAGACTCAATCAAATAAGTTTTTCTTTATTTTCAATTATTTTTCCCCGAATTTTTGCTTACTTGAACTTGGATAATCGTTTGAAATAATAATACACATCATGACAATATGTACAACCAACATTCAACAATGCTCTCATTCATATCGTTAACACTCATATACAACCCTCCGATGACCAAAACTAATCTCACCAAAATGTAACAGTTAAGTAGAGTAACTCGAGCCCAATGTGAACATGAAGTAAGATCCTTATTATCTAGGTCTTAAGACTTGTATCATGATTACAAAAATGAGTCACAAAAAGTCCTATCTGTCAGGTGTGGTCGCCCAATCTATTTCATCTCTAGGTTATTTGCAATTTAGTTTTAGAAATAACCAGAATAAAATTGTCTTCAAACCAACCCACATAGTTCCTAAATTCTATAACGTATTCATGAAGAATGTAAAACCAGCTTACTTTTTACATATATATCTTCATGTGCGAACTCTGATTGTCGTTTTCATATAAGGTTTTATGTAATATCACACAAGAAAATAAAATCTATCAAACAGCGCAATAGTTATTTCCCAAAATTTTCCATGAAATGAAATATTTTTTCTACTCATTTTCAATTGTACAAAACACACCTTAATTATTTCAAACAATTTTTCTCTTAAAATAGAAACAACTGAATAAGAAATTCAATTAAAAAACCAAACAAAGGTTCACAAACATCCAATATTCACTATATAATTAAAATTTCAATCATACAGCTTGCTTGGCCGCATATAGTTTTTTCTTGATATCATCTTACGAAGAACCAAATGAACCACCAATTTCTAACTTAGAGTTGACTTCAGTACTTCCTCTAATAACAAGTAAATGACATGTAGGCACAATCGTATTAACTACTGCTTCTTCATTTAGTTGCTCCCCTCCTACCTGGTTTGCTTGCTCAATTTGAGATGTACATGGAACCTCCACCATCGTCCTCAAGCTCTCTGCGGCTGGAAACCATAAGATCTATCTTGGTGTTTAAAGCTCCAGCCATCTGGCAAAAATCCCACAGTAATAAAATCATGAGCATGGATTAAGGAAAAATTGAATGATAAAAAAATATTTTAAAAAATTCACCTCCAAGTAACGAGTATACTGTCTCGAAAACCCTAGCTCATCTATCATGGGTATCTCTAGAGCACCTGAGAGCTGGCGTGCTGAATCAGCGACCCTAAACCACACATTGATATATATGTTAGTTTCCTTAATAACACAATTAAATATATTTAGTTAGTATCGGCATGAACAATATTTTAGAAACTATAAATAAAATATGTTGTAATGACTTTTACTTACAAATTCATCTTTGATTCGAGATATAAACTATTATCTTCTAATGAAAAATCACTACTCAAGAGAGGGTCTTTTATATTACTCAGATCATCTGAACTATCACTACTCAAGAGAGGGTCTCCTATATCAAGCAAAGTATCTTCGATATTGTTCACATTCTCCATCACCTTATTTATCTGCAAAAATTAATTCCTTAGATGTACTGTGTTTTTATCTAGGTTAAGAAAAAGGTGAACTCCTTATGTTTTGGTTTATTTGAAACTTTCACCTATTTTTAGAAAATCGAACCGAATTATTCGAAAGGAGTATATTATTTATCAATATATAACATTAAGTTTTAAAATAAAATTTACTATATGATTTATGTTCATAGGCTACAATTAGAAGGCTACACCATGCTTCTCTGGTGTAGACCATAAAAAATATACATAATATTTGGTGTTGTGATGGACTCCAAAGTTTTGTAACAGATGATCAACCATTAAAAATATGTGTAAGAATACATTTATCTTTCATTTACTTGAAAATTTTCTTCACATAACTTCTCAAGTCCAATTAAATTAAAGTATTTATTATTATCATAATTTTCATTATTAACCCAATTTATTTAATTTAAGTTAGGTTTAACCTAATTAAAAAAAATGCAAAAGTCCAAAGATAACAAATTGCAACAAAACACACAAGCAATCACTCTAAAAGTAACAAAAATACTATGTGCACAACAACACATCAAATTAATTCATTGCATAATATATATTATCATCATAAAGCTATTTTTTGGTAAAAATTATTAAATACACTAATGACTAATCACAAAGTAACAAATAAAAAGTAATACACTATTAAAAAGAAATTGAACCTGTGTACTTAATTGAAATGGCATGATCAACGATCATAATCCAATAGTGAATCACAACTAGAGATAGGTGTTATTGATATAGGTGAATTGGACAAACCACACCAATAGATCGGTGTTATGGACGATTTACAACTAGAGATCTTTGTTATGGACGATTCACAACTAGAGATCTGTGTTATGAATGATTCAAAACTACAGATCTGTTATAGATCTGTGTAATGGACTATTCACAAGTATAGATCTGGTAGAGGAATTAAATTCTCCCACCCAAAAAAAGATATTAAAAGATGAGTTAAGGCTGCGGTTTGAAGCGAAAGTACGGCGAATGAGTCTTAAAGTGAAAGGGCATGTGAAAAATGATCAAGTGTAATATAAAGGATAAGTATAAGAATATAATTTGTTTTACTTAGTAGAATGCATATGTTATATAACAACTTCAGGAGACTATTGAAGGACAACTATACTGTTTTTAATAAAACACCTATAGTTTTATTTTATTTTTTAAAACAATATTTGAGTTATATTTATGTGATTTTAGATAATTAGAAGAAAAAATAGTATTATATATTTGATATGATATAGTATATCTCTAGATTCTCTAGTCCAGTTTTTTTAATCAGTAAATCAATTTTTTTATTAAAATCAACTTCAAATATCTTTACTACAAACTAAAGCCCAAAAAGACTAATTAATTAAGACTAATACAACTGTTACAAGATGAAATATTAGAAGCTTTTAAATGAATATGGGATAAAAAAATCGGCCCAAGAAGCTTTTTAGCCCAATTCGAAAGTGGTGTTCAGCTTTTATACTAAATCCATGGCTTTATCATTCTTTAGTTTCTTTTTTTCCAGCTTAACATACACCATTCCACCAATCTTCTTGTCTATCATTTCCATGATCTCTTTCATTTTTCTCCCATCTTATGCAATATATATAAGTTGTAAGCAGAATACTCGCAATACCAATAATCTCATCACAGGATAACTACATAATATCTTCAATTAACTCTTCTAAATTAGTTGGATTGCTTTTAATATTGCAGGCTTTAAGCAGTTTACTTAAAATTCTTTTTGCGAAAGAACAACTCAAAAACAGATGCTCCACCTCTTCTAAAAAGGAACAATTTGAAGGCCCCAACTAATCATCATGGGCTTGGTAGGTAACCTATCCTAAATAGCCAGCCAAGCTACAAAGGAACACCTCAGAATATTTAACTTGGACCATACAATTTTGAACCACTTAACTTCACCGTTCTTACTAACAATTTTGTTTAGAGTTTTCTTAAATGAAAAGCCTCTTTTTGTACTAATGGCCGAAAATATAAGATCATACACTTGTTGTAGTTTAATAATGGTAATGTAAGGTAACAATTTACCCACACCAAGGAGGTAGTCTCCATCTATCTCTACCATAGCAGCTTTTAATAGTTCTATCACAATTAATATTATACCTATCAATCTCGATACCAAGAACTTCCTGCATACTTTTGCCTTCTAACCATTTATCCCATATAATAAAAGTATTGTTACAATTTTTCACCTTATGAAAGATCAAATTATAAGCAATGTACCTTATCTTCATAAGTTGCTTCCATATCCAAGAGTGAGATTGCTTGATGTCAATACTCCATGTACATTTGCCTCTAATAATATTATGATGTACCCATATACTCCACAGGTTATTCAGTTGCGCATACATTTTCCAAAAGGTGAACAAATGGCATACTTTATTTAGATCTTCAATATTTGGTATTCCCAAACCTCCTTTCTTTTTAAAATTCGACTTTTTTTATCAAAACTATTAAATGTTAGATTAAAAAATAAAAAATATCTAATGAGTCTTGAAAACCCCAATCCAAACATGTGATTTCAATTCACTTTTCTTACTAAAGGTTGATTGGAAGATTTAACACTATAAATCTATTTTCCAACTACTCATTGTACACTCATTTATTATTTTACTTAATATATATATATATATATATATATTAAATTACACACATAAATCGTAAATCCTAAAAGCTCTATCCCCCTCTTCTCTCCCTACTCTAACCCAGCAGTCATGGCCTTTAGTTATTTTTATGGTGTCTTTTTGGAAGGAATTGTTCAAACTAAAAGGTACTACATCAGAAAAAAGTAGTGCATATCACCATAAAGTGATAGGCAACCTAAAATTGTAAAGAATGGGCTTGAACTCTATCTTTGGTGCTCTGTCGACAGAATACTGGTTCAAAACATCTCTTTACACATTTTCCAGAATGACCCTATTTCAAACTCTATATGGTCACCTTTCACCAGCTATTATTCATTACCTTCCAGGTTCTTCCACAATGAAGCTGTTGATTCAGACTTGCAACTCCAAGACACCTTACTATAGTTATGAACGAATTCACTTTGTGCCCAGATTTGCATAAAACATTTTGCTAGAATCATTTGTAGAAAATGACCTCGCGTGGGTGAAATTAAAGCGGTATCAACAATTATCAATTAGAGGTCACTTCAATACAATACTTTGTCGCTAATTTTATGTTTCCTTCCGCATTAAAGGAAAATAGGTTCAGTCGCCTACAAGGTGGAGATAACTCCTTGTTAAAATATCCACTTGGTATTCCACATTTAGGTCCTCAAAAGATTCAAAGTCAAAAAAAATCTGGCACCAGTTTCCTCTCTGAAAACTCTGACAAGTGAGCATCCTTTCTAGTCGCACCATCTTGCGATAAGGATGATGAATGCTGAATTCCAATCTCACTCTTTCTATAGGGTGTTGGCATATTCTACATTGTGCATTGGCAAATCTTTTCCAACTCGTTCACATATAATAGTCTAGTGACAGGAGATGTATTTGAATGCCATGTAAAGAGGGTAACATGCAATAGACACGCTAAGGACAAGCTATAATATGATCTTCCACACGGGTATTTCTTTGGTGTAATGAAGATGATGCAAGTAGTCTTAACGTGCTCTCCTCACTTAAACAAACAACACATACATGAGCTTAAGTTTATTTCTAATCCATGCTCAACCACATTCTTTGGTCGATATGACTATTTTGATTTCTAATGAATAATTATCACTTAGAACCTTCTCCCAATCGTGATGTTAAAACACTTGAATTGTCAAGATCATTCACTTTGCAAGACTCAATCAAATAATTTTTTGTTTTATTTTCAATTATTTTTCCCCGAATTTTTGCTTACTTGAACTTGGATAATCGTTTGAAATAATAATACACATCATGACAATATGTACAACCAACATTCAACAATGCTCTCATTCATATCGTTAACACTCATATACAACCCTCCGATGACCAAAACTAATCTCACCAAAATGTAACAGTTAAGTAGAGTAACTCGAGCCCAATGTGAACATGAAGTAAGATCCTTATTATCTAGGTCTTAAGACTTGTATCATGATTACAAAAATGAGTCACAAAAAGCCCTATCTGTCAGGTGTGGTCGCCCAATCTATTTCATCTCTAGGTTATTTGCAATTTAGTTTTAGAAATAACCAGAATAAAATTGTCTTCAAACCAACCCACATAGTTCCTAAATTCTATAACGTATTCATGAAGAATGTAAAATTAGCTTACTTTTTACATATATATCTTCATGTGCGAACTCTGATTGTCGTTTTCATATAAGGTTTTATGTAATATCACACAAGAAAATAAAATCTATCAAACAGCGCAATAGTTATTTCCCAAAATTTTCCATGAAATGAAATATTTTTTCTACTCATTTTCAATTGTACAAAACACACCTTAATTATTTCAAACAATTTTTCTCTTAAAATAGAAACAACTGAATAAGAAATTCAATTAAAAAACCAAACAAAGGTTCACAAACATCCAATATTCACTATATAATTAAAATTTCAATCATACAGCATGCTTGGCCGCATATAGTTTTCTCTTGATATCATCTTACGAAGAACCAAATGAACCACCAATTTCTAACTTAGAGTTGACTTCAGTACTTCCTCTAATAACAAGTAAATGACATGTAGGCACAATCGTATTAACTACTGCTTCTTCATTTAGTTGCTCCCCTCCTACCTGGTTTGCTTGCTCAATTTGAGATGTACATGGAACCTCCACCATCGTCCTCAAGCTCTCTGCGGCTGGAAACCATAAGATCTATCTTGGTGTTTAAAGCTCCAGCCATCTGGCAAAAATCCCACAGTAATAAAATCATGAGCATGGATTAAGGAAAAATTGAATGATAAAAAAATATTTTAAAAAATTCACCTCCAAGTAACGAGTATACTGTCTCGAAAACCCTAGCTCATCTATCATGGGTATCTCTAGAGCACCTGAGAGCTGGCGTGCTGAATCAGCGACCCTAAACCACACATTGATATATATGTTAGTTTCCTTAATAAAACAATTAATGATATTTAGTTAGTATCGGCATGAACAATATTTTAGAAACTATAAATAAAATATGTTGTAATGACTTTTACTTACAAATTCATCTTTGATTCGAGATATAAACTATTATCTTCTAATGAAAAATCACTACTCAAGAGAGGGTCTTTTATATTACTCAGATCATCTGAACTATCACTACTCAAGAGAGGGTCTCCTATATCAAGCAAAGTATCTTCGATATTGTTCACATTCTCCATCACCTTATTTATCTGCAAAAATTAATTCCTTAGATGTACTGTGTTTTTATCTAGGTTAAGAAAAAGGTGAACTCCTTATGTTTTGGTTTATTTGAAACTTTCACCTATTTTTAGAAAATCGAACCGAATTATTCGAAAGGAGTATATTATCTATCAATATATAATATTAAGTTTTAAAATAAAATTTACTATATGATTTATGTTCATAGGCTACAATTAGAAGGCTACACCATGCTTCTCTGGTGTAGACCATAAAAAATATACATAATATTTGGTGTTGTGATGGACTCCAAAGTTTTGTAACAGATGATCAACCATTAAAAATATGTGTAAGAATACATTTATCTTTCATTTACTTGAAAATTTTCTTCACATAACTTCTCAAGTCCAATTAAATTAAAGTATTTATTATTATCATAATTTTCATTATCAACCCAATTTATTTAATTTAAGTTAGGTTTAACCTAATTAAAAAAAATGCAAAAGTCCAAAGATAACAAATTGCAACAAAACACACAAGCAATCACTCTAAAAGTAACAAAAATACTATGTGCACAACAACACATCAAATTAATTCATTGCATAATATATATTATCATCATAAAGCTATTTTTTGGTAAAAATTATTAAATACACTAATGACTAATCACAAAGTAACAAATAAAAAGTAATACACTATTAAAAAGAAATTGAACCTGTGTACTTAATTGAAATGGCATGATCAACGATCATAATCCAATAGTGAATCACAACTAGAGATAGGTGTTATTGATATAGGTGAATTGGACGAACCACACCAATAGATCGGTGTTATGGACGATTTACAACTAGAGATCTTTGTTATGGACGATTCACAACTAGAGATCTGTGTTATGAATGATTCAAAACTACAGATCTGTTATAGATCTGTGTAATGGACTATTCACAAGTATAGATCTGGTAGAGGAATTAAATTCTCCCACCCAAAAAAAGATATTAAAAGATGAGTTAAGGCTGCGGTTTGAAGCGAAAGTACAATGAGTCTTAAAGTGAAAGGGCATGTGAAAAATGATCAAGTGTAATATAAAGGATAAGTATAAGAATATAATTTGTTTTACTTAGTAGAATGCATATGTTATATAACAACTTCAGGAGACTATTGAAGGACAACTATACTGTTTTTAATAAAACACCTATAGTTTTATTTTATTTTTTAAAACAATATTTGAGTTATATTTATGTGATTTTAGATAATTAGAAGAAAAAATAGTATTATATATTTGATATGATATAGTATATCTCTAGATTCTCTAGTCCAGTTTTTTTAATCAGTAAATCAATTTTTTTATTAAAATCAACTTCAAATATCTTTACTACAAACTAAAGCCCAAAAAGACTAATTAATTAAGACTAATACAACTGTTACAAGATGAAATATTAGAAGCTTTTAAATGAATATGGGATAAAAAAATCGGCCCAAGAAGCTTTTTAGCCCAATTCGAAAGTGGTGTTCAGCTTTTATACTAAATCCATGGCTTTATCATTCTTTAGTTTCTTTTTTTCCAGCTTAACACACACCATTCCACCAATCTTCTTGTCTATCATTTCCATGATCTCTTTCATTTTTCTCCCATCTTATGCAATATATATAAGTTGTAAGCAGAATACTCGCAATACCAATAATCTCATCACAGGATAACTACATAATATCTTCAATTAACTCTTCTAAATTAGTTGGATTGCTTTTAATATTGCAGGCTTTAAGCAGTTTACTTAAAATTCTTTTTGCGAAAGAACAACTCAAAAACAGATGCTCCACCTCTTCTAAAAAGGAACAATTTGAAGGCCCCAACTAATCATCATGGGCTTGGTAGGTAACCTATCCTAAATAGCCAGCCAAGCTACAAAGGAACACCTCAGAATATTTAACTTGGACCATACAATTTTGAACCACTTAACTTCACCGTTCTTACTAACAATTTTGTTTAGAGTTTTCTTAAATGAAAAGCCTCTTTTTGTACTAATGGCCGAAAATATAAGATCATACACTTGTTGTAGTTTAATAATGGTAATGTAAGGTAACAATTTACCCACACCAAGGAGGTAGTCTCCATCTATCTCTACCATAGCAGCTTTTAATAGTTCTATCACAATTAATATTATACCTATCAATCTCGATACCAAGAACTTCCTGCATACTTTTGCCTTCTAACCATTTATCCCATATAATAAAAGTATTGTTACAATTTTTCACCTTATGAAAGATCAAATTATAAGCAATGTACCTTATCTTCATAAGTTGCTTCCATATCCAAGAGTGAGATTGCTTGATGTCAATACTCCATGTACATTTGCCTCTAATAATATTATGATGTACCCATATACTCCACAGGTTATTCAGTTGCGCATACATTTTCCAAAAGGTGAACAAAAGGCATACTTTATTTAGATCTTCAATATTTGGTATTCCCAAACCTCCTTTCTTTTTAAAATTCGACTTTTTTTATCAAAACTATTAAATGTTAGATTAAAAAATAAAAAATATCTAATGAGTCTTGAAAACCCCAATCCAAACATGTGATTTCAATTCACTTTTCTTACTAAAGGTTGATTGGAAGATTTAACACTATAAATCTATTTTCCAACTACTCATTGTACACTCATTTATTATTTTACTTAATATATATATATATATATATATATATTAAATTACACACATAAATCGTAAATCCTAAAAGCTCTATCGCCCTCTTCTCTCCCTACTCTAACCCAGCAGTCATGGCCTTTAGTTATTTTTATGGTGTCTTTTTGGAAGGAATTGTTCAAACTAAAAGGTACTACATCAGAAAAAAGAAGTGCATATCACCCTAAAGTGATAGGCAAACTAAAATTGTAAAGAATGGGCTTGAACTCTATCTTTGGTGCTCTGTCGACAGAATACTGGTTCAAAACATCTCTTTACACATTTTCCAGAATGACCCTATTTCAAACTCTATATGGTCACCTTTCACCAGCTATTATTCATTACCTTCCAGGTTCTTCCACAATGAAGCTGTTGATTCAGACTTGCAACTCCAAGACACCTTACTATAGTTATGAACGAATTCACTTTGTGCCCAGATTTGCATAAAACGTTTTGCTAGAATCATTTGTAGCAAATGACCTCGCGTGGGTGAAATTAAAGCGGTATCAACAATTATCAATTAGAGGTCACTTCAATACAATACTTTGTCGCTAATTTTATGTTTCCTTCCGCATTAAAGGAAAATAGGTTCAGTCGCCTACAAGGTGGAGATAACTCCTTGTTAAAATATCCACTTGGTATTCCACATTTAGGTCCTCAAAAGATTCAAAGTCAAAAAAAATCTGGCACCAGTTTCCTCTCTGAAAACTCTGACAAGTGAGCATCCTTTCTAGTCGCACCATCTTGCGATAAGGATGATGAATGCTGAATTCCAATCTCACTCTTTCTATAGGGTGTTGGCATATTCTACATTGTGCATTGGCAAATCTTTTCCAACTCGTTCACATATAATAGTCTAGTGACAGGAGATGTATTTGAATGCCATGTAAAGAGGGTAACATGCAATAGACACGCTAAGGACAAGCTATAATATGATCTTCCACACGGGTATTTCTTTGGTGTAATGAAGATGATGCAAGTAGTCTTAACGTGCTCTCCTCACTTAAACAAACAACACATACATGAGCTTAAGTTTATTTCTAATCCATGCTCAACCACATTCTCTGGTCGATATGACTATCTTGATTTCTAATGAATAATTATCACTTAGAACCTTCTCCCAATCGTGATGTTAAAACACTTGAATTGTCAAGATCATTCACTTTGCAAGACTCAATCAAATAATTTTTTGTTTTATTTTCAATTATTTTTCCCCGAATTTTTGCTTACTTGAACTTGGATAATCGTTTGAAATAATAATACACATCATGACAATATGTACAACCAACATTCAACAATGCTCTCATTCATATCGTTAACACTCATATACAACCCTCCGATGACCAAAACTAATCTCACCAAAATGTAACAGTTAAGTAGAGTAACTCGAGCCCAATGTGAACATGAAGTAAGATCCTTATTATCTAGGTCTTAAGACTTGTATCATGATTACAAAAATGAGTCACAAAAAGCCCTATCTGTCAGGTGTGGTTGCCCAATCTATTTCATCTCTAGGTTATTTGCAATTTAGTTTTAGAAATAACCAGAATAAAATTGTCTTCAAACCAACCCACATAGTTCCTAAATTCTATAACGTATTCATGAAGAATGTAAAATTAGCTTACTTTTTACATATATATCTTCATGTGCGAACTCTGATTGTCGTTTTCATATAAGGTTTTATGTAATATCACACAAGAAAATAAAATCTATCAAACAGCGCAATAGTTATTTCCCAAAATTTTCCATGAAATGAAATATTTTTTCTACTCATTTTCAATTGTACAAAACACACCTTAATTATTTCAAACAATTTTTCTCTTAAAATAGAAACAACTGAATAAGAAATTCAATTAAAAAACCAAACAAAGGTTCACAAACATCCAATATTCACTATATAATTAAAATTTCAATCATACAGCATGCTTGGCCGCATATAGTTTTCTCTTGATATCATCTTACGAAGAACCAAATGAACCACCAATTTCTAACTTAGAGTTGACTTCAGTACTTCCTCTAATAACAAGTAAATGACATGTAGGCACAATCGTATTAACTACTGCTTCTTCATTTAGTTGCTCCCCTCCTACCTGGTTTGCTTGCTCAATTTGAGATGTACATGGAACCTCCACCATCGTCCTCAAGCTCTCTGCGGCTGGAAACCATAAGATCTATCTTGGTGTTTAAAGCTCCAGCCATCTGGCAAAAATCCCACAGTAATAAAATCATGAGCATGGATTAAGGAAAAATTGAATGATAAAAAAATATTTTAAAAAATTCACCTCCAAGTAACGAGTATACTGTCTCGAAAACCCTAGCTCATCTATCATGGGTATCTCTAGAGCACCTGAGAGCTGGCGTGCTGAATCAGCGACCCTAAACCACACATTGATATATATGTTAGTTTCCTTAATAACACAATTAATGATATTTAGTTAGTATCGGCATGAACAATATTTTAGAAACTATAAATAAAATATGTTGTAATGACTTTTACTTACAAATTCATCTTTGATTCGAGATATAAACTATTATCTTCTAATGAAAAATCACTACTCAAGAGAGGGTCTTTTATATTACTCAGATCATCTGAACTATCACTACTCAAGAGAGTGTCTCCTATATCAAGCAAAGTATCTTCGATATTGTTCACATTCTCCATCACCTTATGAATCTGCAAAAATTAATTCCTTAGATGTACTGTGTTTTTATCTAGGTTAAGAAAAAGGTGAACTCCTTATGTTTTGGTTTATTTGAAACTTTCACCTATTTTTAGAAAATTGAACCGAATTATTTGAAAGGAGTATATTATCTATCAATATATAATATTAAGTTTTAAAATAAAATTTACTATATGATTATGTTCATAGGCTACAATTAGAAGGCTACACCATGCTTCTCTGGTGTAGACCATAAAAAATATACATAAGATTTGGTGTTGTGATGGACTCCAAAGTTTTGTAACAGATGATCAACCATTAAAAATATGTGTAAGAATACATTTATCTTTCATTTACTTGAAAATTTTCTTCACATAACTTCTCAAGTCCAATTAAATTAAAGTATTTATTATTATCATAATTTTCATTATTAACCCAATTTATTTAATTTAAGTTAGGTTTAACCTAATTAAAAAAAATGCAAAAGTCCAAAGATAACAAATTGCAACAAAACACACAAGCAATCACTCTAAAAGTAACAAAAATACTATGTGCACAACAACACATCAAATTAATTCATTGCATAATATATATTATCATCATAAAGCTATTTTTTGGTAAAAATTATTAAATACACTAATGACTAATCACAAAGTAACAAATAAAAAGTAATACACTATTAAAAAGAAATTGAACCTGTGTACTTAATTGAAATGGCATGATCAACGATCATAATCCAATAGTGAATCACAACTAGAGATAGGTGTTATTGATATAGGTGAATTGGACGAACCACACCAATAGATCGGTGTTATGGACGATTTACAACTAGAGATCTTTGTTATGGACGATTCACAACTAGAGATCTGTGTTATGAATGATTCAAAACTACAGATCTGTGTTATAGATCTGTGTAATGGACTATTCACAACTATAGATCGGGTAGAGGAATTTAATTCTCCCACCCAAAAAAAGATATTAAAAGATGTGTTAAGGCTGCGGTTTGAAGCGAAAGTACGGCGAATGAGTCTTAAAGTGAAAGGGCATGTGAAAAATGATCAAGTGTAATGTAAAGGATAAGTATAAGAATATAATTTGTTTTACTTAGTAGAATGCATATGTTATATAACAACTTCAGGAGACTATTGAAGGACAACTATACTGTTTTTAATAAAACACCTATAGTTTTTTTTTTAAAACAATATTTGAGTTATATTTATGTGATTTTAGATAATTAGAAGAAAAAATAGTATTATATATTTGATATGATATAGTATATCTCTAGATTCTCTAGTCCAGTTTTTTTAATCAGTAAATCAATTTTTTTATTAAAATCAACTTCAAATATCTTTACTACAAACTAAAGCCCAAAAAGACTAATTAATTAAGACTAATACAACTGTTACAAGATGAAATATTAGAAGCTTTCAAATGAATATGGGACAAAAAAATCGGCCCAAGAAGCTTTTTAGCCCAATTCGAAAGTGGTGTTCAGCTTTTATACTAAATCCATGGCTTTATCATTCCTTAGTTTCTTTTTTTCCAGCTTAACACACACCATTCCACCAATCTTCTTGTCTATCATTTCCATGATCTCTTTCATTTTTCTCCCATCTTATGCAATATATATAAGTTGTAAGCAGAATACTCGCAATACCAATAATCTCATCACAGGATAACTACATAATATCTTCAATTAACTCTTCTAAATTAGTTGGATTGCTTTTAATATTGCAGGCTTTAAGCAGTTTACTTAAAATTCTTTTTGCGAAAGAACAACTCAAAAACAGATGCTCCACCTCTTCTAAAAAGGAACAATTTGAAGGCCCCAACTAATCATCATGGGCTTGGTAGGTAACCTATCCTAAATAGCCAGCCAAGCTACAAAGGAACACCTCAGAATATTTAACTTGGACCATACAATTTTGAACCACTTAACTTCACCGTTCTTACTAACAATTTTGTTTAGAGTTTTCTTAAATGAAAAGCCTCTTTTTGTACTAATGGCCGAAAATATAAGATCATACACTTGTTGTAGTTTAATAATGGTAATGTAAGGTAACAATTTACCCACACCAAGGAGGTAGTCTCCATCTATCTCTACCATAGCAGCTTTTAATAGTTCTATCACAATTAATATTATACCTATCAATCTCGATACCAAGAACTTCCTGCATACTTTTGCCTTCTAACCATTTATCCCATATAATAAAAGTATTGTTACAATTTTTCACCTTATGAAAGATCAAATTATAAGCAATGAACCTTATCTTCATAAGTTGCTTCCATATCCAAGAGTGAGATTGCTTGATGTCAATACTCCATATACATTTGCCTCTAATAATATTATGATGTACCCATATACTCCACAGGTTATTCAGTTGCGCATACATTTTCCAAAAGGTAAACAAAAGGCATACTTTATTTAGATCTTCAATATTTGGTATTCCCAAACCTCCTTTCTTTTTAAAATTCGACTTTTTTTATCAAAACTATTAAATGTTAGATTAAAAAATAAAAAATATCTAATGAGTCTTGAAAACCCCAATCCAAACATGTGATTTCAATTCACTTTTCTTACTAAAGGTTGATTGGAAGATTTAACACTATAAATCTATTTTCCAACTACTCATTATACACTCATTTATTATTTTACTTAATATATATATATATATATATTAAATTACACACATAAATCGTAAATCCTAAAAGCTCTATCCCCCTCTTCTCTCCCTACTCTAACCCAGCAGTCATGGCCTTTAGTTATTTTTACGGTGTCTTTTTGGAAGGAATTGGTCAAACTAAAAGGTACTACATCAGAAAAAAGTAGTGCATATCACCCTAAAGTGATAGGCAAACTAAAATTGTAAAGAATGGGCTTGAACTCTATCTTTGGTGCTCTGTCGACAGAATTCTGGTTCAAAACATCTCTTTACACATTTTCCAGAATTACCCTATTTCAAACTCTATATGGTCACCTTTCACCAACTATTATTCATTACCTTCCAGGTTCTTCCACAATGAAGCTGTTGATTCAGACTTGCAACTCCAAGACACCTTACTATAGTTATGAACGAATTCACTTTGTGCCCAGATTTGCATAAAACATTTTGCTAGAATCATTTGTAGCAAATGACCTCGCGTGGGTGAAATTAAAGCCGTATCAACAATTATCAATTAGAGGTCACTTCAATACAATACTTTGTCGCTAATTTTATGTTTCCTTCCGCATTAAAGGAAAATAGGTTCAGTCGCCTACAAGGTGGAGATAACTCCTTGTAAAAATATCCACTTTGTATTCCACATTTAGGTCCTCAAAAGATTCAAAGTCACAAAAAATCTGGCACCAGTTTCCTCTCCTGAAAACTCTGACAAGTGAGCATCCTTTCTAGTCGCACCATCTTACGATAAGGATGATGAATGCTGAATTCCAATCTCACTCTTTCTATAGGGTGTTGGCATATTCTACATTGTGCATTGGCAAATGTTTTCCAACTCGTTCACGTATAATAGTCTAGTGACAGGAGATGTATTTGAATGTCATGTAAAGAGGGTAACATGCAATCGACACGCTAAGGACAAGCTATAATATGATCTTCCACACGGGTATTTCTTTGGTGTAATGAAGATGATGCAAGTAGTCTTAACGTGCTCTCCTCACTTAAACAAACAACACATACATGAGCTTAAGTTTATTTCTAATCCATGCTCAACCACATTCTCTGGTCGATATGACTATTTTGATTTCTAATGAATAATTATAACTTAGAACCTTCTCCCAATCGTGATGTTAAAACACTTGAATTGTCAAGATCATTCACTTTGCAAGACTCAATCAAATAATTTTTTGTTTTATTTTCAATTATTTTTCCCCGAATTTTTGCTTACTTGAACTTGGATAATCGTTTGAAATAATAATACACATCATGACAATATGTACAACCAACATTCAACAATGCTCTCATTCATATCGTTAACACTCATATACAACCCTACGATGACCAAAACTAATCTCACCAAAATGTAACAGTTAAGTAGAGTAACTCGAGCCCAATGTGAACATGAAGTAAGATCCTTATTATCTAGGTCTTAAGACTTGTATCATGATTACAAAAATGAGTCACAAAAAGTCCTATCTGTCAGGTGTGGTCGCCCAATCTATTTCATCTCTAGGTTATTTGCAATTTAGTTTTAGAAATAACCAGAATAAAATTGTCTTCAAACCAACCCACATAGTTCCTAAATTCTATAACGTATTCATGAAGAATGTAAAACCAGCTTACTTTTTTACATATATATCTTCATGTGCGAACTCTGATTGTCGTTTTCATATAAGGTTTTATGTAATATCACACAAGAAAATAAAATCTATCAAACAGCGCAATAGTTATTTCCCAAAATTTTCCATGAAATGAAATATTTTTTCTACTCATTTTCAATTGTACAAAACACACCTTAATTATTTCAAACAATTTTTCTCTTAAAATAGAAACAACTGAATAAGAAATTCAATTAAAAAACCAAACAAAGGTTCACAAACATCCAATAATCACTATATAATTAAAATTTCAATCATACAGCATGCTTGGCCGCATATAGTTTTCTCTTGATATCATCTTACGAAGAACCAAATGAACCACCAATTTCTAACTTAGAGTTGACTTCAGTACTTCCTCTAATAACAAGTAAATGACATGTAGGCACAATCGTATTAACTACTGCTTCTTCATTTAGTTGCTCCCCTCCTACCTGGTTTGCTTGCTCAATTTGAGATGTACATGGAACCTCCACCATCGTCCTCAAGCTCTCTGCGGCTGGAAACCATAAGATCTATCTTGGTGTTTAAAGCTCCAGCCATCTGGGAAAAATCCCACAGTAATAAAATCATGAGCATGGATTAAGGAAAAATTGAATGATAAAAAAATATTTTAAAAAATTCACCTCCAAGTAACGAGTATACTGTCTCGAAAACCCTAGCTCATCTATCATGGGTATCTCTAGAGCACCTGAGAGCTGGCGTGCTGAATCAGCGACCCTAAACCACACATTGATATATATGTTAGTTTCCTTAATAACACAATTAATGATATTTAGTTAGTATCGGCATGAACAATATTTTAGAAACTATAAATAAAATATGTTGTAATGACTTTTACTTACAAATTCATCTTTGATTCGAGATATAAACTATTATCTTCTAATGAAAAATCACTACTCAAGAGAGGGTCTTTTATATTACTCAGATCATCTGAACTATCACTACTCAAGAGAGTGTCTCCTATATCAAGCAAAGTATCTTCGATATTGTTCACATTCTCCATCACCTTATTTATCTGCAAAAATTAATTCCTTAGATGTACTGTGTTTTTATCTAGGTTAAGAAAAAGGTGAACTCCTTATGTTTTGGTTTATTTGAAACTTTCACCTATTTTTAGAAAATTGAACCGAATTATTTGAAAGGAGTATATTATCTATCAATATATAATATTAAGTTTTAAAATAAAATTTACTATATGATTATGTTCATAGGCTACAATTAGAAGGCTACACCATGCTTCTCTGGTTTAGACCATAAAAAATATACATAAGATTTGGTGTTGTGATGGACTCCAAAGTTTTGTAACAGATGATCAACCATTAAAAATATGTGTAAGAATACATTTATCTTTCATTTACTTGAAAATTTTCTTCACATAACTTCTCAAGTCCAATTAAATTAAAGTATTTATTATTATCATAATTTTCATTATCAACCCAATTTATTTAATTTAAGTTAGGTTTAACCTAATTAAAAAAAATGCAAAAGTCCAAAGATAACAAATTGCAACAAAACACACAAGCAATCACTCTAAAAGTAACAAAAATACTATGTGCACAACAACACATCAAATTAATTCATTGCATAATATATATTATCATCATAAAGCTATTTTTTGGTAAAAATTATTAAATACACTAATGACTAATCACAAAGTAACAAATAAAAAGTAATACACTATTAAAAAGAAATTGAACCTGTGTACTTAGTTGAAATGGCATGATCAACGATCATAATCCAATAGTGAATCACAACTAGAGATAGGTGTTATTGATATAGGTGAATTGGACGAACCACACCAATAGATCGGTGTTATGGACGATTTACAACTAGAGATCTTTGTTATGGACGATTCACAACTAGAGATCTGTGTTATGAATGATTCAAAACTACAGATCTGTGTTATAGATCTGTGTAATGGACTGTTCACAACTATAGATCGGGTAGAGGAATTAAATTCTCCCACCCAAAAAAAGATATTAAAAGATGTGTTAAGGCTGCGGTTTGAAGCGAAAGTACGGCGAATGAGTCTTAAAGTGAAAGGGCATGTGAAAAATGATCAAGTGTAATGTAAAGGATAAGTATAAGAATATAATTTGTTTTACTTAGTAGAATGCATATGTTATATAACAACTTCAGGAGACTATTGAAGGACAACTATACTGTTTTTAATAAAACACCTATAGTTTTTTTTTAAAACAATATTTGAGTTATATTTATGTGATTTTAGATAATTAGAAGAAAAAATAGTATTATATATTTGATATGATATAGTATATCTCTAGATTCTCTAGTCCAGTTTTTTTAATCAGTAAATCAATTTTTTTATTAAAATCAACTTCAAATATCTTTACTACAAACTAAAGCCCAAAAAGACTAATTAATTAAGACTAATACAACTGTTACAAGATGAAATATTAGAAGCTTTCAAATGAATATGGGATAAAAAAATCGGCCCAAGAAGCTTTTTAGCCCAATTCGAAAGTGGTGTTCAGCTTTTATACTAAATCCATGGCTTTATCATTCCTTAGTTTCTTTTTTTCCAGCTTAACACACACCATTCCACCAATCTTCTTGTCTATCATTTCCATGATCTCTTTCATTTTTCTCCCATCTTATGCAATATATATAAGTTGTAAGCAGAATACTCGCAATACCAATAATCTCATCACAGGATAACTACATAATATCTTCAATTAACTCTTCTAAATTAGTTGGATTGCTTTTAATATTGCAGGCTTTAAGCAAGTTTACTTAAAATTCTTTTTGCGAAAGAACAACTCAAAAACAGATGCTCCACCTCTTCTAAAAAGGAACAATTTGAAGGCCCCAACTAATCATCATGGGCTTGGTAGGTAACCTATCCTAAATAGCCAGCCAAGCTACAAAGGAACACCTCAGAATATTTAACTTGGACCATACAATTTTGAACCACTTAACTTCACCGTTCTTACTAACAATTTTGTTTAGAGTTTTCTTAAATGAAAAGCCTCTTTTTGTACTAATGGCCGAAAATATAAGATCATACACTTGTTGTAGTTTAATAATGGTAATGTAAGGTAACAATTTACCCACACCAAGGAGGTAGTCTCCATCTATCTCTACCATAGCAGCTTTTAATAGTTCTATCACAATTAATATTATACCTATCAATCTCGATACCAAGAACTTCCTGCATACTTTTGCCTTCTAACCATTTATCCCATATAATAAAAGTATTGTTACAATTTTTCACCTTATGAAAGATCAAATTATAAGCAATGAACCTTATCTTCATAAGTTGCTTCCATATCCAAGAGTGAGATTGCTTGATGTCAATACTCCATATACATTTGCCTCTAATAATATTATGATGTACCCATATACTCCACAGGTTATTCAGTTGCGCATACATTTTCCAAAAGGTGAACAAAAGGCATACTTTATTTAGATCTTCAATATTTGATATTCCCAAACCTCCTTTCTTTTTAAAATTCGACTTTTTTTATCAAAACTATTAAATGTTAGATTAAAAAATAAAAAATATCTAATGAGTCTTGAAAACCCCAATCCAAACATGTGATTTCAATTCACTTTTCTTACTAAAGGTTGATTGGAAGATTTAACACTATAAATCTATTTTCCAACTACTCATTATACACTCATTTATTATTTTACTTAATATATATATATATATATATATATATTAAATTACACACATAAATCGTAAATCCTAAAAGCTCTATCCCCCTCTTCTCTCCCTACTCTAACCCAGCAGTCATGGCCTTTAGTTATTTTTACGGTGTCTTTTTGGAAGGAATTGGTCAAACTAAAAGGTACTACATCAGAAAAAAGTAGTGCATATCACCCTAAAGTGATAGGCAAACTAAAATTGTAAAGAATGGGCTTGAACTCTATCTTTGGTGCTCTGTCGACAGAATTCTGGTTCAAAACATCTCTTTACACATTTTCCGGAATGACCCTATTTCAAACTCTATATGGTCACCTTTCACCAGCTATTATTCATTACCTTCCAGGTTCTTCTACAATGAAGCTGTTGATTCAGACTTGCAACTCCAAGACACCTTACTATAGTTATGAGCGAATTCACTTTGTGCCCAGATTTGCATAAAACATTTTGCTAGAATCATTTGTAGCAAATGACCTCGCGTGGGTGAAATTAAAGCCGTATCAAAAATTATCAATTAGAGGTCACTTCAATACAATACTTTGTCGCTAATTTTATGTTTCCTTCCGCATTAAAGGAAAATAGGTTCAGTCGCCTACAAGGTGGAGATAACTCCTTGTTAAAATATCCACTTGGTATTCCACATTTAGGTCCTCAAAAGATTCAAAGTCACAAAAAATCTGGCACCAGTTTCTTCTCTGAAAACTCTGACAAGTGAGCATCCTTTCTAGTCGCACCATCTTGCGATAAGGATGATGAATGCTGAATTCCAATCTCACTCTTTCTATAGGGTGTTGGCATATTCTACATTGTGCATTGGCAAATCTTTTCCAACTCGTTCACATATAATAGTCTAGTGACAGGAGATGTATTTGAATGCCATGTAAAGAGAGTAACATGCAATAGACACGCTAAGGACAAGCTATAATATGATCTTCCACACGGGTATTTCTTTGGTGTAATGAAGATGATGCAAGTAGTCTTAACGTGCTCTCCTCACTTAAACAAACAACACATACATGAGCTTAAGTTTATTTCTAATCCATGCTCAACCACATTCTCTGGTCGATATGACTATTTTGATTTCTAATGAATAATTATCACTTAGAACCTTCTCCCAATCGTGATGTTAAAACACTTGAATTGTCAAGATCATTCACTTTGCAAGACTCAATCAAATAATTTTTTGTTTTATTTTCAATTATTTTTCCCCGAATTTTTGCTTACTTGAACTTGGATAATCATTTGAAATAATAATACACATCATGACAATATGTACAACCAACATTCAACAATGCTCTCATTCATATCGTTAACACTCATATACAACCCTCCGATGACCAAAACTAATCTCACCAAAATGTAAGTAGAGTAACTCGAGCCCAATGTGAACATGAAGTAAGATCCTTATTATCTAGGTCTTAAGACTTGTATCATGATTACAAAAATGAGTCACAAAAAGTCCTATCTGTCAGGTGTGGTCGCCCAATCTATTTCATCTCTAGGTTATTTGCAATTTAGTTTTAGAAATAACCAGAATAAAATTGTCTTCAAACCAACCCACATAGTTCCTAAATTCTATAACGTATTCATGAAGAATGTAAAACCAGCTTACTTTTTACATATATATCTTCATGTGCGAACTCTGATTGTCGTTTTCATATAAGGTTTTATGTAATATCACACAAGAAAATAAAATCTATCAAACAGCGCAATAGTTATTTCCCAAAATTTTCCATGAAATGAAATATTTTTTCTACTCATTTTCAATTGTACAAAACACACCTTAATTATTTCAAACAATTTTTCTCTTAAAATAGAAACAACTGAATAAGAAATTCAATTAAAAAACCAAACAAAGGTTCACAAACATCCAATAATCACTATATAATTAACATTTCAATCATACAGCATGCTTGGCCGCATATAGTTTTCTCTTGATATCATCTTACAAAGAACCAAATGAACCACCAATTTCTAACTTAGAGTTGACTTCAGTACTTCCTCTAATAACAAGTAAATGACATGTAGGCACAATCGTATTAACTACTGCTTCTTCATTTAGTTGCTCCCCTCCTACCTGGTTTGCTTGCTCAATTTGAGATGTACATGGAACCTCCACCATCGTCCTCAAGCTCTCTGCGGCTGGAAACCATAAGATCTATCTTGGTGTTTAAAGCTCCAGCCATCTGGGAAAAATCCCACAGTAATAAAATCATGAGCATGGATTAAGGAAAAATTGAATGATAAAAAAATATTTTAAAAAATTCACCTCCAAGTAACGAGTATACTGTCTCGAAAACCCTAGCTCATCTATCATGGGTATCTCTAGAGCACCTGAGAGCTGGCGTGCTGAATCAGCGACCCTAAACCACACATTGATATATATGTTAGTTTCCTTAATAACACAATTAATGATATTTAGTTAGTATCGGCATGAACAATATTTTAGAAACTATAAATAAAATAAGTTGTAATGACTTTTACTTACAAATTCATCTTTGATTCGAGATATAAACTATTATCTTCTAATGAAAAATCACTACTCAAGAGAGGGTCCTTTATATTACTCAGATCATCTGAACTATCACTACTCAAGAGAGTGTCTCCTATATCAAGCAAAGTATCTTCGATATTGTTCACATTCTCCATCACCTTATTTATCTGCAAAAATTAATTCCTTAGATGTACTGTGTTTTTATCTAGGTTAAGAAAAAGGTGAACTCCTTATGTTTTGGTTTATTTGAAACTTTCACCTATTTTTAGAAAGTTGAACCGAATTATTTGAAAGGAGTATATTATCTATCAATATATAATATTAAGTTTTAAAATAAAATTTACTATATGATTATGTTCATAGGCTACAATTAGAAGGCTACACCATGCTTCTCTGGTGTAGACCATAAAAAATATACATAAGATTTGGTGTTGTGATGGACTCCAAAGTTTTGTAACAGATGATCAACCATTAAAAATATGTGTAAGAATACATTTATCTTTCATTTACTTGAAAATTTTCTTCACATAACTTCTCAAGTCCAATTAAATTAAAGTATTTATTATTATCATAATTTTCATTATTAACCCAATTTATTTAATTTAAGTTAGGTTTAACCTAATTAAAAAAAATGCAAAAGTCCAAAGATAACAAATTGCAACAAAACACACAAGCAATCACTCTAAAAGTAACAAAAATACTATGTGCACAACAACACATCAAATTAATTCATTGCATAATATATATTATCATCATAAAGCTATTTTTTGGTAAAAATTATTAAATACACTAATGACTAATCACAAAGTAACAAATAAAAAGTAATACACTATTAAAAAGAAATTGAACCTGTGTACTTAATTGAAATGGCATGATCAACGATCATAATCCAATAGTGAATCACAACTAGAGATAGGTGTTATTGATATAGGTGAATTGGACGAACCACACCAATAGATCGGTGTTATGGACGATTTACAACTAGAGATCTTTGTTATGGACGATTCACAACTAGAGATCTGTGTTATGAATGATTCAAAACTACAGATCTGTGTTATAGATCTGTGTAATGGACTGTTCACAACTATAGATCGGGTAGAGGAATTAAATTCTCCCACCCAAAAAAAGATATTAAAAGATGTGTTAAGGCTGCGGTTTGAAGCGAAAGTACGGCGAATGAGTCTTAAAGTGAAAGGGCATGTGAAAAATGATCAAGTGTAATGTAAAGGATAAGTATAAGAATATAATTTGTTTTACTTAGTAGAATGCATATGTTATATAACAACTTCAGGAGACTATTGAAGGACAACTATACTGTTTTTAATAAAACACCTATAGTTTTTTTTTTAAAACAATATTTGAGTTATATTTATGTGATTTTAGATAATTAGAAGAAAAAATAGTATTATATATTTGATATGATATAGTATATCTCTAGATTCTCTAGTCCAGTTTTTTTAATCAGTAAATCAATTTTTTTATTAAAATCAACTTCAAATATCTTTACTACAAACTAAAGCCCAAAAAGACTAATTAATTAAGACTAATACAACTGTTACAAGATGAAATATTAGAAGCTTTCAAATGAATATGGGATAAAAAAATCGGCCCAAGAAGCTTTTTAGCCCAATTCGAAAGTGGTGTTCAGCTTTTATACTAAATCCATGGCTTTATCATTCCTTAGTTTCTTTTTTTCCAGCTTAACACACACCATTCCACCAATCTTCTTGTCTATCATTTCCATGATCTCTTTCATTTTTCTCCCATCTTATGCAATATATATAAGTTGTAAGCAGAATACTCGCAATACCAATAATCTCATCACAGGATAACTACATAATATCTTCAATTAACTCTTCTAAATTAGTTGGATTGCTTTTAATATTGCAGGCTTTAAGCAGTTTACTTAAAATTCTTTTTGCGAAAGAACAACTCAAAAACAGATGCTCCACCTCTTCTAAAAAGGAACAATTTGAAGGCCCCAACTAATCATCATGGGCTTGGTAGGTAATCTATCCTAAATAGCCAGCCAAGCTACAAAGGAACACCTCAGAATATTTAACTTGGACCATACAATTTTGAACCACTTAACTTCACCATTCTTACTAACAATTTTGTTTAGAGTTTTCTTAAATGAAAAGCCTCTTTTTGTACTAATGGCCGAAAATATAAGATCATACACTTGTTGTAGTTTAATAATGGTAATGTAAGGTAACAATTTACCCACACCAAGGAGGTAGTCTCCATCTATCTCTACCATAGCAGCTTTTAATAGTTCTATCACAATTAATATTATACCTATCAATCTCGATACCAAGAACTTCCTGCATACTTTTGCCTTCTAACCATTTATCCCATATAATAAAAGTATTGTTACAATTTTTCACCTTATGAAAGATCAAATTATAAGCAATGAACCTTATCTTCATAAGTTGCTTCCATATCCAAGAGTGAGATTGCTTGATGTCAATACTCCATATACATTTGCCTCTAATAATATTATGATGTACCCATATACTCCACAGGTTATTCAGTTGCGCATACATTTTCCAAAAGGTGAACAAAAGGCATACTTTATTTAGATCTTCAATATTTGGTATTCCCAAACCTCCTTTCTTTTTAAAATTCGACTTTTTTTATCAAAACTATTAAATGTTAGATTAAAAAATAAAAAATATCTAATGAGTCTTGAAAACCCCAATCCAAACATGTGATTTCAATTCACTTTTCTTACTAAAGGTTGATTGGAAGATTTAACACTATAAATCTATTTTCCAACTACTCATTATACACTCATTTATTATTTTACTTAATATATATATATATATATATATATATATATATATATATATATATATATATATATTAAATTACACACATAAATCGTAAATCCTAAAAGCTCTATCCCCCTCTTCTCTCCCTACTCTAACCCAGCAGTCATGGCCTTTAGTTATTTTTACGGTGTCTTTTTGGAAGGAATTGGTCAAACTAAAAGGTACTACATCAGAAAAAAGTAGTGCATATCACCCTAAAGTGATAGGCAAACTAAAATTGTAAAGAATGGGCTTGAACTCTATCTTTGGTGCTCTGTCGACAGAATTCTGGTTCAAAACATCTCTTTACACATTTTCCAGAATTACCCTATTTCAAACTCTATATGGTCACCTTTCACCAACTATTATTCATTACCTTCCAGGTTCTTCCACAATGAAGCTGTTGATTCAGACTTGCAACTCCAAGACACCTTACTATAGTTATGAACGAATTCACTTTGTGCCCAGATTTGCATAAAACATTTTGCTAGAATCATTTGTAGCAAATGACCTCGCGTGGGTGAAATTAAAGCCGTATCAACAATTATCAATTAGAGGTCACTTCAATACAATACTTTGTCGCTAATTTTATGTTTCCTTCCGTATTAAAGGAAAATAGGTTCAGTCGCCTACATGGTGGAGATAACTCCTTGTTAAAATATCCACTTGGTATTCCACATTTAGGTCCTCAAAAGATTCAAAGTCACAAAAAATCTGGCACCAGTTTCCTCTCCTGAAAACTCTGACAAGTGAGCATCCTTTCTAGTCGCACCATCTTGTGATAAGGATGATGAATGCTGAATTCCAATCTCACTCTTTCTATAGGGTGTTGGCATATTCTACATTGTGCATTGGCAAATGTTTTCCAACTCGTTCACGTATAATAGTCTAGTGACAGGAGATGTATTTGAATGTCATGTAAAGAGGGTAACATGCAATCGACACGCTAAGGACAAGCTATAATATGATCTTCCACACGGGTATTTCTTTGGTGTAATGAAGATGATGCAAGTAGTCTTAACGTGCTCTCCTCACTTAAACAAACAACACATACATGAGCTTAAGTTTATTTCTAATCCATGCTCAACCACATTCTCTGGTCGATATGACTATTTTGATTTCTAATGAATAATTATAACTTAGAACCTTCTCCCAATCGTGATGTTAAAACACTTGAATTGTCAAGATCATTCACTTTGCAAGACTCAATCAAATAATTTTTTGTTTTATTTTCAATTATTTTTCCCCGAATTTTTGCTTACTTGAACTTGGATAATCGTTTGAAATAATAATACACATCATGACAATATGTACAACCAACATTCAACAATGCTCTCATTCATATCGTTAACACTCATATACAACCCTCCGATGACCAAAACTAATCTCACCAAAATGTAACAGTTAAGTAGAGTAACTCGAGCCCAATGTGAACATGAAGTAAGATCCTTATTATCTAGGTCTTAAGACTTGTATCATGATTACAAAAATGAGTCACAAAAAGTCCTATCTGTCAGGTGTGGTCGCCCAATCTATTTCATCTCTAGGTTATTTGCAATTTAGTTTTAGAAATAACCAGAATAAAATTGTCTTCAAACCAACCCACATAGTTCCTAAATTCTATAACGTATTCATGAAGAATGTAAAACCAGCTTACTTTTTACATATATATCTTCATGTGCGAACTCTGATTGTCGTTTTCATATAAGGTTTTATGTAATATCACACAAGAAAATAAAATCTATCAAACAGCGCAATAGTTATTTCCCAAAATTTTCCATGAAATGAAATATTTTTTCTACTCATTTTCAATTGTACAAAACACACCTTAATTATTTCAAACAATTTTTCTCTTAAAATAGAAACAACTGAATAAGAAATTCAATTAAAAAACCAAACAAAGGTTCACAAACATCCAATATTCACTATATAATTAAAATTTCAATCATACAGCTTGCTTGGCCGCATATAGTTTTTTCTTGATATCATCTTACGAAGAACCAAATGAACCACCAATTTCTAACTTAGAGTTGACTTCAGTACTTCCTCTAATAACAAGTAAATGACATGTAGGCACAATCGTATTAACTACTGCTTCTTCATTTAGTTGCTCCCCTCCTACCTGGTTTGCTTGCTCAATTTGAGATGTACATGGAACCTTCACCATCGTCCTCAAGCTCTCTGCGGCTGGAAACCATAAGATCTATCTTGGTGTTTAAAGCTCCAGCCATCTGGCAAAAATCCCACAGTAATAAAATCATGAGCATGGATTAAGGAAAAATTGAATGATAAAAAAAGATTTTAAAAAATTCACCTCCAAGTAACGAGTATACTGTCTCGAAAACCCTAGCTCATCTATCATGGGTATCTCTAGAGCACCTGAGAGCTGGCGTGCTGAATCAGCGACCCTAAACCACACATTGATATATATGTTAGTTTCCTTAATAACACAATTAATGATATTTAGTTAGTATCGGCATGAACAATATTTTAGAAACTATAAATAAAATAAGTTGTAATGACTTTTACTTACAAATTCATCTTTGATTCGAGATATAAACTATTATCTTCTAATGAAAAATCACTACTCAAGAGAGGGTCTTTTATATTACTCAGATCATCTGAACTATCACTACTCAAGAGAGGGTCTCCTATATCAAGCAAAGTATCTTCGATATTGTTCACATTCTCCATCACCTTATTTATCTGCAAAAATTAATTCCTTAGATGTACTGTGTTTTTATCTAGGTTAAGAAAAAGGTGAACTCCTTATGTTTTGGTTTATTTGAAACTTTCACCTATTTTTAGAAAATTGAACCGAATTATTTGAAAGGAGTATATTATCTATCAATATATAATATTAAGTTTTAAAATAAAATTTACTATATGATTTATGTTCATAGGCTACAATTAGAAGGCTACACCATGCTTCTCTGGTGTAGACCATAAAAAATATATATAATATTTGGTGTTGTGATGGACTCCAAAGTTTTGTAACAGATGATCAACCATTAAAAATATGTGTAAGAATACATTTATCTTTCATTTACTTGAAAATTTTCTTCACATAACTTCTCAAGTCCAATTAAATTAAAGTATTTATTATTATCATAATTTTCATTATTAACCCAATTTATTTAATTTAAGTTAGGTTTAACCTAATTAAAAAAAATGCAAAAGTCCAAAGATAACAAATTGCAACAAAACACACAAGAAATCACTCTAAAAGTAACAAAAATACTATGTGCACAACAACACATCAAATTAATTCATTGCATAATATATATTATCATCATAAAGCTATTTTTTGGTAAAAATTATTAAATACACTAATGACTAATCACAAAGTAACAAATAAAAAGTAATACACTATTAAAAAGAAATTGAACCTGTGTACTTAATTGAAATGGCATGATCAACGATCATAATCCAATAGTGAATCACAACTAGAGATAGGTGTTATTGATATAGGTGAATTGGACGAACCACACCAATAGATCGGTGTTATGGACGATTTACAACTAGAGATCTTTGTTATGGACGATTCACAACTAGAGATCTGTGTTATGAATGATTCAAAACTACAGATCTGTGTTATAGATCTGTGTAATGGACTATTCACAACTATAGATCTGGTAGAGGAATTAAATTCTCCCACCCAAAAAAAGATATTAAAAGATGAGTTAAGGCTGCGGTTTGAAGCGAAAGTACGGCGAATGAGTCTTAAAGTGAAAGGGCATGTGAAAAATGATCAAGTGTAATATAAAGGATAAGTATAAGAATATAATTTGTTTTACTTAGTAGAATGCATATGTTATATAACAACTTCAGGAGACTATTGAAGGACAACTATACTGTTTTTAATAAAACACCTATAGTTTTATTTTATTTTTTAAAACAATATTTGAGTTATATTTATGTGATTTTAGATAATTAGAAGAAAAAATAGTATTATATATTTGATATGATATAGTATATCTCTAGATTCTCTAGTCCAGTTTTTTTAATCAGTAAATCAATTTTTTTATTAAAATCAACTTCAAATATCTTTACTACAAACTAAAGCCAAAAAGACTAATTAATTAAGACTAATACAACTGTTACAAGATGAAATATTAGAAGCTTTCAAATGAATATGGGATAAAAAAATCGGCCCAAGAAGCTTTTTAGCCCAATTCGAAAGTGGTGTTCAGCTTTTATACTAAATCCATGGCTTTATCATTCTTTAGTTTCTTTTTTTCCAGCTTAACACACACCATTCCACCAATCTTCTTGTCTATCATTTCCATGATCTCTTTCATTTTTCTCCCATCTTATGCAATATATATAAGTTGTAAGCAGAATACTCGCAATACCAATAATCTCATCACAGGATAACTACATAATATCTTCAATTAACTCTTCTAAATTAGTTGGATTGCTTTTAATATTGCAGGCTTTAAGCAGTTTACTTAAAATTCTTTTTGCGAAAGAACAACTCAAAAACAGATGCTCCACCTCTTCTAAAAAGGAACAATTTGAAGGCCCCAACTAATCATCATGGGCTTGGTAGGTAACCTATCCTAAATAGCCAGCCAAGCTACAAAGGAACACCTCAGAATATTTAACTTGGACCATACAATTTTGAACCACTTAACTTCACCGTTCTTACTAACAATTTTGTTTAGAGTTTTCTTAAATGAAAAGCCTCTTTTTGTACTAATGGCCGAAAATATAAGATCATACACTTGTTGTAGTTTAATAATGGTAATGTAAGGTAACAATTTACCCACACCAAGGAGGTAGTCTCCATCTATCTCTACCATAGCAGCTTTTAATAGTTCTATCACAATTAATATTATACCTATCAATCTCGATACCAAGAACTTCCTGCATACTTTTGCCTTCTAACCATTTATCCCATATAATAAAAGTATTGTTACAATTTTTCACCTTATGAAAGATCAAATTATAAGCAATGTACCTTATCTTCATAAGTTGCTTCCATATCCAAGAGTGAGATTGCTTGATGTCAATACTCCATATACATTTGCCTCTAATAATATTATGATGTACCCATATACTCCACAGGTTATTCAGTTGCGCATACATTTTCCAAAAGGTGAACAAAAGGCATACTTTATTTAGATCTTCAATATTTGGTATTCCCAAACCTCCTTTATTTTTAAAATTCGACTTTTTTTATCAAAACTATTAAATGTTAGATTAAAAAATAAAAAATATCTAATGAGTCTTGAAAACCCCAATCCAAACATGTGATTTCAATTCACTTTTCTTACTAAAGGTTGATTGGAAGATTTAACACTATAAATCTATTTTCCAACAACTCATTATACACTCATTTATTATTTTACTTAATATATATATATATATATATTAAATTACACACATAAATCGTAAATCCTAAAAGCTCTATCCATCTCTTCTCTCCCTACTCTAACCCAGCAGTCATGGCCTTTAGTTATTTTTACGGTGTCTTTTTGGAAGGAATTGGTCAAACTAAAAGGTACTACATCAGAAAAAAGTAGTGCATATCACCCTAAAGTGATAGGCAAACTAAAATTGTAAAGAATGGGCTTGAACTCTATCTTTGGTGCTCTGTCGACAGAATTCTGGTTCAAAACATCTCTTTACACATTTTCCAGAATGACCCTATTTCAAACTCTATATGGTCACCTTTCACCAGCTATTATTCATTACCTTCCAGGTTCTTCTACAATGAAGCTGTTGATTCAGACTTGCAACTCCAAGACACCTTACTATAGTTATGAGCGAATTCACTTTGTGCCCAGATTTGCATAAAACATTTTGCTAGAATCATTTGTAGCAAATGACCTCGCGTGGGTGAAATTAAAGCCGTATCAAAAATTATCAATTAGAGGTCACTTCAATACAATACTTTGTCGCTAATTTTATGTTTCCTTCCGCATTAAAGGAAAATAGGTTCAGTCGCCTACAAGGTGGAGATAACTCCTTGTTAAAATATCCACTTGGTATTCCACATTTAGGTCCTCAAAAGATTCAAAGTCACAAAAAATCTGGCACCAGTTTCTTCTCTGAAAACTCTGACAAGTGAGCATCCTTTCTAGTCGCACCATCTTGCGATAAGGATGATGAATGCTGAATTCCAATCTCACTCTTTCTATAGGGTGTTGGCATATTCTACATTGTGCATTGGCAAATCTTTTCCAACTCGTTCACATATAATAGTCTAGTGACAGGAGATGTATTTGAATGCCATGTAAAGAGAGTAACATGCAATAGACACGCTAAGGACAAGCTATAATATGATCTTCCACACGGGTATTTCTTTGGTGTAATGAAGATGATGCAAGTAGTCTTAACGTGCTCTCCTCACTTAAACAAACAACACATACATGAGCTTAAGTTTATTTCTAATCCATGCTCAACCACATTCTCTGGTCGATATGACTATTTTGATTTCTAATGAATAATTATCACTTAGAACCTTCTCCCAATCGTGATGTTAAAACACTTGAATTGTCAAGATCATTCACTTTGCAAGACTCAATCAAATAATTTTTTGTTTTATTTTCAATTATTTTTCCCCGAATTTTTGCTTACTTGAACTTGGATAATCGTTTGAAATAATAATACACATCATGACAATATGTACAACCAACATTCAACAATGCTCTCATTCATATCGTTAACACTCATATACAACCCTCCGATGACCAAAACTAATCTCACCAAAATGTAACAGTTAAGTAGAGTAACTCGAGCCCAATGTGAACATGAAGTAAGATCCTTATTATCTAGGTCTTAAGACTTGTATCATGATTACAAAAATGAGTCACAAAAAGTCCTATCTGTCAGGTGTGGTCGCCCAATCTATTTCATCTCTAGGTTATTTGCAATTTAGTTTTAGAAATAACCAGAATAAAATTGTCTTCAAACCAACCCACATAGTTCCTAAATTCTATAACGTATTCATGAAGAATGTAAAACCAGCTTACTTTTTACATATATATCTTCATGTGCGAACTCTGATTGTCGTTTTCATATAAGGTTTTATGTAATATCACACAAGAAAATAAAATCTATCAAACAGCGCAATAGTTATTTCCCAAAATTTTCCATGAAATGAAATATTTTTTCTACTCATTTTCAATTGTACAAAACACACCTTAATTATTTCAAACAATTTTTCTCTTAAAATAGAAACAACTGAATAAGAAATTCAATTAAAAAACCAAACAAAGGTTCACAAACATCCAATAATCACTATATAATTAAAATTTCAATCATACAGCATGCTTGGCCGCATATAGTTTTCTCTTGATATCATCTTACAAAGAACCAAATGAACCACCAATTTCTAACTTAGAGTTGACTTCAGTACTTCCTCTAATAACAAGTAAATGACATGTAGGCACAATCGTATTAACTACTGCTTCTTCATTTAGTTGCTCCCCTCCTACCTGGTTTGCTTGCTCAATTTGAGATGTACATGGAACCTCCACCATCGTCCTCAAGCTCTCTGCGGCTGGAAACCATAAGATCTATCTTGGTGTTTAAAGCTCCAGCCATCTGGGAAAAATCCCACAGTAATAAAATCATGAGCATGGATTAAGGAAAAATTGAATGATAAAAAAATATTTTAAAAAATTCACCTCCAAGTAACGAGTATACTGTCTCGAAAACCCTAGCTCATCTATCATGGGTATCTCTAGAGCACCTGAGAGCTGGCGTGCTGAATCAGCGACCCTAAACCACACATTGATATATATGTTAGTTTCCTTAATAACACAATTAATGATATTTAGTTAGTATCGGCATGAACAATATTTTAGAAACTATAAATAAAATATGTTGTAATGACTTTTACTTACAAATTCATCTTTGATTCGAGATATAAACTATTATCTTCTAATGAAAAATCACTACTCAAGAGAGGGTCTTTTATATTACTCAGATCATCTGAACTATCACTACTCAAGAGAGTGTCTCCTATATCAAGCAAAGTATCTTCGATATTGTTCACATTCTCCATCACCTTATTTATCTGCAAAAATTAATTCCTTAGATGTACTGTGTTTTTATCTAGGTTAAGAAAAAGGTGAACTCCTTATGTTTTGGTTTATTTGAAACTTTCACTTATTTTTAGAAAATTGAACCGAATTATTTGAAAGGAGTATATTATCTATCAATATATAATATTAAGTTTTAAAATAAAATTTACTATATGATTATGTTCATAGGCTACAATTAGAAGGCTACACCATGCTTCTCTGGTTTAGACCATAAAAAATATACATAAGATTTGGTGTTGTGATGGACTCCAAAGTTTTGTAACAGATGATCAACCATTAAAAATATGTGTAAGAATACATTTATCTTTCATTTACTTGAAAATTTTCTTCACATAACTTCTCAAGTCCAATTAAATTAAAGTATTTATTATTATCATAATTTTCATTATCAACCCAATTTATTTAATTTAAGTTAGGTTTAACCTAATTAAAAAAAATGCAAAAGTCCAAAGATAACAAATTGCAACAAAACACACAAGCAATCACTCTAAAAGTAACAAAAATACTATGTGCACAACAACACATCAAATTAATTCATTGCATAATATATATTATCATCATAAAGCTATTTTTTGGTAAAAATTATTAAATACACTAATGACTAATCACAAAGTAACAAATAAAAAGTAATACACTATTAAAAAGAAATTGAACCTGTGTACTTAATCGAAATGGCATGATCAACGATCATAATCCAATAGTGAATCACAACTAGAGATAGGTGTTATTGATATAGGTGAATTGGACGAACCACACCAATAGATCGGTGTTATGGACGATTTACAACTAGAGATCTTTGTTATGGACGATTCACAACTAGAGATCTGTGTTATGAATGATTCAAAACTACAGATCTGTGTTATAGATCTGTGTAATGGACTGTTCACAACTATAGATCGGGTAGAGGAATTAAATTCTCCCACCCAAAAAAAGATATTAAAAGATGTGTTAAGGCTGCGGTTTGAAGCGAAAGTACGGCGAATCAGTCTTAAAGTGAAAGGGCATGTGAAAAATGATCAAGTGTAATGTAAAGGATAAGTATAAGAATATAATTTGTTTTACTTAGTAGAATGCATATGTTATATAACAACTTCAGGAGACTATTGAAGGACAACTATACTGTTTTTAATAAAACACCTACAGTTTTTTTTTTAAAACAATATTTGAGTTATATTTATGTGATTTTAGATAATTAGAAGAAAAAATAGTATTATATATTTGATATGATATAGTATATCTCTAGATTCTCTAGTCCAGTTTTTTTAATCAGTAAATCAATTTTTTTATTAAAATCAACTTCAAATATCTTTACTACAAACTAAAGCCCAAAAAGACTAATTAATTAAGACTAATACAACTGTTACAAGATGAAATATTAGAAGCTTTCAAATGAATATGGGATAAAAAAATCGGCCCAAGAAGCTTTTTAGCCCAATTCGAAAGTGGTGTTCAGCTTTTATACTAAATCCATGGCTTTATCATTCCTTAGTTTCTTTTTTTCCAGCTTAACACACACCATTCCACCAATCTTCTTGTCTATCATTTCCATGATCTCTTTCATTTTTCTCCCATCTTATGCAATATATATAAGTTGTAAGCAGAATACTCGCAATACCAATAATCTCATCACAGGATAACTACATAATATCTTCAATTAACTCTTCTAAATTAGTTGGATTGCTTTTAATATTGCAGGCTTTAAGCAGTTTACTTAAAATTCTTTTTGCGAAAGAACAACTCAAAAACAGATGCTCCACCTCTTCTAAAAAGGAACAATTTGAAGGCCCCAACTAATCATCATGGGCTTGGTAGGTAACCTATCCTAAATAGCCAGCCAAGCTACAAAGGAACACCTCAGAATATTTAACTTGGACCATACAATTTTGAACCACTTAACTTCACCGTTCTTACTAACAATTTTGTTTAGAGTTTTCTTAAATGAAAAGCCTCTTTTTGTACTAATGGCCGAAAATATAAGATCATACACTTGTTGTAGTTTAATAATGGTAATGTAAGGTAACAATTTACCCACACCAAGGAGGTAGTCTCCATCTATCTCTACCATAGCAGCTTTTAATAGTTCTATCACAATTAATATTATACCTATCAATCTCGATACCAAGAACTTCCTGCATACTTTTGCCTTCTAACCATTTATCCCATATAATAAAAGTATTGTTACAATTTTTCACCTTATGAAAGATCAAATTATAAGCAATGAACCTTATCTTCATAAGTTGCTTCCATATCCAAGAGTGAGATTGCTTGATGTCAATACTCCATATACATTTGCCTCTAATAATATTATGATGTACCCATATACTCCACAGGTTATTCAGTTGCGCATACATTTTCCAAAAGGTGAACAAAAGGCATACTTTATTTAGATCTTCAATATTTGGTATTCCCAAACCTCCTTTCTTTTTAAAATTCGACTTTTTTTATCAAAACTATTAAATGTTAGATTAAAAAATAAAAAATATCTAATGAGTCTTGAAAACCCCAATCCAAACATGTGATTTCAATTCACTTTTCTTACTAAAGGTTGATTGGAAGATTTAACACTATAAATCTATTTTCCAACTACTCATTATACACTCATTTATTATTTTACTTAATATATATATATATATATATATATATTAAATTACACACATAAATCGTAAATCCTAAAAGCTCTATCCCCCTCTTCTCTCCCTACTCTAACCCAGCAGTCATGGCCTTTAGTTATTTTTACGGTGTCTTTTTGGAAGGAATTGGTCAAACTAAAAGGTACTACATCAGAAAAAAGTAGTGCATATCACCCTAAAGTGATAGGCAAACTAAAATTGTAAAGAATAGGCTTGAACTCTATCTTTGGTGCTCTGTCGACAGAATTCTGGTTCAAAACATCTCTTTACACATTTTCCAGAATTACCCTATTTCAAACTCTATATGGTCACCTTTCACCAACTATTATTCATTACCTTCCAGGTTCTTCCACAATGAAGCTGTTGATTCAGACTTGCAACTCCAAGACACCTTACTATAGTTATGAACGAATTCACTTTGTGCCCAGATTTGCATAAAACATTTTGCTAGAATCATTTGTAGCAAATGACCTCGCGTGGGTGAAATTAAAGCCGTATCAACAATTATCAATTAGAGGTCACTTCAATACAATACTTTGTCGCTAATTTTATGTTTCCTTCCGCATTAAAGGAAAATAGGTTCAGTCGCCTACAAGGTGGAGATAACTCCTTGTTAAAATATCCACTTGGTATTCCACATTTAGGTCCTCAAAAGATTCAAAGTCACAAAAAATCTGGCACCAGTTTCCTCTCCTGAAAACTCTGACAAGTGAGCATCCTTTCTAGTCGCACCATCTTGCGATAAGGATGATGAATGCTGAATTCCAATCTCACTCTTTCTATAGGGTGTTGGCATATTCTACATTGTGCATTGGCAAATGTTTTCCAACTCGTTCACGTATAATAGTCTAGTGACAGGAGATGTATTTGAGTGTCATGTAAAGAGGGTAACATGCAATCGACACGCTAAGGACAAGCTATAATATGATCTTCCACACGGGTATTTCTTTGGTGTAATGAAGATGATGCAAGTAGTCTTAACGTGCTCTCCTCACTTAAACAAACAACACATACATGAGCTTAAGTTTATTTCTAATCCATGCTCAACCACATTCTCTGGTCGATATGACTATTTTGATTTCTAATGAATAATTATAACTTAGAACCTTCTCCCAATCGTGATGTTAAAACACTTGAATTGTCAAGATCATTCACTTTGCAAGACTCAATCAAATAATTTTTTGTTTTATTTTCAATTATTTTTCCCCGAATTTTTGCTTACTTGAACTTGGATAATCGTTTGAAATAATAATACACATCATGACAATATGTACAACCAACATTCAACAATGCTCTCATTCATATCGTTAACACTCATATACAACCCTCCGATGACCAAAACTAATCTCACCAAAATGTAACAGTTAAGTAGAGTAACTCGAGCCCAATGTGAACATGAAGTAAGATCCTTATTATCTCGGTCTTAAGACTTGTATCATGATTACAAAAATGAGTCACAAAAAGTCCTATCTGTCAGGTGTGGTCGCCCAATCTATTTCATCTCTAGGTTATTTGCAATTTAGTTTTAGAAATAACCAGAATAAAATTGTCTTCAAACCAACCCACATAGTTCCTAAATTCTATAACGTATTCATGAAGAATTTAAAACCAGCTTACTTTTTACATATATATCTTCATGTGCGAACTCTGATTGTCGTTTTCATATAAGGTTTTATGTAATATCACACAAGAAAATAAAATCTATCAAACAGCGCAATAGTTATTTCCCAAAATTTTCCATGAAATGAAATATTTTTTCTACTCATTTTCAATTGTGCAAAACACACCTTAATTATTTCAAACAATTTTTCTCTTAAAATAGAAACAACTGAATAAGAAATTCAATTAAAAAACCAAACAAAGGTTCACAAACATCCAATAATCACTATATAATTAAAATTTCAATCATACAGCATGCTTGGCCGCATATAGTTTTCTCTTGATATCATCTTACGAAGAACCAAATGAACCACCAATTTCTAACTTAGAGTTGACTTCAGTACTTCCTCTAATAACAAGTAAATGACATGTAGGCACAATCGTATTAACTACTGCTTCTTCATTTAGTTGCTCCCCTCCTACCTGGTTTGCTTGCTCAATTTGAGATGTACATGGAACCTCCACCATCGTCCTCAAGCTCTCTGCGGCTGGAAACCATAAGATCTATCTTGGTGTTTAAAGCTCCAGCCATCTGGGAAAAATCCCACAGTAATAAAATCATGAGCATGGATTAAGGAAAAATTGAATGATAAAAAAATATTTTAAAAAATTCACCTCCAAGTAACGAGTATACTGTCTCGAAAACCCTAGCTCATCTATCATGGGTATCTCTAGAGCACCTGAGAGCTGGCGTGCTGAATCAGCGACCCTAAACCACACATTGATATATATGTTAGTTTCCTTAATAACACAATTAATGATATTTAGTTAGTATCGGCATGAACAATATTTTAGAAACTATAAATAAAATATGTTGTAATGACTTTTACTTACAAATTCATCTTTGATTCGAGATATAAACTATTATCTTCTAATGAAAAATCACTACTCAAGAGAGGGTCTTTTATATTACTCAGATCATCTGAACTATCACTACTCAAGAGAGTGTCTCCTATATCAAGCAAAGTATCTTCGATATTGTTCACATTCTCCATCACCTTATTTATCTGCAAAAATTAATTCCTTAGATGTACTGTGTTTTTATCTAGGTTAAGAAAAAGGTGAACTCCTTATGTTTTGGTTTATTTGAAACTTTCACTTATTTTTAGAAAATTGAACCGAATTATTTGAAAGGAGTATATTATCTATCAATATATAATATTAAGTTTTAAAATAAAATTTACTATATGATTATGTTCATAGGCTACAATTAGAAGGCTACACCATGCTTCTCTGGTGTAGACCATAAAAAATATACATAAGATTTGGTGTTGTGATGGACTCCAAAGTTTTGTAACAGATGATCAACCATTAAAAATATGTGTAAGAATACATTTATCTTTCATTTACTTGAAAATTTTCTTCACATAACTTCTCAAGTCCAATTAAATTAAAGTATTTATTATTATCATAATTTTCATTATTAACCCAATTTATTTAATTTAAGTTAGGTTTAACCTAATTAAAAAAAATGCAAAAGTCCAAAGATAACAAATTGCAACAAAACACACAAGCAATCACTCTAAAAGTAACAAAAATACTATGTGCACAACAACACATCAAATTAATTCATTGCATAATATATATTATCATCATAAAGCTATTTTTTGGTAAAAATTATTAAATACACTAATGACTAATCACAAAGTAACAAATAAAAAGTAATACACTATTAAAAAGAAATTGAACCTGTGTACTTAATTGAAATGGAATGATCAACGATCATAATCCAATAGTGAATCACAACTAGAGATAGGTGTTATTGATATAGGTGAATTGGACGAACCACACCAATAGATCGGTGTTATGGACGATTTACAACTAGAGATCTTTGTTATGGACGATTCACAACTAGAGATCTGTGTTATGAATGATTCAAAACTACAGATCTGTGTTATAGATCTGTGTAATGGACTGTTCACAACTATAGATCGGGTAGAGGAATTAAATTCTCCCACCCAAAAAAAGATATTAAAAGATGTGTTAAGGCTGCGGTTTGAAGCGAAAGTACGGCGAATGAGTCTTAAAGTGAAAGGGCATGTGAAAAATGATCAAGTGTAATGTAAAGGATAAGTATAAGAATATAATTTGTTTTACTTAGTAGAATGCATATGTTATATAACAACTTCAGGAGACTATTGAAGGACAACTATACTGTTTTTAATAAAACACCTACAGTTTTTTTTTTAAAACAATATTTGAGTTATATTTATGTGATTTTAGATAATTAGAAGAAAAAATAGTATTATATATTTGATATGATATAGTATATCTCTAGATTCTCTAGTCCAGTTTTTTTAATTAGTAAATCAATTTTTTTATTAAAATCAACTTCAAATATCTTTACTACAAACTAAAGCCCAAAAAGACTAATTAATTAAGACTAATACAACTGTTACAAGATGAAATATTAGAAGCTTTCAAATGAATATGGGATAAAAAAATCGGCCCAAGAAGCTTTTTAGCCCAATTCGAAAGTGGTGTTCAGCTTTTATACTAAATCCATGGCTTTATCATTCCTTAGTTTCTTTTTTTCCAGCTTAACACACACCATTCCACCAATCTTCTTGTCTATCATTTCCATGATCTCTTTCATTTTTCTCCCATCTTATGCAATATATATAAGTTGTAAGCAGAATACTCGCAATACCAATAATCTCATCACAGGATAACTACATAATATCTTCAATTAACTCTTCTAAATTAGTTGGATTGCTTTTAATATTGCAGGCTTTAAGCAGTTTACTTAAAATTCTTTTTGCGAAAGAACAACTCAAAAACAGATGCTCCACCTCTTCTAAAAAGGAACAATTTGAAGGCCCCAACTAATCATCATGGGCTTGGTAGGTAACCTATCCTAAATAGCCAGTCAAGCTACAAAGGAACACCTCAGAATATTTAACTTGGACCATACAATTTTGAACCACTTAACTTCACCGTTCTTACTAACAATTTTGTTTAGAGTTTTCTTAAATGAAAAGCCTCTTTTTGTACTAATGGCCGAAAATATAAGATCATACACTTGTTGTAGTTTAATAATGGTAATGTAAGGTAACAATTTACCCACACCAAGGAGGTAGTCTCCATCTATCTCTACCATAGCAGCTTTTAATAGTTCTATCACAATTAATATTATACCTATCAATCTCGATACCAAGAACTTCCTGCATACTTTTGCCTTCTAACCATTTATCCCATATAATAAAAGTATTGTTACAATTTTTCACCTTATGAAAGATCAAATTATAAGCAATGAACCTTATCTTCATAAGTTGCTTCCATATCGAAGAGTGAGATTGCTTGATGTCAATACTCCATATACATTTGCTTCTAATAATATTATGATGTACCCATATACTCCACAGGTTATTCAGTTGCGCATACATTTTCCAAAAGGTGAACAAAAGGCATACTTTATTTAGATCTTCAATATTTGGTATTCCCAAACCTCCTTTCTTTTTAAAATTCGACTTTTTTTATCAAAACTATTAAATGTTAGATTAAAAAATAAAAAATATCTAATGAGTCTTGAAAACCCCAATCCAAACATGTGATTTCAATTCACTTTTCTTACTAAAGGTTGATTGGAAGATTTAACACTATAAATCTATTTTCCAACTACTCATTATACACTCATTTATTATTTTACTTAATATATATATATATATATATTAAGTTACACACATAAATCGTAAATCCTAAAAGCTCTATCCCCCTCTTCTCTCCCTACTCTAACCCAGCAGTCATGGCCTTTAGTTATTTTTACGGTGTCTTTTTGGAAGGAATTGGTCAAACTAAAAGGTACTACATCAGAAAAAAGTAGTGCATATCACCCTAAAGTGACAGGCAAACTAAAATTGTAAAGAATGGGCTTGAACTCTATCTTTGGTGCTCTGTCGACAGAATTCTGGTTCAAAACATCTCTTTACACATTTTCCAGAATGACCCTATTTCAAACTCTATATGGTCACCTTTCACCAGCTATTATTCATTACCTTCCAGGTTCTTCCACAATGAAGCTGTTGATTCAGACTTGCAACTCCAAGACACCTTACTATAGTTATGAACGAATTCACTTTGTGCCCAGATTTGCATAAAACATTTTGCTAGAATCATTTGTAGCAAATGACCTCGCGTGGGTGAAATTAAAGCCGTATCAACAATTATCAATTAGAGGTCACTTCAATACAATACTTTGTCGCTAATTTTATGTTTCCTTCCGCATTAAAGGAAAATAGGTTCAGTCGCCTACAAGGTGGAGATAACTCCTTGTTAAAATATCCACTTGGTATTCCACATTTAGGTCCTCAAAAGATTCAAAGTCACAAAAAATCTGGCACCAGTTTCCTCTCCTGAAAACTCTGACAAGTGAGCATCCTTTCTAGTCGCACCATCTTGCGATAAGGATGATGAATGCTGAATTCCAATCTCACTCTTTCTATAGGGTGTTGGCATATTCTACATTGTGCATTGGAAAATGTTTTCCAACTCGTTCACGTATAATAGTCTAGTGACAGGAGATGTATTTGAATGTCATGTAAAGAGGGTAACATGCAATCGACACGCTAAGGACAAGCTATAATATGATCTTCCACACGGGTATTTCTTTGGTGTAATGAAGATGATGCAAGTCTTAACGTGCTCTCCTCACTTAAACAAACAACACATACATGAGCTTAAGTTTATTTCTAATCCATGCTCAACCACATTCTCTGGTCGATATGACTATTTGGATTTCTAATGAATAATTATAACTTAGAACCTTCTCCCAATCGTGATGTTAAAACACTTGAATTGTCAAGATCATTCACTTTGCAAGACTCAATCAAATAATTTTTTGTTTTATTTTCAATTATTTTTCCCCGAATTTTTGCTTACTTGAACTTGGATAATCGTTTGAAATAATAATACACATCATGACAATATGTACAACCAACATTCAACAATGCTCTCATTCATATCGTTAACACTCATATACAACCCTCCGATGACCAAAACTAATCTCACCAAAATGTAACAGTTAAGTAGAGTAACTCGAGCCCAATGTGAACATGAAGTAAGATCCTTATTATCTAGGTCTTAAGACTTGTATCATGATTACAAAAATGAGTCACAAAAAGTCCTATCTGTCAGGTGTGGTCGCCCAATCTATTTCATCTCTAGGTTATTTGCAATTTAGTTTTAGAAATAACCAGAATAAAATTGTCTTCAAACCAACCCACATAGTTCCTAAATTCTATAACGTATTCATGAAGAATGTAAAACCAGCTTACTTTTTACATATATATCTTCATGTGCGAACTCTGATTGTCGTTTTCATATAAGGTTTTATGTAATATCACACAAGAAAATAAAATCTATCAAACAGCGCAATAGTTATTTCCCAAAATTTTCCATGAAATGAAATATTTTTTCTACTCATTTTCAATTGTACAAAACACACCTTAATTATTTCAAACAATTTTTCTCTTAAAATAGAAACAACTGAATAAGAAATTCAATTAAAAAACCAAACAAAGGTTCACAAACATCCAATATTCACTATATAATTAAAATTTCAATCATACAGCATGCTTGGCCGCATATAGTTTTTTCTTGATATCATCTTACGAAGAACCAAATGAACCACCAATTTCTAACTTAGAGTTGACTTCAGCACTTCCTCTAATAACAAGTAAATGACATGTAGGCACAATCGTATTAACTACTGCTTCTTCATTTAGTTGCTCTCCTCCTACCTGGTTTGCTTGCTCAATTTGAGATGTACATGGAACCTCCACCATCGTCCTCAAGCTCTCTGCGGCTGGAAACCATAAGATCTATCTTGGTGTTTAAAGCTCCAGCCATCTGGCAAAAATCCCACATTAATAAAATCATGAGCATGGATTAAGGAAAAATTGAATGATAAAAAAAGATTTTAAAAAATTCACCTCCAAGTAACGAGTATACTGTCTCGAAAACCCTAGCTCATCTATCATGGGTATCTCTAGAGCACCTGAGAGCTGGCGTGCTGAATCAGCGACCCTAAACCACACATTGATATATATGTTAGTTTACTTAATAACACAATTAATGATATTTAGTTAGTATCGACATGAACAATATTTTAGAAACTATAAATAAAATATGTTGTAATGACTTTTACTTACAAATTCATCTTTGATTCGAGATATAAACTATTATCTTCTAATGAAAAATCACTACTCAAGAGAGGGTCTTTTATATTACTCAGATCATCTGAACTATCACTACTCAAGAGAGGGTCTCCTATATCAAGCAAAGTATCTTCGATATTGTTCACATTCTCCATCACCTTATTTATCTGCAAAAATTAATTCCTTAGATGTACTGTGTTTTTATCTAGGTTAAGAAAAAGGTGAACTCCTTATGTTTTGGTTTATTTGAAACTTTCACCTATTTATAGAAAATTGAACCGAATTATTTGAAAGGAGTATATTATCTATCAATATATAATATTAAGTTTTAAAATAAAATTTACTATATGATTTATTTTCATAGGCTACAATTAGAAGGCTACACCATGCTTCTCTGGTGTAGAGCATAAAAAATATACATAATATTTGGTGTTGTGATGGACTCCAAAGTTTTGTAACAGATGATCAACCATTAAAAATATGTGTAAGAATACATTTATCTTTCATTTACTTGAAAATTTTCTTCACATAACTTCTCAAGTCCAATTAAATTAAAGTATTTATTATTATCATAATTTTCATTATTAACCCAATTTATTTAATTTAAGTTAGGTTTAACCTAATTAAAAAAAATGCAAAAGTCCAAAGATAACAAATTGCAACAAAACACACAAGCAATCACTCTAAAAGTAACAAAAATACTATGTGCACAACAACACATCAAATTAATTCATTGCATAATATATATTATCATCATAAAGCTATTTTTTGGTAAAAATTATTAAATACACTAATGACTAATCACAAAGTAACAAATAAAAAGTAATACACTATTAAAAAGAAATTGAACCTGTGTACTTAATTGAAATGGCATGATCAACGATCATAATCCAATAGTGAATCACAACTAGAGATAGGTGTTATTGATATAGGTGAATTGGACGAACCACACCAATAGATCGGTGTTATGGACGATTTACAACTAGAGATCTTTGTTATGGACGATTCACAACTAGAGATCTGTGTTATGAATGATTCAAAACTACAGATCTGTGTTATAGATCTGTGTAATGGACTGTTCACAACTATAGATCGGGTAGAGGAATTAAATTCTCCCACCCAAAAAAAGATATTAAAAGATGTGTTAAGGCTGCGGTTTGAAGCGAAAGTACGGCGAATGAGTCTTAAAGTGAAAGGGCATGTGAAAAATGATCAAGTGTAATGTAAAGGATAAGTATAAGAATATAATTTGTTTTACTTAATAGAATGCATATGTTATATAACAACTTCAGGAGACTATTGAAGGACAACTATACTGTTTTTAATAAAACACCTATAGTTTTTTATTTAAAACAATATTTGAGTTATATTTTTGTGATTTTAGATAATTAGAAGAAAAAATAGTATTATATATTTGATATGATATAGTATATCTCTAGATTCTCTAGTCCAGTTTTTTTAATCAGTAAATCAATTTTTTTATTAAAATCAACTTCAAATATCTTTACTACAAACTAAAGCCCAAAAAGACTAATTAATTAAGACTAATACAACTGTTACAAGATGAAATATTAGAAGCTTTCAAATGAATATGGGATAAAAAAATCGGCCCAAGAAGCTTTTTAGCCCAATTCGAAAGTGGTGTTCAGCTTTTATACTAAATCCATGGCTTTATCATTCCTTAGTTTCTTTTTTTCCAGCTTAACACACACCATTCCACCAATCTTCTTGTCTATCATTTCCATGATCTCTTTCATTTTTCTCCCATCTTATGCAATATATATAAGTTGTAAGCAGAATACTCGCAATACCAATAATCTCATCACAGGATAACTACATAATATCTTCAATTAACTCTTCTAAATTAGTTGGATTGCTTTTAATATTGCAGGCTTTAAGCAGTTTACTTAAAATTCTTTTTGCGAAAGAACAACTCAAAAACAGATGCTCCACCTCTTCTAAAAAGGAACAATTTGAAGGCCCCAACTAATCATCATGGGCTTGGTAGGTAACCTATCCTAAATAGCCAGCCAAGCTACAAAGGAACACCTCAGAATATTTAACTTGGACCATACAATTTTGAACCACTTAACTTCACCGTTCTTACTAACAATTTTGTTTAGAGTTTTCTTAAATGAAAAGCCTCTTTTTGTACTAATGGCCGAAAATATAAGATCATACACTTGTTGTAGTTTAATAATGGTAATGTAAGGTAACAATTTACCCACACCAAGGAGGTAGTCTCCATCTATCTCTACCATAGCAGCTTTTAATAGTTCTATCACAATTAATATTATACCTATCAATCTCGATACCAAGAACTTCCTGCATACTTTTGCCTTCTAACCATTTATCCCATATAATAAAAGTATTGTTACAATTTTTCACCTTATGAAAGATCAAATTATAAGCAATGAACCTTATCTTCATAAGTTGCTTCCATATCCAAGAGTGAGATTGCTTGATGTCAATACTCCATATACATTTGCCTCTAATAATATTATGATGTACCCATATACTCCACAGGTTATTCAGTTGCGCATACATTTTCCAAAAGGTGAACAAAAGGCATACTTTATTTAGATCTTCAATATTTGGTATTCCCAAACCTCCTTTCTTTTTAAAATTCGACTTTTTTTATCAAAACTATTAAATGTTAGATTAAAAAATAAAAAATATCTAATGAGTCTTGAAAACCCCAATCCAAACATGTGATTTCAATTCACTTTTCTTACTAAAGGTTGATTGGAAGATTTAACACTATAAATCTATTTTCCAACTACTCATTATACACTCATTTATTATTTTACTTAATATATATATATATATATATATATATATTAAATTACACACATAAATCGTAAATCCTAAAAGCTCTATCCCCCTCTTCTCTCCCTACTCTAACCCAGCAGTCATGGCCTTTAGTTATTTTTACGGTGTCTTTTTGGAAGGAATTGGTCAAACTAAAAGGTACTACATCAGAAAAAAGTAGTGCATATCACCCTAAAGTGATAGGCAAACTAAAATTGTAAAGAATGGGCTTGAACTCTATCTTTGGTGCTCTGTCGACAGAATTCTGGTTCAAAACATCTCTTTACACATTTTCCAGAATGACCCTATTTCAAACTCTATATGGTCACCTTTCACCAGCTATTATTCATTACCTTCCAGGTTCTTCCACAATGAAGCTGTTGATTCAGACTTGCAACTCCAAGACACCTTACTATAGTTATGACCGAATTCACTTTGTGCCCAGATTTGCATAAAACATTTTGCTAGAATCATTTGTAGCAAATGACCTCGCGTGGGTGAAATTAAAGCCGTATCAACAATTATCAATTAGAGGTCACTTCAATACAATACTTTGTCGCTGATTTTATGTTTCCTTCCGCATTAAAGAAAAATAGGTTCAGTCGCCTACAAGGTGGAGTTAACTCCTTGTTAAAATATCCACTTGGTATTCCACATTTAGGTCCTCAAAAGATTCAAAGTCATAAAAAATCTGGCACCAGTTTCCTCTCTGAAAACTCTGACAAGTGAGCATCCTTTCTAGTCGCACCATCTTGCGATAAGGATGATGAATGCTGAATTCCAATCTCACTCTTTCTATAGGGTGTTGGCATATTCTACATTGTGCATTGGCAAATCTTTTCCAACTCGTTCACATATAATAGTCTAGTGACAAGGTATGTATTTTAATGCCATGTAAAGAGGGTAACATGCAATCGATACGCTAAGGACAAGCTATAATATGATCTTCCACACGGGTATTTCTTTGGTGTAATGAAGATGATGCAAGTAGTCTTAACGTGCTCTCCTCACTTAAACAAACAACACATACATGAGCTTTAGTTTATTTCTAATCCATGCTCAACCACATTCTCTGGTCGATATGACTATTTTGATTTCTAATGAATAATTATCACTTAGAACCTTCTCCCAATCGTGATGTTAAAACACTTGAATTGTCAAGATCATTCACTTTGCAAGACTCAATCAAATAATTTTTTGTTTTATTTTCAATTATTTTTCCCCGAATTTTTGCTTACTTGAACTTGGATAATCGTTTGAAATAATAATACACATCATGAAAATATGTACAACCAACATTCAACAATGCTCTCATTCATATCATTAACACTCATATACAACCCTCAGATGACCAAAACTAATCTCACCAAAATGTAACAGTTAAGTAGAGTAACTCGAGCCCAATGTGAACATCAAGTAAGATCCTTATAATCTAGGTCTTAAGACTTGTATCATGATTACAAAAATGAGTCACAAAGAGTCCTATCTGTCAGGTGTGGTCGCCCAATCTATTTCATCTCTAGGTTATTTGCAATTTAGTTTTAGAAATAACCAGAATAAAATTGTCTTCAAACCAACCCACATAGTTCCTAAATTCTATAACGTATTCATGAAGAATGTAAAACTAGCTTACTTTTTACATATATATCTTCATGTGCGAACTCTGATTGTCGTTTTCATATAAGGTTTTATGTAATATCACACAAGAAAATAAAAGCTATCAAACAGCGCAATAGTTATTTCCCAAAAGTTTCCATGAAATGAAATATTTTTTCTACTCATTTTCAATTGTACAAAACACACCTTAATTATTTCAAACAATTTTTCTCTTAAAATAGAAACAACTGAATACGAAATTCAATTAAAAAACCAAACAAAGGTTCACAAACATCCAATATTCACTATATAATTAAAATTTCAATCATACAGCATGCTTGGCCGCATATAGTTTTTTCTTGATATCATCTTACGAAGAACCAAATGAACCACCAATTTCTAACTTAGAGTTGACTTTAGTACTTCCTCTAATAACAAGTAAATGACCTATAGGCACAATCGTATTAACTACTGCTTCTTCATTTAGTTGCTCTCCTCCTACCTGGTTTGCTTGCTCAATTTGAGATGTACATAGAACCTCCACCATCGTCCTCAAGCTCTCTGCGGCTGGAAACCATAAGATCTATCTTGGTGTTTAAAGCTCCAGCCATCTGGCAAAAATCCCACAGTAATAAAATCATGAGCATGGATTAAGGAAAAATTGAATGATAAAAAAAGATTTTAAAAAATTCTCCTCCAAGTAACGAGTATACTGTCTCGAAAACCCTAGCTCATCTATCATGGGTATCTCTAGAGCACCTGAGAGCTGGCGTGCTGAATCAGCGACCCTAAACCACACATTGATATATATGTTAGTTTCCTTAATAACACAATTAATGATATTTAGTTAGTATCGGCATGAAGAATATTTTAGAAACTATAAATAAAATATGTTGTAATGACTTTTACTTACAAATTCATCTTTGATTCGAGATATAAACTATTATCTTCTAATGAAAAACCACTACTCAAGAGAGGGTCTTTTATATTACTCAGATCATCTGAACTATCACTACTCAAGAGAGGGTCTCCTATATCAAGCAAAGTATCTTCGATATTGTTCACATTCTCCATCACCTGATTTATCTGCAAAAATTAATTCCTTAGATGTACTGTGTTTTTATCTAGGTTAAGAAAAAGGTGAACTCCTTATGTTTTGGTTTATTTGAAACTTTCACCTATTTTTAGAAAATTGAACCGAATTAATTGAAAGGAGTATATTATCTATCAATATATAATATTAAGTTTTAAAATAAAATTTACTATATGATTTATGTTCATAGGCTACAATTAGAAGGCTACACCATGCTTCTCTTGTGTAGACCATAAATAATATACATAAGATTTGGTGTTGTGATGGACTCCAAAGTTTTGTAACAGATGATCAATCATTAAAAATATGTGTAAGAATACATTTATCTTTCATTTACTTGAAAATTTTCTTCACATAACTTCTCAAGTCCAATTAAATTAAAGTATTTATTATTATCATAATTTTCATTATTAACCTAATTTATTTAATTTAAGTTAGGTTTAACCTAATTAAAAAAAATGCAAAAGTCCAAAGATAACAAATTGCAACAAAACACACAAGCAATCACTCTAAAAGTAACAAAAATAGTATGTGCACAACAACACATCAAATTAATTCATTGCATAATATATATTATCATCATAAAGCTATTTTTTGGTAAAAATTATTAAATACACTAATGACTAATCACAAAGTAACAAATAAAAAGTAATACACTATTAAAAAGAAATTGAACCTGTGTACTTAATTGAAATGGCATGATCAACGATCATAATCCAATAGTGAATCACAACTAGAGATAGGTGTTATTGATATAGGTGAATTGGACGAACCACACCAATAGATCGGTATTATGGACGATTTACAACTAGAGATCTTTGTTATGGACGATTCACAACTAGAGATCTGTGTTATGAACTATTCAAAACTACAGATCTATGTTATAGATCTGTGTAATGGACTATTCACAACTATAGATCGGGTAGAGGAATTAAATTCTCCCACCCAAAAAAAGATATTAAAAGATGAGTTAAGGCTGCGGTTTGAAGCGAAAGTATGAGTCTTAAAGTGAATGGGCATGTGAAAAATGATCAAGTGTAATGTAAAGGATAAGTATAAGAATAAAATTTGTTTTACTTAGTGAAATGCATATGTTATATAACAACTTCAAAAGACTATTGAAGGACAACTATACTGTTTTTAATAAAACACCTATAGTTTTATTTTATTTTTTAAAACAATATTTGAGTTATATTTATGTGATTTTAGATAATTAGAAGAAAAAATAGTATTATATATTTGATATGATATAGTATATCTCTAGATTCTCTAGTCCAGTTTTTTTAATCAGTAAATCAATTTTTTTTATTAAAATCAACTTCAAATATCTTTACTACAAACTAAAGCCCAAAAAGACTAATTAATTAAGACTAATACAACTGTTACAAGATGAAATATTAGAAGCTTTCAAATGAATATGGGATAAAAAAATCGGCCCAAGAAGCTTTTTAGCCCAATTCGAAAGTGGTGTTCAACTTTTATACTAAATCCATGGCTTTATCATTCTTTAGTTTCTTTTTTTCCAGCTTAACACACACCATTCCACCAATCTTCTTGTCTATCATTTCCATGATCTCTTTCATTTTTCTCCCATCTTATGCAATATATATAAGTTGTAAGCAGAATACTCGCAATACCAATAATCTCATCACAGGATAACTACAGAATATCTTCAATTAACTCTTCTAAATTAGTTGGTTTGCTTTTAATATTGCAGGCTTTAAGCAGTTTACTTAAAATTCTTTTTGCGAAAGAACAACTCAAAAACAGATGCTCCACCTCTTCTAAAAAGGAACAATTTGAAGGCCCCAACTAATCATCATGGGCTTGGTAGGTAACCTATCCTAAATAGCCAGCCAAGCTACAAAGGAACACCTCAGAATATTTAACTTGGACCATACAATTTTGAACCACTTAACTTCACCGTTCTTACTAACAATTTTGTTTAGAGTTTTCTTAAATGAAAAGCCTCTTTTTGTACTTATGGCCGAAAATATAAGATCATACACTTGTTGTAGTTTAATAATGGTAATGTAAGGTAACAATTTACCCACACCAAGGAGGTAGTCTCCATCTATCTCTACCATAGCAGCTTTTAATAGTTCTATCACAATTAATATTATACCTATCAATCTCGATACCAAGAACTTCCTGCATACTTTTGCCTTCTAACCATTTATCCCATATAATAAAAGTATTGTTACAATTTTTCACCTTATGAAAGATCAAATTATAAGCAATGTACCTTATCTTCATAAGTTGCTTCCATATCCATGAGTGAGATTGCTTGATGTCAATACTCCATATACATTTGCCTCTAATAATATTATGATGTACCCATATACTTCACAGGTTATTCAGTTGCGCATACATTTTCCAAAAGGTGAACAAATGGCATACTTTATTTAGATCTTCAATATTTTGTATTCCCAAACCTCCTTTCTTTTTAAAATTCGACTTTTTTTTATCAAAACTATTAAATGTTAGATTAAAAAATAAAAAATATCTAATGAGTCTTGAAAACCCCAATCCAAATATGTGATTTCAATTCACTTTTCTTACTAAAGGTTGATTGGAAGATTTAACACTATAAATATATTTTCCAACCACTCATTATACACTCATTTATTATTTTACTTAATATATATATATATATATTAAATTACACACATAAATCGTAAATCCTAAAAGCTCTATCCCCCTCTTCTCTCCCTACCCTAACCCAGCAGTCATGGCCTTTAGTTATTTTTACGGTGTCTTTTTGGAAGGAATTGTTCAAACTAAAAGGTACTACATCAGAAAAAAGTAGTGCATATCACCCTAAAGTGATAGGCAAACTAAAATTGTAACGAATGGGCTTGAACTCTATCTTTGGTGCTCTGACGACAGAATTCTGGTTCAAAACATCTCTTTACACATTTTCCAGAATGACCCTATTTCAAACACTATATGGTCACCTTTCACCAGCTATTATTCATTACCTTCCAGGTTCTTCTACAATGAAGCTGTTGATTCAGACTTGCAACTCCAAGACACCTTACTATAGTTATGAGCGAATTCACTTTGTGCCCAGATTTGCATAAAACATTTTGCTAGAATCATTTGTAGCAAATGACCTCGCGTGGGTGAAATTAAAGCCGTATCAACAATTATCAATTAGAGATTACTTCAATACAATACTTTGTCGCTGATTTTATGTTTCCTTCCGCATTAAAGGAAAATAGGTTCAGTCGCCTACAAGGTGGAGATAACTCCTTGTTACAATATCCACTTGGTATTCCACATTTAGGTCCTCAAAAGATTCAAAGTCACAAAAAATCTGGCACCAGTTTCCTCTCTGAAAACTCTGACAAGTGAGCATCCTTTCTAGTCGCACCATCTTGCGATAAGGATGATGAATGCTGAATTCCAATCTCACTCTTTCTATAGGGTGTTGGCATATTCTACATTGTGCATTGGCAAATCTTTTCCAACTCATTCACATAAAATAGTCTAGTGACAAGAGATGTATTTGAATGCCATGTAAAGAGGGTAACATGCAATCGACATGCTAAGGACAAGCTATAATATGATCTTCCACACGGGTATTTCTTTGGTGTAATGAAGATGATGCAAGTAGTCTTAACGTGCTCTCCTCACTTAAACAAACAACATATACATGAGCTTAAGTTTATTTCTAATCCATGCTCAACCACATTCTCTGGTCGATATGACTATTTTGATTTCTAATGAATAATTATCACTTAGAACCTTCTCCCAATCGTGATGTTAAAACACTTGAATTGTCAAGATCATTCACTTTGCAAGACTCAATCAAATAATTTTTTGATTTATTTTCAATTATTTTTCCCCGAATTTTTGCTTACTTGAACTTGGATAATCGTTTGAAATAATAATACACATCATGACAATATGTACAACCAACATTCAACAATGCTCTCATTCATATCGTTAACACTCATATACAACCCTCAGATGACCAAAACTAATCTCACCAAAATGTAAACTCGAGCCCAATGTGAACATCAAGTAAGATCCTTATAATCTAGGTCTTAAGACTTGTATCATGATTACAAAAATGAGTCACAAAGAGTCCTATCTGTCAGGTGTGGTCGCCCAATCTATTTCATCTCTAGGTTATTTGCAATTTAGTTTTAGAAATAACCAGAATAAAATTGTCTTCAAACCAACCCACATAGTTCCTAAATTCAATAACGTATTCATGAAGAATGTAAAACCAGCTTACTTTTTACATATATATTTTCATGTGCGAACTCTGATTTTCGTTTTCATATAAGGTTTTATGTAATATCACACAAGAAAATAAAATCTATCAAACAGCGCAATAGTTATTTCCCAAAAATTTCCATGAAATGAAATATTTTTTCTACTCATTTTCAATTGTACAAAACACACCTTAATTATTTCAAACAATTTTTCTCTTAAAATAGAAACAACTGAATAAGAAATTCAATTAAAAAACCAAACAAAGTTTCACAAACCACCAATATTCAATATATAATTAAAATTTCAATCATACGGCATGCTTGGCCGCATATAGTTTTTTCTTGATATCATCTTACGAAGAACCAAATGAACCACCAATTTCTAACTTAGAGTTGACTTCAGTACTTCCTCTAATAACAAGTAAATGTCCTGTAGGCACAATCGTATGAACTACTGCTTCTTCATTTAGTTGCTCCCCTCCTACCTGGTTTTTCTTCATTCAGTCGCTCAATTTGAGATGTACCTGGAACCTCCACCATCGTCCTCAAGCTCTCTGCGGCTGGAAACCATAAGATCTATCTTGGTGTTTAAATCTCCAGCCATCTGGCAAAAAACCCACAGTAACAAAATCATGAGCATGGATTAAGGAAAAATTGAATGATAAAAAAAGATTTTAAAAAATTCACTTCCAAGTAAGTCTCGAAAACCCTAGCTCATCTATCATGGGTATCTCTAGCGCACCTGAGAGCTGGCGTGTTGAATCAGCGACCCTAAACCACACATAAATATATATGTTAGTTTCCTTAATAACATAATTAATGATATTTAGTTAGTATCGGCATGAACAATACTTTTAGAAACTATAAATAAAAGATGTTGTAATGACTTTTACTTACAAATTCATCCTTGATTCGATAAATAAACTATTATCTTCTACTGAAAAATCACTACTCAAGAGAGGGTCTTTTATATTACTCAGATCATCTGAACTATCACTACTCAAAAGAGGGTCTCCTATATCAAGCAAAGCATCATCGATATTGTTCACATTCTCCATCACCTGATTTATCTGCAAAAATTAACTCCTTAGATGTCCTGTGTTTTTATCTAGGTTAAGAAAAAGGTGAACTCCTTATGTTTTGGTTTATTTGAAACTTTCATCTATTTTTGAAAATTGAACCGAATTATTTGAAAGGAGTATATTATCTATCAATATATAATATTAAGTTTTAAAATAAAATTTACTATATGATTTATGTTCATAGGCTACAATTAGAAGGCTACACCATGCTTCTCTGGTGTAGACCATAAAAAATATACATAAGATTTGGTGTTGTGATGGACTCCAAAGTTTTGTAACAGATGATCAACCATTAAAAATATGTGTAAGAATACATTTATCTTTCATTTACTTGAAAATTTTCTTCACATAACTTCTCAAGTCCAATTAAATTAAAGTATTTATTATTATCATAATTTTCATTATTAACCCAATTTATTTAATTTAAGTTAGGTTTAACCTAATTAAAAAAATGCAAAAGTCCAAAGATAACAAATTGCAACAAAACACACAAGCAATCACTCTAAAAGTAACAAAAATACTATGTGCACAACAACACATCCAATTAATTCATTGCATAATATATATTATCATTATAAAGATATTTTTTGGTAAAAATTATTAAATAAACTAATGACTAATCACAAAGTAACAAATAAAAAGTAATACACTATTAAAAAGAAATTGAACCTGTGTACTTAATTGAAATGGCATGATCAACGATCATAATCCGATAGTGAATCACAACTAGAGATAGGTGTTATTGATATAGGTGAATTGGACGAACCACACCAATAGATCGGTGTTATGGACTATTTACAACTAGAGATCTTTGTTATGGACTATTCACAACTAGAGATCTGTGTTATGAACTATTCAAAACTACAGATCTGTGTTATAGATCTGTGTAATGGACTATTCACAACTATAGATCGGGTAGAGGAATTAAATTCTCCCACCCAAAAAAAGATATTAAAAGATGAGTTAAGGCTGCGGTTTGAAGCGAAAGTACGGAGAATGAGTCTTAAAGTGAAAGGGCATGTGAAAAATGAATGATCAAGTGTAATTTAAAGATAAGTATAAGAATATAATTTGTTTTACTTAGTGCAATGCATATGTTATATAACAACTTCAAGAGACTATTGAAGGACAACTATACTGTTTTTAATAAAACACCTATAGTTTTATTTTATTTTTTAAAACAATATTTGAGTTATGTGATTTTAGATAATTAGAAGAAAAAGTAGTATTATATATTTGATATGATATAGTATATCTCTAGATTCTCTAGTCCGGTTTTTTTAATCAGTAAATCAAATTTTTTATTAAAATCAATTTCTTATATCTTTACTACAAACTAAAGCCAAAAAAGACTAATTAATTAAGACTAATACAACTGTTACAAGATAAAATATTAGAAGCTTTCAAATGAATACGGGATAAAATAATCGGCCCAAGAAGCTTTTTAGCCCAATTCGAAAGTGGTGTTCAACTTTTATACTAAATCCATGGCTTTATCATTCTTTAGTTTCTTTTTTTCCAGCTTAACACACACCATTCCACCAATCTTCTTGTCTATCATTTCCATGATCTCTTTCATTTTTCTCCCATCTTAGGCAATATATATAAGTTGCAAGCAGAATACTCGCAATACCAATAATCTCATCACAAGATAACTACAGAATTTCTTCAATTAACTCTTCTAAATTAGTTGGATTGCTTTTAATATTGCAGGCTTTAAGCAGTTTACTTAAAATTCTTTTTGCGAAAGAAAAACTCAAAAACAGATGCTCCACCTCTTCAAATAAAAGAATTAATTTGAAGGCCCCAACTAATCATCATGGGATTGGTAGGTAACCTAACCTAAATAGCCAGCCAAGCTACAAAGGAACACCTCAGAATATTTAACTTGGATCATACAATTTTGAACCACTTAACTTCACCATTCTTACTAACAATTTTGTTTAGAGTTTTCTTAAATGAAAAGCCTCTTTTTGTACTTATGTTCGAAAATATAAGATCATACAGTTGTTGTAGTTTAATAATGGTAATGTAAGGTAACAATTTACCCACACCAAGGAGGTAGTCTCCATCTATCTCTACCATAACAGCTTTTAATAGTTTTATCACCATTAATATTATACCTATCAATCTCGATACCAAGAACTTCCTGTATACTTTTGCCTTCTAACCATTTATCCCATATAATAAAAGTGTTGTTACAATTTTTCACCTTATGAAAGATAAAATTATAAGCAATGTACCTTATCTTCATAAGTTGCTTCCATATCCAAGAGTGAGATTGCTTGATGTCAATACTCCATATACATTTGCCTTTAATAATATTATGATGTACCCATATACTCCACAGGTTATTCGGTTGCACATACATTCTCCAAAAGGTGAACAAAAGGCATACTTTATTTAGATCTTCAATATTTGATATTCCCGAACCTCCTTTATTTTTAAAATTCGACTTTTTTTTATCAAAACTATTAAATGTTAGATTAAAAAATAAAAAATATCTAATGAGTCTTGAAAACCCCAATCCAAACATGTGATTTCAATTCACTTTTCTTACTAAAGGTTGATTGGAAGATTTAACACTATAAATCTATTTTCCAACTACTCATTATACACTCAGTTATTATTTTATTTAATATATATATATATATTAAATTATACACATAAATCGTAAATCCTGAAAGCTCTATCCCCCTTTTCTCTCCCTACCCTAACCCAGCAGTCATGGCCTTTAGTTATTTTTACGGTGTCTTTTTGGAAGGAATTGTTCAAACTAAAAGGTACTACATCAGAAAAAAGTAGTGCATATCACCCTAAAGTGATAGGCAAACTAAAATTGTAAAGAATGGTCTTGAACTCTATCTTTGGTGCTCTGTCGACAGAATTCTGGTTCAAAACATCTCTTTACACATTTTCCAGAATGACCCTATTTCAAACTCTATATGGTCACCTTTCACCAGCTATTATTCATTACCTTCCAGGTTCTTCCACAATGAATTGTTGATTCAGACTTGCAGCTCCAAGACACCTTACTATAGTTATGAACGAATTCACTTTGTGCCCAGATTTGCATAAAATATTTTGCTATAATGATTTGTAGCAAATGACATCGCGTGGGTGAAATTAAAGCCGTATCAACAATTATCAATTAGAGGTCACTTCAATACAAATTTTTGTCGCTGATTTTATGGTTCCTTTCGCATTAAAAGAAAATAGGTTCAGTCGCCTACAAGGTGGAGAAAACTCCTTGTTAAAATATCCACTTGGTATTCCACATTTAGGTCCTCAAAAGATTCAAAGTCACAAAAAATCTGGCACCAGTTTCCTCTCTAAAAACTCTGACAAGTGAGCATCCTTTCTAGTCGCACCATCTTGCGATAAGGATGATGAATGCTGAATTCCAATATCACTCTTTCTAAAGGGTGTTGGCATATTCTACATTGTGCATTGGCAAATCTTTTCCAACTCGTTCACATATAATAGTCTAGTGACAAGATATGTATTTGAATGCCATGTAAAGAGGGTAACATGCAATCGACACGCTAAGGACAAGCTATAATATGATCTTCCACACGGGTATTTCTTTAGTGTAATGAAGATGATGCAAGTAGTCTTAACGTGCTCTCCTCACTTAAACAAACAACACATTCATGAGCTTAATTTTATTTCTAATCCATGCTCAACCACATTCTCTGGTCTAGTCTCAATCGTGATGTTAAAACACTTAAATTGTCAAGAACATTCACTTTGCAAGACTCAATCAAATATTTTTTTGTTTTATTTTCAATTATCTTTCGCCGAATTTTTGCTCACTTGAAATTGGATAATCGTTTGCCAGTAATAACACACATCATGATAATATGTACAACCAACATTCAACAATACTCTCATTCATATCGTTAACACTCATATACAACCCTCAGATGACCAAAACTAATCTCACCAAAATGTAACAGTTAAGTAGAATAACTCAAGCCCAACGTGAATAACAAGAAAGATCCTTACAATCTAGGTCTTAAGACTTGTATCATATATATAAAAATGAGTCACAAAGAGTCATATCTGTGTGGTCTCCCTATCTATTTCATCTCTAGGTGTCGCTCTATCTATTTCATCTTTAGGTTATTTGCAATTTAGTTTTAGAAATAACCAGAATAAAATTGTCTTCAAACCAACCCACATAGTTCCTAAATTCTATAACGTATTCATGAAGAATGTAAAACCAGCTTACTTTTTACATATATATCTTCACGTGCGAACTTTCATTGTCTTTTTCATATAAGGTTTTATGTAATATCACACAAGAAAATAAAAGCTATCAAACAGCGCAATAGTTATTTCCCATAAAATTTCATGAAATGAAATATTTTTTCTACCAATTTTCAATTGTACAGAACACACCTTAATTATTTCAAACAATTTTTCTCTTAAAATAGAAACAATTGAATAAGAAATTCAATTAAAAAACCAAACAAAGGTTCACAAACCACCAATATTCACTATAAAATTACATTTTCAATCATCAAATAAACAACACCACCGGAATCGACAACCCATCCACAGCATGCTTGGCCGCATATAGTTTTTTCTTGATATCATCTTACGAAGAACCAAATGAACCACCAATTTCTAACTTAGAGTTGACTTCAGTACTTCCTCCAATAACAAGTAAATGACCTGTAGGCACAATCAACTACTGCTTCTTCATTTAGTTGCTCCCCTCCTACCTGGTTTGCTTCATTCAGTCGCTCAATTTGAGATGTACCTGGAACCTCCACCATCGTCCTCAAGCTCTCTGCGGCTGGAAACCATAAGATCTATCTTGGTGTTTAAAGCTCCAGCCATCTGGCAAAAAACCCACAGTAATAAAATCATGAGCATGGATTAAGGAAAAATTGAATGATAAAAAAAGATTTTAAAAAATTCACCTCCAAGTAACGAGTATACTGTCTCGAAAACCCTAGCTCATCTATCATGGGTATCTCTAGAGCACCTGACATCTGGCGTGCTGAATCAGCGACCCTAAACCACACATTGATATATATGTTAGTTTCCTTAATAACACAATTAATGATATTTAGTTAGTATCTGCATGAACAATACTTTTAGAAACTATAAATAAAATATGTTGTAATGACTTTTACTTACAAATTCATCTTTGATTCGAGAAATAAACTATTATCTTCTAATGAAAAATCACTACTCAAGAGAGGGTCTTTTATATTACTCAGATCATCTGAACTATCACTACTCAAAAGAGGGTCTCCTATATCAAGCAAAGCATCTTCGATATTGTTCACATTCTCCATCACCTGATTTATCTGCAAAAATTAACTCCTTAGATGTCATGTGTTTTTTATCTAGGTTAAGAAAAAGGTGAACTCCTTATGTTTTGGTTTATTTGAAACTTTCACCTATTTTTAGAAAATTGAACCGAAATATTTGAAAGGAGTATATTATCTATCAATATATAATATTAAGTTTTAAAATAAAATTTACTATATGATTTATGTTCATAGGCTACAATTAGAAGGCTACACCATGCTTCTCTGGTGTAGACCACAAAAAATATACATAATATTTGGTGTTGTGATGGACTCCAAATTTTTGTAACAGATGATCAACCATTAAAAATATGTGTAAGAATATATTTATCTTTCATTTACTTGAAATTTTTCTTCACATAACTCCTCAAGTCCATTTAAATTAAAGTATTTATTTTTATCATAATTTTCATTATTAACCCAATTTATTTAATTTAAGTTAGGTTTAACCTAATTAAAAAAAATTGCAAAAGTCCAAAGATAACAAATTGCAACAAAACACACAAGAAATCACTCTAAAAGTAACAAAAATACTATGTGCACAACAACACATCAAATTAATTCATTGCATAATATATATTATCATCATAAAGCTATTTTTTGGTAAAAATTATTATATACACTAATGACTAATCACAAAGTAACAAATAAAAAGTAATACACTATTAAAAAGAAATTGAACCTGTGTACTTAATTGAAATGGCATGATCAACTATCATAATCCAATAGTGAATCACAACTAGAGATAGGTGTTATTGATATAGGTGAATTGGACGAACCACACCAATAGATCGGTGTTATGGACGATTTACAACTAGAAATCTTTGTTATGGACGATTCACAACTAGAGATCTGTGTTATGAACGATTCAAAACTACATATCTGTGGTATAGATCTGTGTAATGGACTATTCACAACTATAGATCGGGTAGAGGCATTAAATTCTCCCACCCAAAAAAAGATATTAAAAGATGAGTTAAGGCTGCGGTTTGAAGCGAAAGTACGGAGAATGAGTCTTAAAGTGCAAGGGCATGTGAAAAATGATCAAGTGTAATTTAAAGATAAGTATAAGAATATAATTTGTTTTACTTAGTGGAATGCATATGTTATATATAACGACTTCAAGAGACTATTGAAGGACAACTATACTATTTTTAATAAGAGTAATGCTGGGTATCACCCAAAAAGTGATCACCCAAATATCACCTTCCTAGGTGGTCCAATGAAACTGTTTCATATAAGAGAGAGAAAAAAATTAAACAGGAAAGAGAAACAGTTTCATTGGACCACCTAGGAAGGTGATATTTGGGTGATCACTTTTTGGGTGATACCCAGCATTACTCTTTTAATAAAACACCTATAGTTTTATTTTATTTTTTAAAACAATATTTAAGTTATATTTATGTGATTTTAGATAATTAGAAGAAAAAATAGTATTATATATTTGATATGATATAAATCAAATTTTTTATTAAAATCAACTTCAAATATCTCTACTACAAACTAAAGCGCAAAAAGACTAATTAATTAGGATTAATACAACTGTTACAAGATAAAATATTAGAAGCTTTCAAATGAATATGGGATAAAAAAATCGGCCCAACAAGCTTTTTAGCCCAATTCGAAAGTGGTGTTCAGCTTTTATACTAAATCCATGGCTTTATCATTCTTTAGTTTCTTTTTTTCCAGCTTAACACACACTATTCCACCAATCTTCTTGTCTATCATTTCCATGATCTCTTTCATTTTTCTCCCATCTTATGCAATATATATAAGTTGTAAGCAGAATACTCGCAATACCAATAATCTCATCACAAGATAACTACAGAATATCTAAATTAGTTGGATTGCTTTTAATATTGCAGGCTTTAAGCAGTTTACTTAAAATTCTTTTTGTGAAAGAACAACTCATAAACAGATGCTCCACCTCTTTAGATTAAGGATCAATTTGAAGGCCCCAACTAATCATCATGGGCTTGGTAGGTAACCTATACTAAATAGCCCGCCAAGCTACAAAGGAACACCTCAGAATATTTAACTTGGACCATACAATTTTGAACCACTTAACTTCACCATTCTTACTAACAATTTTGTTTAGAGTTTTCTTAAATGAAAAGCCTCTTTTTGTACTTATGGTCGAAAATATAAGATCATACACTTGTTGTAGTTTAATAATGGTAATGTAAGGTAACAATTTACCCACACCAAGGAGGTAGTCTCCATCTATCTCTACCATTGCAGCTTTTAATAGTTCTATCACAATTAATATTATACCTATCAATCTCGATACCAAGAACTTCCTGCATACTTTTGCCTTCTAACCATTTATCCCATATAATAAAAGTGTTGTTACAATTTTTCACCTTATGGTAGATAAAATTATAAGCAATGTACCTTGTCTTCATAAGTTGCTTCCATATCCAAGAGTGAGATTGCTTGATGTCGATACTCCATATACATTTGCCTTTAATAATATTATGATGTACCCACATATTCCACAAGTTATTCGGTTGCGCATACATTCTTTAAAAGGGGAACAAAAGGCATACTTTATTTAGATCTTCAATATTTGGTATTCTCAAACCTCCTTTCTTTTTAAAATTCGACTTTTTTTTATCAAAAAGATTAAATGTTAGATTAAAAAATAAAAAAATATCTAATGAGTCTTTAAAACCACAATCCAAACTTGTCATTTCAATTCACTCTTATTACTAAAGGTTGATTGGAAGATTTAACACTATAAATCTATTTTCCAACTACTCATTATATACTTATTTATTATTTTACTTAATATATATATATATTAAATTACACACATAAATCATAAATCCTAAAAGCTCCATCCCCCTCTTCTCTCCCTACCTTAACCCAGAAGTCATGGCCTTTAGTGATTTTTACGGTGTCTTTTTGGAAGGAATTGTTCAAACTACAAGGTACTACATCAGAAAAAAGTAGTGCATATCACCCTAAAGTGATTGGGAAACCGAAATCGTAAAGAACGGGCTTGAACTCTATCTTTGGTGCTCTGTCTCTGACACTCCACGCAAAGGTTCTTACCTTGGACAATTTCTGGTACAAAACATCTCTTCACACATTTTCCAGAATGACCATATTTCAAACTCTATATGGTCACCTTTCACCAGCTATTATTTATTACGTTCCAGGTTCTTCCACAATGAAGTTGTTGATTCAGACTTACAGCTCCAAGACACCTTACTATAGTTATGAACGAATTCACTTTGTGCCCAGATTTGCATAAAACATTTGCTAGAATCATTTGAAGCAAATGAACTCGCGCGGGTGAAATTAAAGTTGTATCAACAATTATCAATTAGAGGTCACTTCAATACAAAATTTTGTCGCCGATTTTATGGTTCCTTCTGCATTTTAAAATAAATAGGTTCAGTCGCCTACGATGTGGAGATAACTCCTTATTAAGATATCCACTTGGTGTTCCACATTTAGCTCTTCAAAAGATTCAAAGGCACAACAAATCTGGCACCGGTTTCCTCTATGAAAACTCTGACCGGTGAGCATCCTTTCTAGTCGCACCATCTTGCTATAAGGATGATGAATGGCGAATTCCAATCTCACTCTTTCTAAAGGGCGTTGGCATATTCTACATTGTGCATTGGAAAATCTTTTCCAACTCGTTCACATATAATAGTCTAGTGACAAGAGATGTATTTGAATGCCATGTAAAGAGGGTAACATGCGATCGACTTGCTAAGGACAAGCTATAATATGATCTTCCACACGGGTGTTTATTTGGTGTAATGAATATGATGCAAGTAGTCTTAACGTGCTCTCCTCACTTAAACTAACAACACATACATGAGCTTAAGTTTATTTCTAATCCATGCTCGACCACATTCTCTGGTCGATATGACTTTTTTGATTCCTAATGAATAATTATCACTTAGAGCCTTCTCTCAATCGTGATGTTAAAACACTTGAATTTTCAAGATCATTCACTTTGCAAGACTCAATCAAAAAAAATTTGTTTTATTTTCAATTATTTTTCGCCGAATTTTCGCTTACTTGAACTTGGATAATCGTTTGAAATAATAACACACATCATGACAATATGTACAACCAGCATTCAACAATGCTCTCACTCATATCGTTAACACTCATATACAACCCTCAGATGACCAAAACTAATCTCACCAATATGTAACAGTTAAGTAGATTAACTCGAGCCCAATGTGAATATCAAGTAAGATCCTTACAATCTAGGTCTTAAGAGTTGTATCATGATTACAAAAATGAGTCACAAAGAGTCCTATCTGTCAGGTGTGGTCGCCCGGTCTATTTCATCTCTAGGTTATTTGCAATTTAGTTTTAGAAATAACCAGAATAAAATTGTCTTCAAACCAACCCACATAGTTCCGAAATTCTATAACGTATTCATGAAGAATGTAAAACCAGCTTACTTTTTACATATATATCTTCATGTGCGAACTCTGATTGTCGTTTTCATATAAGGTTTTATGTAATATCACACAAGAAAATAAAAGCTATCAAATAGCGCAATAGTTATTTCCCAAAAATTTCCATGAAATGAAATATTTTTTTATACTCATTTTCATTTGTACAAAACATACCTTAATTATTTCAAACAATTTTTCTCTTAAAATAGAAACAACTGGATAAGAAATTCAATTAAAAAACCAAACAAAGGTTCACAAACCACCAATATTCACTATATAATTAAAATTTCAATCATACAGCATGCTTGGCCGCATATAGTTTTTTCTTGATATCATCTTACGAAGAACCAAATGAACCACCAATTTCTTGATATCACCTGTAGGCACAATCGTATTAACTACTGCTTCTTCATTCAGTCGCTCAATTTGAGATGTACCTGGCACCTCCACCATCGTCCTCAAGCTCTCTGCGGCTGGAAATCATAAGATCTATCTTGGTGTTAAAAGCTCCAGCCATCTGGCAAAAAACCCACAGTAATAAAATCATGAGCATGGATTAAGGAAAAATCGAATGATAAAAAAAGATTTTAAAAAATTCACCTCCAAGTAACGAGTATACTGTCTCGAAAACCCTAGCTCCCTATCATGGGTATCTCTAGAGCACCTGAGAGCTGGCGTGCTGAATCAGCGACCCTAAACCACACATTGATATATATGTTAGTTTCCTTAATAACACAATTAATGATATTTAGTTTGTATCGGCATGAACAATATTTTAAGAAACTATAAATAAAAAATGGTGTAATGAATTTTACTTACAAATTTATCTTTGATTCAAGATATAAACTATTATCTTCTAATGAAAAATCACTACTCAAGAGAGGGTCTTTTATATTACTCAGATCATCTGAACTATCACTACTCAAGAGAGGGTCTCCTATATCAAGGAAAGCATCTTCGATATTGTTCACATTCTCCATCACCTGATTTATCTGTAAAAATTAATTCCTTAGATGTCCCGTGTTTTTATCTAGGTTAAGAAAAAGGTGAACTCCTTATGTTTTGGTTTATTTGAAACTTTCACCTATTTTTAGAAAATTGAACCGAATTATTTGAAAGGAGTATATTATCTATCAATATATAATATTAAGTTTTAAAATAAAATTTACTATATGATTTATGTTCATAGGCTACACCATGCTTCTCTGGTGTAGACCATAAAAAATATACATAATATTTGGTGTTGTGATGGACTCCAAAGTTTTGTAACAGATGATCAACCATTAAAAATATGTGTAAGAATACATTTATCTTTTATTTACTTGAAAATTTTCTTTACATAACTTCTCAAGTCCAATTAAATTAAAGTATTTATTATTATCATAATTTTCATTATTAACCCAATTTATTTAATTTAAGTTAGGTTTAACATAATTAAAAAAAATACAAAAGTCCAAAGATAACAAATTGCAACAAAACACACAAGCAATCACTCTAAAAGTAACAAAAATACTATGTGCACAACAACACACCAAATTAATTCATTGCAAAATATATATTATCATCATAAAGCTATTTTTTGGTAAAAATTATTAAATAAACTAATGACTAATCACAAAGTAACAAATAAAAAGTAATACACTATTAAAAAGAAATTGAACCTGTGTACTTAATTGAAATGGCATGATCAACTATCATAATCCGATAGTGAATCACAACTAGAGATAGGTGTTATTGATATAGGTGAATTGGACGAAACCACACCAATAGATCGGTGTTATGGACGATTTACAACTAGAGATCTTTGTTATGGACGATTCACAACTAGAGATCTGTGTTATGAACGATTCAAAACTACAGATCTATGTTATACATCTGTGTAATGGACTATTCACAACTATAGATCGGGTAGAGGAATTAAATTCTCCCACCTAAAAAAAGATATTAAAAGATGAGTTAAGGCTGTGGTTTGAAGCGAAAGTACGGCGATTGAGTCTTAAAGTGAAAGGGCATGTGAAAAATGATCAAGTGTAATGTAAAGGATAAGTATAAGAATATAATTTGTTTTACTTAGTGGAATGCATATGTTATATAACAACTTCAAGAGACTATTGAAGGACAACTATACTGTTTTTAATAAAACACATATAGTTTTATTTTATTTTTTAAAACAATATTTGAGTTATATTTATGTGATTTTAGATACTTAGAAGAAAAAATAGTATTATATATTTGATATGATATAGTATATCTCTAGATTCTCTAGTCCAGTTTTTTTAATCAGTAAATCAAATTTTTTATTAAAATCAACTTCAAATATCTTTACTACAAACTAAAGCCCAAAAAGACTAATTAATTAAGACTAATACAACTGTTACATGATAAAATATTAGAAGCTTTCAAATGAATATGGGATAAAAAAATCGGTCCAAGAAGCTTTTTAGCCCAATTCGAAAGTGGTGTTCAGCTTTTATACTAAATCCATGGCTTTATCATTCTTTAGTTTCTTTTTTGCTAGCTTAACACACACCATTCCACCAATCTTCTTGTCTATCATTTCCATAATCTCTTTCATTTTTCTCCCATCTTATGCAATATATATAAGTTGTAAGCAGAATACTCGCAATACCAATAATCTCATCACAAGATAACTACAGAATATCTTCAATTAACTCTTCTAAATTAGTTGGATTGCTTTTAATATCGCAGGATTTAAGCAGTTTACTTAAAATTCTTTTTGCGAAAGAAAAACTCAAAAACAGATGCTCCACCTCTTCAAATAAAAGAATTAATTTGAAGGCCCCAACTAATCATCATGGGCTTGGTAGGTAACCTAACCTAAATAGCCAGCCAAGCTACAAAGGAACACCTCAGAATATTTAACTTGGACCATACAATTTTGAACCACTTAATTTCACCATTCTTACTAACAATTTTGTTTAGAGTTTTCTTAAATGAAAAGCCTCTTTTTGTACTTATGGTCGAAAATATAAGATCATACACTTGTTGTAGTTTAATAATGGTAATGTAAGGTAACAATTTACCCACATCAAGGAGGTAGTCTCCATCTATCTCTACCATAGCAGCTTTTAATAGTTCTATCACAATTAATATTATACCTATCAATCTCGATACCAAGAACTTCATGCATACTTTTGCCTTCTAACCATTTATCCCATATAATAAAAGTGTTGTTACAATTTTTCACCTTATGAAAGATCAAATTATAAGCAATGTACCTTATCTTCATAAGTTGCTTCCATATCCAAGAGTGAGATTGCTTGATGTCAATACTCCATATACATTTGCCTTTAATAATATTATGATGTACCCATATACTCCACAGGTTATTCAGTTGCGCATACAGTCTCCAAAAGGTGAACAAAAGGCATATTTTATTTAGATCTTCAATATTTGGTATTCCCAAACCTCCTTTCTTTTTAAAATTCGACTTTTTTTATCAAAACTATTAAATGTTAGATTAAAAAATAAAAAATATCTAATGAGTCTTGAAAACCCCAATCCAAAGATGTGATTTCAATTCCCTTTTCTTACTAAAGGTTGATTGGAAGATTTAACACTATAAATCTATTTTCCAACTACTCATTATACACTCATTTATTATTTTACTTAATATATATATATATTAAATTACACACATAAATCGTAAATCCTAAAAGCTCTATCCCCCTCTTCTCTCCCTACCTTAACCCAGCAGTCATGGCCTTTAGTTATTTTTACGGTGTCTTTTTGGAAGGAATTGTTCAAACTAAAAGGTACTACATCAGAAAAAAGTAGTGCATATCACCCTAAAGTGATAGGAAAACTAAAATTGTAAAGAATGGGCTTGAACTCTATCTTTGGTGCTCTGTCGACAGAATCTGGTTCAAAACATCTCTTTACACATTTTCCAGAATGACCCTATTTCAAACTCTATATGGTCACCTATCACTAGCTATTATTCATTACCTTCCAGGTTCTTCCACAATGAAGCTGTTGATTCAGACTTGCAACTCCAAGACACCTTACTATAGTTATGAATGAATTCACTTTATGCCCAGATTTGCATAAAACATTTTGCTAGAATCATTTGTAGCAAATGACCTCGCGTGGGTGAAATTAAAGCCGTATCAACAATTATCAATTAGAGGTCACTTCAATACAATACTTTGTCGCTGATTTTATGGTTCCTTCCGCATTAAAAGAAAATAGGTTCAGTCGCCTACAAGGTGGAGATAACTCCTTGTTAAAATATCCACTTGGTATTCCATATTTAGGTCCTCAAAAGATTCAAAGTCACAAAAAATCTGGCACCAGTTTCCTCTCTGAAAACTCTGACAAGTGAGCATCCTTTCTAGTCGCACCATCTTGCGATAAGGATGATGAATGCTGAATTCCAATCTCACTCTTTCTAAAGGGTGTTGGCATATTCTACATTGTGCATTGGCAAATCTTTTCCAACTTGTTCACATATAATAGTCTAGTGACAAGAGATATATTTGAATGCCATGTAAAGAGGGTAACATGCAATCGACACGCTAAGGACAAGCTATAATATGATCTTCCACACGGGTATTTCTTTGGTGTAATGAAGATGATGCAAGTAGACTTAACGTGATCTCCTCACTTAAACAAACAACACATGCATGAGCTTAAGTTTATTTCTAATCCATGCTCAACCACATTCTCTGGTCGATATGACTTTTTTGATTCCTAATGAATAATTATCACTTATAACCTTCTCTCAATCGTGATGTTAAAACACTTGAATTGTCAAGATCATTCACTTTGCAAGACTCAATCAAATATTTTTTTTGTTTTATTTTCAATTATTTTTCGCCGAATTTTTGCTTACTTGAACGTTGATAATCGTTTGAAATAATAACACACATCATGACAATATGTACAACCAACATTCAACAATGCTCTCATTCATATCGTTAACACTCATATACAACCCTCAGATGACCAAAACTAATCTCACCAAAATGTAACTGTTAAGTAGAGTAACTCGAGCCCAATGTGAATATCAAGTAAGATCCTTACAATCTAGGTCTTAAGACTTGTATCATGATTACAAAAATGCGTCACAAAGAGTCCTATCTGTCAGGTGTGGTCACCCTATCTATTTCATCTCTAGGTTATTTGCAATTTAGTTTTAGAAATAACCAAAATAAAATTGTCTTCAAACCAACCCACATAGTTCCTAAATTCTATAACGTATTCATGAAGAATGTAAAACCAGCTTACTTTTTACATATATATCTTCATGTGCGAACTCTGATTGTCGTTTTCATATAAGGTTTTATGTAATATCACACAAGAAACAAAAACTATCAAACAACGCAATAGTTATTTCCCAAAAATTTCCATGAAATGAAATATTTTTTATACTCATTTTAAATTTTACAAAACACACCTTAATTATTTCGAAATTTTTTTCTCTTAAAATAGAAACAACTGAATAAGAAATTAAATTAAAAAACCAAACAAAGGTTCACAAACCACCAACCACCAATATTCACTATATAATTAAAATTTCAATCATACAGCATGCTTGGCCGCATATAGTTTTTTCTTGATATCATCTTACGAAAAACCAAATGAACCAAATGAACCACCAATTTCTAACTTAGAGTTGACTTCAGTACTTCCTCTAATAACAAGTAAATGACCTGTAGGCACAATCGTATTAACTACTGCTTCTTCATTTAGTTGCTCCCCTCCTACCTAGTTTGCTTCATTCAGTCGCTCAATTTGAGATGTACCTGGCACCTCCACCATCGTCCTCAAACTCTCTGCGGCTGGAAACAATAAGATCTATCTTGGTGTTAAATGCTCCAGCCATCTGGCAAAAAACACACAGTAGTAAAATCATGAGCATGGATTAAGGAAAAATCGAATGATAAAAAAAGATTTTAAAAAATTCACCTCCAAGTAACGAGTATACTGTCTCGAAAACCCTAGCTCATTTATCATGGGTATCTCTAGAGCACCTGGGAGCTGGCGTGCTGAATCAGCGACCCTAAACCACACATTGATATATATTTTAGTTTCCTTAATAACACAATTAATGATATTTAGTTTGTATCGACATGAACAATATTTTTAGAAACTATAAATAAAATATGTTGTAATGATTTTTACTTACAAATTCATCTTTGATTCGAGATATAAACTATTATCTTCTAATGAAAAATCACTACTCAAGAGAGGGTCTTTTATATTACTCAGATCATCTAAACTATCACTACTCAAGAGAGGGTCTCCTATATCAAGCAAAGCATCTTCGATATTGTTCACATTCTCCATCACCTGATTTATCTGCAAAAATTAATTCCTTAGATGTCCTGTGTTTTTATCTAGGTTAAGAAAAAGGTGAACTCCTTATGTTTTGGTTTATTTGAAACGTTCACCTATTTTTAGAAAATTGAACCGAATTATTTGAAATGAGTATATTATCTATCAAAATGTAATATTAAGTTTTAAAATAAAATTTACTATATGATTTATGTTCATAGGCTACAATTAGAAGACTACACCGTGCTTCTCTGGTGTAGACCATAAAAATATACATAATATTTGGTGTTGTGATGGACTCCAAAGTTTTGTAACAGATGATCAACCATTAAAAATATGTGTAAGAATACATTTATCTTTCATTTACTTGAAAATTATCTTCACATAACTTCTCAAGTCCAATTAAATTAAAGTATTTATTATTATCATAATTTTCATTATTAACCCAATTTATTTAATTTAAGTTAGGTTTAACCTAATTAAAAAAAATGCAAAAGTCAAAAGATAACAAATTACAACAAAACACACAACCAATCACTCTAAAAGTAACAAAAATACTATGTGCACAACAACACATCAAATTAATTCATTGCATAATATATATTATCATCATAAAGCTATTTTTTTGGTAAAAATTATTAAATAAACTAATGACTAATCACAAAGTAACAAATAAAAAGTAATACACTATTAAAAAGAAATTGAACCTGTGTACTTAATTGAAATGGCATGATCAACTATCATAATCCGATAGTGAATCACAACTAGAGATAGGTGTTATTGATATAGGTGAATTGGACGAAACCACACCAATAGATCGGTGTTATGGACGATTTACAACAAGAGATCTTTGTTATGGACGATTCACAACTAGAGATATGTGTTATGAACGATTCAAAACTACAGATCTATGTTATAGATCTGTGTAATGGACTATTCACAACTATAGATCGGGTAGAGGAATTAAATTCTCCCACCCAAAAAAAGATATTAAAAGATGAGTTAAGGCTGCGGTTTGAAGCGAAAGTACGGCGATTGAGTCTTAAAGTGAAAGGGCATGTGAAAAATGATCAAGTGTAATGTAAATGATAAGTATAAGAATATAATTTGTTTTACTTAGTGGAATGCATATGTTATATAACAACTTCAAGAGACTATTGAAGGACAACTATACTGTTTTTAATAAAACACATATAGTTTTATTTTATTTTTTAAAACAATATTTGAGTTATATTTATGTGATTTTAGATACTTAGAAGAAAAAATAGTATTATATATTTGATATGATATAGTATATCTCTAGATTCTCTAGTCCAGTTTTTTTAATCAGTAAATCAAATTTTTTATTAAAATCAACTTCAAATATCTTTACTACAAACTAAAGCCCAAAAAGACTAATTAATTAAGACTAATACAACTGTTACATGATAAAATATTAGAAGCTTTCAAATGAATATGGGATAAAAAAATCGGTCCAAGAAGCTTTTTAGCCCAATTCGAAAGTGGTGTTCAGCTTTTATACTAAATCCATGGCTTTATCATTCTTTAGTTTCTTTTTTGCTAGCTTAACACACACCATTCCACCAATCTTCTTGTCTATCATTTCCATGATCTCTTTCATTTTTCTCCCATCTTATGCAATATATATAAGTTGTAAGCAGAATACTCGCAATACCAATAATCTCATCACAAGATAACTACAGAATATCTTCAATTAACTCTTCTAAATTAGTTTGATTGCTTTTAATATTGCAGGATTTAAGCAGTTTACTTAAAATTCTTTTTGCGAAAGAAAAACTCAAAAACAGATGCTCCACCTCTTCAAATAAAAGAATTAATTTGAAGGCCCCAACTAATCATCATGGGCTTGGTAGGTAACCTAACCTAAATAGCCAGCCAAGCTACAAAGGAACACCTCAGAATATTTAACTTGGACCATGCAATTTTGAACCACTTAATTTCACCATTCTTACTAACAATTTTGTTTAGAGTTTTCTTAAATGAAAAGCCTCTTTTTGTACTTATGGTCGAAAATATAAGATCATACACTTGTTGTAGTTTAATAATGGTAATGTAAGGTAACAATTTACCCACATCAAGGAGGTAGTCTCCATCTATCTCTACCATAGCAGCTTTTAATAGTTCTATCACAATTAATATTATACCTATCAATCTCGATACCAAGAACTTCATGCATACTTTTGCCTTCTAACCATTTATCCCATATAATAAAAGTGTTGTTACAATTTTTCACCTTATGAAAGATCAAATTATAAGCAATGTACCTTATCTTCATAAGTTGCTTCCATATCCAAGAGTGAGATTGCTTGATGTCAATACTCCATATACATTTGCCTTTAATAATATTATGATGTACCCATATACTCCACAGGTTATTCAGTTGCGCATACATTCTCCAAAAGGTGAACAAAAGGCATATTTTATTTAGATCTTCAATATTTGGTATTCCCAAACCTCCTTTGTTTTTAAAATTCGACTTTTTTTATCAAAACTATTAAATGTTAGATTAAAAAATAAAAAATATCTAATGAGTCTTGAAAACCCCAATCCAAAGATGTGATTTCAATTCACTTTTCTTACTAAAGGTTGATTGGAAGATTTAACACTATAAATCTATTTTCCAACTACTCATTATACACTCATTTATTATTTTACTTAATATATATATATATTAAATTACACACATAAATCGTAAATCCTAAAAGCTCTATCCCCCTCTTCTCTCCCTACCTTAACCCAGCAGTCATGGCCTTTAGTTATTTTTACGGTGTCTTTTTGGAAGGAATTGTTCAAACTAAAAGGTACTACATCAGAAAAAAGTAGTGCATATCACCCTAAAGTGATAGGAAAACTAAAATTGTAAAGAATGGGCTTGAACTCTATCTTTGGTGCTCTGTCGACAGAAATCTGGTTCAAAACATCTCTTTACACATTTTCCAGAATGACCCTATTTCAAACTCTATATGGTCACCTTTCACTAGCTATTATTCATTACCTTCCAGGTTCTTCCACAATGAAGCTGTTGATTCAGACTTGCAACTCCAAGACACCTTACTATAGTTATGAATGAATTCACTTTATGCCCAGATTTGCATAAAACATTTTGCTAGAATCATTTGTAGCAAATGACCTCGCGTGGGTGAAATTAAAGCCGTATCAACAATTATCAATTAGAGGTCACTTCAATACAATACTTTGTCGCTGATTTTATGGTTCCTTCCGCATTAAAAGAAAATAGGTTCAGTCGCCTACAAGGTGGAGATAACTCCTTGTTAAAATATCCACTTGGTATTCCATATTTAGGTCCTCAAAAGATTCAAAGTCACAAAAAATCTGGCACCAGTTTCCTCTCTGAAAACTCTGACAAGTGAGCATCCTTTCTAGTCGCACCATCTTGCGATAAGGATGATGAATGCTGAATTCCAATCTCACTCTTTCTAAAGGGTGTTGGCATATTCTACATTGCGCATTGGCAAATCTTTTCCAACTCGTTCACATATAATAGTCTAGTGACAAGAGATATATTTGAATGCCATGTAAAGAGGGTAACATGCAATCGACACGCTAAGGACAAGCTATAATATGATCTTCCACACGGGTATTTCTTTGGTGTAATTAAGATGATGCAAGTAGTCTTAACGTGATCTCCTCACTTAAACAAACAACACATACATGAGCTTAAGTTTATTTCTAATCCATGCTCAACCACATTCTCTGGTCGATATGACTTTTTTGATTCCTAATGAATAATTATCACTTATAACCTTCTCTCAATCGTGATGTTAAAACACTTGAATTGTCAAGATCATTCACTTTGCAAGACTCAATCAAATATTTTTTTTGTTTTATTTTCAATTATTTTTCGCCGAATTTTTGCTTACTTGAACGTTGATAATCGTTTGAAATAATAACACACATCATGACAATATGTACAACCAACATTCAACAATGCTCTCATTCATATCGTTAACACTCATATACAACCCTCAGATGACCAAAACTAATCTCACCAAAATGTAACAGTTAAGTAGAGTAACTCGAGCCCAATGTGAATATCAAGTAAGATCCTTACAATCTAGGTCTTAAGACTTGTATCATGATTAAAAAAATGCGTCACAAAGAGTCCTATCTGTCAGGTGTGGTCACCCTATCTATTTCATCTCTAGGTTATTTGCAATTTAGTTTTAGAAATAACCAAAATAAAATTGTCTTCAAACCAACCCACATAGTTCCTAAATTCTATAACGTATTCATGAAGAATGTAAAACCAGCTTACTTTTTACATATATATCTTCATGTGCGAACTCTGATTGTCGTTTTCATATAAGGTTTTATGTAATATCACACAAGAAACAAAAACTATCAAACAACGCAATAGTTATTTCCCAAAAATTTCCATGAAATGAAATATTTTTTATACTCATTTTAAATTTTACAAAACACACCTTAATTATTTCGAAAATTTTTTCTCTTAAAATAGAAACAACTGAATAAGAAATTTAATTAAAAAACCAAACAAAGGTTCACAAACCACCAACCACCAATATTCACTATATAATTAAAATTTCAATCATACAGCATGCTTGGCCGCATATAGTTTTTTCTTGATATCATCTTACGAAAAACCAAATGAACCAAATGAACCACCAATTTCTAACTTAGAGTTGACTTCAGTACTTCCTCTAATAACATGTAAATGACCTGTAGGCACAATCGTATTAACTACTGCTTCTTCATTTAGTTGCTCCCCTCCTACCTAGTTTGCTTCATTCAGTCGCTCAATTTGAGATGTACCTGGCACCTCCACCATCGTCCTCAAACTCTCTGCGGCTGGAAACAATAAGATCTATCTTGGTGTTAAATGCTCCAGCCATCTGGCAAAAAACCCACAGTAATAAAATCATGAGCATGGATTAAGGAAAAATCGAATGATAAAAAAAGATTTTAAAAAATTCATCTCCAAGTAACGAGTATACTGTCTCGAAAACCCTAGCTCATTTATCATGGGTATCTCTAGAGCACCTGAGAGCTGGCGTGCTGAATCAGCGACCCTAAACCACACATTGATATATATTTTAGTTTCCTTAATAAGACAATTAATGATATTTAGTTTGTATCGACATGAACAATATTTTTAGAAACTATAAATAAAATATGTTGTAATGATTTTTACTTACAAATTCATCTTTGATTCGAGATATAAACTATTATCTTCTAATGAAAAATCACTACTCAAGAGAGGGTCTTTTATATTACTCAGATCATCTAAACTATCACTACTCAAGAGAGGGTCTCCTATATCAAGCAAAGCATCTTCGATATTGTTCACATTCTCCATCACCTGATTTATCTGCAAAAATTAATTCCTTAGATGTCCTGTGTTTTTATCTAGGTTAAGAAAAAGGTGAACTCCTTATGTTTTGGTTTATTTGAAACTTTCACCTATTTTTAGAAAATTGAACCGAATTATTTGAAATGAGTATATTATCTATCAAAATGTAATATTAAGTTTTAAAATAAATTTTACTATATGATTTATGTTCATAGGCTACAATTAGAAGACTACACCGTGCTTCTCTGGTGTAGACCATAAAAATATACATAATATTTGGTGTTGTGATGGACTCCAAAGTTTTGTAACAGATGATCAACCATTAAAAATATGTGTAAGAATACATTTATCTTTCATTTACTTGAAAATTATCTTCACATAACTTCTCAAGTCCAATTAAATTAAAGTATTTATTATTATCATAATTTTCATTATTAACCCAATTTATTTAATTTAAGTTAGGTTTAACCTAATTAAAAAAAATGCAAAAGTCAAAAGATAACAAATTACAACAAAACACACAACCAATCACTCTAAAAGTAACAAAAATACTATGTGCACAACAACACATCAAATTAATTCATTGCATAATATATATTATCATCATAAAGCTATTTTTTGGTAAAAATTATTATATAAACTAATGACTAATCACAAAGTAACAAATAAAAAGTAATACACTATTAAAAAGAAATTGAACCTGTGTACTTAATTGAAATGGCATGATCAACAATCATAATTCGATAGTGAATCACAACTAGAGATAGGTGTTGTTGATATAGGTGAATTGGACGAACACACCAATAGATCGGTGTTATGGACGATTTACAACTAGAGATCTTTGTTATGGACGATTCACAACTAGAGATCTGTGTTATGAAAGATTCAAAACTACAGATCTGTGTTATAGATCTGTGTAATGGACTATTAACAACTATAGATCGGGTAGAGGAATTAAATTCTCCCACCCAAAAAAAGATATTAAAAGATGAGTTAAGGCTGCGGTTTGAAGCGAAAGTACGAAGAATGAGTCTTAAAGTGAAAGGGCATGTGAAAAATGATCAAGTGTAATGTAAAGGATAAGTATAAGAATATAATTTGTTTTACTTAGTGGAATGCATATGTTATATAACAACTTCAAGAGACTATTGAAGGACAACTATACTGTTTTTAATAAAACACCTATAGTTTTATATTATTTTTTAAAACAATATTTGAGTTATATTTATGTGATTTTAGATAATTAGAAGAAAAAATAGTATTATATATTTGATATGATATAGTATATCTCTAGATTCTCTAGTCCAGTTTTTTTAATCAGTAAATCAAATTTTTTATTAAAATCAACTTCAAATATCTTTACTACAAACTAAAGCCCAAAAAGACTAATTAATTAAGACTAATACAACTGTTACAAGATAAAATATTAGAAGCTTTCAAATGAATATGGGATAAAAAAATCGGCCCAAGAAGCTTTTTAGCCCAATTCGAAAGTGGTATTCAGCTTTTATACTAAATCCATGGCTTTATCATTCTTTAGTTTCTTTTTTTCTAGCTTAACACACACCATTCCACCAATCTTCTTGTCTATCATTTCCATGATCTCTTTCATTTTTCTCCCATCTTATGCAATATATATAAGTTGTAAGCAGAATACTCGCAATACCAATAATCTCATCACAAGATATCTACAGAATATCTTCAATTAACTCTTCTAAATTAGTTGGATTGCTTTTAATATTGCAGGCTTTAAGCAGTTTACTTAAAATTCTTTTTGCGAAAGAACAACTCAAAAACAGATGCTCCACCTCTTCTAAAAAGGAACAATTTGAAGGCCCCAACTAATCATCATGGGCTTGGTAGGTAACCTATCCTAAATAGCCAGCCAAGCTACAAAGGAACACCTCAGAATATTTAACTTGGACCATACAATTTTGAACCACTTAACTTCACCGTTCTTACTAACAATTTTGTTTAGAGTTTTCTTAAATGAAAAGCCTCTTTTTGTACTTATGGTCGAAAATATAAGATCATACACTTGTTGTAGTTTAATAATGGTAATGTAAGGTAACAATTTAGTCACACCAAGGAGGTAGTCTCCATCTATCTCTACCATAGCAGCTTTTAATAGTTCTATCACAATTAATATTATACCTATCGATCTCGATACCAAGACCTTCCTGCATACTTTTGCCTTCTAACCATTTATCGCATATAATAAAAGTGTTGTTACAATTTTTCACCTTATGAAAGATCAAATTATAAGAAATGTACCTTATCTTCATAAGTTGCTTCCATATCCAAGAGTGAGATTGCTTGATGCCAATACTCCATATACATTTGCCTCTAATAATATTATGATGTACCCATATACTCCACAGGTTATTCAGTTACGCATACATTTTCCAAAAGGTGAACAAAAGGCATACTTTATTTAGATCTTCAATATTTGGTATTCCCAAACCTCCTTTCTTTTTAAAATTCGACTTTTTTTATCAAAACTATTAAATGTTAGATTAAAAAATAAAAAATATCTAATGAGTCTTGAAAACCCCAATCCAAAGATGTGATTTCAATTCAGTTTTCTTACTAAAGGTTGATTGGAAGATTTAACACTATAAATCTATTTTACAACTACTCATTATACACTCATTTATTATTTTATTTAATATATATATATATATATATATATATATATTAAATTACACACATAAATCGTAAATCCTAAAAGCTCTATCCCCCTTTTCTCTCCCTACCCTAACCCAGCTGTCATGGCCTTTAGTTATTTTTACGGTGTCTTTTTGGAAGGAATTGTTCAAACTAAAAGGTACTACATCAGAAAAAAGTAGTGCATATCACCCTAAAGTGATAGGCAAACTAAAATTGTAAAGAATGGGCTTGAACTCTATCTTTGGTGCTCTGTCGACAGAATTCTGGTTCAAAACAACTCTTTACACATTTTCCAGAATGACCCTATTTCAAACTCTATATGGTCACCTTTCACAAGCTATTATTCATTACCTTCCAAGTTCTTCCACAATGAAGCTGTTGATTCAGACTTGCAACTCCAAGACACCTTACTATTGTTATGAGCGAATTCACTTTGTGCCCAGATTTGCATAAAACATTTTGCTAGAATCATTTGTAGCAAATGACCTTGCGTGGGTGAAATTAAAGCCGTATCAACAATTATCAATTAGAGATCACTTCAATACAATACTTTGTCGCTGATTTTATGGTTCCTTCCGCATTAAAAGAAAATAGGTTCAGTCGCCTACAAGGTGGAGATAACTCCTTGTTATAATATCCACTTGGTATTCCACATTTAGGTCCTCAAAAGATTCAAAGTCACAAAAAACCTGGCACCAGTTTCCTCTCTGAAAACTCTGACAAGTGAGCATCCTTTCTAGTCGCACCATCTTGCGATAAGGATGATGAATGCTGAATTCCAATCTCACTCTTTCTAAAGGGTGTTGGCATATTCTACATTGTGCATTGGCAAATCTTTTCCAACTCGTTCAGATATAATAGTCTAGTGACAAGATATGTATTTGAATGCCATGTAAAGTGGGTAACATGCAATCGACACGCTAAGGACAAGCTATAATATGATCTTCCACACGGGTATTTCTTTGGTGTAATGAAGATGATGCAAGTAGTCTTAACGTGCTCTCCTCACTTAAACAAACAACACATACATGAGCTTAAGTTTATTTCTAATCCATGCTCAACCACATTCTCTGGTCGATATGACTATTTTGATTTCTAATGAATAATTATCACTTAGAACCTTCTCTCAATCGTGATGTTAAAACACTTGAATTGTCAAGATCATTCACTTTGCAAGACTCAATCAAATAATTTTTTGTTTTATTTTCAATTATTTTTCCCCGAATTTTTGCTTACTTGAACTTGGATAATCGTTTGAAATAATAATACACATCATGACAATATGTACAACCAACATTCAACAATGCTCTTATTCATATCGTTAACACTCATATACAACCCTCAGATGACCAAAACTAATCTCACCAAAATGTAACAGTTAAGTAGAGTAACTCGAGCCTAATGTGAACATCAAGTAAGATCCTTATAATCTAGGTCTTAAGACTTGTATCATGATTACAAAAATGAGTCACAAAGAGTCCTATCTGTCAGGTGTGGTCGCCCTATCTATTTCATCTCTAGGTTATTTGCAATTTAGTTTTAGAAATAACCAGAATAAAATTGTCTTCAAACCAACCCACATAGTTCCTAAATTCTATAACGTATTCATGAAGAATGTAAAACCAGCTTACTTTTTACATATATATCTTCATGTGCGAACTCTGATTGTCGTTTTCATATAAGGTTTTATGTAATATCACACAAGAAAATAAAAGCTATCAAACAGCGCAATAGTTATTTCCCAAAAATTTCCATGAAATGAAATATTTTTTCTACTCATTTTCAATTGTACAAAACACACCTTAATTATTTCAAACAATTTTTCTCTTAAAATAGAAACAACTGAATAAGAAACTCAATTAAAAAACGAAACAAAGGTTCACAAACCACCAATATTCACTATATAATTAAAATTTCAATCATACAGCATGCTTGGCCGCATATAGTTTTTTCTTGATATCATCTTACGAAGAACCAAATGAACCACCAATTTCTAACTTAGAGTTGACTTCAGTACTTCCTCCAATAACAAGTAAATGACCTGTAGGCACAATCGTATTAACTACTGCTTCTTCATTTAGTTGCTCCCCTCCTACCTGGTTTGCTTCATTCAGTCGCTCAATTTGAGATGTACCTGGAACCTCCACCATCGTCCTCAAGCTCTCTGCGGCTGGAAACCATAAGATCTATCTTGGTGTTTAAAGCTCCAGCCATCTGGCAAAAAACCCACAGTAATAAAATCATGAGCATAGATTAAGGAAAAATTGAATGATAAAAAAAGATTTTAAAAAATTCACCTCCAAGTAACGAGTATACTGTCTCGAAAACCCTAGCTCATCTATTATGGGTATCTCTAGAGCACCTGAGAGCTGGCGTGCTGAATCAGCGACCCTAAACCACACATTGATATATATGTTAGTTTCCTTAATAACACAATTAATGATATTTAGTTAGTATTGGCATGAACAATATTTTAGAAACTATAAATAAAATATGTTGTAATGACTTTTACTTACAAATTCATCTTTGATTCGAGATATAAACTATTATCCTCTAATGAAAAATCACTACTCAAGAGAGGGTCTTTTATATTACTCAGATCATCTGAACTATCACTACTCAAGAGAGGGTCTCCTATATCAAGCAAAGTATCTTCGATATTGTTCACATTCTCCATCACCTGATTTATCAGCAAAAATTAATTCCTTAGATGTCCTGTGTTTTTATCTAGGTTAAGAAAAAGGTGAACTCCTTATGTTTTGGTTTATTTGAAACTTTCACCTATTTTTAGAAAATTGAACCGAATTATTTGAAAGGAGTATATTATCTATCAATATATAATATTAAGTTTTAAAATAAAATTTACTATATGATTTATGTTCATAGACTACAATTAGAAGGCTACACCATGCTTCTCTGGTTTAGACCATAAAAAATATACATAAGATTTGGTGTTGTGATGGACTCCAAAGTTTTGTAACAGATGATCAACCATTAAAAATATGTGTAAGAATACATTTATCTTTCATTTACTTGAAAATTTTCTTCACATAACTTCTCAAGTCCAATTAAATTAAAGTATTTATTATTATCATAATTTTCATTATTAACCCAATTTATTTAATTTAAGTTAGGTTTAACCTAATTAAAAAAAATGCAAAAGTCCAAAGATAACAAATTGCAACAAAACACACAAGCAATCACTCTAAAAGTAACAAAAATACTATGTGCACAACAACACATCAAATTAATTCATTGCATAATATATATTATCATCATAAAGCTATTTTTTGGTAAAAATTATTAAATAAACTAATGACTAATCACAAAGTAACAAATAAAAAGTAATACACTATTAAAAAGAAATTGAACCTGTGTACTTAATTGAAATGGCATGATCAACGATCATAATCCGATAGTGAATCACAACTAGAGATAGGTGTTATTGATATAGGTGAAATGGACGAACCACACCAATAGATCGGTGTTATGGACGATTTACAACTAGAGATCTTTGTTATGGATGATTCACAACTAGAGATCTGTGTTATGAAAGATTCAAAACTACATATCTGTGTTATAGATCTGTGTAATGGACTATTAACAACTATAGATCGGGTAGAGGAATTAAATTCTCCCACCCAAAAAAAGATATTAAAAGATGAGTTAAGGCTGCGGTTTGAAGCGAAAGTACGAAGAATGAGTCTTAAAGTGAAAGGGCATGTGAAAAATGATCAAGTGTAATGTAAAGGATAAGTATAAGAATATAATTTGTTTTACTTAGTGGAATGCATATGTTATATAACAACTTCAAGAGACTATTGAAGGACAACTATACTGTTTTTAATAAAACACCTATAGTTTTATTTTATTTTTTAAAACAATATTTGAGTTATATTTATGTGATTTTAGATAATTAGAAGAAAAAATAGTATTATATATTTGATATGATATAGTATATCTCTAGATTCTCTAGTCCAGTTTTTTTAATCAGTAAATCAAATTTTTTATTAAAATCAACATCAAATATCTTTACTACAAACTAAAGCCCAAAAAGACTAATTAATTAAGACTAATACAACTGTTACAAGATAAAATATTAGAAGCTTTCAAATGAATATGGGATAAAAAAACCGGCCCAAGAAGCTTTTTAGCCCAATTCGAAAGTGGTGTTCAGCTTTTATACTAAATCCATGGCTTTATCATTCTTTAGTTTCTTTTTTTCCAGCTTATTACACACCAATCCACCAATCTTCTTGTCTATCATTTCCATGATCTCTTTCATTTTTCTCCCATCTTATGCAATATATATAAGTTGTAAGCAGAATACTCGCAATACCAATAATCTCATCACAAGATAACTACAGAATATCTTCAATTAACTCTTCTAAATTAGTTGGATTGCTTTTAATATTGTAGGCTTTAAGCAGTTTACTTAAAATTCTTTTTGCGAAAGAACAACTCAAAAACAGATGCTCCACCTCTTCTAAAAAGGAACAATTTGAAGGCCCCAACTAATCATCATGGGCTTGGTAGGTAACCTATCCTAAATAGCCAGCCAAGCTACAAAGGAACACCTCAGAATATTTAACTTGGACCATACAATTTTGAACCACTTAACTTCACAGTTCTTACTAACAATTTTGTTTAGAGTTTTCTTAAATGAAAAGCCTCTTTTTGTACTTATGGTCGAAAATATAAGATCATACACTTGTTGTAGTTTAATAATGGTAATGTAAGGTAACAATTTACTCACACCAAGGAGGTAGTCTCCATCTATCTCTACCAAAGCAGCTTTTAATAGTTCTATCACAATTAATATTATACCTATCAATCTCGATACCAAGACCTTCCTGCATACTTTTGCCTTCTAACCATTTATCCCATATAAGAAAAGTGTTGTTACAATTTTTCACCTTATGAAAGATCAAATTATAAGAAATGTACCTTATCTTCATAAGTTGCTTCCATATCCAAGAGTGAGATTGCTTGATGCCAATACTCCATATACATTTGCCTCTAATAATATTATGATGTACCCATATACTCCACAGGTTATTCAGTTACGCATACATTTTCCAAAAGGTGAACAAAAGGCATACTTTATTTAGATCTTCAATATTTGGTATTCCCAAACCTCCTTTCTTTTTAAAATTCGACTTTTTTTATCAAAACTATTAAATGTTAGATTAAAAAATAAAAAATATCTAATGAGTCTTGAAAACCCCAATCCAAAGATGTGATTTCAATTCAGTTTTCTTACTAAAGGTTGATTAGAAGATTTAACACTATAAATCTATTTTACAACTACTCATTATACACTCATTTATTACTTTATTTAATATATATATATATATATATATTAAATTACACACATAAATCGTAAATCCTAAAAGCTATATCCCCCTTTTCTCTCCCTACCCTAACCCAGCTGTCATGGCCTTTAGTCATTTTTACGGTGTCTTTTTGGAAGGAATTGTTCAAACTAAAAGGTACTACATCAGAAAAAAGTAGTGCATATCACCCTAAAGTGATAGGCAAACTAAAATTGTAAAGAATGGGCTTGAACTCTATCTTTGGTGCTCTGTCGACAGAATTCTGGTTCAAAACAACTCTTTACACATTTTCCAGAATGACCCTATTTCAAACTCTATATGGTCACCTTTCACAAGCTATTATTCATTACCTTCCAAGGTCTTCCACAATGAAGCTGTTGATTCAGACTTGCAATTCCAGGACACCTTACTATAGTTATGAGCGAATTCACTTTGTGCCCAGATTTGCATAAAACATTTTGCTAGAATCATTTGTAGCAAATGACCTTGCGTGGGTGAAATTAAAGCCGTATCAACAATTATCAATTAGAGGTCACTTCAATACAATACTTTGTCGCTGATTTTATGGTTCCTTCCGCATTAAAAGAAAATAGGTTCAGTCGCCTACAAGGTGGAGATAACTCCTTGTTATAATATCCACTTGGTATTCCACATTTAGGTCCTCAAAAGATTCAAAGTCACAAAAAATCTGGCACCAGTTTCCTCTCTGAAAACTCTGACAAGTGAGCATCCTTTCTAGTCGCACCATCTTGCGATAAGGATGATGAATGCTGAATTCCAATCTCACTCTTTCTAAAGGGTGTTGGCATATTCTACATTGTGCATTGGCAAATCTTTTCCAACTCGTTCAGATATAATAGTCTAGTGACAAGATATGTATTTGAATGCCATGTAAAGAGGGTAACATGCAATCGACACGCTAAGGACAAGCTATAATATGATCTTCCACACGGGTATTTCTTTGGTGTAATGAAGATGATGCAAGTAGTCTTAACGTGCTCTCCTCACTTAAACAAACAACACATACATGAGCTTAAGTTTATTTCTAATCCATGCTCAACCACATTCTCTGGTCGATATGACTATTTTGATTTCTAATGAATAATTATCACTTAGAACCTTCTCTCAATCGTGATGTTAAAACACTTGAATTGTCAAGATCATTCACTTTGCAAGACTCAATCAAATAATTTTTTGTTTTATTTTCAATTATTTTTCCCCGAATTTTTGCTTACTTGAACTTGGATAATCGTTTGAAATAATAATACACATCATGACAATATGTACAACCAACATTCAACAATGCTCTCATTCATATCGTTAACACTCATATACAACCCTCAGATGACCAAAACTAATCTCACCAAAATGTAACAGTTAAGTAGAGTAACTCGAGCCTAATGTGAACATCAAGTAAGATCCTTATAATCTAGGTCTTAAGACTTGTTTCATGATTACAAAAATGATTCACAAAGAGTCCTATCTGTCAGGTGTGGTCGCCCTATCTATTTCATCTCTAGGTTATTTGCAATTTAGTTTTAGAAATAACCAGAATAAAATTGTCTTCAAACCAACCCACATAGTTCCTAAATTCTCTAACGTATTCATGAAGAATGTAAAACCAGCTTACTTTTTACATATATATCTTCATGTGCGAACTCTGATTGTCGTTTTCATATAAGGTTTTATGTAATATCACACAAGAAAATAAAAGCTATCAAACAGCGCAATAGTTATTTCCCAAAAATTTCCATGAAATGAAATATTTTTTCTACTCATTTTCAATTGTACAAAACACACCTTAATTATTTCAAACAATTTTTCTCTTAAAATAGAAACAACTGAATAAGAAATTCAATTAAAAAACCAAACAAAGGTTCACAAACCACCAATGTTCACTATATAATTAAAATTTCAATCATACAGCATGCTTGGCCGCATATAGTTTTTTCTTGATATTATCTTACGAAGAACCAAATGAACCACCAATTTCTAACTTAGAGTTGACTTCAGTACTTCCTCCAATAACAAGTAAATGACATGTAGGCACAATCGTATTAACTACTGCTTCTTCATTTAGTTGCTCCCCTCCTACCTGGTTTGCTTCATTCAGTCGCTCAATTTGAGATGTACCTAGAACCTCCACCATCGTCCTCAAGCTCTCTGCGGCTGGAAACCATAAGATCTATCTTGGTGTTTAAAGCTCCAGCCATCTGGCAAAATACCCACAGTAATAAAATCATGAGCATGGATTAAGGAAAAATTGAATGATAAAAAAAGATTTTAAAAAATTCACCTCCAAGTAATGAGTATACTGTCTCGAAAACCCTAGCTCATCTATTATGGGTATATCTAGAGCACCTGAGAGCTGGCGTGCTGAATCAGGGACCCTAAACCACACATTGATATATATGTTAGTTTCCTTAATAACACAATTAATGATATTTAGTTAGTATTGGCATGAACAATATTTTAGAAACTATAAATAAAATATGTTGTAATGACTTTTACTTACAAATTCATCTTTGATTCGAGATATAAACTATTATCCTCTAATGAAAAATCACTACTCAAGAGAGGGTCTTTTATATTACTCAGATCATCTGAACTATCACTACTCAAGAGAGGGTCTCCTATATCAAGCAAAGTATCTTCGATATTGTTCACATTCTCCATCACCTGATTTATCTGCAAAAATTAATTCCTTAGATGTCCTATGTTTTTATCTAGGTTAAGAAAAAGGTGAACTCCTTATGTTTTGGTTTATTTGAAACTTTCACCTATTTTTAGAAAATTGAACCGAATTATTTGAAAGGAGTATATTATCTATCAATATATAATATTAAGTTTTAAAATAAAATTTACTATATGATTTATGTTCATAGACTACAATTAGAAGGCTACACCATGCTTCTCTGGTGTAGACCATAAAAAATATACATAAGATTTGGTGTTGTGATGGACTCCAAAGTTTTGTAACAGATGATCAACCATTAAAAATGTGTGTAAGAATACATTTATCTTTCATTTACTTGAAAATTTTCTTCACATAACTTCTCAAGTCCAATTAAATTAAAATATTTATTATTATCATAATTTTCATTATTAACCCAATTTATTTAATTTAAGTTAGATTTAACCTAATTAAAAAAATGCAAAAGTCCAAAGATAACAAATTGCAACAAAACACACAAGCAATCACTCTAAAAGTAACAAAAATACTATGTGCACAACAACACATCAAATTAATTCATTGCATAATATATATTATCAGCATAAAGCTATTTTTTGGTAAAAATTATTAAATAAACTAATGACTAATCACAAAGTAACAAATAAAAAGTAATACACTATTAAAAAGAAATTGAACTTGTGTACTTAATTGAAATGGCATGATCAACGATCATAATCCGATAGTGAATCACAACTAGAGATAGGTGTTATTGATATAGGTGAATTGGACGAACCACACCAATAGATCGGTGTTATGGACGATTTACAACTAGAGATCTTTGTTATGGACGATTCACAACTAGAGATCTATGTTATGAACGATTCAAAACTACAGATCTGTGTTATAGATCTCTGTAATGGACTATTCACAACTATAGATCTGGTAGAGGAATTAAATTCTCCCACCCAAAAAAAGATATTAAAAGATGAGTTAAGGCTGCGGTTTGAAGCGAAAGTACGGCGAATGAGTCTTAAAGTGAAAGGGCATGTGAAAAATGATCAAGTGTAATTTAAAGGATAAGTATAAGAATATAATTTGTTTTACTTAGTGGAATGCATATGTTATATAACAACTTCAAGAGACTATTGAAGGACAACTATACTGTTTTTAATAAAACACCTATAGTTTTATTTTATTTTTTAAAACAATATTTGAGTTATGTGATTTTAGATAATTAGAAGACAAAAAATAGTATTATATATTTGATATGATATAGTATATCTCTAGATTCTCTAGTCCGGTTTTTTTAATAAGTAAATCAAATTTTTTATTAAAATCAATTTCAAATATCTTTACTACAAAATAAAGCCCAAAAAGACTAATTAATTAAGACTAATACAACTGTTACAAGATAAAATATTAGAAGCTTTCAAATGAATATGGGATAAAAAAATCGGCCCAAGAAGCTTTTTAGCCCAATTCGAAAGTGGTGTTCAACTTTTATACTAAATCCATGGCTTTATCATTCTTTAGTTTCTTTTTTTCCAGCTTAACACACACCATTCCACCAATCTTCTTGTCTATCATTTCCATGATCTCTTTCATTTTTCTCCCATCTTATGCAATATATAAGTTGTAAGTAGAATACTTGCAATACCAATAATCTCATCACAAGATAACTACAGAATATCTTCAATTAACTCTTCTAAATTAGTTGGATTGCTTTTAATATTGCAGGCTTTAAGCAGTTTACTTAAAATTCTTTTTGCGAAAGAACAACTCAAAAACAGATGCTCCACCTCTTCTAAAAAGGAACAATTTGAAGGCCCCAACTAATCATCATGGGCTTGGTAGGTAACCTATTCTAAATAGCCAGCCAAGCTACAAAGGAACACCTCAGAATATTTAACTTGGACCATACAATTTTGAACCACTTAACTTCACCGTTCTTACTAACAATTTTGTTTAGAGTTTTCTTAAATGAAAAGCCTCTTTTTGTACTTATGGTCGAAATTATAAGATCATACACTTGTTGTAGTTTAATAATGGTAATGTAAGGTAACAATTTACCCACACCAAGGAGGTAGTCTCCATCTATCTCTACCATAGCAGCTTTTAATAGTTCTATCACAATTAATATTATACCTATCAATCTCGATACCAAGACCTTCCTGCATACTTTTGCCTTCTAACCATTTATCCCATATAATAAAAGTGTTGTTACAATTTTTCACCTTATGAAAGATCAAATTATAAGAAATGTACCTTATCTTCATAAGTTGCTTCCATATCCAAGAGTGAGATTGCTTGATGCCAATACTCCATATACATTTGCCTCTAATAATATTATGATGTACCCATATACTCCACAGGTTATTCAGTTGCGCATACATTTTCCAAAAGGTGAACAAAAGGCATACTTTATTTATATCTTCAATATTTGGTATTCCCAAACCTCCTTTCTTTTTAAAATTCGACTTTTTTTATCAAAACTATTAAATGTTAGATTAAAAAATAAAAAATATCTAAGGAGTCTTGAAAACCTCAATCCAAAGATGTGATTTCAATTCACTTTTCTTACTAAAGGTTGATTGGAAGATTTAACACCATAAATCTATTTTCCAACTACTCATTATACACTCATTTATTATTTTATTTAATATATATATATATATATATATATTAAATTACACACATAAATCGTAAATCCTAAAAGCTCTATCCCCCTCTTCTCTCCCTACCTTAACCCAGCAGTCATGGCCTTTAGTTATTTTTACGGTGTCTTTTTGGAAGGAATTGTTCAAACTAAAAGGTACTACATCAGAAAAAAGTAGTGCATATCACCCTAGAGTGATAGGCAAACTAAAATTGTAAAGAATGGGCTTGAACTCTATCTTTGGTGCTCTGTCGATAGAATTCTGGTTCAAAACAACTCTTTACACATTTTCCAGAATGACCCTATTTCAAACTCTATATGGTCACCCTTCACAAGCTATTATTCATTACCTTCCAGGTTCTTCCACAATGAAGCTGTTGATTCAGACTTGCAACTCCAAGACACCTTACTATAGTTATGAGCGAATTCACTTTGTGCCCAGATTTGCATAAAACATTTTGCTAGAATCATGTGTAGCAAATGACCTCGCGTGGGTGAAATTAAAGCCGTATCAACAATTAATAATTAGAGGTCACTTCAATACAATACTTTGTCGCTGATTTTATGGTTCCTTCCGCATTAAAAGAAAATAGGTTCAGTCGCCTACAAGGTGGAGATAACTCCTTGTTATAATATCCACTTGGTATTCCACATTTAGGTCCTCAAAAGATTCAAAGTCACAAAAAATCTGGCACCAGTTTCCTCTCTGAAAACTCTGACAAGTGAGCATCCTTTCTAGTCGCACCATCTTGCGATAAGGATGATGAATGCTGAATTCCAATATCACTCTTTCTAAAGGGTGTTGGCATATTCTACATTGTGCATTGGCAAATCTTTTCCAACTCGTTCACATATAATAGTCTAGTGACAAGATATGTATTTGAATGCCATGTAAAGAGGGTAACATGCAATCGACACGCTAAGGACAAGCTATAATATGATCTTCCACACGGGTATTTCTTTAGTGTAATGAAGATGATGCAAGTAGTCTTAACGTGCTCTCCTCACTTAAACAAACAACAAATACATGAGCTTAAGTTTATTTCTAATCCATGCTCAACCACATTCTCTGGTCGATATGACTATTTTGATTTCTAATGAATAATTATCACTTAGAACCTTCTCTCAATCGTGATGTTAAAACACTTGAATTGTCAAGATCATTCACTTTGCAAGACTCAATCAAATAATTTTTTGTTTTATTTTTAATTATTTTTCCCCGAATTTTTGCTTACTTGAACTTGGATAATCGTTTGAAATAATAATACACATCATGACAATATATACAACCAACATTCAACAATGCTCTCATTCATATCGTTAACACTCATATACAACCCTCAGATGACCAAAACTAATCTCACCAAAATGTAACAGTTAAGTAGAGTAACTCGAGCCTAATGTGAACATCAAGTAAGATCCTTATAATCTAGGTCTTAAGACTTGTATCATGATTAAAAAAATGAGTCACAAAGAGTCCTATCTGTCAGGTGTGGTCGCCCTATCTATTTCATCTCTAGGTTATTTGCAATTTAGTTTTAGAAATAAACCAACCCACATAGTTCCTAAATTCTATAACGTATTCATGAAGAATGTAAAACCAGCTTACTTTTTACATATATATCTTCATGTGCGAACTCTGATTGTCGTTTTCATATAAGGTTTTATGTAATATCACACAAGAAAATAAAAGCTATCAAACAGCGCAATAGTTATTTCCCAAAAATTTCCATGAAATGAAATATTTTTTCTACTCATTTTCAATTGTACAAAACACACCTTAATTATTTCAAACAATTTTTCTCTTAAAATAGAAACAACTGAATAAGAAATTCAATTAAAAAACCAAACAAAGGTTCACAAACCACCAATATTCACTATATAATTAAAATTTCAATCATACAGCATGCTTGGCCGCATATAGTTTTTTCTTGATATCATCTTACGAAGAACCAAATGAACCACCAATTTCTAACTTAGAGTTGACTTCAGTACTTCCTCCAATAACAAGTAAATGACCTGTAGGCACAATCGTATTAACTACTGCTTCTTCATTTAGTTGCTCCCCTCCTACCTGGTTTGCTTCATTCAGTCGCTCAATTTGAGATGTACCTGGAACCTCCACCATCGTCCTCAAGCTCTCTGCGGCTGGAAACCATAAGATCTATCTTGGTGTTTAAAGCTCCAGCCATCTGGCAAAAAACCCACAGTAATAAAATCATGAGCATGGATTAAGGAAAAATTGAATGATAAAAAAAGATTTTAAAAAATTCACCTCCAAGTAACGAGTATACTGTCTCGAAAACCCTAGCTCATCTATTATGGGTATCTCTAGAGCACCTGAGAGCTGGCGTGCTGAATCAGCGACCCTAAACCACACATTGAGATATATGTTAGTTTCCTTAATAACACAATTAATGATATTTAGTTAGTATTGGCATGAACAATATTTTAGAAACTATAAATAAAATATGTTGTAATGACTTTTACTTACAAATTCATCTTTGATTCGAGATATAAACTATTATCCTCTAATGAAAAATCACTACTCAAGTGAGGGTCTTTTATATTACTCAGATCATCTGAACTATCACTACTCAAGAGAGGGTCTCCTATATCAAGCAAAGTATCTTCGATATTGTTCACATTCTCCATCACCTGATTTATCTGCAAAAATTAATTCCTTAGATGTCCTGTGTTTTTATCTAGGTTAAGAAAAAGGTGAACTCCTTATGTTTTGGTTTATTTGAAACTTTCACCTATTTTTAGAAAATTGAACCGAATTATTTGAAAGGAGTATATTATCTATCAATATATAATATTAAGTTTTAAAATAAAATTTACTATATGATTTATGTTCATAGACTACAATTAGAAGGCTACACCATGCTTCTCTGGTGTAGACCATAAAAAATATACATAAGATTTGGTGTTGTGATGGACTCCAAAGTTTTGTAACAGATGATCAACCATTAAAAATATGTGTAAGAATACATTTATCTTTCATTTACTTGAAAATTTTCTTCACATAACTTCTCAAGTCCAATTAAATTAAAGTATTTATTATTATCATAATTTTCATTATTAACCCAATTTATTTAATTTAAGTTAGATTTAACCTAATTAAAAAAAATGCAAAAGTCCAAAGATAACAAATTGCAACAAAACACACAAGCAATCACTCTAAAAGTAACAAAAATACTATGTGCACAACAACACATCAAATTAATTCATTGCATAATATATATTATCATCATATAGCTATTTTTTGGTAAAAATTATTAAATAAACTAATGACTAATCACAAAGTAACAAATAAAAAGTAATACACTATTAAAAAGAAATTGAACCTGTGTACTTAATTGAAATGGCATGATCAACGATCATAATCCGATAGTGAATCACAACTAGAGATAGGTGTTATTGATATAGGTGAATTGGACGAACCACACCAATAGATCGGTGTTATGGACGATTTACAACTAGAGATCTTTGTTATGGACGATTCACAACTAGAGATCTATGTTATAAACGATTCAAAACTACAGATCTGTGTTATAGATCTATGTAATGGACTATTCACAACTATAGATCTGGTAGAGGAATTAAATTCTCCCACCCAAAAAAAGATATTAAAAGATGAGTTAAGGCTGCGGTTTGAAGCGAAGTACGGCGAATGAGTCTTAAAGTGAAAGGACATGTGAAAAATGATCAAGTGTAATTTAAAGGATAAGTATAAGAATATAATTTGTTTTACTTAGTGGAATGCATATGTTATATAACAACTTCAAGAGACTATTGAAGGACAACTATACTGTTTTTAATAAAACACCTATAGTTTTATTTTATTTTTTAAAACAATATTTGAGTTATGTGATTTTAGATAATTCGAAGATAAAAAATAGTATTATATATTTGATATGATATAGTATATCTCTAGATTCTCTAGTCCGGTTTTTTTAATCAGTAAATCAAATTTTTTATTAAAATCAATTTCAAATATCTTTACTACAAACTAAAGCCCAAAAAGACTAATTAATTAAGACTAATACAACTGTTACAAGATAAAATATTAGAAGCTTTCAAATGAATATGGGATAAAAAAATCGGCCCAAGAAGCTTTTTAGCCCAATTCGAAAGTGGTGTTCAGCTTTTATACTAAATCCATGGCTTTATCATTCTTTAGTTTCTTTTTTTCCAGCTTAACACACACCATTCCACCAATCTTCTTGTCTATCATTTCCATGATCTCTTTCATTTTTCTCCCATCTTATGCAATATATATATAAGTTGTAAGCAGAATACTCGCAATACCAATAATCTCATCACAAGATAACTACAGAATATCTTCAATTAACTCTTCTAAATTAGTTGGAGGCTTTAAGCAGTTTACTTAAAATTCTCTTTGAGAAAGAACAACTCAAAAACAGATGCTCCACCTCTTCTAAAAAGGAACAATTTGAAGGCCCCAACTAATCATCATGGGCTTGGTAGGTAACCTATCCTAAATAGCCAGCCAAGCTACAAAGGAACACCTCAGAATATTTAACTTGGACCATACAATTTTGAACCACTTAACTTCACCGTTCTTACTAACAATTTTGTTTAGAGTTTTCTTAAATGAAAAGCCTCTTTTTGTACTTATGGTCGAAAATATAAGATCATACACTTGTTGTAGTTTAATAATGGTAATGTAAGGTAACAATTTACCCACACCAAGGAGGTAGTCTCCATCTATCTCTACCATAGCAGCTTTTAATAGTTCTATCACAATTAGTATTATACCTATCAATCTCGATACCAAGACCTTTCTGCATACTTTTGCCTTCTAACCATTTATCCCATATAATAAAAGTGTTGTTACAATTTTTCACCTTATGAAAGATCAAATTATAAGAAATGTACCTTATCTTCATAAGTTGCTTCCATATCCAAGAGTGAGATTGCTTGATGCCAATACTCCATATACATTTGCCTCTAATAATATTATGATGTACCCATATACTCCACAGGTTATTCAGTTGCGCATACATTTTCCAAAAGGTGAACAAAAGGCATACTTTATTTAGATCTTCAATATTTGGTATTCCCAAACCTCCTTTCTTTTTAAAATTCGACTTTTTTTTATCAAAACTATTAAATGTTAGATTAAAAAATAAAAAATATCTAATGAGTCTTGAAAACCCCAATCCAAAGATGTGATTTCAATTCACTTTTCTTACTAAAGGTTGATTGGAAGATTTAACACTATAAATCTATTTTCCAACTACTCATTATACACTCATTTATTATTTTATTTAATATATATATATATATATATATTAAATTACACACATAAATCGTAAATCATAAAAGCTCTATCCCCCTTTTCTCTCCCTACCCTAACCCAGCTGTCATGGCCTTTAGTTATTTTTACGGTGTCTTTTTGGAAGGAATTGTTCAAACTAAAAGGTACTACATCAGAAAAAAGTGGTGCATATCACCCTAAAGTGATAGGCAAACTAAAATTGTAAAGAATGGGCTTGAACTCTATCTTTGGTGCTCTGTCGACAGAATTCTGGTTCAAAACAACTCTTTACACATTTTCCAGAATGACCCTATTTCAAACTCTATGTGGTTACCTTTCACAAGCTATTATTCATTACCTTCCAGGTTCTTCCACAATGAAGCTGTTGATTCAGACTTGCAACTCCAAGACACCTTACTATAGTTATGAGCGAATTCACTTTGTGCCCAGATTTGCATAAAACATTTTGCTAGAATCATTTGTAGCAAATGCCCTCGCGTGGGTGAAATTAAAGCCGTATCAACAATTATCAATTAGAGGTCACTTCAATACAATACTTTGTCGCTGATTTTATGGTTCCTTCCACATTAAAAGAAAATAGGTTCAGTCGCCTACAAGGTGGAGATAACTCCTTGTTATAATATCCACTTGGTATTCCACATTTAGGTCCTCAAAAGATTCAAAGTCACAAAAAATCTGGCACCAGTTTCCTCTCTGAAAACTCTGACAAGTGAGCATCCTTTCTAGTCGCACCATCTTGCGATAAGGATGATGAATGCTGAATTCCAATCTCACTCTTTCTAAAGGGTGTTGGCATATTCTACATTGTGCATTGGCAAATCTTTTCCAACTCGTTCACATATAATAGTCTAGTGACAAGATATGTATTTGAATGCCATGTAAAGAGGGTAACATGCAATCGACACGCTAAGGACAAGCTATAATATGATCTTCCACACGGGTATTTCTTTGGTGTAATGAAGATGATGCAAGTAGTCTTAACGTGCTCTCCTCACTTAAACAAACAACACATACATGAGCTTAAGTTTATTTCTAATCCATGCTCAACCACATTCTCTGGTCGATATGACTATTTTGATTTCTAATGAATAATTATCACTTAGAACCTTCTCTCAATCGTGATGTTAAAACACTTGAATTGTCAAGATCATTCACTTTGCAAGACTCAATCAAATAATTTTTTGTTTTATTTTCAATTATTTTTCCCCGAATTTTTGCTTACTTGAACTTGGATAATCGTTTGAAATAATAATACACATCATGACAATATGTACAACCAACATTCAACAATGCTCTCATTCATATCGTTAACACTCATATACAACCCTCAGATGACCAAAACTAATCTCACCAAAATGTAACAGTTAAGTAGAGTAACTCGAGCCTAATGTGAACATCAAGTAAGATCCTTATAATCTAGGTCTTAAGACTTGTATCATGATTACAAAAATGAGTCACAAAGAGTCCTATCTATCAGGTGTGGTCGCCCTATCTATTTCATCTCTAGGTTATTTGCAATTTAGTTTTAGAAATAACCAGAATAAAATTGTCTTCAAACCAACCCACATAGTTCCTAAATTCTATAACGTATTCATGAAGAATGTAAAACCAGCTTACTTTTTACATATATATCTTCATGTGCGAACTCTGATTGTCGTTTTCATATAAGGTTTTATGTAATATCACACAAGAAAATAAAAGCTATCAAACAGCGCAATAGTTATTTCCCAAAAATTTCCATGAATTGAAATATTTTTTCTACTCATTTTCAATTGTACAAAACACACCTTAATTATTTCAAACAATTTTTCTCTTAAAATAGAAACAACTGAATAAGAAATTCAATTAAAAAACCAAACAAAGGTTCACAAACCACCAATATTCACTATATAATTAAAATTTCAATCATACAGCATGCTTGGCTGCATATAGTTTTTTCTTGATATCATCTTACGAAGAACCAAATGAACCACCAATTTCTAACTTAGAGTTGACTTCAGTACATCCTCCAATAACAAGTAAATGACCTGTAGGCACAATCGTATTAACTACTGCTTCTTCATTTAGTTGCTCCCCTCCTACCTGGTTTGCTTCATTCAGTCGCTCAATTTGAGATGTACCTGGAACCTCCACCATCGTCCTCAAGCTCTCTGCGGCTGGAAACCATAAGATCTATCTTGGTGTTTAAAGCTCCAGCCATCTGGCAAAAAACCCACAGTAATAAAATCATGAGCATGGATTAAGGAAAAATTGAATGATAAAAAAAGATTTTAAAAAATTCACCTCCAAGTAACGAGTATACTGTCTCGAAAACCCTAGCTCATCTATTATGGGTATCTCTAGAGCACCTGAGAGCTGGCGTGCTGAATCAGCGACCCTAAACCACACATTGATATATATGTTAGTTTCCTTAATAACACAATTAATGATATTTAGTTAGTATTGGCATGAACAATATTTTAGAAACTATAAATAAAATATGTTGTAATGACTTTTACTTACAAATTCATCTTTGATTCGAGATATAAACTATTATCCTCTAATGAAAAATCACTACTCAAGAGAGGGTCTTTTATATTACTCAGATCATCTGAACTATCACTACTCAAGAGAGGGTCTCATATATCAAGCAAAGTATCTTCGATATTGTTCACATTCTCCATCACCTGATTTATCTGCAAAAATTAATTCCTTAGATGTCCTGTGTTTTTATCTAGGTTAAGAAAAAGGTGAACTCCTTATGTTTTGGTTTATTTGAAACTTTCACCTATTTTTAGAAAATTGAACCGAATTATTTGAAAGGAGTATATTATCTATCAATATATAATATTAAGTTTTAAAATAAAATTTACTATATGATTTATGTTCATAGACTACAATTAGAAGGCTACACCATGCTTCTCTGGTGTAGACCATAAAAAATATACATAAGATTTGGTGTTGTGATGGACTCCAAAGTTTTGTAACAGATGATCAACCATTAAAAATATGTGTAAGAATACATTTATCTTTCATTTACTTGAAAATTTTCTTCACATAACTTCTCAAGTCCAATTAAATTAAAGTATTTATTATTATCATAATTTTCATTATTAACCCAATTTATTTAATTTAAGTTAGGTTTAACCTAATTAAAAAAAATGCAAAAGTCCAAAGATAACAAATTGCAACAAAACACACAAGCAATCACTCTAAAAGTAACAAAAATACTATGTGCACAACAACACATCAAATTAATTCATTGCATAATATATATTATCATCATAAAGCTATTTTTTGGTAAAAATTATTAAATAAACTAATGACTAATCACAAAGTAACAAATAAAAAGTAATACACTATTAAAAAGAAATTGAACCTGTGTACTTAATTGAAATGGCATGATCAACGATCATAATCCGATAGTGAATCACAACTAGAGATAGGTGTTATTGATATAGGTGAATTGGACGAACCACACCAATAGATCGGTGTTATGGACGATTTACAACTAGAGATCTTTGTTATGGACGATTCACAACTAGAGATCTATGTAATGAACGATTCAAAACTACAGATCTGTGTTATAGATCTGTGTAATGGACTATTCACAACTATAGATCTGGTAGAGGAATTAAATTCTCCCACCCAAAAAAAGATATTAAAAGATGAGTTAAGGCTGCGGTTTGAAGCGAAAGTACGGCGAATGAGTCTTAAAGTGAAAGGAAATGTGAAAAATGATCAAGTGTAATTTAAAGGATAAGTATAAGAATATAATTTGTTTTACTTAGTGGAATGCATATGTTATATAACAACTTCAAGAGACTATTGAAGGACAACTATACTGTTTTTAATAAAACACCTATAGTTTTATTTTATTTTTTAAAACAATATTTGAGTTATGTGATTTTAGATAATTCGAAGATAAAAAATAGTATTATATATTTGATATGATATAGTATATCTCTAGATTCTCTAGTCCGGTTTTTTTAATCAGTAAATCAAATTTTTTATTAAAATCAATTTCAAATATCTTTACTACAAACTAAAGCCCAAAAAGACTAATTAATTAAGACTAATACAACTGTTACAAGATAAAATATTAGAAGCTTTCAAATGAATATGGGATAAAAAAATCGGCCCAAGAAGCTTTTTAGCCCAATTCGAAAGTGGTGTTCAGCTTTTATACTAAATCCATGGCTTTATCATTCTTTAGTTTCTTTTTTTCCAGCTTAACACACACCATTCCACCAATCTTCTTGTCTATCATTTCCATGATCTCTTTCATTTTTCTCCCATCTTATGCAATATATATAAGTTGTAAGCAGAATACTCGCAATACCAATAATCTCATCACAAGATAACTACAGAATATCTTCAATTAACTCTTTTAAATTAGTTGGATTGCTTTTAATATTGCAGGCTTTAAGCAGTTTACTTAAAATTCTTTTTGAGAAAGAACAACTCAAAAACAGATGCTCCACCTCTTCTAAAAAGGAACAATTTGAAGGCCCCAACTAATCATCATGGGCTTGGTAGGTAACCTATCCTAAATAGCCAGCCAAGCTACAAAGGAACACCTCAGAATATTTAACTTGGACCATACAATTTTGAACCACTTAACTTCACCGTTCTTACTAACAATTTTGTTTAGAGTTTTCTTAAATGAAAAGCCTCTTTATGTACTTATGGTCGAAAATATAAGATCATACACTTGTTGTAGTTTAATAATGGTAATGTAAGGTAACAATTTACCCACACCAAGGAGGTAGTCTCCATCTATCTCTACCATAGCAACTTTTAATAGTTCTATCACAATTAGTATTATACCTATCAATCTCGATACCAAGACCTTTCTGCATACTTTTGCCTTCTAACCATTTATCCCATATAATAAAAGTGTTGTTACAATTTTTCACCTTATGAAAGATCAAATTATAAGCAATGTACCTTATCTTCATAAGTTGCTTCCATATCCAAGAGTGAGATTGCTTGATGCCAATACTCCATATACATTTGCCTCTAATAATATTATGATGTACCCATATACTCCACAGGTTATTCAGTTGCGCATACATTTTCCAAAAGGTGAACAAAAGGCATACTTTATTTAGATCTTCAATATTTGGTATTCCCAAACCTCCTTTCTTTTTAAAATTCGACTTTTTTTTTATCAAAACTATTAAATGTTAGATTACAAAATAAAAAATATCTAATGAGTCTTGAAAACCCCAATCCAAAGATGTGATTTCAATTCACTTTTCTTACTAAAGGTTGATTGGAAGATTTAACACTATAAATCTATTTTCCAACTACTCATTATACACTCATTTATTATTTTATTTAATATATATATATATTAAATTACACACATAAATCGTAAATCATAAAAGCTCTATCCCCCTTTTCTCTCCCTACCCTAACCCAGCTGTCATGGCCTTTAGTTATTTTTACGGTGTCTTTTTGGAAGGAATTGTTCAAACTAAAAGGTACTACATCAGAAAAAAGTGGTGCATATCACCCTAAAGTGATAGGCAAACTAAAATTGTAAAGAATGGGCTTGAACTCTATCTTTGGTGCTCTGTCGACAGAATTCTGGTTCAAAACAACTCTTTACACATTTTCCAGAATGACCCTATTTCAAACTCTATATGGTTACCTTTCACAAGCTATTATTCATTACCTTCCAGGTTCTTCCACAATGAAGCTGTTGATTCAGACTTGCAACTCCAAGACACCTTACTATAGTTATGAGCGAATTCACTTTGTGCCCAGATTTGCATAAAACATTTTGCTAGAATCATTTGTAGCAAATGACCTCGCGTGGGTGAAATTAAAGCCGTATCAACAATTATCAATTAGAGGTCACTTCAATACAATACTTTGTCGCTGATTTTATGGTTCCTTCCACATTAAAAGAAAATAGGTTCAGTCGCCTACAAGGTGGAGATAACTCCTTGTTATAATATCCACTTGGTATTCCACATTTAGGTCCTCAAAAGATTCAAAGTCACAAAAAATCTGGCACCAGTTTCCTCTCTGAAAACTCTGACAAGTGAGCATCCTTTCTAGTCGCACCATCTTGCGATAAGGATGATGAATGCTGAATTCCAATCTCACTCTTTCTAAAGGGTGTTGGCATATTCTACATTGTGCATTGGCAAATTTTTTCCAACTCGTTCACATATAATAGTCTAGTGACAAGATATGTATTTGAATGCCATGTAAAGAGGGTAACATGCAATCGACACGCTAAGGACAAGCTATAATATGATCTTCCACACGGGTATTTCTTTGGTGTAATGAAGATGATGCAAGTAGTCTTAACGTGCTCTCCTCACTTAAACAAACAACACATACATGAGCTTAAGTTTATTTCTAATCCATGCTCAACCACATTCTCTGGTCGATATGACTATTTTGATTTCTAATGAATAATTATCACTTAGAACCTTCTCTCAATCGTGATGTTAAAACACTTGAATTGTCAAGATCATTCACTTTGCAAGACTCAATCAAATAATTTTTTGTTTTATTTTCAATTATTTTTCCCCGAATTTTTGCTTACTTGAACTTGGATAATCGTTTGAAATAATAATACACATCATGACAATATGTACAACCAACATTCAACAATGCTCTCATTCATATCGTTAACACTCATATACAACCCTCAGATGACCAAAACTAATCTCACCAAAATGTAACAGTTAAGTAGAGTAACTCGAGCCTAATGTGAACATCAAGTAAGATCCTTATAATCTAGGTCTTAAGACTTGTATCATGATTACAAAAATGAGTCTCAGGTGTGGTCGCCCTATCTATTTCATCTCTAGGTTATTTGCAATTTAGTTTTAGAAATAACCAGAATAAAATTGTCTTCAAACCAACCCACATAGTTCCTAAATTCTATAACGTATTCATGAAGAATGTAAAACCAGCTTACTTTTTACATATATATCTTCATGTGCGAACTCTGATTGTCGTTTTCATATAAGGTTTTATGTAATATCACACAAGAAAATAAAAGCTATCAAACAGCGCAATAGTTATTTCCCAAAAATTTCCATGAATTGAAATATTTTTTCTACTCATTTTCAATTGTACAAAACACACCTTAATTATTTCAAACAATTTTTCTCTTAAAATAGAAACAACTGAATAAGAAATTCAATTAAAAAACCAAACAAAGGTTCACAAACCACCAATATTCACTATATAATTAAAATTTCAATCATACAGCATGCTTGGCCGCATATAGTTTTTTCTTGATATCATATTACGAAGAACCAAATGAACCACCAATTTCTAACTTAGATTTGACTTCAGTACTTCCTCCAATAACAAGTAAATGACCTGTAGGCACAATCGTATTAACTACTGCTTCTTCATTTAGTTGCTCCCCTCCTACCTGGTTTGCTTCATTCAGTCGCTCAATTTGAGATGTACCTGGAACCTCCACAATCGTCCTCAAGCTCTCTGCGGCTGGAAACCATAAGATCTATCTTGGTGTTTAAAGCTCCAGCCATCTGGCAAAAAACCCACAGTAATAAAATCATGAGCATGGATTAAGGAAAAATTGAATGATAAAAAAAGATTTTAAAAAATTCACCTCCAAGTAACGAGTATACTGTCTCGAAAACCCTAGCTCATCTATTATGGGTATCTCTAGAGCACCTGAGAGCTGGCGTGCTGAATCAGCGACCCTAAACCACACATTGATATATATGTTAGTTTCCTTAATAACACAATTAATGATATTTAGTTAGTATTGGCATGAACAATATTTTAGAAACTATAAATAAAATATGTTGTAATGACTTTTACTTACAAATTCATCTTTGATTCGAGATATAAACTATTATCCTCTAATGAAAAATCACTACTCAAGAGAGGGTCTTTTATATTACTCAGATCATCTGAACTATCACTACTCAAGAGAGGGTCTCATATATCAAGCAAAGTATCTTCGATATTGTTCACATTCTCCATCACCTGATTTATCTGCAAAAATTAATTCCTTAGATGTCCTGTGTTTTTATCTAGGTTAAGAAAAAGGTGAACTCCTTATGTTTTGGTTTATTTGAAACTTTCACCTATTTTTAGAAAATTGAACCGAATTATTTGAAAGGAGTATATTATCTATCAATATATAATATTAAGTTTTAAAATAAAATTTACTATATGATTTATGTTCATAGACTACAATTAGAAGGCTACACCATGCTTCTCTGGTGTAGACCATAAAAAATATACATAAGATTTGGTGTTGTGATGGACTCCAAAGTTTTGTAACAGATGATCAACCATTAAAAATATGTGTAAGAATACATTTATCTTTCATTTACTTGAAAATTTTCTTCACATAACTTCTCAAGTCCAATTAAATTAAAGTATTTATTATTATCATAATTTTCATTATTAACCCAATTTATTTAATTTAAGTTAGGTTTAACCTAATTAAAAAAAATGCAAAAGTCCAAAGATAACAAATTGCAACAAAACACACAAGCAATCACTCTAAAAGTAACAAAAATACTATGTGCACAACAACACATCAAATTAATTCATTGCATAATATATATTATCATTATAAAGCTATTTTTAGATAAAAATTATTAAATAAACTAATGACTAATCACAAAGTAACAAATAAAAAGTAATACACTATTAAAAAGAAATTGAACCTGTGTACTTAATCGAAATGGCATGATCAACGATCATAATCCGATAGTGAATCACAACTAGAGATAGGTGTTATTGATATAGGTGAATTGGACGAACCACACCAATAGATCGGTGTTATGGACGATTTACAACTAGAGATCTTTGTTATGGACGATTCACAACTAGAGATCTATGTTATGAACGATTCAAAACTAGTGTTATAGATCTGTGTAATGGACTATTCACAACTATAGATCTGGTAGAGGAATTAAATTCTCCCACCCAAAAAAAGATATTAAAAGATGAGTTAAGGCTGCGGTTTGAAGCGAAAGTACGGCGAATGAGTCTTAAAGTGAAAGGGCATGTGAAAAATGATCAAGTGTAATTTAAAGGGTAAGTATAAGAATATAATTTGTTTTACTTAGTGGAATGCATATGTTATATAACAACTTCAAGAGACTATTGAAGGACAACTATACTGTTTTTAATAAAACACCTATAGTTTTATTTTATTTTTTAAAACAATATTTGAGTTATGTGATTTTAGATAATTAGAAGACAAAAAATAGTATTATATATTTGATATGATATAGTATATCTCTAGATTCTCTAGTCCGGTTTTTTTAATAAGTAAATCAAATTTTTTATTAAAATCAATTTCAAATATCTTTACTACAAAATAAAGCCCAAAAAGACTAATTAATTAAGACTAATACAACTGTTACAAGATAAAATATTAGAAGCTTTCAAATGAATATGGGATAAAAAAATCGGCCCAAGAAGCTTTTTAGCCCAATTCGAAAGTGGTGTTCAACTTTTATACTAAATCCATGGCTTTATCATTCTTTAGTTTCTTTTTTTCCAGCTTAACACACACCATTCCACCAATCTTCTTGTCTATCATTTCCATGATCTCTTTCATTTTTCTCCCATCTTATGCAATATATATAAGTTGTAAGCAGAATACTTGCAATACCAATAATCTCATCACAAGATAACTACAGAATATCTTCAATTAACTCTTCTAAATTAGTTGGATTGCTTTTAATATTGCAGGCTTTAAGCAGTTTACTTAAAATTCTTTTTGCGAAAGAACAACTCAAAAACAGATGCTCCACCTCTTCTAAAAAGGAACAATTTGAAGGCCCCAACTAATCATCATGGGCTTGGTAGGTAACCTATCCTGAATAGCCAGCCAAGCTACAAAGGAACACCTCAGAATATTTAAATTGGACCATACAATTTTGAACCACTTAACTTCACCGTTCTTACTAACAATTTTGTTTAGAGTTTTCTTAAATGAAAAGCCTCTTTTTGTACTTATGGTCGAAAATATAAGATCATACACTTGTTGTAGTTTAATAATGGTAATGTAAGGTAACAATTTACCCACACCAAGGAGGTAGTCTCCATCTATCTCTACCATAGCAGCTTTTAATAGTTCTATCACAATTAATATTATACCTATCAATCTCGATACCAAGACCTTCCTGCATACTTTTGCCTTCTAACCATTTATCCCATATAATAAAAGTGTTGTTACAATTTTTCACCTTATGAAAGATCAAATTATAAGAAATGTACCTTATCTTCATAAGTTGCTTCCATATCCAAGAGTGAGATTGCTTGATGCCAATACTCCATATACATTTGCCTCTAATAATATTATGATGTACCCATATACTCCACAGGTTATTCAGTTGCGCATACATTTTCCAAAAGGTGAACAAAAGGCATACTTTATTTATATCTTCAATATTTGGTATTCCCAAACCTCCTTTCTTTTTAAAATTCGACTTTTTTTTTATCAAAACTATTAAATGTTAGATTAAAAAATAAAAAATATCTAATGAGTCTTGAAAACCCCAATCCAAAATGTGATTTCAATTCACTTTTCTTACTAAAGGTTGATTGGAAGATTTAACACTATAAATCTATTTTCCAACTACTCATTATACACTCATTTATTATTTTATTTAATATATATATATATATTAAATTACACACATAAATCGTAAATCCTAAAAGCTCTATCCCCCTTTTCTCTCCCTACCCTAACCCAGCTGTCATGGCCTTTAGTTATTTTTACGGTGTCTTTTTGGAAGGAATTGTTCAAACTAAAAGGTACTACATCAGAAAAAAGTAGTGCATATCACCCTAAAGTGATAGGCAAACTAAAATTGTAAAGAATGGGCTTGAACTCTATCTTTGGTGCTCTGTCGACAGAACTCTAGTTCAAAACAACACTTTACACATATTCCAGAATGACCCTATTTCAAACTCTATATGGTCACCTTTCACAAGCTATTATTCATTACCTTCCAGGTTAATCCACAATGAAGCTGTTGATTCAGACTTGCAACTCCAAGACACCTTACTATAGTTATGAGCGAATTCACTTTGTGCCCAGATTTGCATAAAACATTTTGCTAGAATTATTTGTAGCAAATGACCTCGCGTGGGTGAAATTAAAGCCGTATCAACAATTATCAATTAGAGGTCACTTCAATACAATACTTTGTCGCTGATTTTATGGTTCCTTCCGCATTAAAAGAAAATAGGTTCAGTCGCCTACAAGGTGGAGATAACTCCTTGTTATAATATCCACTTGGTATTCCACATTTAGGTCCTCAAAAGATTCAAAGTCACAAAAAATCTGGCACCAGTTTCCTCTCTGAAAACTCTGACAAGTGAGCATCCTTTCTAGTCGCACCATCTTGCGATAAGGATGATGAATGCTGAATTCCAATCTCACTCTTTCTAAAGGGTGTTGGCATATTCTACATTGTGCATTGGCAAATCTTTTCCAACTCGTTCACATATAATAGTCTAGTGACAAGATATGTATTTGAATGCCATGTAAAGAGGGTAACATGCAATCGACACGCTAAGGACAAGCTATAATATGATCTTCCACACGGGTATTTCTTTGGTGTAATGAAGATGATGCAAGTAGTCTTAACGTGCTCTCCTCACTTAAACAAACAACACATACATGAGCTTAAGTTTATTTCTAATCCATGCTCAACCACATTCTCTGGTCGATATGACTATTTTGATTTCTAATGAATAATTATCACTTAGAACCTTCTCTCAATCGTGATGTTAAAACACTTGAATTGTCAAGATCATTCACTTTGCAAGACTCAATCAAATAATTTTTTGTTTTATTTTCAATTATTTTTCCCCGAATTTTTGCTTACTTGAACTTGGATAATCGTTTGAAATAATAATACACATCATGACAATATGTACAACCAACATTCAACAATGCTCTCATTCATATCGTTAACACTCATATACAACCCTCAGATGACCAAAACTAATCTCACCAAAATGTAACAGTTAAGTAGAGTAACTCGAGCCTAATGTGAACATCAAGTAAGATCCTTATAATCTAGGTCTTAAGACTTGTATCATGATTACAAAAATGAGTCTCAGGTGTGGTCGCCCTATCTATTTCATCTCTAGGTTATTTGCAATTTAGTTTTAGAAATAACCAGAATAAAATTGTCTTCAAACCAACCCACATAGTTCCTAAATTCTATAACGAATTCATGAAGAATGTAAAACCAGCTTACTTTTTACATATATATCTTCATGTGCGAACTCTGATTGTCGTTTTCATATAAGGTTTTATGTAATATCACACAAGAAAATAAAAGCTATCAAACAGCGCAATAGTTATTTCCCAAAAATTTCCATGAAATGAAATATTTTTTCTACTCATTTTCAATTGTACAAAACACACCTTAATTATTTCAAACAATTTTTCTCTTAAAATAGAAACAACTGAATAAGAAATTCAATTAAAAAACCAAACAAAGGTTCACAAACCACCAATATTCACTATATAATTAAAATTTCAATCATACAGCATGCTTGGCCGCATATAGTTTTTTCTTGATATCATATTACGAAGAACCAAATGAACCACCAATTTCTAACTTAGAGTTGACTTCAGTACTTCCTCCAATAACAAGTAAATGACCTGTAGGCACAATCGTATTAACTACTGCTTCTTCATTTAGTTGCTCCCCTCCTACCTGGTTTGCTTCATTCAGTCGCTCAATTTGAGATGTACCTGGAACCTCCACAATCGTCCTCAAGCTCTCTACGGCTGGAAACCATAAGATCTATCTTGGTGTTTAAAGCTCCAGCCATCTGGCAAAAAACACACAGTAATAAAATCATGAGCATGGATTAAGGAAAAATTGAATGATAAAAAAAGATTTTAAAAAATTCACCTCCAAGTAACGAGTATACTGTCTCGAAAACCCTAGCTCATCTATTATGGGTATCTCTAGAGCACCTGAGAGCTGGCGTGCTGAATCAGCGACCCTAAACCACACATTGATATATATGTTAGTTTCCTTAATAACACAATTAATGATATTTAGTTAGTATTGGCATGAACAATATTTTAGAAACTATAAATAAAATATGTTGTAATGACTTTTACTTACAAATTCATCTTTGATTCGAGATATAAACTATTATCCTCTAATGAAAAATCACTACTCAAGAGAGGGTCTTTTATATTACTCAGATCATCTGAACTATCACTACTCAAGAGAGGGTCTCCTATATCAAGCAAAGTATCTTCGATATTGTTCACATTCTCCATCACCTGATTTATCTGCAAAAATTAATTCCTTAGATGTCCTGTGTTTTTATCTAGGTTAAGAAAAAGGTGAACTCCTTATGTTTTGGTTTATTTGAAACTTTCACCTATTTTTAGAAAATTGAACCGAATTATTTGAAAGGAGTATATTATCTATCAATATATAATATTAAGTTTTAAAATAAAATTTACTATATGATTTATGTTCATAGACTACAATTAGAAGGCTACACCATGCTTTTCTGGTGTAGACCATAAAAAATATACATAAGATTTGGTGTTGTGATGGACTCCAAAGTTTTGTAACAGATGATCAACCATTAAAAATATGTGTAAGAATACATTTATCTTTCATTTACTTGAAAATTTTCTTCACATAACTTCTCAAGTCCAATTAAATTAAAGTATTTATTATTATCATAATTTTCATTATTAACCCAATTTATTTAATTTAAGTTAGGTTTAACCTAATTAAAAAAAATGCAAAAGTCCAAAGATAACAAATTGCAACAAAACACACAAGCAATCACTCTAAAAGTAACAAAAATACTATGTGCACAACAACACATCAAATTAATTCATTGCATAATATATATTATCATTATAAAGCTATTTTTAGATAAAAATTATTAAATAAACTAATGACTAATCACAAAGTAACAAATAAAAAGTAATACACTATTAAAAAGAAATTGAACCTGTGTACTTAATCGAAATGGCATGATCAACGATCATAATCCGATAGTGAATCACAACTAGAGATAGGTGTTATTGATATAGGTGAATTGGACGAACCACACCAATAGATCGGTGTTATGGACGATTTACAACTAGAGATCTTTGTTATGGACGATTCACAACTAGAGATCTATGTTATGAACGATTCAAAACTAGTGTTATAGATCTGTGTAATGGACTATTCACAACTATAGATCTGGTAGAGGAATTAAATTCTCCCACCCAAAAAAAGATATTAAAAGATGAGTTAAGGCTGCGGTTTGAAGCGAAAGTACGGCGAATGAGTCTTAAAGTGAAAGGGCATGTGAAAAATGATCAAGTGTAATTTAAAGGGTAAGTATAAGAATATAATTTGTTTTACTTAGTGGAATGCATATGTTATATAACAACTTCAAGAGACTATTGAAGGACAACTATACTGTTTTTAATAAAACACCTATAGTTTTATTTTATTTTTTAAAACAATATTTGAGTTATGTGATTTTAGATAATTAGAAGACAAAAAATAGTATTATATATTTGATATGATATAGTATATCTCTAGATTCTCTAGTCCGGTTTTTTTAATAAGTAAATCAAATTTTTTATTAAAATCAATTTCAAATATCTTTACTACAAAATAAAGCCCAAAAAGACTAATTAATTAAGACTAATACAACTGTTACAAGATAAAATATTAGAAGCTTTCAAATGAATATGGGATAAAAAAATCGGCCCAAGAAGCTTTTTAGCCCAATTCGAAAGTGGTGTTCAACTTTTATACTAAATCCATGGCTTTATCATTCTTTAGTTTCTTTTTTTCCAGCTTAACACACACCATTCCACCAATCTTCTTGTCTATCATTTCCATGATCTCTTTCATTTTTCTCCCATCTTATGCAATATATATAAGTTGTAAGCAGAATACTTGCAATACCAATAATCTCATCACAAGATAACTACAGAATATCTTCAATTAACTCTTCTAAATTAGTTGGATTGCTTTTAATATTGCAGGCTTTAAGCAGTTTACTTAAAATTCTTTTTGCGAAAGAACAACTCAAAAACAGATGCTCCACCTCTTCTAAAAAGGAACAATTTGAAGGCCCCAACTAATCATCATGGGCTTGGTAGGTAACCTATCCTGAATAGCCAGCCAAGCTACAAAGGAACACCTCAGAATATTTAAATTGGACCATACAATTTTGAACCACTTAACTTCACCGTTCTTACTAACAATTTTGTTTAGAGTTTTCTTAAATGAAAAGCCTCTTTTTGTACTTATGGTCGAAAATATAAGATCATACACTTGTTGTAGTTTAATAATGGTAATGTAAGGTAACAATTTACCCACACCAAGGAGGTAGTCTCCATCTATCTCTACCATAGCAGCTTTTAATAGTTCTATCACAATTAATATTATACCTATCAATCTCGATACCAAGACCTTCCTGCATACTTTTGCCTTCTAACCATTTATCCCATATAATAAAAGTGTTGTTACAATTTTTCACCTTATGAAAGATCAAATTATAAGAAATGTACCTTATCTTCATAAGTTGCTTCCATATCCAAGAGTGAGATTGCTTGATGCCAATACTCCATATACATTTGCCTCTAATAATATTATGATGTACCCATATACTCCACAGGTTATTCAGTTGCGCATACATTTTCCAAAAGGTGAACAAAAGGCATACTTTATTTAGATCTTCAATATTTGGTATTCCCAAACCTCCTTTCTTTTTAAAATTCGACTTTTTTTTTATCAAAACTATTAAATGTTAGATTAAAAAATAAAAAATATCTAATGAGTCTTGAAAACCCCAATCCAAAGATGTGATTTCAATTCACTTTTCTTACTAAAGGTTGATTGGAAGATTTAACACTATAAATCTATTTTCCAACTACTCATTATACACTCATTTATTATTTTATTTAATATATATATATATATTAAATTACACACATAAATCGTAAATCCTAAAAGCTCTATCCCCCTTTTCTCTCCCTACCCTAACCCAGCTGTCATGGCCTTTAGTTATTTTTACGGTGTCTTTTTGGAAGGAATTGTTCAAACTAAAAGGTACTACATCAGAAAAAAGTAGTGCATATCACCCTAAAGTGATAGGCAAACTAAAATTGTAAAGAATGGGCTTGAACTCTATCTTTGGTGCTCTGTCGACAGAACTCTAGTTCAAAACAACACTTTACACATATTCCAGAATGACCCTATTTCAAACTCTATATGGTCACCTTTCACAAGCTATTATTCATTACCTTCCAGGTTAATCCACAATGAAGCTGTTGATTCAGACTTGCAACTCCAAGACACCTTACTATAGTTATGAGCGAATTCACTTTGTGCCCAGATTTGCATAAAACATTTTGCTAGAATTATTTGTAGCAAATGACCTCGCGTGGGTGAAATTAAAGCCGTATCAACAATTATCAATTAGAGGTCACTTCAATACAATACTTTGTCGCTGATTTTATGGTTCCTTCCGCATTAAAAGAAAATAGGTTCAGTCGCCTACAAGGTGGAGATAACTCCTTGTTATAATATCCACTTGGTATTCCACATTTAGGTCCTCAAAAGATTCAAAGTCACAAAAAATCTGGCACCAGTTTCCTCTCTGAAAACTCTGACAAGTGAGCATCCTTTCTAGTCGCACCATCTTGCGATAAGGATGATGAATGCTGAATTCCAATCTCACTCTTTCTAAAGGGTGTTGGCATATTCTACATTGTGCATTGGCAAATCTTTTCCAACTCGTTCACATATAATAGTCTAGTGACAAGATATGTATTTGAATGCCATGTAAAGAGGGTAACATGCAATCGACACGCTAAGGACAAGCTATAATATGATCTTCCACACGGGTATTTCTTTGGTGTAATGAAGATGATGCAAGTAGTCTTAACGTGCTCTCCTCACTTAAACAAACAACACATACATGAGCTTAAGTTTATTTCTAATCCATGCTCAACCACATTCTCTGGTCGATATGACTATTTTGATTTCTAATGAATAATTATCACTTAGAACCTTCTCTCAATCGTGATGTTAAAACACTTGAATTGTCAAGATCATTCACTTTGCAAGACTCAATCAAATAATTTTTTGTTTTATTTTCAATTATTTTTCCCCGAATTTTTGCTTACTTGAACTTGGATAATCGTTTGAAATAATAATACACATCATGACAATATGTACAACCAACATTCAACAATGCTCTCATTCATATCGTTAACACTCATATACAACCCTCAGATGACCAAAACTAATCTCACCAAAATGTAACAGTTAAGTAGAGTAACTCGAGCCTAATGTGAACATCAAGTAAGATCCTTATAATCTAGGTCTTAAGACTTGTATCATGATTACAAAAATGAGTCTCAGGTGTGGTCGCCCTATCTATTTCATCTCTAGGTTATTTGCAATTTAGTTTTAGAAATAACCAGAATAAAATTGTCTTCAAACCAACCCACATAGTTCCTAAATTCTATAACGAATTCATGAAGAATGTAAAACCAGCTTACTTTTTACATATATATCTTCATGTGCGAACTCTGATTGTCGTTTTCATATAAGGTTTTATGTAATATCACACAAGAAAATAAAAGCTATCAAACAGCGCAATAGTTATTTCCCAAAAATTTCCATGAAATGAAATATTTTTTCTACTCATTTTCAATTGTACAAAACACACCTTAATTATTTCAAACAATTTTTCTCTTAAAATAGAAACAACTGAATAAGAAATTCAATTAAAAAACCAAACAAAGGTTCACAAACCACCAATATTCACTATATAATTAAAATTTCAATCATACAGCATGCTTGGCCGCATATAGTTTTTTCTTGATATCATATTACGAAGAACCAAATGAACCACCAATTTCTAACTTAGAGTTGACTTCAGTACTTCCTCCAATAACAAGTAAATGACCTGTAGGCACAATCGTATTAACTACTGCTTCTTCATTTAGTTGCTCCCCTCCTACCTGGTTTGCTTCATTCAGTCGCTCAATTTGAGATGTACCTGGAACCTCCACAATCGTCCTCAAGCTCTCTACGGCTGGAAACCATAAGATCTATCTTGGTGTTTAAAGCTCCAGCCATCTGGCAAAAAACACACAGTAATAAAATCATGAGCATGGATTAAGGAAAAATTGAATGATAAAAAAAGATTTTAAAAAATTCACCTCCAAGTAACGAGTATACTGTCTCGAAAACCCTAGCTCATCTATTATGGGTATCTCTAGAGCACCTGAGAGCTGGCGTGCTGAATCAGCGACCCTAAACCACACATTGATATATATGTTAGTTTCCTTAATAACACAATTAATGATATTTAGTTAGTATTGGCATGAACAATATTTTAGAAACTATAAATAAAATATGTTGTAATGACTTTTACTTACAAATTCATCTTTGATTCGAGATATAAACTATTATCCTCTAATGAAAAATCACTACTCAAGAGAGGGTCTTTTATATTACTCAGATCATCTGAACTATCACTACTCAAGAGAGGGTCTCCTATATCAAGCAAAGTATCTTCGATATTGTTCACATTCTCCATCACCTGATTTATCTGCAAAAATTAATTCCTTAGATGTCCTGTGTTTTTATCTAGGTTAAGAAAAAGGTGAACTCCTTATGTTTTGGTTTATTTGAAACTTTCACCTATTTTTAGAAAATTGAACCGAATTATTTGAAAGGAGTATATTATCTATCAATATATAATATTAAGTTTTAAAATAAAATTTACTATATGATTTATGTTCATAGACTACAATTAGAAGGCTACACCATGCTTTTCTGGTGTAGACCATAAAAAATATACATAAGATTTGGTGTTGTGATGGACTCCAAAGTTTTGTAACAGATGATCAACCATTAAAAATATGTGTAAGAATACATTTATCTTTCATTTACTTGAAAATTTTCTTCACATAACTTCTCAAGTCCAATTAAATTAAAGTATTTATTATTATCATAATTTTCATTATTAACCCAATTTATTTAATTTAAGTTAGGTTTAACCTAATTAAAAAAAATGCAAAAGTCCAAAGATAACAAATTGCAACAAAACACACAAGCAATCACTCTAAAAGTAACAAAAATACTATGTGCACAACAACACATCAAATTAATTCATTGCATAATATATATTATCATTATAAAGCTATTTTTAGATAAAAATTATTAAATAAACTAATGACTAATCACAAAGTAACAAATAAAAAGTAATACACTATTAAAAAGAAATTGAACCTGTGTACTTAATCGAAATGGCATGATCAACGATCATAATCCGATAGTGAATCACAACTAGAGATAGGTGTTATTGATATAGGTGAATTGGACGAACCACACCAATAGATCGGTGTTATGGACGATTTACAACTAGAGATCTTTGTTATGGACGATTCACAACTAGAGATCTATGTTATGAACGATTCAAAACTACAGATCTGTGTTATAGATCTGTGTAATGGACTATTCACAACTATAGATCTGGTAGAGGAATTAAATTCTCCCACCCAAAAAAAGATATTAAAAGATGAGTTAAGGCTGCGGTTTGAAGCGAAAGTACGGCGAATGAGTCTTAAAGTGAAAGGGCATGTGAAAAATGATCAAGTGTAATTTAAAGGATAAGTATAAGAATATAATTTGTTTTACTTAGTGGAATGCATATGTTATATAACAACTTCAAGAGACTATTGAAGGACAACTATACTGTTTTTAATAAAACACCTATAGTTTTATTTTATTTTTTAAAACAATATTTGAGTTATGTGATTTTAGATAATTAGAAGACAAAAAATAGTATTATATATTTGATATGATATAGTATATCTCTAGATTCTCTAGTCCGGTTTTTTTAATCAGTAAATCAAATTTTTTATTAAAATCAATTTCAAATATCTTTACTACAAACTAAAGCCCAAAAAGAATAATTAATTAAGACTAATACAACTGTTACAAGATAAAATATTAGAAGCTTTCAAATGAATATGGGATAAAAAAATCGGCCCAAGAAGCTTTTTAGCCCAATTCGAAAGTGGTGTTCAACTTTTATACTAAATCCATGGCTTTATCATTCTTTAGTTTCTTTTTTTCCAGCTTAACACACACCATTCCACCAATCTTCTTGTCTATCATTTCCATGATCTCTTTCATTTTTCTCCCATCTTATGCAATATATATAAGTTGTAAGCAGAATACTTGCAATACCAATAATCTCATCACAAGATAACTACAGAATATCTTCAATTAACTCTTCTAAATTAGTTGGATTGCTTTTAATATTGCAGGCTTTAAGCAGTTTACTTAAAATTCTTTTTGCGAAAGAACAACTCAAAAACAGATGCTCCACCTCTTCTAAAAAGGAACAATTTGAAGGCCCCAACTAATCATCATGGGCTTGGTAGGTAACCTATCCTGAATAGCCAGCCAAGCTACAAAGGAACACCTCTGAATATTTAAATTCGACCATACAATTTTGAACCACTTAACTTCACCGTTCTTACTAACAATTTTGTTTAGAGTTTTCTTAAATGAAAAGCCTCTTTTTGTACTTATGGTCGAAAATATAAGATCATACACTTGTTGTAGTTTAATAATGGTAATGTAAGGTAACAATTTACCCACACCAAGGAGGTAGTCTCCATCTATCTCTACCATAACAGCTTTTAATAGTTCTATCACAATTAATATTATACCTATCAATCTCGATACCAAGACCTTCCTGCATACTTTTGCCTTCTAACCATTTATCCCATATAATAAAAGTGTTGTTACAATTTTTCACCTTATGAAAGATCAAATTATAAGAAATGTACCTTATCTTCATAAGTTGCTTCCATATCCAAGAGTGAGATTGCTTGATGCCAATACTCCATATACATTTGCCTCTAATAATATTATGATGTACCCATATACTCCACAGGTTATTCAGTTGCGCATACATTTTCCAAAAGGTGAACAAAAGGCATACTTTATTTAGATCTTCAATATTTGGTATTCCCAAACCTCCTTTCTTTTTAAAATTCGACTTTTTTTTATCAAAACTATTAAATGTTAGATTAAAAAATAAAAAATATCTAATGAGTCTTGAAAACCCCAATCCAAAGATGTGATTTCAATTCACTTTTCTTACTAAAGGTTGATTGGAAGATTTAACACTATAAATCTATTTTCCAACTACTCATTATACACTCATTTATTATTTTATTTAATATATATATATATATATTAAATTACACACATAAATCGTAAATCCTAAAAGCTCTATCCCCCTTTTCTCTCCCTACCCTAACCCAGCTGTCATGGCCTTTAGTTATTTTTATGGTGTCTTTTTGGAAGGAATTGTTCAAACTAAAAGGTACTACATCAGAAAAAAGTAGTGCATATCACCCTAAAGTGATAGGCAAACTAAAATTGTAAAGAATGGGCTTGAACTCTATCTTTGGTGCTCTGTCGACAGAACTCTGGTTCAAAACAACACTTTACACATATTCCAGAATGACCCTATTTCAAACTCTATATGGTCACCTTTCACAAGCTATTATTCATTACCTTCCAGGTTAATCCACAATGAAGCTGTTGATTCAGACTTGCAACTCCAAGACACCTTACTATAGTTATGAGCGAATTCACTTTGTGCCCAGATTTGCATAAAACATTTTGCTAGAATCATTTGTAGCAAATGACCTCGCGTGGGTGAAATTAAAGCCGTATCAACAATTATCAATTAGAGGTCACTTCAATACAATACTTTGTCGCTGATTTTATGGTTCCTTCCGCATTAAAAGAAAATAGGTTCAGTCGCCTACAAGGTGGAGATAACTCCTTGTTATAATATCCACTTGGTATTCCACATTTAGGTCCTCAAAAGATTCAAAGTCACAAAAAATCTGGCACCAGTTTCCTCTCTGAAAACTCTGACAAGTGAGCATCCTTTCTAGTCGCACCATCTTGCGATAAGGATGATGAATGCTGAATTCCAATCTCACTCTTTCTAAAGGGTGTTGGCATATTCTACATTGTGCATTGGCAAATCTTTTCCAACTCGTTCACATATAATAGTCTAGTGACAAGATATGTATTTGAATGCCATGTAAAGAGGGTAACATGCAATCGACACGCTAAGGACAAGCTATAATATGATCTTCCACACGGGTATTTTTTTGGTGTAATGAAGATGATGCAAGTAGTCTTAACGTGCTCTCCTCACTTAAACAAACAACACATACATGAGCTTAAGTTTATTTCTAATCCATGCTCAACCACATTCTCTGGTCGATATGACTATTTTGATTTCTAATGAATAATTATCACTTAGAACCTTCTCTCAATCGTGATGTTAAAACACTTGAATTGTCAAGATCATTCACTTTGCAAGACTCAATCAAATAATTTTTTGTTTTATTTTCAATTATTTTTCCCCGAATTTTTGCTTACTTGAACTTGGATAATCGTTTGAAATAATAATACATATCATGACAATATGTACAACCAACATTCAACAATGCTCTCATTCATATCGTTAACACTCATATACAACCCTCAGATGACCAAAACGAATCTCACCAAAATGTAACAGTTACGTAGAGTAACTCGAGCCTAATGTGAACATCAAGTAAGATCCTTATAATCTAGGTCTTAAGACTTGTATCATGATTACAAAAATGAGTCACAAAGAGTCCTATCTGTCAGGTGTGGTCGCCCTATCTATTTCATCTCTAGGTTATTTGCAATTTAGTTTTAGAAATAACCAGAATAAAATTGTCTTCAAACCAACCCACATAGTTCCTAAATTCTATAACGTATTCATGAAGAATGTAAAACCAGCTTACTCTTTACATATATATCTTCATGTGCGAACTCTGATTGTCGTTTTCATATAAGGTTTTATGTAATATCACACAAGAAAATAAAAGCTATTAAACAGCGCAATAGTTATTTCCCAAAAATTTCCATGAAATGAAATATTTTTTCTACTCATTTTCAATTGTACAAAACACACCTTAATTATTTCAAACAATTTTTCTCTTAAAATAGAAACAACTGAATAAGAAATTCAATTAAAAAACCAAACAAAGGTTCACAAACCACCAATATTCACTATATAATTAAAATTTCAGTCATACAGCATGCTTGGCCGCATATAGTTTTTTTTTTTGATATCATCTTACGAAGAACCAAATGAACCACCAATTTCTAACTTAGAGTTGACTTCAGTACTTCCTCCAATAACAAGTAAATGACCTGTAGGCACAATCAACTACTGCTTCTTCATTTAGTTGCTCCCCTCCTACCTGGTTTGCTTCATTCAGTCGCTCAATTTGAGATGTACCTGGAACCTCCACCATCGTCCTCAAGCTCTCTACGGCTGGAAACCATAAGATCTATCTTGGTGTTTAAAGCTCCAGCCATCTGGCAAAAAACCCACAGTAATAAAATCATGAGTATGGATTAAGGAAAAATTGAATGATAAAAAAAGATTTTAAAAAATTCACCTCCAAGTAACGAGTATACTGTCTCGAAAACCCTAGCTCATTTATTATGGGTATCTCTAGAGCACCTGAGAGCTGGCGTGCTAAATCAGCGACCCTAAACCACACATTGATATATATGTTAGTTTCCTTAATAACACAATTAATGATATTTAGTTAGTATTGGCATGAACAATATTTTAGAAACTATAAATAAAATATGTTGTAATGACTTTTACTTACAAATTCATCTTTGATTCGAGATATAAACTATTATCCTCTAATGAAAAATCACTACTCAAGAGAGGGTCTTTTATATTACTCAGATCATCTGAACTATCACTACTCAAGAGAGGGTCTCCTATATCAAGCAAAGTATCTTCGATATTGTTCACATTCTCCATCACCTGATTTATCTGCAAAAATTAATTCCTTAGATGTCCTGTGTTTTTATCTAGGTTAAGAAAAAGGTGAACTCCTTATGTTTTGGTTTATTTGAAACTTTCACCTATTTTTAGAAAATTGAACCGAATTATTTGAAAGGAGTATATTATCTATCAATATATAATATTAAGTTTTAAAATAAAATTTACTATATGATTTATGTTCATAGACTACAATTAGAAGGCTACACCATGCTTCTCTGGTGTAGACCATAAAAAATATACATAAGATTTGGTGTTGTGATGGACTCCAAAGTTTTGTAACAGATGATCAACCATTAAAAATATGTGTAAGAATACATTTATCTTTCATTTACTTGAAAATTTTCTTCACATAACTTCTCAAGTCCAATTAAATTAAAGTATTTATTATTATTATAATTTTCATTATTAACCCAATTTATTTAATTTAAGTTAGGTTTAACCTAATTAAAAAAAATGCAAAAGTCCAAAGATAACAAATTGCAACAAAACACACAAGCAATCACTCTAAAAGTAACAAAAATACTATGTGCACAACAACACATCAAATTAATTCATTGCATAATATATATTATCATCATAAAGCTATTTTTGGTAAAAATTATTAAATAAACTAATGACTAATCACAAAGTAACAAATAAAAAGTAATACACTATTAAAAAGAAATTGAACCTGTGTACTTAATTGAAATGGCATGATCAACGATCATAATCCGATAGTGAATCACAACTAGAGATAGGTGTTATTGATATAGGTGAATTGGACGAACCACACCAATAGATCGGTGTTATGGACGATTTACAACTAGAGATCTTTGTTATGGATGATTCACAACTAGAGATCTATGTTATGAACGATTCAAAACTACAGATCTGTGTTATAGATCTGTGTAATGGACTATTCACAACTATAGATCTGGTAGAGGAATTAAATTCTCCCACCCAAAAAAAGATATTAAAAGATGAGTTAAGGCTGCGGTTTGAAGCGAAAGTACGGCGAATGAGTCTTAAAGTGAAAGGAAATGTGAAAAATGATCAAGTGTAATTTAAAGGATAAGTATAAGAATATAATTTGTTTTACTTAGTGGAATGCATATGTTATATAACAACTTCAAGAGACTATTGAAGGACAACTATACTGTTTTTAATAAAACACCTATAGTTTTATTTTATTTTTTAAAACAATATTTGAGTTATGTGATTTTAGATAATTAGAAGACAAAAAATAGTATTATATATTTGATATGATATAGTATATCTCTAGATTCTCTAGTCCGGTTTTTTTAATCAGTAAATCAAATTTTTTATTAAAATCAATTTCAAATATCTTTACTACAAACTAAAGCCCAAAAAGACTAATTAATTAAGACTAATACAACTGTTACAAGATAAAATATTAGAAGCTTTCAAATGAATATGGGATAAAAAAATCGGCCCAAGAAGCTTTTTAGCCCAATTCGAAAGTGGTTGTTCAGCTTTTATACTAAATCCATGGCTTTATCATTCTTTAGTTTCTTTTTTTCCAGCTTAACACACACCATTCCACCAATCTTCTTGTCTATCATTTCCATGATCTCTTTCATTTTTCTCCCATCTTATGCAATATATATATAAGTTGTAAGCAGAATACTCGCAATACCAATAATCTCATCACAAGATAACTACAGAATATCTTCAATTAACTCTTCTAAATTAGTTGGAGGCTTTAAGCAGTTTACTTAAAATTCTCTTTGAGAAAGAACAACTCAAAAACAGATGTTCCACCTCTTCTAAAAAGGAACAATTTGAAGGCCCCAACTAATCATCATGGGCTTGGTAGGTAACCTATCCTAAATAGCCAGCCAAGCTACAAAGGAACACCTCAGAATATTTAACTTGGACCATACAATTTTGAACCACTTAACTTCACCGTTCTTACTAACAATTTTGTTTAGAGTTTTCTTAAATGAAAAGCCTCTTTTTGTACTTATGGTCGAAAATATAAGATCATACACTTGTTGTAGTTTAATAATGGTAATGTAAGGTAACAATTTACCCACACCAAGGAGGTAGTCTCCATCTATCTCTACCATAGCAGCTTTTAATAGTTCTATCACAATTAGTATTATACCTATCAATCTTGATACCAAGACCTTCCTGCATACTTTTGCCTTCCAACCATTTATCCCATATAATAAAAGTGTTGTTACAATTTTTCACCTTATGAAAGATCAAATTATAAGAAATGTACCTTATCTTCATAAGTTGCTTCCATATCCAAGAGTGAGATTGCTTGATGCCAATACTCCATATACATTTGCCTCTAATAATATTATGATGTACCCATATACTCCACAGGTTATTCAGTTGCGCATACATTTTCCAAAACGTGAACAAAAGGCATACTTTATTTAGATCTTCAATATTTGGTATTCCCAAACCTCATTTAGTTTTAAAATTCGACTTTTTTTTATCAAAACTATTAAATGTTAGATTAAAAAATAAAAAATATCTAATGAGTCTTGAAAACCCCAATCCAAAGATGTGATTTCAATTCACTTTTCTTACTAAAGGTTGATTGGAAGATTTAACACTATAAATCTATTTTCCAACTACTCATTATACACTCATTTATTATTTTATTTAATATATATATATATATATATATATATATATATATATATATATATATTAAATTACACACATAAATCGTAAATCCTAAAAGCTCTATCCCCCTTTTCTCTCCCTACCCTAACCCAGCTGTCATGGCCTTTAGTTATTTTTACGGTGTCTTTTTGGAAGGAATTGTTCAAACTAAAAGGTACTACATCAGAAAAAAGTAGTGCATATCACCCTAAAGTGATAGGCAAACTAAAATTGTAAAGAATGGGCTTGAACTCTATCTTTGGTGCTCTGTCGACAGAACTCTGGTTCAAAACAACTCTTTACACATATTCCAGAATGACCCTATTTCAAACTCTATATGGACAACTTTCACAAGCTATTATTCATTACCTTCCAGGTTAATCCACAATGAAGCTGTTGATTCAGACTTGCAACTCCAAGACACCTTACTATAGTTATGAGCGAATTCACTTTGTGCCCAGATTTGCATAAAACATTTTGCTAGAATCATTTGTAGCAAATGACCTCGCGTGGGTGAAATTAAAGCCGTATCAACAATTATCAATTAGAGGTCACTTCAATACAATACTTTGTCGCTGATTTTATGGTTCCTTCCGCATTAAAAGAAAATAGGTTCAGTCGCCTACAAGGTGGAGATAACTCCTTGTTATAATATCCACTTGGTATTCCACATTTAGGTCCTCAAAAGATTCAAAGTCACAAAAAATCTGGCACCAGTTTCCTCTCTGAAAACTCTGACAAGTGAGCATCCTTTCTAGTCGCACCATCTTGCGATAAGGATGATGAATGCTGAATTCCAATCTCACTCTTTCTAAAGGGTGTTGGCATATTCTACATTGTGCATTGGCAAATCTTTTCCAACTCGTTCACATATAATAGTCTAGTGACAAGATATGTATTTGAATGCCATGTAAAGAGGGTAACATGCAATCGACACGCTAAGGACAAGCTATAATATGATCTTCCACACGGGTATTTCTTTGGTGTAATGAAGATGATGCAAGTAGTCTTAACGTGCTCTCCTCACTTAAACAAACAACACATACATGAGCTTAAGTTTATTTCTAATCCATGCTCAACCACATTCTCTGGTCGATATGACTATTTTGATTTCTAATGAATAATTATCACTTAGAACCTTCTCTCAATCGTGATGTTAAAACACTTGAATTGTCAAGATCATTCACTTTGCAAGACTCAATCAAATAATTTTTTGTTTTATTTTCAATTATTTTTCCACGAATTTTTGCTTACTTGAACTTGGATAATCGTTTGAAATAATAATACACATCATGACAATATGTACAACCAACATTCAACAATGCTCTCATTCATATCGTTAACACTCATATACAACCCTCAGATGACCAAAACTAATCTCACCAAAATGTAACAGTTAAGTAGAGTAACTCGAGCCTAATGTGAACATCAAGTAAGATCCTTATAATCTAGGTCTTAAGACTTGTATCATGATTACAAAAATGAGTCTCAGGTGTGGTCGCCCTATCTATTTCATCTCTAGGTTATTTGCAATTTAGTTTTAGAAATAACCAGAATAAAATTGTCTTCAAACCAACCCACATAGTTCCTAAATTCTATAACGTATTCATGAAGAATGTAAAACCAGCTTACTTTTTACATATATATCTTCATGTGCGAACTCTGATTGTCGTTTTCATATAAGGTTTTATGTAATATCACACAAGAAAATAAAAGCTATCAAACAGCGCAATAGTTATTTCCCAAAAATTTCCATGAAATGAAATATTTTTTCTACTCATTTTCAATTGTACAAAACACACCTTAATTATTTCAAACAATTTTTCTCTTAAAATAGAAACAACTGAATAAGAAATTCAATTAAAAAACCAAACAAAGGTTCACAAACCACCAATATTCACTATATAATTAAAATTTCAATCATACAGCATGCTTGGCCGCATATAGTTTTTTCTTGATATCATATTACGAAGAACCAAATGAACCACCAATTTCTAACTTAGAGTTGACTTCAGTACTTCCTCCAATAACAAGTAAATGACCTGTAGGCACAATCGTATTAACTACTACTTCTTCATTTAGTTGCTCCCCTCCTACCTGGTTTGCTTCATTCAGTCGCTCAATTTGAGATGTACCTGGAACCTCCACAATCGTCCTCAAGCTCTCTACGGCTGGAAACCATAAGATCTATCTTGGTGTTTAAAGCTCCAGCCATCTGGCAAAAAACACACAGTAATAAAATCATGAGCATGGATTAAGGAAAAATTGAATGATAAAAAAAGATTTTAAAAAATTCACCTCCAAGTAACGAGTATACTGTCTCGAAAACCCTAGCTCATCTATTATGGGTATCTCTAGAGCACCTGAGAGCTGGCGTGCTGAATCAGCGACCCTAAACCACACATTGATATATATGTTAGTTTCCTTAATAACACAATTAATGATATTTAGTTAGTATTGGCATGAACAATATTTTAGAAACTATAAATAAAATATGTTGTAATGACTTTTACTTACAAATTCATCTTTGATTCGAGATATAAACTATTATCCTCTAATGAAAAATCACTACTCAAGAGAGGGTCTTTTATATTACTCAGATCATCTGAACTATCACTACTCAAGAGAGGGTCTCCTATATCAAGCAAAGTATCTTCGATATTGTTCACATTCTCCATCACCTGATTTATCTGCAAAAATTAATTCCTTAGATGTCCTGTGTTTTTATCTAGGTTAAGAAAAAGGTGAACTCCTTATGTTTTGGTTTATTTGAAACTTTCACCTATTTTTAGAAAATTGAACCGAATTATTTGAAAGGAGTATATTATCTATCAATATATAATATTAAGTTTTAAAATAAAATTTACTATATGATTTATGTTCATAGACTACAATTAGAAGGCTACACCATGCTTTTCTGGTGTAGACCATAAAAAATATACATAAGATTTGGTGTTGTGATGGACTCCAAAGTTTTGTAACAGATGATCAACCATTAAAAATATGTGTAAGAATACATTTATCTTTCATTTACTTGAAAATTTTCTTCACATAACTTCTCAAGTCCAATTAAATTAAAGTATTTATTATTATCATAATTTTCATTATTAACCCAATTTATTTAATTTAAGTTAGGTTTAACCTAATTAAAAAAAATGCAAAAGTCCAAAGATAACAAATTGCAACAAAACACACAAGCAATCACTCTAAAAGTAACAAAAATACTATGTGCACAACAACACATCAAATTAATTCATTGCATAATATATATTATCATTATAAAGCTATTTTTAGATAAAAATTATTAAATAAACTAATGACTAATCACAAAGTAACAAATAAAAAGTAATACACTATTAAAAAGAAATTGAACCTGTGTACTTAATCGAAATGGCATGATCAACGATCATAATCCGATAGTGAATCACAACTAGAGATAGGTGTTATTGATATAGGTGAATTGGACGAACCACACCAATAGATCGGTGTTATGGACGATTTACAACTAGAGATCTTTGTTATGGACGATTCACAACTAGAGATCTATGTTATGAACGATTCAAAACTAGTGTTATAGATCTGTGTAATGGACTATTCACAACTATAGATCTGGTAGAGGAATTAAATTCTCCCACCCAAAAAAAGATATTAAAAGATGAGTTAAGGCTGCGGTTTGAAGCGAAAGTACGGCGAATGAGTCTTAAAGTGAAAGGGCATGTGAAAAATGATCAAGTGTAATTTAAAGGATAAGTATAAGAATATAATTTGTTTTACTTAGTGGAATGCATATGTTATATAACAACTTCAAGAGACTATTGAAGGACAACTATACTGTTTTTAATAAAACACCTATAGTTTTATTTTATTTTTTAAAACAATATTTGAGTTATGTGATTTTAGATAATTAGAAGACAAAAAATAGTATTATATATTTGATATGATATAGTATATCTCTAGATTCTCTAGTCCGGTTTTTTTAATCAGTAAATCAAATTTTTTATTAAAATCAATTTCAAATATCTTTACTACAAACTAAAGCCCAAAAAGACTAATTAATTAAGACTAATACAACTGTTACAAGATAAAATATTAGAAGCTTTCAAATGAATATGGGATAAAAAAATCGGCCCAAGAAGCTTTTTAGCCCAATTCGAAAGTGGTGTTCAACTTTTATACTAAATCCATGGCTTTATCATTCTTTAGTTTCTTTTTTTCCAGCTTAACACACACCATTCCACCAATCTTCTTGTCTATCATTTCCATGATCTCTTTCATTTTTCTCCCATCTTATGCAATATATATAAGTTGTAAGCAGAATACTTGCAATACCAATAATCTCATCACAAGATAACTACAGAATATCTTCAATTAACTCTTCTAAATTAGTTGGATTGCTTTTAATATTGCAGGCTTTAAGCAGTTTACTTAAAATTCTTTTTGCGAAAGAACAACTCAAAAACAGATGCTCCACCTCTTCTAAAAAGGAACAATTTGAAGGCCCCAACTAATCATCATGGGCTTGGTAGGTAACCTATCCTGAATAGCCAGCCAAGCTACAAAGGAACACCTCAGAATATTTAAATTGGACCATACAATTTTGAACCACTTAACTTCACCGTTCTTACTAACAATTTTGTTTAGAGTTTTCTTAAATGAAAAGCCTCTTTTTGTACTTATGGTCGAAAATATAAGATCATACACTTGTTGTAGTTTAATAATGGTAATGTAAGGTAACAATTTACCCACACCAAGGAGGTAGTCTCCATCTATCTCTACCATAGCAGCTTTTAATAGTTCTATCACAATTAATATTATACCTATCAATCTCGATACCAAGACCTTCCTGCATACTTTTGCCTTCTAACCATTTATCCCATATAATAAAAGTGTTGTTACAATTTTTCACCTTATGAAAGATCAAATTATAAGAAATGTACCTTATCTTCATAAGTTGCTTCCATATCCAAGAGTGAGATTGCTTGATGCCAATACTCCATATACATTTGCCTCTAATAATATTATGATGTACCCATATACTCCACAGGTTATTCAGTTGCGCATACATTTTCCAAAAGGTGAACAAAAGGCATACTTTATTTAGATCTTCAATATTTGGTATTCCCAAACCTCCTTTCTTTTTAAAATTCGACTTTTTTTTTATCAAAACTATTAAATGTTAGATTAAAAAATAAAAAATATCTAATGAGTCTTGAAAACCCCAATCCAAAGATGTGATTTCAATTCACTTTTCTTACTAAAGGTTGATTGGAAGATTTAACACTATAAATCTATTTTCCAACTACTCATTATACACTCATTTATTATTTTATTTAATATATATATATATATTAAATTACACACATAAATCGTAAATCCTAAAAGCTCTATCCCCCTTTTCTCTCCCTACCCTAACCCAGCTGTCATGGCCTTTAGTTATTTTTACGGTGTCTTTTTGGAAGGAATTGTTCAAACTAAAAGGTACTACATCAGAAAAAAGTAGTGCATATCACCCTAAAGTGATAGGCAAACTAAAATTGTAAAGAATGGGCTTGAACTCTATCTTTGGTGCTCTGTCGACAGAACTCTAGTTCAAAACAACACTTTACACATATTCCAGAATGACCCTATTTCAAACTCTATATGGTCACCTTTCACAAGCTATTATTCATTACCTTCCAGGTTAATCCACAATGAAGCTGTTGATTCAGACTTGCAACTCCAAGACA